>JABSTQ010009331.1:0-600000 GCA_013358835.2 Ixodes persulcatus
CAACGGTCATGTACATCACCCCCCCACCACTTTTATCACCCGCAGTTCATCAGGTGATCCAAGCATGCGATATGTGGAGACAAGGGGGCATTTATGAGTACTCTTTTTAACTGTTATTTGGCTACCACATGAGATCCCAGATGATTTTGTCTATATGCATTTGGACTCGTCCCCGCACATGGGAGGCAACCATCCTTTTGGTGTGGGACAGACTGTGTGGCCGCGCAGTTTAGGCCTATGGTGGATTCCTGAAATTGTCTGCTCACTTGATGGTATACGAATGACAACAGTAGGCACTTCAAGAGGACAGCACTAACAGCAGGCAGGTCAGCTCTGGACACAGCTTCCCCACAAGCAGACCGGACTGCCTGTAGTAATTTTTTGACGGAGAGGCAACAATGTTGGAAGTTCGGTGGTTCAATGATCAGGCTGCTCCTTGGCAGCAGGAGACATCCAAAAAGGGCTGGTAGAGCGGCCAGGTGATGGGGTATCCTGATGGAAGACGAGTAGTGGCCAGTTCTCACAGTCAGCGCGAACCCTGCCGGTGACAAGGCAGAGGTGATTGACTTTTAGGTTTAGATTTAATTAACTATAGAGCAGAACATCAGAACTGAAGAACAAGAATGGCAAAAGAGGCGCAAGCTCTGACTCGAACTTGCACTCATAATAGTACAAATAGTGTCTTGGACGACGTAACAAACCAGTAAAAGCCAATTATTATATTCTCCTTTGCTTATATTTTTTTTTAAACAAAACCCCAAGAAAGACGTTCAGAGGGCACAGAATCAAAACTTGGAATATCCCCGGAACACTTCGAAATGAGTGAAATATGATCCATGATATCCGTAAATGGTAATCACATGCTTGTATTTTCAGCAGATGGCTATATTTTTTGTTCCAACTGACAGATTCTGGCGAGCGCTTCAAAATCAGCCATCGAGTTGGCAAGACGCATCTCGGGATATTTGCCCGTGAAGTCACGCTCGCAACGTCACGGGCCCATACGAGGCCAAGGGTATAGTAATTACGATCGTCGTCACTAGGTGGTGCCAGCTTCATCGTCAGCGCGTTACAATACTGCCAAGTGGAAATGCCCGAGGTACGGTGTACCTCGGGCATTTCCGAGGTACACCGTACCTCGGAAATGCTTCAGAGGTGCGCCAAGCGCCGCTTGCTCCCATACGGCTCCATCAGTTGCGCCACACCGTGGTGTAGCGTGCCCGATGAGCCCGTGACGTGAGACATTCCAACAAAGCGCACACCTCAACTACCAGGCGGTATTAGGAAATTGTTTTATTTCTTTTAAAATTGCTCTTCTTGCATTTACAGACGAAAGACTGCTGTTTGTGAGCTGCTGTCATGAAGCAAACCATGTCTACACAAAGAAATAGGCACTAAATTTTTGCTTCCGTACCCCATTAAAGCAGAACGAAAAACTACTGCACTCCCATTCTCAATATTTTTTTTTTTAACAGTAGCTATAGAGAGACTACAATAATAAAAATACCAGAACACGACACTTATCTTCCAATACACACAAGTATTCAATGAGAAATGATATTGGAAAAACTTCATATCCGAGGAAAGTTAGTCATATTTGAGATAGTTGCAGTCAGAGGAAAATGTCGGCTTAGCAGCTGCTGTTGGGGTCACAGGCATTTATGATAAAAACGTTTTCTTAGAAGGAAAACCGAAAGAGAAACAATTAATTTCACAGCACTGCGATTCACCAAAAGCACCCGTCTTGAACGGAGGGGATGCTAGCTCCTTCGCGTACGGGCAGCCGTCGATGAAGCTTCGTGTCGCGTGCTGGTGCACGCTGGTTCTACGGCATAGGGTTTCGAGCGAGGAGGCCAATGAAGACAGCGGCCGTCTTGTAAACACCAACTTCTTGAGAGGCCGGAGCTGGGTGGCCATCTTGCGCGCTGACTATATTCCATTCATCCCTAAGCTGAGACTGTGGTGAAAGCTACGTATTCAATGGACCAGTCATACATCCCTCTTTTGCCACGTGATCATGCTCCCGCTCATACCCACACACCGAGGACTGGGTCAGGTGATGAAAGGGAGGTGGCTGATTGGTTCGGCGGGCACGTAGTTCCCACTGCAGTCTCAGCTCAGAGCCGTGTATAGAAAGTTTGGTCAATGGGAGGTGCGGGCAGAGCCTGTGCATGCACCAGAAGCAGAAAGTGGGCTTGACATTCTCTCTTGGCCAACCAGAAGCCTAAAAGAATTCCTAGCGGTAGTAGGGAGAAACTGTTTTAATCACAGGTATATGTTGGTATATGGTTTTAATAAGCACACAAGTGTGAAGTGCAGTGACCCTTCATGGTTGAAAATAGGGTGCACAGGATGTTACGATTATGATCATGCAGAAAGATGTAAGAAACAAATGTGCCGCTAAACTCTGTTTTGCTCGGGGAGAGTGTGACCGCTCGGACGGTAGACTCCCGGCCCTCGGCACACGGGGATTATGTCGATCGTTCTGCCAGTCGCACTCTTCCACCATAATTTTGGATGACCGTGAGTTAAACATCACACGCACCACATTTTCAGTCACCGAGAGTTACTCCGACGCACTTATTAAGTTTGTTTCTCGCAACCACCGCCAGGGAATTATTTCCGGCTTCTGATTGGCCACATTCGAATTTGTGAAGACGCCCTGGAACATGCCCAGCCCGCTTTCGGCCAATGGCGCATCCTCATTTGTCTCCTATACTTCCCAACGAATGGCCAAACTTTCTACATATATGGCTCTGTCTCAGCTTAGGGGTGAACGGAGTATAGGGCAGCATGTCTCAATGCAGTGAAATTTCGTAAAATCCAAAACCGGGTACAGCACAGCGACCGGCCAAGGGGAAAAGATAAACAGGTTTGAAAGGCCACGTCTTGCAGGGCAGACTGGTAAACTGAACGATCACGAGCATTGGAACACTGTGAAGAACATCAGGGGCTTATTTACTGTTCTGAAAGAACTGAAGGAACACAAGTGTTGGAACACTGCAAAGAACCTCAGAAGCTTATATACTGCCCTAAAAAAAACTGAACGAGCACGAGAGCAAGAACGTCGTGAAAAACCGCAGGGACTCTTTTTGTGCCCAGAAAAAGAGTTAAACGGTCGAAAAAACGGGATGGGCCGACAGGCTCGTCCGACGCACCAAAATATAGCGGTAGCTGACGTGCCGAAATATAGTGGTAGCTGACGCACCAAAATGTAGTGATCCTCTGGTGGAGGGGCAACGATGGGTGTGGTTCGACGATCCGGCTGCTACTTGGCGACATCCAGAAAGGGCCGGTAGAGCGGCAGCGCTATGGGGTGCCCTGACGGGTGACGAGACAGAGGTGACTGACTTTTAGGTTTAGGTTTAATAAATCATGGAGCAGAACATCAAAACTGAAGAACGCAAACGGCGAAAGAGGCGCCAGTTCGGGCTCGCGCTGGCGCTTGTAAAAGCACAAATAGCGTCCGTAACGACGCACAATCTAGTAAAAGCCAATTACTATACGCTGCCGCTGAATTTCAACCTGCTACTGAATTGGAAAGTTTTTGCATTACGTACGTACAGCCAGGAGATCACAACCACGACGGGTGCAGCTCAGAAACTCAACCAGTCCGAGATTGATGAAAACAGTACGGGTGACACAGTCACATACCTCTGAGCATGTTTACCCTTCCGATCCTCGGACTCAGTGTTCAATGGTTCAACACGATAAGATATACAACTAATAATTTTTTTCTTTTAAATATTCTTTGCAATAAAATACGGCAAAAAGATATCCTCACCTCAGTTCGGCAAACACCGACGTCGTTTGTTGTTGTTATGATGCCGCAGCTACACCATACCACGGTCCACGGCTTTCGTCGAGACCAGTGTTGCTGCTCGCGCTGACAAAATGTTTATTCCACCAATTTACGCGAATTGCACAACAGATGTGATCTTGGCGGATCTTAAAGGATCACGAAAGCTGAGGAAGAATATAATTTATAGTCTTTCTGTTGTTATCTAAGTTCCTAATATTATTTACGACTGCCTGCACGTAAATATCAGATTCGAAAGTGACCACACCCTAGTCCTAACCTGCAGAAAGGTGGTCATTCCACAGCGGTTTGGTGTCGTCACTTTGCCCAAAGGCTAGTAATTCGCCTTTTGCGGTAGTCAAAGCCTCCAAAGCGCCATTTGACCACCACGGGGAGTCATTTTTTCTTAGAGTGTAGCGCACGATCACGACGCCTCCATTACTTGTGCTTGGTTTCGTCGGTGATAGCGAAAGTACAAAGACGATGAGCCGCGTGACGATGCACTTTTGACACTATGCTTGGCTTCATTGATAGCATCCTCGATCATCGGCACCGGTGCCCACCGGTGCACGAAGGTGCGCCCCGTCGTCTTCGATCAAGTGCACCGGTGCGCACCGGACGTCCTCGATCAACGGAGCGCACCCTCGCGGTGCAGCTTTTCGTTGCCCCAACGCGCACCGAGAAAATCGACGGTGCGCCGGAATCGAGAAGATGGCGGGAATAGCAGACGCGCAGTCTGTCGAGGTGGCGATCTTGCGAAAACGAACATGCTTCGCATCTACGCTCGATGAATTCCTCAGCTTTTCTGAGAGCGAGACGACGAGCTTCTTATCATCGCCGCGGTTACCGGCGATTGATGCGGTGGCAAAGAGCGCCCGAAAGGTATGAACTTCGTGGAAAGCGTTGCGAGGTGTTTCGATGACACCGAGGTACGGCCATTATGTGGTGGTTCTCTTTCTCGAACCAACAATGATGGGCAGCATATACCTGTGAAATTGTCACCCGCTTCGTGACCCCATCGACAATCACGTCCACGACGTTCATTCGTGTGGGACCGCCAAATCCGCGTGTAAAAAAACAGGAGAAATTGACAGCAGACGAGCACCGCACGCGAACCTACGCAAGAAAAGACGAACAAAATTCGAGGTGACGCATAGTGGAGCTCGCCGCGGTGCACCGCCACGGCGCAGTTTGTCTTCGATGTCGCACCAACTTCGTGCTGCACGACTGAGGAGCGCTGTGCACTGTCCAGGTTTCAGGGCGATTCCGGTGCGAGTTGATCGAAGATGCTATGAGTTTTAGCGTTGCCTGTCGTCAGACTTCAAGTGAAACGGCGCTGGTTCGGACAAAGCGTAGCTGCCCACGTGAACTCGCTACTTTACGGAGTGAACCGTAACGTACAACGGACTCACGTAACGAGTGTATGGCGTCAAGGGCATCACAAACCTCCTCGTCTCTCGATTACTTCAGGAAAACAAGGGGCTCCTTAAAATTCAAGATCATTAAGAATTTAAGGCCCTATGAAGCACCCACTAAAGATGTAAAACCATGAGAAAACTTCTCATTAAGCCATGCTCGGGACACGCTCTACTCACGAAGACATTTGAACTTGTTCTGATCATGCTGATGAACCCGGAGTTCATCAGAGTGCCGCGTGTGTAGCGCGTCCAAAACGTCCCAAGAGCTCCCCACAAATATTACTTTGCATAAAACATTGTTAGCTCTGAAGAGAAATATTTTCACCCAGTTCGCGAACTTACATGTCGACATCCATGTTACTTTGCAAAACTGGCTTCTATAGACGTTTGCAAGTACGGCCACTCCTCGTCGCCACCTTGCTGCTGGTGTGGAGAAATAGTCTGGTAGTCAATCAAGCATTGCTGATGCGTACTCATGGTATCAAGACTGGGGAACAAACAAAGCGTTTTTAATCCACGGTGGCCAGACTAGATCTCGAAGCGCGACTGTTTCCAAACGCCTTAGTGGGTTTAGTGTAGTTTTGAGTAAAGTCAGATATGATGGATATTTTGCTTTAAACTGAAGACTTTCCATTGCGTCTATTCTCTTCGCATGAACTGCAAAATAATTCAAACAGTAAGCTCTTTTTTTTGTATTGACAACTTGCTTCTCTTCCGGCGACGTCATACAACACCTGGGAAGTAACAATCGACGAAGCAGCTGCTTACAATTCTGTTCTAGGAGTGGCGTGGTGAGGTCCTGCCTCTATGACACCGCATTTCAGTCATACGCATTTAAGTCGTACCCAAAGAACGATTCAGCTAAGAGAGGCATCAGCATGTTGTCAGTTTTGCTGCTCGCGCTGAGCTTATTGATATCGAAAGGGATATCAGAAGAGCTGACAGAGCAGACATCCACTACAGAAGAAGAAGATACAATTTCGACGACGTCGTTGTCTGGGCCAAGCTTCAACTATTCCGAGACAAATCCTGAACTTGAGAAATATCAAGACGCTTGGAAAGTAAGCTGTTTTTAGTGGCTACCACTATGTTTTGTTGACTCCTAAAAACTGGAAGAAAGGTCCCAGCTCCCTGCCCCCGCTCCAAAAAAAAAAATTCTTTCTTTTTCAGTTTTTAACAGACTTGTACGTAACGCCTTGCAAGTAATGTATTACTTTTAATCGAATACATTTTACTGTAACTTTGTAACGCTTCAGTTACTTCCTTTAAGGCGTAACGATCCTTGTAATTGAAATACTTTTTTGCGGTAATAGATTAGAAAATTATTCATTACAATTTTTCTCACATTCTTTTTTTTTGTTTTTCGTTCGTTGCTGGAGTCACGCAGCTCTGGGCAAGGGTCAATTATTTTTTTTCTTTTTCGAAACAACTAAGCACGTGACCTCGAGGATTAGTAGGCTACTTCACTATGCTTTGTTTCCTGGGCACATTTCTTGTTTTTGGTACACCGGAGACTACGTCCGGGTAGGAAAAATGACCTTATCCAGCCTCTTGTGAGTAATGTATTTAAACAGAGCTCTTTTTTATTTAATTGTTTTTTCACAAGAGGCATTGAGTGTGTTGGACTCGCTCACTAAGCGCCTTAGCAATAACGGTCAAGGCTTTCTTTTTCGGAACAACTGAGCGCGAGACACCAAGGATTTTGCTACCGTAGTAAAAAAAAGTTGAATGAAAAGTAACGTGGGAAGTAATCGATTACTTTAGAGTAATTGTTCGGTTACTTTTTTGAGGCTGTAACTGTAATTTTGATTGCTTACTTTTTACAGTGAAGTGATTGTAAATGTAATCGGTTACTTTTTTCAGTAACGTGTACAAGTCTGGTGTTTAATGAGCCGATGCGTCTGGGGTCATTAATCTCAGCACTGTTTGTGATGGTGTAATTTTGAAGAAATGGCGCTGATGAATCTTCCTCACTTTCCCTGGCATCAAAAACGGTAAACTTATACTGAGTTACCTCATGACCCTTTTTCGTCTTTGGGAATTCGGGGCGGAACCTCTTTTGCAGTTATGTCGGAGCATAATATGCACAATATTCACTTAGTTCCTACGATTTTCTTTATAAAACGAGGCCGACACGACTATTATAAATTTTTTTTTTAAATCTGCACTAGCTTCCTTGAAGAGTCATTTACAGGCTACTGTTTCATATATTACAACCAGACTTGTACACGTTACTGACAAAAGTAACAGATTACAGTTACAATTACATCACTGTAAAAAGTAACCGATTACAATTATAGTTACAGCCTTAAAAAGTAATCGAAAAATTACTCTAAAGTAATCGATTACTTCGCGCGTTACTTTTCATTCACTTTTTTTTTTATTACGGTAGCATAATCCTTGGGGCCTCGCGCTCAGTCGTTCCAAAAAAAAAGAAGATAGCCCTGGTTGTTTTTGCTGAAAGTTGAGTGAGTGACTCAAAATCACTCCATCCCTCTCGTGAAAAAAACAATAAATAAAATAAAAACGAGCTCTGTTTAAATACCTTACTCACAAGAGGCTGGATAAGGTAATTTTTCCTACCCGGACGTAGTCTCCGGTGTGCCAAAAAAAGAAATGTACCCAGGATAAAAAGCATAGTGAAGTGACCTACTAATCCTGGAGGTCCCGTGCTTAATGGTTTCGAAGAAGAAAAAAAACGTTCGACCCTCACCCAGAGCTGAGTGACTCCAGCGACGAACAAAAAAAGAAAGAAAAGAAATCGTGAAGAATTGTAATGGGTAATTTTGTAATCAATTACAGCAAAAAAGTAAATCAATTACAAGGTTCGTTACTCCTTAAAGGAAGTAATTGAAGCGTTACGAAATTACAGTAAAATGTAATCGATTCCAAGAAATTCAGTACTTGTAAGGCGTTACGTAGAAGTCTGATTACAACTCTAGAGCCGTGTTGACATGAATGCAGCTTACGCGCATCAAATCAAGCCACTGCATCAATGCGAAAAAATGGTAAAAGTGCAGGCGAGCTGGTGCAGTTTGAAGATGATGGTAAACACGAGACTGGGTTAAGAAAACGGAAAACGCGAAGGAAGAGAGACAACTAACAAGCAACGTTTTGCTTTGCTGGGCTTGGGTAAGGGGCGTAATTTTCTAGGAAAGCGCATCGCATTTTAACCGCTATACGGAGCTCGATCGAGACGGCAAGCGCGCATTCACACAACCCATGTAAACTCAGGTTGCATCGCATATTGTAAAAAGGTATACATACTATACATTTGTTGCGGGAGCGCGTGAGCAGCCGATAACATGGCGGCGGCGTAGAGCGGTCCTGGGTGCTTACGTGGCATTACTTCCTAAGAATCGAAGGAAGGTCGTGCTTCTTATTTAGTGCTACTTGCGCCCAAAGGAAAACATTTATGTCCCTTTCTGATTGGCATACTTGAGCGTCCCGCTGTTTCGCAAGCAGCAGTGAACTGTGACCTTTCGTGCTAGTGGTTTGAGATAACACGGCTTGCCGCAGTAAAGGCGCTGTTATACTCCGACGTTGGGCGTAGCGAACGAAGCGTAGCGCAGAACACGCGCGTTTCATTGGCCGTCGAGCAGGAACTAAATGTATGCGACCAATCAGTATCTGTGTGTGCTGGGCTGCGCCGCCACGTCGGACTGGTAACGAAGCCTTAAACCGAGCAACGTTGACGGGACGTACCATGGCAGCAACCGAGGGCGGCGACGGCACAATGGCTGGTGACATTGGCGGCGAACAACTGTTTTTGATGCAAAATCAAAAGGGTCGGCCCGTAACATTAATCGCGCTTAAAAGGACACACGAAGATGGACCAGTTACAATACTCCAATAAGTAAGAAAAGGTCCGAGGTGGAATCAATCGATCCGTGAAATAATCGCGGCTGTTTACCTAAACATCGGCTCACCTCCCCCTTTTCTTTACATTTCGCAAACCTGGAGAACGTGGGGCGCAAAAAAAAAAAAAAAAAAAAAAAAAGGAAGCCACCGCCACGCGTGTCGTTGCCGAAGGTGGTGCTTTTGTGACTTCCTGAAAAAAGGCCAATCAGGCACCGCGGTGCTTGCCACGTGGTTTTACTCTGTGCGCAAATCCCAAGCGAACGAAAAGCTGCGAGCAAACTCAACAGACCTGCGCTTGGTCTGTCCAGTTTCTTTGACTCGTACTTCGTTCTTTTCGCGTTGTTTTTATTTGAGAAAACAAGCACTGAGAGCTGCCTACATTCCCGAACTGAATAATATTCTCCTTTCATTCTCAGATATTTGTTTTTTAGTAAGTTAGTTTGCACTCGCTGCCTTCAAACACCCATGAAGCTTTTTTTCCCTAAGTCATTGCCGTTTCTGAAACTATTATTAGTTTTAATCAAACGCGTTGCCTGGACCTGATCTAAAGTTGCGAGCCAATTTACTACAATATGTCTTTAACAACGATACATTAAATCAATCAAAACACGCGGGCCAGCTATGATCCTAAGATTTTACACCCAATCCTATAGAGATCTTACATTTAATTTAGAAAGGTTACGGTAGTTCTCCTAACCTTAAATAAATACAATAAATAAAGAGTTCGCATTTGTTTTTTTTACCAGTTTGTTACAAGCAATGAAAGTTTCCTAATGAAGTACAGAAACTTCAACACCAACCCGACGGGTGCGAACACTACGAGTTGCGTAAATGCGACCATGATTGAAATGAACGAGACAAGTCATTATGTGCTCCATCGTGTCACCTATTTGAATACGACAAGCGGAGAGACGTAAGTAATTTTAGGGTTTTAATGTTCCCTTCACGGCAGTACTGAAAGTGATACCCAACGTTGCGTCAAGAAACTCTAAGCAAAACGCTGGCGGACACTCTGGGCCTTCTTAAGAGATGTTTCAAAATTTCCTTACACGAATCGCCCTAAGGTAGCAGTTTAGGCCAGTTGGTTCATGATCACCTAAAAAAGCGCCAAAGAAAACACAAGGACGAGGAAGTAGACAGACAAGAGCGCTCTTTTCTCTCTACTTCCTTGTCCTTGTGGGTTTTTTTTTTTGCGTTTTTGCTTACGTGGAGAGTCGCCCTTTTCGTGTATTGTTTTGACAGTGAACCATATCTTGTGAGGCCTGTTGTTGACAGGGTTTAGTGCTATCGGGTTTTATTTTGCTTCGAGTTTGGGGGTGTTATATCTGTGTTTGTCTTTTTCGCACAGATTCTGTGTTTACAGTATCAGTTTTCGGTGTCCGACGAAGAGCCAGCTTTTCCCGGGCCTTATGTTAAGCAAGCCAGGAGACGAGTATGGGATTCAGCGACTTCAAAGAAACATTATCGCGAACCACAATACTTCTAAAACGTCCCAATACCCATAAAGGCTGGTTCAGACAGTTGCGTTTGACTGCGTTTGACTGCGTTTGACTGCGTTGCGGCAGCGAGAAACCGGGACATTCCTGCTGCTTATATCGCGTGCCAAGATGATTCCTTGAATTGGATTCCACGCTTCATACGAAGCACAGATGTGCCGGTGACTCGCTTTCTGTTCTCGACGCAACGCAGTCAAACGCACTCAAACGCAAGTGTCTGAATCGGCCTTAAGAGTAGAAAACGACATTACAGGTGCGTTTCGTATGGAGCAACCTCGTGCAGAGTTCACTGTTCTGAGCCAGCATAAAATAAAATTGTAGATAAAGATTTTCTTCCCCCTATGCGAGGGTTTTGCTTAGTCAAGAACAGCTTCAATTCGGGGCTGTTTCACCCGATTTCAGTAAAACCGTAATGCCTGTCCATATTCGGAGCTCATCGATTTTCACCGAATACATGGTACCCTAGGTTATATGTTAAAATACCTCAAGTAATACCGAAAATATACTATAGGTAAAAAAAAAAACAACGAAAAAATTGTAATATACAGGAATTATTTTTATAGCGATGGTGATTTCCTTTATTCTTAAGCTGATTTTAATTGATGGCGCTTAATATGTCGTAGAGTCAGCAATGGTGCCTTGATATATCAATACTCGGCAATAATTTTGTCTTAGAGGTGACCTGAGGAGATCTTTGGGATCGCCTAAATATATAAATAACTCACTCTGCTGGCTCTAGGAATCTTAGAAATTCATAAATCATAACGATCCGCGGCCGATTTTTCCATTAAAAAAGCAATCAAAGATCGAACACACCAAGGTCATCTCCGTCGATGGGACGAGCATTGTGCTAGCAGCCAGGACCACTCTATTAATTTATTTATTTATTTCCTACAGCGCCCCGAAGGGCATTACAGTAGGGGGAGTCACACTACAAATAAATTGATTTTTAACACACCATAGGTCATCAAGACACATAAGTACGCAATGTAATATACAAAATTGAACACGCAAATAAACATACTAAGAAAAGAAACCACCTTAGTCTGCATGGAAAGAAACACAAATGCGCTGATAATATGTTTACACTCACATATATTGTTCAGAGACAATGCTGGAGTTGCGAAAAAAAAACGAATCTGGACTTTGCAAGGCAACATTCTCGTTTTACAGTCAGGAAGTGAAGGATCCTCGCTCCTTTGACCGGTGGAACCGCGGATGATATCTCGAATGCGCGTGGCTCGTCGGCCATTCGTGGCTAGAAGTTTAGGCACCACCGCCTGGTGGAATTTTTTCACAACCCATAGTGAGGATACTTCAACTTCCTTTACTGGTGCAAGCCCGTGCAATAGGCCATATGCGAAATCCTTGCCAGCTATCATCATCATGCCATTAGGAGCCGCCATATTGGGGGGTTTATCACATTTTCCAGTTGTGAACGAGGCGCATCATGGGTTGCTGTTTAGTTTCGGATCAAAGAAGAAAAGAAAGACGGCCGCCAAATTCAGGAAAAGGAATTGTCAGCAACGACGTCCCAAGACTCGTCACTCAAGCAGTGAACTGGGCCATCCAGGTCAATGAACGGTATTTCTCGAAGACGTCCTGTGAAGGGTTCGTACTGGACTTGCAGCAGGTGATCATATTTTAGTTCTGTGCCTTACACTTTGCCGGGACTATTGTTTTTCGGGCGAAATCGTCGGTACGGGAACCCCCCAATATGGAGGAAATCTGATCATTGATCATGAATACACTAGATGGCGCTTCTTTTTGCATATGGTCTATACCATGCTTCTATGCACTATGCAAAGTTAAACATAATTGTGTGGGTAGCACGTGCACTACCCATAGTGAGGAAAACAAAACCGCCCCTAGCGAGCGTCTCAAAGCAAAGTACACCCGGACCTTCGGCGAGAGTCGTACTGTCATAGCGCCACGTAGCGCACAAATTGAATTGCGTGTCATTCCAGCTGTCGCTTCATCGCACCATTGCTCTTTCTAACCTGATGCCTCTCCAGGAAGAGATGGTTCGATGAACAGCCGACATTGGGTCCTTCCCTTTCGATACGACAAAGTTCCACGACGTCGTAAATTCGACCCTAACGTCACGCCAAGCCCGCCGCGAAGGCGTCAGTCTGCCCGAGGCAGCAGACGTAGCCGAAGACGGATTTAAGCGGCTTGGCACACGGAGCGGTAGGTGATACTGCCTTCATCACGCCGCTAATACATGGCTCGTAATGACGTCACATCAGCCGCCATGGCTCTGCACTATGCTCCGGTGCCCGTAGCTTCTGCAGGGTGCATTTGGCACCGTCACATTTGTTCTTCATGGCAAGCCTTGCCAAAGCAAATATGATGGTGCGAAATGTATTCTGCAGACAGTACGGGCACAGGAGCGATGAACGAAGAAAGAAGGCCGATGGATTTAAACCGGCGAACGCGAGCTCGAGAGATGGCGTGGCTGACGACCAAACACATGACTCCCGCAAAATAAAAAGAAAATAAAAAGAAGCGCTCTTTTAGAGAAGATTAATGCAGTAGTGTGTTACCTCTCGGCGATAATTTAGCATTTTCGATTATTCTTACTTGTTTTTATTATCTACAAGAGCACGCACATTTTGTAATATCAGCGTTTGCAATCTCAACAACATTTCGTGTTTTGATTGGTCACACCTGCCCCTGGCTGCCGGCACAATGCTCCCATCGCGGGAGTCATGTCCATCGCGGGAGACGACCTCAGTGAGTTCGATCTTTAATTGTACTTTTAATACGGAAATCGGCCGCGCATGGTTATTATTTATAAATTTTTGGGATGGTTCGGGCTAACAAAGTGAGTTATCACCATATTTAAACGATCTTAGAAACCTCCTCAGTGCATCTTTAAGGGGGCGTTGCAACAATTTTCAATCTTCGGCTAAATAATTTTAACAGTTGGTCTAGGTGATTTCTAGATCCACGAACAGAAAACTATTTCTGCTTCTGTGCGCTAGTTCTTATTTTTAAAAATATAGCAAAGATCGAGGTTTTCGTCGCCTCTCATCTCGCGCATTGGCGACAGAGTACTTCGAAATCTCGTGCGCAGTGATATCTATGGGGGTTCGTGTTACTTGCGGATGGGATCTGTGACCTCTGTTGTTTTTGTTTATCCTCCAACGTTCCTACTTTGATTCTGAACACCGTGTCAATCGTCTTCTCTTAAACACATCGTCATGGCGGGTTGGTCACCGACCCAGGCAGCACACAATATTGCGCCAATATTGGCGTCGGATCGGAGAAATCGGGCCAATATCATTCTGATACTGCCGATATTAACACTGGATTGTAAATATAGGGCCAGTATTACCATGATGTGGCCGATGTCGGCGGAAAATCACTTGGGTCGGCCAACGTCGCGCTGATATACAGAATCCAGCGCCGTTTTCCGGTAAATTGTCGGGTCTGAACCGGATATATCGGCCGGTATTAGGAATTCTTGACCGTTTCTAAAACGATACTGAATCACGGTCAATCGCGCCGGCCAATCGCGGCGGCACCTGCTGTTGCCACGGGCCGCGCCGAGGGCGCGCCGAACAATCAGCGGCTGGAACTGGGTTTTTCTGTACAAACAAACAGAAAAAAACTCTTTTTGTAGTAACTTTTATGGGAGATTAGTACAAAACGGGGCCGAGTGATGTTTTATGAAATTTTTAGTGTATAAGGTTTGCAGGAAAATTAATATTGTTTTTATACAACCATGTCTCAGCGGTGATTTGAGGTAGCGCGTACCGCTTGGGAGTCGGCAGTAATTCGCGGCGCATCCCCTTGGGAGTCGGGGGTGGCACCTTTGAAGACCCTTCCACCATATCTGTTTCGGAGCCAAAATGGCCGATTAAAGCCAAAATAGAAGTCAAGTGCAGTTCCTCGAGTGGCCTGTGCGGGAGAAATGGCGGCGTTGCGATCGCTATTAGCTTGGTTCTCGAGTACGGATCTGTGCCACTTTTTCAGAGCAGGCTCTATGGCAGTTTCCCACTTGATCGGTTAATTCTATGGTAATGTTGGCTTGGCCCAAGCCCGCTGAGCGCTGAGAACGCAGCGGCCGCGGCCATGTTAACCGATATTCGCCCATCTCTGCCCAGAACTCGACTGATATCGTCGATTCTGGCCCATTTTTAGAACGATCGTTAACCGATATTGGTCCGATACTGGGCAGTGGTACAAGACGCGAAACTGGGCCAATATTGCGCGCACTATTCCCCCGACACTGGCCCAGTGTCGGCGTGCTGCCTGGGGACACGACGCACCACTGAGGTTTTCCTCGTGCGGTACACGATGACAGATGAAATTTCGGGTTACGAACAGGGGACTCTAGTTCGGGCACAACAAAACAGCGCGCCCGGTAAGCATCGCCCGTTTTCACGGCGAACGATACGATCGTAGTTGAGAAACACGAGAAAACGAATGTTCAAACTCTTATCTGCTCCTCTAACAAACCAAACTGCTAGACATTACTCGAGGCGTTGCCGAAGCTCTTTAATCTATGTACAAATACCTACACAAGCAGCAGGTTTGAAAGCTGGGCTAGTTGGTATTGATTCATCATAAAATAGAAGCACAAAAAACCAGGACGAAAAAAAAAATGAAAGACGTCTACAAGTCTCTGTAATGACAAATTAGAGCGCCGCTCTTGAGGAGGAGGAGGGGAGGGTACGGAGGGGAGGGTATGCCCCTCCGCCCCCCCTCCCCAACCTCTCTTGCTAAATTTAGCGGGAAAATTTCCCCGCTAAATTTGCTGGAATGTTCCCCCGCTAAATCTAGAAAGGAATTTTTCTTCTAAATTTAGCGGGGAACTTTTTCTGCTAAATTTAACGGAGAAATGTTTCCGCTAAGTATAGCTGATAATATTTTACGCTAAATTTAGCGGAGAAATGTTACTGCTTTGTCTTTGGGCGGCAGAGTTTAGGCTGCGTGAACACGTCATCTCCCAGTAGTCGTAGTATGACCCTGCACTGTCTAGTGTGTTTCAGGGAGACAAGGTGCAGCTCATGCTGGTCCTTGGCTAAGGCTTGAAGTTTGGGGAGGGGAACGTATCTGTGCAGCTCCTCCAATTTTGTGTGTCTCGGTAAGCCCGCGATAGTTCTTCGGGCATCATTCTGCCATCTTTCGATTGCTCGCCAGTGGCTCTTACTAAACTTGTAGTAGTTTGCGCCATAGAGTACCTTGGTAGCTAGCACGGCCCTTGTCAGAGTCTTAGCCACCTCCTCGCTCGTACTGCCGGTCTTTTGGGCGATGCGGAGAACTAGCGCCGCGCCCTGTTTTCAAACCTTGGCCATCCTGGTTAGCCATTTCCTTGGGGGATTTTGTTGGTTGAAGAACACTCCATGGATCTTGTGCGTTTCTAGTTGCGCGATGGGGAGACCACCGAGGGTCAGGTCTGAGTCAGGCTGCCTTTGCGAGCGAATATCAGGTATTTGGATTTCTTTGGCAACGGGGAGAGTCCGGTCTCTTTGAGAAATGCTTCGATGGTGTCAAGTCCTTTCAGGAGAGTCTGCTCGCTCCTCGCCGGGTTCCCAACTCTCGTCCAGATGGTAATATCGTCTGTGTGTATTGTAAACTGCAAGGGGAAACTCTTGTTCAGGTGCCACGCCAGCGGGGCCATTGTCAGGTTAAACAGGATCGGGGAGACCACCGCGCCCTGGGGCACGCCAATATCGCTGTTCCTTAGAGGTCGACACATGTTGCCAGTCTTGAATGGAATACTTCCTTTGTTTTAGAAACTCCTTCACAAAGCTGAGCGGCTTGTGCGTGATGCCACCATCTCGGGGTGCATTTACGATCGCTTCGTGGGGTAGCGAGTTGAATGCTTTACAAATAAAAATAATAATAGTTTTATTAGCACATGATTATGCACATACATTGATTACCACCTCACGAAGCACTTGCGCGCTTGTGTGTGAGATCAAGCAGTACATAAAAAGCGATAAAGAAAAAAAAAACGAGCAATGCAAACAAGCGTAAAGTAAACAAATCTAAATTTTGACACCATGTTACAAACATAGTTTTCTGACAAAATTGCATCTTTCTTCGAAGTAAAAGCATACCGATTCAATCAAACATATGTCACAGAATTTCCGGTTACAATAAACAAATATTCTCTATGCTATTCACTTTATACAATAATATATTTTACATTGTACTTCGCACAAAGTAAGGTACATTTAGGAGAACACAATGAGTTTGTTAACAGAGCAAAAAGGAACAAACAAAATACATTTATCCTTTTCTTCTTGATCCACGATATGTTTGCAATAGTAAGAAATTATTTGAAACACAAACAGACGACTTAGATACAAACATTCAAACGTGCAGGTACAAAAATATTGCCACTCATTTTCACTTCTGCTCAAGGTTGAACCATATCCTTATTTCTTTTTTTACCTCTGTTAAGGACGAGAGATCTAATAAATTACCTGAAAGATCGTTGAAATATATAGGGACGTAATGTTTCCACATTTTCCCCCCATAATTGTTGTACATTCTTGGAATGCCAAGCCCTTCTGTGTGTCTAAGACTGTTCTGTTTCGTGGATCGTATTCTGAGATTACACGACAAATAATATTTTGTGAGGACGTCGAACTTGCGTAGCTTATCAATGGCCAACAGGTCCAGGTCGGTCAGCGGCTCTTCAAAGGTTAGATCCTCAAGGTGTGTGCCGTACGTGATATTTTTATCATCTTTTTAATTAGGTTATCAATTTATTGTTCTTTGAAGTGTGAGCAGAATGCGTAAATTGTTATTCCATACCTTAGTTTAGATTTCCCTAGCATCTGGTAGGGGAGATGTCGACCGCGACGAGCTGGCAGGTGCTTCCCTTGGTGTAGACGTCTGTAGACAGAAGTAAGGGGCTGTCTCTCGCACCAAAATGTTGTCGGAAGCCCGTTTGTGCCGCCTGAGGTGCTTGCGGTCCTCAGCAATCCAAGTGATGTGGGCAAGGATGATCCTTTCAAACAACGTGCACATTATCGAGGTGAGGGATATAGGCCGAGTAATTTTGGTGTGCTCGGGGGTTTGCCCGCTTTCGGGATCGGAGTGACCCACGACTCACGCCATTCGTCCGAAAGAGTGTCGGTTTCTCACATCTGGTTAAACCAGCGAAGGACTTGCTGCTTTCCTTCTTCGGGTGGGTTCCGCAGCATGCTAGCGGGGATGATGTCTGGGCCGGGAGCAGAGTTTATTCTCCCTTGGTCAATAGCAGTCTCCAGCTCTCATCGGGTGATTGGGCTGATCCACAGAGGAGTGTCTTTCGGTGCCTGTTCTTGGTCCTAAATTGCTTCATTCGGAGTCGTCGAGGGTTGGGGGAAGATGGCGCTTCCCGTGTCTGGAGGTACATCCTAAAAGAGTTTGTCCAGGGCTAGGACCATGTTTTCTGTCGTGTTGCCGACCTTGGTGAAACAGCATGCCTCGGAAGATGCGCCACACCTTGTGTATTGACGTACGCTGGCCGAAGGAAACGCAATGGTCAAGCCACTCGTTGAATCTGAGCTTGCGTGCATATTCATCTGCTTCGGCGGTGATCCTGCTCACTTCTTTCAGCGTGTTCTGTTCTTTGGTGTTCCTGTGCTTCGTGAGCTTGCGCGTGCGGTGGTCTCGCAGGGGCAACGGGTGGGTGTCCGGCGTGAGCTAATCCCAGGTCACGTCTTTCTTGGTCGAGGCTTCCTTCGTGTAGGCTACTTGAAAAGCGCACATTGTTGTCGATAGGTCTTTTTTGTCGAGATGGGCGCCTAAAAGAGTTCAGAATCTGTACTAGATGGCAGTGACCACAGTTTTCTTGGCCTTGGCCCTGTTCTTGATGCGGATCACTATTTCTATGGGGTAGTGGTTGCAGCCCCACGCATCGGGGAACACCGACCACTGCATCCCCTCGACTCTGCAGTCCACTAAGGTTAGGTCGGGGTTGGTGACCTGCTGGTCTACCGAAGTGCCCACTCTCGTCTTCTCGTGCTTGTCGTTCGCCAGCTCGAGACCCGCCTTCTCGTACGCTTCCAGTAGTCTGGCTCCTCTCTGGTCGTCGTCGTCGTAGCCCCACTCCTGGTGGTGTGCAATTAAATCGCCGCCTATAAAGATCCTATCTTCTGGGTAGGCCGTTCTTGGCTCCTCTAGCCAACTGAAGTTTGGGTCTTCGGCGGTAGGGCGGACGTACGCCGACAATGGGATGAGCTTGTGGTTATCTATGAGTGTGCGCACCGCAATGACTTCCTGGTCTGGTGTGCACCATTTCTACGTGTCAATTTGGGCATGTGGTACGGTCTTCTTGAGGTAGATGGTGGCCAGTCCTCCTGCCTCGGGGGAGCCGGTCTCTGTGTACAGTCGCCGGCCATATGAGCTCCCCCCGCCAAACGCCGACCGGATCAGCGAAAATCCCGCACGCGGCGCTTCGAGCGTTGCCGCGTTTTGGGAGCCGGGCTATTGGGACCAAACCATTCCGTTATCAAAGGGGTGGACGCATAGCATTTATCGGGATTCCAGCCTTTAGAAGTGTGAATCTCAAAAACATGGCCGATTAGTATTGCCGTCTTCGGGTGTTGGCCCCAAGTGTTCGGAGATGATGTTATAACTGCTGATAAACTGGAGCTTGCTTTATGCGTAGATAAAGTAGCAGTGTTCGATCGATGTTTACAAATGTAAAAGCCCTATGTTTGATATGATATTAGGCATGACAACAATGATCCTTTGGCAAGCGAGAAGTGGCCGACCAGGAAGCCATCTGCAAAGTCATCGTGTAGAGAATTACCCTTGGCGAAGCAACACGCTACTGAGCGCAGAACAATAGAGTCTCCTCGATAAAACGCGTTCATGAAAAGTGCCTGAATTTTTATTCTGCTTTGACACAATTTTTTTTTCTTGGTTATCTATAGCCTATCCTTATAGATTAAATAAATTATATCAAAATCACTTGTCATTGTCTAGTCTAGGTTTAAGAAAGATTGTAAGAAAGGGGGCTTGTGCGTAGGATTACTCTTCCGGTAGGAAATATTTAAAATGACAAACCGGTTTTGCAAATAAAAACGTAGCATATAACACGTCAGAGATATTATGCAGTGAAGAATTTCAATAAGCCGTCTGCGTTTACCTACAACCGGAAGCGGAATTGTAATCGGCCGTGCTTCAGATTCGCGTTCCAAAACGCGGAATGCTATTCAACTTCCTGCGTCCACCCCTTTGATAATAGAATGGGTTGGTCCCAATAGCCCGGCTCCCAGAACGCGGCAACGCTCGACGCGCCGCCTGCGGGATTTTCGCTGATCCGGTCGGCGTTCGGCCGGGGGAGCTCATAAAGCCGGCGACTGTACCTGTGTTCTATTGCAGTATTGTGGAAGTAGATGTATGTTAAGAGCCTGGGGTCTTTCACGTTGGTTTCTTGCATCAAAATCGCGTCGTACGAGTGTCGGAGTTGCGCTAGCCGAATCTGGAATTCATTTCGGCGTTCGGTTAGGCTTTTGTAGTTCCATTGTAGGATCGTATAAGTGGCGAAGGAGGCGGGGATTACGGTGTGGAGTCCCCGGTGCTTTGAGCTTGCTGGCTACGAGGGTTGCTGGTGTGACTGCTGCGTGGATCCCCCTTCTTCCAGTGATTATTGTCCAAAAACATTAGCGGTGAGGATGGACTGACGTAGTTGGAACTGCAGCGGCGCCGGCAGGGTGTGAGCAACGGTTGGGTGTTGGAGCTCGGCTATGAGTTGATTGAAGTGGACATGCATTTGCTGCTGTAGTTGTACCTGCCTTTGCTGCATCCAGACTTGGATTTGAGACTTCAGGTCTTCCTGAGATGGTGGAGACTGAGATTGCTGCTGCTGTGGTTGCTTGCTGGTTGAAATGCGGGGTGGTTTGCGCGGGATTGTGGCACGGCTCGTGGAGGTGGTGGCGGGCTCGGGCGAACTTGTGGCTGGCTCGACTGTTTGGGCAGGGGCACGGCTGGAAATTAACTTCGAGTTCTTCTATCTTTTTCTGGAGGGTGGCCATCTGGCATCGGCGGTCACCAGCTATGCGTGCGTGCTCTGCTTCTTCCTCCATATACCATTTGAAGAGAGCGAGGAGCTCGTTCCGTTGGTCCCTGAGTGTGCGGTGTGGTTGATGGGGTCCTGCAGTTGCGAGGCGTGGCTTTCCGTGTGAACGTGTTTTGCGGTGTCGCCGGTTGGTCAGTATTGTTTACAGTCAGTTGGGGCGAGGGGTTTTTTGTCTGCTGGGAAGAGGGAGGGCATGCCTGGCTTTCACAGGGGGGGTCTGGGAACGGCTTCCCGACTATGGCTGCTGTGGGGGCGGATGGGGAGCCTGGCCTTCATTTCCCACTGCTTTTCGCCGTCGCTGCAGTTGTTGGTTCGAGGCCGAACGTGTTCAGAAACGGGCCTGGATCCTGGAGTCTACCTTTTTCCTATCGGGACAGTCCCGGGAGGTAGCGACGTCGTCTTGGGAGTCGCAGTTGCGACACTTGACTGTCTCACAGTGGTGTCCTTCGGTCAGAAGACCGTCGCAGAACTGGCAGTGCTTTTCCTGCGTGCATATGTCGGACTTCTGGCCCCGGCCGTGGCAGTTGTTGCAGACCACAGTGGAGGGGCGGTACAGCTTGACTTGAATTATCTCGTGCCAAGCGCGGATCCGGCGGGGCACACCCTGACCTTGAAAGGTCAGCAGGTATGTGCGGTTGGAGCCCAGCTGCCTGGCCTGAACAATCTCATGGTAGTCGGCTTGGAGCCACTCCAGGAGCATCGCCGGTGGAATGTCAGGTGCCAGATGAACGACCGTGCGTTGAAATTCCCTGGTGGTCGTTCGGTAAACTTGGACGTCTAGTTTGCCGCTTCCCGTCTCAAGGTGCGTGAGCTGAAGCAGACTTGCGAAGTGTCATTCGTCGTAAACAGTGACGGATATCATACTCGTCATTACGTTGCGGCGGTAAGCGAGGCGATCTTCAAGAACGGTCTTGCCTATTGTTCTTTGAAGTTGTTCCGCGATAAGGTAGCTCGGGATTTTTGAGACGTTGAAGCGGGCCCGTGGGCGGTTGGTGGCTCGGCATTTGTCCAGGTCATAAAGAGGCAGTTTGCTGCCTTCGTTCGGCTTGTTGGTACACTTCCTACGTAATACGGTGATACAGTTGGACTGAATGTCTAAGTCGCTGAAATCGGCGGAAGCATCTTGGCCGTCCTCGAAGTCACTCTCGTTGAGGGCACCATTTGTTTGGGGGGGGGGGGGCGGCTTTCTTACCTTGACGGCGACGGCGGAAGTTCGTTGCTTCCAAGCCGTTGCCAGCGTTTCGCCGGGCAGCGGCGATGAGTCGGGAGTCATTTCCGTGTCGCAGGAAGCCGACAGTTTCGTGCTGGGGGCGTGGCCATCGTAGCTGAAGGCCGGGCGAGCTAGGCAAAACGTTAGGCCTAGCCTTCCCACTGGCCGGGAATGGCGGCGGCTTCGAGGTCGAAGGCTTTGGCCATAACGGGCTCGTATTGAGACTGCGACACTTAACTTTCCTTCGGGCAGCTTCTTGTTGGGGGGCGAGCGAAGCTTTCCGGCGGAAAAACGAAGCTCGGGTTTGGACGGGCGAGCGGCGGGCAGGAGCGATACACGAAACTCGGCGGGAGCGCCGAGAAGCACGTTCTTCTCCCACGACCGCTTTCTCTGGAATCAAAGGACGGAGGTGGGTGGCTGCGTAGGGGGGATGGTTTTGTTGACTTCCGGTAGATGGCGCCACAGCATGTAATGCATTTTAGGGATAATACTAAATTTTTCACGCATTTCACGAGAAAAGTTTAAAAAATAACCTTAAATTGTGCACAAAATTGCAGGAATCGCTAACTTATACACGACATCCCCAGAGTACGTCACACAGCAGTTCCTGTAACCGTCACAGGTGGCTGCAGATCGGCAAAAAGTTCGGTTTTTCCTTTGCGATTACGCACCTGAATCACTGTATTTTGGGGGAAGGATGCATGTTTTCGTTTACTTGTGGGATGATAAGCAATATAAGAAATAGAAATGGTAAATTCTTTCAACCTTAAAATCGTTGCACTGTAAAAATATGGCACCATTTTAGCGCGTTCTCGAGGAAATACTGAATAAATTATTTTTCGGGTAGGCCTTGTTTTAAGTTATACAAGGCGGAAATGTTATGGGGTCGCAACCCGGCTGAATATATAAAAATGCTATGTATTTGTGACCATCAAACAACAAAAATGACAGCACCACTGATGTATGTGATATTTTCTTGCAGGAAGGCATTCAACAAATCATATTATGTCATCAGCTCTGAGTGTTACACCACAAGAAACGTTTTAAACGGCACAGTTGCTGGCCGTAAGTCATAATCCACGAAGTTGAAACAAATATGTTTCAGACTTTTTTCTCACATTTTAGATTTTTTTTTATTTTCAAATAATATATTTACACATCAATTATTTGGACCCATAGCCACTATGGTCAGTATCGGGTCCAATCACAAACTACGTAGCACCGTGCAGCACGAAGCAAACGTTACATCAAATACAAATATCTTGTGTACGAGATGACATGGTTAGGTCCTTAACCCTGAATGTTATAAAGCAACTTTTTTTAATAAAGGTAAAAAGTTAGATTTCTGCTTAATATTCGTGGGTATATCATTCCAAATTAATGTACAGTTGAATTCAACAAGTCTTCGACCATAAACATTCTTACATGCTGGTAAATTAAACTGCTTATGAACAGCAGCCCTCGTATTTCTCGATGGGCATTTAAACACAGATAAAGGCAGTGGTTCATTAGTTCGTATAATGTGATGTATTATTTGAGCTATTTTTAATTTATATACTAAGCTTACGGGTAGCACGTGTAACGATTGAAATAAGGGTCGGCTTACGTCCGTTCTACTAGAAAATGTGATTGTTCTTAGCGCATGTTTCTGTAGACAACTAATTGACTCTAGGTACGTAGGATATGTATTTCCCCATGACTCTAAGCAATATGTTAGCTGACTGTGTACGAATGCGAAGTAAAGAATGCACAGAATACTTATGTCAAAACATTCGCGCGCCTTCAGTAAAGTATAACACCCATAAGCAGCCTTCGAACAAATATTATTAATTTGACTTTTTCAGTGCATGTCGGAATCCACAAGACCGCCCAAATATTTGTAGAGAGAAATATGTTGTAATTTTGTATTGTCTAGGTATATAGCCAATCCATCGTAGTTTATTTTCTTTTCCCTAGAATGAAACACTGTATACTTGGGATTTAGTAGGTTAACGGTGAGTTGATTACTTATGAACCAATTTAGCACCCTAATTGATTCTTCAGTTACTTTAGACTGTACTTCATCGACACTATCGCCCATAAACATTAAAGCCGTGTCGTCAGCGAACATTAGTGAGTCTGAGTACTTAAGGATAGACGAGAAATCATTCACTCTAAAAAAAGTCCGTGCGTCTAATTTCCCGCACAGCACTCGGAGAGCCAATCACCGCAACTTACGGAGGCAGCTCAGCGAATGACGATGCCGAAACATATGTTTAGACCAAAAAACGCAGTCTGAGTTGTGACATTAAGCAATGCAAGCGTGACGTTTTGCATTGCTTAATGTCACAACTCAGACTGCGTTTTTTGGTCTAAACATATGTTTCGGCAGTGTCATTCGCTGAGCTGCCTCCGTAAGTTGCTGTGATTGGCTCTCCGAGTGCTGTGCGGGAAAGTAGACGCACGGGTTTTTTTTTAGAGTGTTTCCATAAAGAGAGAATAAAATAGGCCTGAGGACTGAACCCTGCGGAACACCGGTTTGCACAGTTTGTAGGGAGGAAATAAAGTCATTGATTATTACGCATTGTCGTCAGTCCGAGAAATAGTTGCAAAGTAGTTTAGATACTTTGCCTCTAAATCTATAATTATTAAGCTTATTCAGTAAGATAGTACTATTGACTGTATCGAATGCCTTTTTTATTTCTCGATAGACAACTATAGCAATCTTGTCGTTGAGCGCCTTGTTAAGAAGTTGAGTCATAGCTAGGATTGCGGTGGAAATAGATATATTTGGCCTAAATCCGTGTTGGTTAGGACAAAGAATGTCGTATTTATTTATAAATTCCTTAAAGCGATTGCAAAGTATTTTGTCAAAGATTGTATTAATTACACTTAAAATCGAGATTGGTCAATAACTTGATGGGTCGGATAAATTCCCATCCTTGAAAATAGGCACTACTTTGGCTATCTTAAGTTTATTAGGATAAGTTCCGCTCTCTAAGGAATGATTGAACAGATGTAAGAGATGGGCATCTAAAATATCTATATTGTTTTTTTAAATATTTTTACGGGAATAGTGTCAAATCCAGTCGCTTTATTTTCGCGAAGGTTTCCAACTGTTAATGTAATTTCATACATTTCTATGCTCTGCATGACAAAACTATTTGTAAGAGGTTTCTGTGAATTTGGGGAGTGGGATACGTTTGGCAGTTGAGCCGCCAAGATAGGCCCTATAGTTGTAAAATAAAAATTAAAAATGTTTGCCGTATCCTGCTCAATTACGTCAGGAAATACACGACTCTTTGAACCATAATTTATTAAATTATTAACTACGTCCCAGATTTTTTAGTATCACCGTCCGCAAGTTTAATAAGCGAAGAATAGTACTTTTTTTTTTTCTCATCAAAGAAACTGATTCATTCCTTAACCGACGAAACTGCCTAGATAATAATCATTAGTTTTGTTTCGTTTGCATTTATGGTACCAGCTATCTTTTTCCTTTAGAACATTTAGTATGTGGCTAGTCACCCAAGGACAGACCGGTTCGTTGTATTTATTTAAGGAATGGTTTACACTACTTTCCGATATCGCATTTTTCAAGACAGCAACAAAGTTGAAAAATTCCGTATGAATATTTTGATCATAAGTTGTAATAAAATTTGTTTGTTCTAATTATTTACGAAGGTGGTCATAATTTAGTTTAGTGCGTACTATTGGTCGAATTGATTCGACGTGACGAGGCAGCTATTTTTGCACAACAACAAATACGGGCAATTGGTCGGTTATTGGTTCAGTAAAAACACCGGCACACACGCCGGCACACACGCCGGTCTCAATGCTGAGCTTTTTCAGTGATGGCGGTAGTGTTAATATTAGTGGCATTAAAACACTATACACGTTCTAGCTTTTCCAAATAGTTTATTACTTAGGAAAAGGATTTTAAACAATTTACACAAGTATTGTTTTTTGGGAGATCAGAACGACTTAGGGAAAATAGCTGAAATGTAATAACAAAATATCGTATCTTAAAATAGTTATTTTACATTGTGAGAATTGTTTCCGTACATTTCGACTTACTAAAAGAGATTGATGAAAGAAGTAACTGAGTTCTTGGTTAAAAGGCTGAAATAAGAAACATCAAGCATGAAAATGAATTGATTCTTTATTTTTACTTACTCTTTGATAACCCATGTTAGCCGGCAACTATTGATTTACTAATTGCTTTAATTATTGCTTTTTCCTAGTGAACGCAAGTGAGTTGTATCCATTTGCATTCGCTGACAAAAATTGTGCAGTCATACGGAAGGATAGCTGGAGCAATGGTTAGTATCTCGATTATGTACGCATTTTTACCATCTTTGTTCAAGGGGTAATCCGAACCTGAAAAATGAAAGACGTTTACAATCCCCTGTAACGCCCAATTAGAGCGCAGCTCTTGAGGAGGAGGAGGAGGAAAAGGTACGAAGAGGAGGCTATGCCCCTCCTCCTCTCCTGCTCGCCTCCCATTTAGGGGAATATTTTCCGCTAAATTTGGCGGAGAGTTTTTCCCGCTCTATTTAGCGGCGAATTTTTCCGCTAAATTTAGAAGGGATATTTTCCCGCTAAATTAAGCGGGGAATTTTTTTTCGCTAAATTTAGCGGGGAATCTTTTCCGCTAAATTTAGCAGGGAATTTTTTCCACTAAATTTAGGGGGACGTTTTTTCCGCTAGCGGGGAATTTTTTTTCGCTAAATGTTGGAGGAAATTTTTTCCGCTAAATTTAGCGGGGAAATTTTTCCGCTAAACTTAGCGGGGAAAATTTTTCGCTAAATTTAGCGGGAAACTTTTTCCGCTAAATCTAGCGGGGAAATGTTTCCGCTAAATTCAGCGGTTTTTCAGCTGAATTTAGCGAGAAAATTCCCCCACTAAATTTAGCGGGAAAGTTTTTCCGCTAAATTTAGCGGAGAAATTTACCCATAATGCTGCGCGCGGTTACGCCGACGGCGACGGCGCTCAAGCCGGAAACGGGAGCCTAAGAGCTGCGCTTTAAAACGTGCACCAGGACGAATCAAACTGAAGCTTTAACTCGAAGGTTGCACTACTCGTGTAGTGCAACCTTCGAGTAGTGCAACCAGTAAATCGGCAAAATAACAAGCATATTTTTTTTTTGTATATGTGAGAGCTACGACAAACACCTGTTGATTTAGTTTGATTGCCACCGTCTTATAACTCACAGAGATTGGTAAACATACAAAGTGGTGTCCATCAATACATGTGACCCTGTTTTCTGCTATGCACAAAGAAAAAAAGCGAAACTCTTGTTGGCGCTGCTTCTGACGGATGGTACAACACAAAGCGAAGCCGTGAATACTGTTTGAGCTGAACACTCGAAAGCAGATAGGGCAGATACGAGCGTTCTTGTTATCATTTGACAGTAGCAGGATCAACCAGAAGGTTTTCGCCATTTTCCACGGTGTGGATAAAAAACAAATTGTTCATTTCATGCTTTTTTTTTTTGTTCATAACTGTTCATGGAGGGTTTCGCGCGTGCGGTGTCAATAATCTCTTACAAGCCAAGAATTCTAGGACCTTCCATAGTTGACAAGACCTCAAGTTATGAAATATGAGGAGAGGACAGGGCCTTTCTCTAATCTCCTCTACGAGGAATACTTTTCTTCATGAAAACACCTGTGCTCGAGCTTAGGCTGCAAGGTACCACGTTGATGTTTGTTAAATATATCCGCACACTATTTAGATTCTTATGCAAATACATTTTTTTAGAAATATAAGCTGAGAAAATTTTTAAAGCAGACTCTTAATGAATACGAATTAGGTATAATATATTGAAAGTGAGATTTTTGTCACTTTACCGTGCACGATGCCAATCAGTTCGGATACGTAAAAAAAAAAGCTCGAGGTACACCTAAGCACTTCTCATGAGTCGTAAATGCGAAAGCATGCAAGCCGCTCGTCCGTTCCCTTTGTCGTCTGCTCGTCCGCTTCCTTTGTCGTCTGCTGCGTACTTTTCGTCGCCGGTCAGCGCGCGTCCTTCCCTGGTGACCTTGGACGCTCCGTGTTAACGGTGCGCTGATTAGGGTGCCTACATGTCTGTCTGTCTCAGGGTGAAGACATCCATTGTTGCACTGAATGTGCCAGCGCGTGACGCTCTGGCGCACTCGGTGCGTGACTTGGGCGATAAAATGGCGTCTATGCATTAGCCAAAGCTGCGCGCTCGAGCTGAGTAACACCGTATTGCACGCACTTCAAAATGCATAAAAAAAACGATTGGGCGTGAAAATGGCTGAGATGTCACCACTCAAGCAAAAGCGCGCGTGTGTATGAAGGCACTCTAGCGCTGATGGACATTCAGCGCCATGGGGTGAGCGGTCGTGGAAACTGACGAGTGCAGCGGCCAATGGGAGCCCCGTCGACGCGCGCCAGCCAATGGAACCGAAGGCGATCGCGGAAACTATACTACGTTTCACCTTATGTTGTACCGCAGCGAAGGCTAGAAGCGCGAGCTCAACTCGTTGGCAGCTGCCCTTAGTGCTCGAGAGCTTGTGCCGCCGAGACGTGCCCCAGAGCAAGGAGCTCGCGCTTGTACCCTTCCCTGCGGTACATCATAAGGTGAAATAGAGTATAGGTGTCGTTTTCGAGCTTCAAACTGATGACTTCAGCTCGCTCCGTGGGACAGTTAGTGCTTTCGCATTAATAAGTGCTCAGCCTGCTTTTGATTATGAATATGTTAAATGCTGAAATAACAAAAAAAATCAGTTTGCCGGAAATAATCTTAATAATTGAATGTTCCTTTTCTTTGTAGAAACATTCAAGGCCTGCGAACTCTGGGTTTTTGAAAGTGCTCTGAATAAGGAGCTGAGCTGTTGCGACTTCGTATTCGACCTCTTGTGTTCGCGTGGGTATAAGCAAATAACGTATGATCCAGAACTCTGCAAGCCTAAAGACACTAAGTAGAATGCTGATGATACAGATTCAACAGCCAGTACAAAATCGATTACGCAATAAAAATAATATAATTATCTTGCATCTCTGAGAATTTGATATTTATTGCTGGGCTCTGTCATAGGTGAATCGCTTAAGAGTGGTTTGAAAATTACTTAGGGACAAAAAGATTTCTTTGAACGTTTACAAGAAGTTCCGCACTTAAGGTAATAATACATTATTTCGTCAAACTAACCGGACAAAAATGTCATAAGAAGTATGCATATTCTCCTAACATTGACACTATAAGCATTATTTGAAGTTAAACTTACTTTCCCCAAATCTGTTTGCCCTACTACACTCTAAGACAAAAGGGAGCGGTACGTAGTCCCTTAGGGGGCTAAATGCGCCGACACTACCACTGGTCACTGGGGGACTAACAGGGACGGGAGCACCTTTTGCGCCCTTCCGTCAGACCCTCAATATTAAACCCCCAGGACTAACCTTTGCACCCTTGCATTTAGGCCACTGGGACCAAATAAAGCGCCCTTACCTTATTTATTAATAAGTTGCGTCCTAACAGACCCAGGTGGCGTTAGTCAACCTCAAACTTAAAATTGGGAAATTATCTATCGCTGGGATAGATCTTTCCCACGCGCATTAATTTCACATTCGAACAGCGCTTGCAAACGTATTATACATTTAACATATACAAAGAGTTAGAACACAGATGACAGCCACACAACACACACGCGACGACAGGCTAATCCAATCGCCACCTCCAAACATCTATCGCTGTGATAGATCTTTCCCACGCTGATTACTTTCAATCTTGAACAGCGCTTATTTCACGTTTGCACACGTATTATACATTTAACATACACAAGAAATTAGAACACAAATGACACACACAGCACACACACGCGACGAAACGCTTATCCAATCGCCGCCCCTAAAGGCTACGCATGCGCATTTTATACTCAGCCTGTGAAAGAAGTAGTTTGGTCAGGGACCATCTCTACCGTGAACCATGTTACAAATATGGTGCTGCTTTCGCATCAATATTTTTCTCGAATATTGTTGCTAAACATTCCAAGGATTCTATCTCTTACTCAGAAGCAACGGTACACAGAGTAATTATTTGGGACAGTATATAAAACGGCGTCCCCATAAACTCCCAGCCATGTTCTCGCTTCCCCACATAGACTGCCCCACTTTGCGCATGCACATCTGCGTGGTAACCGTTTCGTCCCTTGCGAAAAAAACAAAAGAACATATATATTAATGAATAACAAAAAATAAAGGGACCAAGAAATGCCCTTTTTACTTTTACCAAATAACTTTTACCTTAAACCTTCACTGTCCACTAAATGCCGAAAAGGCATCCGTTTTTGTTTCGGTTTATTAACTTCTACACACAAAAAAAAAAAAATATTGATTTTTGCTTCCTCTCCAACTCACCGCAAAACAAGCTGCGGCGTAATTTTGACGGTCGTGACGTCCGCCGGCATCGGCATCGGAAGTTATCTCGGTAGTAGGAGAATGGGAGCGTTAGAGGTGGCGAGTTGGCGGTGCGCCGGTAGGTATTACTGCGCTGATGTTGCTGATGCCACCGACACATTTCCTGAATCGGCGCCTTTCATCGCCGCGATAGCTATGGACACATCGCAGCTGAGCGAAATTCAGTTAGATATGTTGCGCTACAGCGTCAGCATGGGACATGCCCCATACGCCGGTATGACTGTTGGGAAGTGCGGCGAGTCTTCCGGCGAAGACTCGAGTTCTTCATCGGAATCGGCGGAGGGCTTTTGGAACCTGCCCGCATCAGCGGAGACCACTATGACTGTGGCTGTAATCACGCTCGATGTCAAAATGTTCCGAGCATACACGAATGACCTTAGACCCGGGGTCCCTCTAACCGATGAGCCTGCACCAAATGCTTCGACGTGGTTCATCGAGTGGCAAGCGGTAAAACTGCAACTGTTTCTTTGTAACCACCGGACTGCAGAAACTAAAATTCGGGAACTTCGGTATACTGCAGCCTTTCGGCATAGCGACTGAGCGATCGATCACAAACAATGTCAACACTACTCTTGCAGCCAGAAAATGAAAGTCTGCTCTGCAACGAAAGCGCGACCAGGAGCAAACCCGTTCAGCAGACGACGCTCGTGGGTTGACTGCGCAGGCGCAGTCGGGCCTTTCTCTTGCTTCGTTTACCAAACGATGGATGGAGCTTGGCTCTGAGCATTATCAAATTCGTTAATTTTCGTCACATCTGTAATTATGCTACAAAATGTGGATCTGAATGTTTTTAACAAAACTTTTAGAAAACATTCGCCGGCTATTTATTATTTATAATCGAGCTGCTTTTGAGGTAGGCTCTTACCCAATAGGCGACGTGGATTTGGTTGACGTGCTGCAGTTCCGCGGATGCATCGCAGTGAAAAGGGAGATAGCTTTCGAAGGAAAGAAGTTCTAAAAGAGTCCGGCTTTCGTTTAAAAGTTCTATAGCGAAGATTTTTTTTGGGGCTCTCTATTTTTGTGTTTTGGGGTTTCTTTTCACACCTTTTACGACGTTGGTGGATGAAGTTCGATTTCAAAATCGTTTCACGGTCCCTTTAACCTTGTTTGTCTTTGAAATGTTTTTACCGCGTTCTGCGTGGTTATTTTTGTCCCAGTTAAACTAAAAATAAAATAGAAACGTTTCCAAAAGACGTTTTAAAGAACGGAAACGGGAAGGACGCTAGGACAGCGGTCAAAAGCCGCATTGCCAGGACATCAACGATGGCCGCGCTCGCGTCAGCGCTGGCTTCCACGACGTGCAGGAACAGAGGCTGCAATCATTACACAGTCAGTTACAACCAACGTTACTAAAACCCTCAGTTGGGAAACTCACTTTTGTAACCTGGGTCACTGGCTTCCACCGAGACCGAGCTAAATACGATAACAGCGCCACCCTTTAGCGACGAGATGAAACATGAAAGCTGCTTTACTGCTTAGCATGAAAGCTACGGCGAGATGGTCCTGCGAGATGGCGCCACCGGCCCTCACCCGACTCGACGTGCAGCCGTGCAGTTCCCGGAGTGGACGCTGCGGGAGAAATGGCGGCGTTGCGATCGCCATTAGCTCGGTTCTCGAGTACGGATCGGGGCCAGTTTTTTAAAGCATGCTCTATGGCATTTTCCCGACTGAGTGGCTCTAGTAACGTTGGTTCCAACCCTTAAACATGCCCCCTCCTGCCGTATTTGGTGCTACGATTGTCTGTGGATACCACCCCTTGCGTTCCGAAACAGTAAGTGCGTCGATAACGCTGGCCATCGCTTAGTCCCGGTCGAGAGCGGTTAGCCCTCGGCATTTGCGCACGGTACCTAGCACGAACCAAATGGTCTCTTCGGGGAGCAAATGGGAGTTCAGAGGACCAAATGCTGCCATTAGTCCTTTGAGACTGTCTTTTTACTTAGAGCGTACTTTCGTTCTCTTGCTTATAACCTGACCCTACAGGCTGGTTCATGAATTTGTGTTTAAGTGCGACCGAATACCTTAGGGTTCCTTGCGTTTTAGAACGACCCGCTGTTCGGAGGATGACCGCCATAGCAACCCGTCGTACTATCTTGTCGTAAGTAGTAATAAGCATCGTAACGATGACATTATAGTGCCTTAACGTAAACTTCCGAACCAGGCTTAAGCCGTAAATGTCCATATTAAATATCACGATGAAAAGACAAACTAGAAAAACAGGATTTGTGTCGTCGTTAAACAGTTAATGGTTGCAAAATATTTGTTTTATTTCGTTACTTCGATTCTTGTATGCGTATTTTCTCTTAGCAGCCTTCGTCACGGCTCTGAAGACGTTGCATTAAAAATGTTCATCGGTTGGAAAAATAAATTAGCGCCTTATAACGTGTGTTTTTGAAACTAGCCCTCTAAACCAAAAACAGTGACCTGTTCTTTTTTTCAAGTGTTAGTTATAAGAGAGAAGTTCACAGGTTTATGTTTTCGAATTTTCGAAGTTTGATTAAAATCACTGTGTACCTTATCGTTAAAACGTTTCTGCTTTATTTTTATTTGTGTATGTCCCGTTTTCTCCAGTGTCTGCTTCTGAAAATTCAAAATCATAGTTGTGAGCAGGAAACAAATCTGCCGTTCATTGCGGACTAGGGAGTTTAGAATCCTCGGTCTGATGCACTCTAAAAAAATCGTTCTTGAAAGGTTTTTCGACGCCCCAAGAAGTGTCTCAGCTCGTGAAAAACGGTTTTGCCTCAAGCACTATCGCCCTTAAAGGGGCTGTGCAACGACATTGGGCAGGAATATTTCTTATTTTACACCAGCTTCCTGGCGCTAGTGGGACCAAAGAATACTCAAACGCAACACTACTGACCAAGAAGCGTCTTCGTCGCGGCGGAATTCAAAGGATGAAAGCGGAGCTTTTCTTTCAGTCTCTCCTTCCAAAGCCGCCTTTGGCTCCTTCGCGAAATTTGATGACGGTGCTGTGGGGACAATGGCAACAGTACGATCCCCAGGAATGCGTCATCGAGCTTTGCGGTGACAATATTCAAATGCTGCTCACACAGTGAACGCGAAGACTGCGTACGCATTTGATCTGGGCTCGTGACAATCGATGCCTCGACATGCATTCGGGTAGTGGCCCGTGTCCAATCGCTGCAACGACGACAATAGCCGAGCCATAACAACGTCTGGAACTCAGCGCGTGTCCTGTGCTTTGCTAACCCCAGCGCGTGGCTATGATCAACATTGGCGGCATATAATCGGCTCCAGATCACGTGGCCGCTTGTTCTGGCTGCGAGTTGAGGGGGTGAACGGTATTCGTTTTTCTTTAATTTTTTTCTGGAACTTCTATTGCGTGGGGTGAAAAACGAACGCGTGTTTCATAGGTCATTAACGTCAGGGATTAGTTTTAAGCGGTATTTGCGCAAAGTACAAAAATTGTTGTATCGCCCCTTTAACACACCAGAAAGGCAACTGGAAAATAACTCTTTCGCATCATAAAAGGAGCTCAAAACGAACTTTTATATATGTTTCCCACGAAAAACGCTTTTAGGGGTGCTTGAAATAAGTTATTACGATGAAAAATACGGACAAGCTGAAGCACCGTTAAGAGTTCTTTCACAACCAGATTTTTAATGCGAAAGTATTAAATTGCTCCAGGAGCGAGTCGGTGTTATCTTATGTCTTCACCAGCGAAAAACGGCACTTGAATACCCAGTGGCTGATCGAAACGACACCAAAATACCCTTTGGTTGAGCGACCGGCACCTAAATGACCGTGGGCTGAGCGAAACGGCAGGTAAATTCCCATCAGCTGCGCAAAACGGCATATAAAATTCCATCGGCTGCAAAGCGGACGCGTCTCAGAAAGAAGACAGAAAGAAAAGCACAGTAACGCAGATGCCTCGTCACGGAAGCCAACGGGGCGCTCAAGGCCAAAGCGGACCCGCCTCCGATATAAAGCACGAAGAAAACACGAACAAAAGCACAGCAACGCAGGTGCTTCGCCAGAAGAGCAGTCGTGAAGCCGGCGAGGTTCGCCGCGCTTGCGCAGAGGGGGAGCGTTAAGTCACTGCCGGAGCGGCAAGTGAAGAGAGAAGACGTGGCGCTCTGCTTGTAGGAATGCGCTACGTGTAGGAATACTTTCGCATTCCTCCACGTAAGCAGTCTTAACGGTCTCTGCCGAATTTGTTCAGAGCGGGGTTCTAGATCATCTAAACTAACGCTTTTAAGGCACTTAGAGGCAGGTTCTGGAAGCGGGGGGTGCGAGCAGGTGGTGGAGTTGACAGATAAAAAAATCAAGAAATAAGCTTATACCTAGTTCAAAAGAAGATAAAAAAGCAAAACCAACAAAAACATGTTCTGGGGACTCTACGCCTCTACTTCACAGATGACGCACGTGTAGTGAGAAGTGCTGCCAACAGATTTCGTACTCAGCGTCGAGGAAGCGCCGGCCGTTTCGGGTTCTTTTTGCGGGATCGTCTGCTGTCATTACCCGAATCGGCCAGCGTTCCCTAGGCTCCCTACGCTCCCTCAACATGGCGTACGCTAACTGTCGGCAGCACCTTTCACTAGGCTTGCGTCATCTGCGAAGTGGCGGTGTAGATTGCCCAGATCAGGTTTCTGTTTTTTCCCCCTTTTGAACGACGTAAAATCATTTCTTGATTTTTCCTCACAAATTTCCACCACCTGCTTGCACCTCTGTGGTAGATCGCAGCGCGATGTGTTGAGAAACCTATTTTTGCAGGCCGTCCCAAATGCCTGAAAAAAGGAAGCTCACATGCTGTCAGACAACATATTCCTCTTGAAAAACCCGGCTTCGAAAATATGTTCTAGGTGCACCAAGCACCTTCAAAAATCGCACGGCCCAGCAAGCATAACAGGTACACAAACTTTTTTCAAACCAACAAGAATACAAAGTTGGCGAATTTGTATTTGTACAATCTACCATAAACTTTTCAGCACAGATTTCACACAAATTATTTCGAAGTTGCGTAATAAGACTTGCAGGAAGGCGACAATAGATGACTTGTAAATATCTTGATGAGTGCATTCTTATGCAACCATGAGCTTTATGGGCGTAGAAAAGTTATCGGAGAGAATTTGGCACTCTCCAGGTTTACACGAAAAAATAACTAAATTTCGCGAGCCCCTATATCTAGCTGTCTTACTCGGAACTTTTATTCTTATCGCTACTGACCTTTCTTAACAATTTTTTTTTCTACATTTTTCCTGGCTTGTCAATATAATAAATGGTGCTTTACACTGAGAGAGACATTAAAATTGTCTTTCCTAGCGGCATTGTAATGCCCTGGACACACGCGAAATACCACATATGCTTCAGATATCATTTTGTGTGCTATGGGCGTGCTTAGGAGCGGGTCCACGGACATTAAACAATACGAATCGGGTCACTATCTTAATAGATAGTTTCAGAATAGGCGTCCCCAACGTTTGAATACCCCTAAAAAATTGGGCGATCGGAACACAACAAGATTGGCGCCGCCGGCTTATAGAACAGGGCTTTTAACTTTCTACCAACGCAGCGCGGCGCGCTTATGTTTCCCGCTTGCAGCGCCAATGCGGTTAACAAGCGTAATATTAAAAAAAGAGATAACTATTAAGAAAATGTAAAACATATACGCTTAGCACGTACTTTTTGTTTACAAATATTGGTTAAGTCAAAACCAGATGATCCCGATTAAAACAAAACGCGATCTAAAATCAGTGCAAATAATGTTATCTGTTTTCAGCCAAAACAATCGAATTTGTACCGCTATAATTTGGCGCTCGTTCTCGGACTGATCTTGGCGTTCGTGTGCCGCGTTGAGCGTTTGACGCCGAATATTTAGGCATTCAGCTGTGCCAAAACTAACGTTGGCCGAAATTGAGAAGAAACGCGAGCGAGCACACTCTGCGATCAGCTGCTTTGATTAGATGTGAGCTGGAGCGAGTAGAATACCTCGGAAGACTTAATTTTTTTTAAGCGTGGCACGAACAAAATCCCCTCAAAGTATCGGAGTAGCGAGATGTTGCCACGTCATCTCTTACCCCGTCTCCTTAGGCTTAGGAACGGCCAGGATCAGACGACGATCTTCAAAATGGGGCGAGCTCACCGCTTATTTACGATAAGGAAAGAGGGACATTGAAGACAAAAAAACAGAAAAAAAAACAAGACAGGCTTTCTTACATCTTTCTCGTTCCTTATCGTAAACTAGAAACCAACACACTCAACCATCTACATCACCGCTTATTCTTTGTTATCTGAAAGAGATGAAGCGAAGCGAAAGCCGACTGCACCATTCATTGTTAATGAACGTTGCCAATTCTGCAGAGGCCATGACCGCAGCCGTATATCTAGAGAGTTTGGCCATTCGTTGGGAAGTATAGAAGACAAATGAGAAGGCGCCATTGGCCGAAAACGGGCTGGGCGTGTTCAAGGGCGTTTTCAGAAATTCGACTGTGGCCAACCAGAAGCCGGAAATAATACCTTGGAGGTGCATGACCATGATCAAAATATCACGTGCACCCTATTTTCAACCACGAAGCGTTACTACACTTCACTCTTACGCGCTTATTAAAACCATATGCAAACATATACCTTTGATTAAGACAATTTCTCTCTACCACCACCAGGGGATTATATTAGGCTTCTGGTTGGCCAAGGGAGCATGTCAATCCCACTTTCTGCGTCTGGTGCACGCCCTAGCTCTGCCCGCGCCTCTTATTGACCAAACTCTGTATACACTGCTCTGACCATGACTGCTCCGAAGCGAGCGGAAAAGGCGGCGCCAGGTTTGCCGACGCAACCGGGTCCCGGCCAAATAAAGCTCCACGCTACTTCTCGAATTTTGCGTTAGGGGCGAGCTTCAATCCAGAATTCAAAACGCTGTTTGGGATTGCTGTGTGCGCAGTGGTGAGCCCCTATTTTCTGTCGGGGTCCCCAAGTTTTAGGGCTAACTGCACTGAAGTACTCTAATGGCAAAGGAGTGTGGCCCTCAAGCCAGCTTTTGATTTCGTGAGCAGAAGCCGATCTTTGAATAAAATGAATCCAGGCAACACCGAACATGATAGCTTTTATTTGAACCTCTGGACTTGATCATTCTGGAACAGGCAAGTAAATGTAGCATCGTCTGTTTTCGAAGGGAACTTACTTGCAAACCAGTGCAATAACTGAAACTGCCAGAAAGATTACCCATAAAGTTAATTATCAAATCATGTAGAGTATAGAATGCAGTTTGTGTGTTATACAGACCGCGACGAAGTTCGCGCTGAGGAGCGATTGCCGGTACTACACTTTTTCTCGTTCTATTGAGAGGCTTGACGTCAAAAGTGCCGACATGGTAGAAATTACTAATCTAGGGCACAAACACTGTCGATAAAACTAATATGGGTGTTATTGTTGCCTGTCTGAGCGAAATGCAAAACAGCACCAATATGCTTACGCCGAGTGTTGGGAATGCACGGAAACGGTCAGGACAACTTTTCACGGCAATACATTTCTACAGCACTAATTTCCAAACTTCCTGTCAAAATAATTTGCGATAGATACATACAGTGAGCTGCGTTCGGTGATATATGCAGCTCCGATATACAACGACGCGAATGCCAGCCGACGGCCGACCTTTCCTCGTAGGCATTTCGATTTAGCTGCACATTTGGGGAAAACAATCGTCCCCTCGCTGTGAAAGTTATTCAGTGCACAAAAAAAGGTCGTTATGTCAGCATTGCTCATTCGGAAAGATGCAAAAAACTCGCAATGTTTCGCTTTCGCGTAATTTGACGTGTATTATGCGCGCAGGCGCACCGAGTTTGTTCCGCGGCGGAAAAGACCGCGCCATTGTATCTACAGTTGTCTGCAAGAAAAATACAAAACAGAATCTCCTCATATTATCCTTGTAGTCCCATTCATGCAAAAGATTGTCTTCTGACAAATGTGTGCCACGATACATGACTTCTGCGATCTTAACTGCATTAAGTCTTCTCGATAATAACAAACTCATGTTGGCCGCAACTTAACTCGATGGCATCACGCCCCGGAAATTCTGCGCCGTCTACGGCTAGCAGGTGGAGAATAATGAGCGACAGAGGCGAGGCAGCCGGTCCGCTCGCTCCCTGCAGGAGGCCGCTCAAATGTTTCCCTTGTTGCATAACACAGATCACGCTTGCTCCGCATCCTGCAAAAGACAAAATGACGCAAAACGTATTTCAAAACAAACTGACCTTTATTTTTGCGTTTCTATGTCGGGATTTTATGGTTTACGTTTTCATTGAAATAGGTTTGCGTTTAGATCGGTTGCGAACAGCCCCACAGGAGCTCCGAAACTTCCTGATATCGAACGGTGCCACGACGCTGCTTCTAGTGATATAAAAAAAACACTCGCTAAAGTATAGTGTCAGCCATTTTGACACCTACGAGAAAAAGGGAAAACAAGACGTAGCTTAGTATCAGACAGAATTGTGATTTCTCTATATTCCCCAACCTTATTGTACTGCTTAAGTTCGAGCCGTTGTTAAGAGGACCTCTCTCCTAACAATCAATACCGGCAGATGGTGCACACCCTTTAGTCTGCGAGATCATACGAATCACAGGGCGTGGCTTGTCATGTTCGGGCTTCGTTTTGAATGATTTGTTCATTCGCATTTCTATTGACCAACCGCGCAGCAATATTACTTATACTCACGGAAGTCAGCGCCTCCAGCGTTTCTGAAACTGTCAGTGACAATAGGGGGAGTCGTTGCCTTCTTACTCGATGATGTATGTACTCTTGCTATCTTAACTAGAGTGTTTCAAAACAAAAGTGTGTTTCAGCTTCCATTTCTGTCGATATAGAATGAAACCAGTAGAACAGGTTGTTGTAAAACGCACCAGGCGGCACCTCTACAGCTCGTTGATGTATATCCAGACACCTCCCTCCGGATACGCCAGCGTGAACGAAGATCCAATCTTTAATCCGTTCTGTGATGGGGAAAACATATTAGCCCGAATATTAAAATTATGTTGTATGAGAGAATAACATACGTTCAAAAAGTGTAAACGCATATCTTAAGATTGAAAGCAGATGATTAAAACCACATTTGTCGCAATAGCATACCCCATATGGGATCAGACATAGTGCAGGCACAAAATAAGCGCAAGTGTTTTTGTCGCCTATACTTGAAAAAAAAAAAAAAATATCTAGTGGGTTCGGTTTTCCACAAACCTCTTGGGAGCGTCAATCTCTACTGTCTCGGAGGGAGTGCATGAAACAAGAAGGTTATAAATACAGTTGGCATAAAAAAACAGTCTGCATTGTGGGACTCAGGATGACGTTGGTGCGAGAAACATTGCTAATTGCATACCGAGCTCCCTCCATATACAGCAGGAATAGACACTTTCAAGTACTTTTCCGAAAAGTAGATGCACTAGATGTTTTTTTTTTTATCTTACTAAGTGAATAAGTTTAAGTAACTCGGGATTTAATAAAAAGCAACTTCATTTCTCAATAGTGAATGCTCATGTCCTTATAAACGCAAAAAAAAAACATTGGAAAACGTGTTTTAAGCAAAGCTCAAAATTTATTGTTCAGCGAACGCCCTCGACACTTTTCGTTCACTTTCGCCCATTTACACTTGCTTTTTTACATAAAACAAAAAGCCGCGTAATATTAGAGGCGCCGAGACAGATAGCTCTAACCACTTTTCTGCGCATTTTTTCGAGAAAATGAAAGGGGCGGTAAACGCTTCGGCCTGAGGAAATACATCTACAGTCGATTTTTGGTACCACGATACCAATTGACTGCGTCATAAAATCTCGCCGCCAAGAATGAAAAGTTATTAAATTGTAAATCACGCGGAACAATTTCTTTTGATTTGTGCGTCAGAAGGTTGTATCATGCTATCTGTCACTCCATTGTCAAATCCTTAAAGGCTTCTTATTTCTTTTGTATGATTTCTTAAATTTCAAATCTTAATCATTATTCTATAAAGAGTGAATAAGTAAATGATCTGATAAACAGTTCGTTTAAAGGGAGAGCAAGTATGTCAACTATTCTTTGGAAATTTAATTTGACTTCTGGCCGTGCCTGGTCCATGATGAGTGACGGGACTAAAACTACCTTAATTAAATTGTGATGCAGAGAAACAAAACTATGCTGCTCATTGAATTAGTCGAAAACCCATAACCCACGATCACATTTGCGTAAATCTATGCTTACCTGGTGTCGCTCTTCATCTAGAGTGAATTTGTATTTGGAGAGCAATTTAGCCAAGGTCATCTTCAGAGTGAGTTGGCCGAACCTCATAGCCACACAGTTGCGGGGTCCGTTGCCAAATGGTTGATAGGCCATCGGCTCGATTTTGTCTTTGTTCTCAGGGCTGAATCTGTCCCACACAAAAGAAACAGGGTTATTATTTTATATGCTTTGAGGAACCTCATAGGGGATATTATATACTTTAAGGACTTTAAGGATATTGTATAATACGCTTCAAAATAGAACAGCAATCTACATGGACGTCAGGCTCTGATTAGGTCTTCGGGGAGAAAAAAAAGGGCAACGGTCTTGTTCATCGCACATTTTCTCAGGAGGTCATGGGTTACATCTAGGTGTCATTATGACATAAGGCATAGTTGCCGGCAGCTTATAAAACGCTGGGACGGGTGAGTCTTGGGCACCGTAGTATTTCTCCGATGACAAGGAGATTATGGCTTCAGCAGATAAAAGGCCTAAGTGATAATCCCCAAAACAAGAAGTTTGGACACGTTAAGCCTAATCCTGCGTTTCTCAGGGCTGGGTTTACAGACTTTCGACTGCTTATGACTGGAAAGGCTTAAAAACCGTTTGTGGCATAGTCAGTACAAGCGGAACGTATGTGTGTGGACCAGACTCTAAGCTGTATGTGACTGCAGGAACCGAAATGCTGTCGCTCGCAAGCAGCCACGCATTCAAAGCTAGTCTGGACACACTTGAGTAGAAATACTTTTGTTGGGGCACCAGTTTGTCAACCATGGACATGTGTTAGATTATAAGACAACCTACACACACCAGAAGCAAAATGGCGGTGCGCATCGACCCTACTTGGAAATGTGTGTGTCTTACAAAATATTTTTCAAGGAGGTATGAGAAGGTCATACTAATACATTGCACAATTATTGCAGGAGTTTAGGTTCTTCCGATTTTAATAAAACGGCTATTGCCGCACTATGAGAAAAAGAAAGTAATGAAAAAAGGAATAAAAAATGAAAAGATACATTAAAAATATAACAATCAAACAGAAGAACATGGAGTACGTTTGAACATGATATATTGATATGTTTGCTTTCGATCACACGAGCTATATTTTTCAATAGAATCTGTACAGTGATTGAAATACGTGCACACCTTGCACTAACATGGACGATAAAAGGAGCTCATCGTTACCAACGTCTATGGCTACACGACAAAGATCACAATATCTTACACAATTGTTTTGTCGCGCATGAACAAAGCAAAATACATAAACAAATTGATTGATTCAACCCAATTCAAATTCAACAAACTCTTCCAAACGCATTCCGCCGCGCAACAAAAGTGTGCAACCACAAAGGCGCACTGTCTTGAGAAGTACACCTAGTATAAAATTCATTAATTATGTTTTAATGGGCAGTAATTTGCAAATTTGCCACGCGTAAAAACGATAGTAGCACAAAATAAACAATTGCTGTAATAAAAATACCTTTCGGGATCAAATTCTTCTGGATTTTCCCAGTACACTGGATCATGGTGAAGTTGATAAGCAGGAACCACGACAGTGATATCCTTGGGAATTTTCAGTCCTTCATATTCGTAGTCGTTTTCACATCTTCTCGTGATGAAGCTGCATTTAAAATAACGATAAAATTACAGATCTATCTGGCAATAAAACAAAACACATTCACGTGTATTTATGCTTTAGAAACTAGTCATCTTTTAAACAAGGATTTCACAAAGCCCTTTATATATCTGAACACTTTTTGGGAACAGGTGGACATCCCAGTGGACATCCTAGTGGACATTCAAGTGGGCAAGCGAGTTGGTTAAGGGTAGAAATGTCTGTCTGTCCTTGTTTTTTTGTCCACTCTCTCCAGGGTTAGTAGGGTTAGTGTGGATAGAGTGTAGTGCAAAGGCATAGGAACTGAGAGGAGGGAATAAAAATTCAAGCTATTTAATTTATGCAAGTCGACACATAATAATGCTTATCAAACTTGAGCAATCTAAGGTTAAGCTAAATACCAGTTAACAAAACAAATAAAGCTAGAAAATGGAAGGAACACGTGAATATAAACGAAAATGTTTGGGTATGGAAAAATAAAAAAAAACTTCCAGTTAATTATACGGATAATGACAAATTTAACTATATCCCACATCTCCACATTCAACATCAATACCTATTTTACCATTTAATAAACGAGCACTCTATACGCGTCTTGATTTCATCATTAGTTGTATTCTTCAGTTAAAATGCACTTTATCTACAGAGGAAGTTTCTGCTGTAAATACCAACCCCACGACCGGCGGGTAGAGCCTGAGGACCTCCGATATCACTTGATCCAGCAATCGCATGCTGAATACGCCATCGTAGGTTAATCCATTCTGCATATTAAAACAGTTTTCTTAGTTAATTGTTTTATACATTCTATATTCATGGGTAACTCGAGATTTCTATTCCAACAAAATTTGTTGGAAACATTTACAGCATAAAGACCGTAACCTGCATGCTAAGAGATTTGAAAAGACTGACTATAAAACTAGTCATTGGCAAGGAATTTATTAGAAATATAAGACCAATAGAAACTCTTTCCCTAAAAAACGTGCAACGTCTCACGCAGAGAACCGATCTATCGATACGTGAAAAATAGTAAAAAATGCCATGGTGCCAGAAACATTGCCCGCAATATTTGTTATTTTCCGTTTTGTTGATTTTAGGGCAGAGGGGTTAGCCAGATTGTATGGCGTTAGCAGACCACAGTTGGTGATGGATAGGAGTTCAGATGAAACTCCTCCCATCTCTCTCTTGTTTAGCGGGGCGGACGCTAGAGAGGAGGTCACCTCCTTTTCAGCGTCCGCTCTGCTAAAGAGTAAAGAGGTGGGAAGAGTTTCCCCTGAACTATTAACCTGTCACCAACACAGACAATTTTTGATATCAACGGGTCACCCTCCCCCCCTCCCCCCTCTCAAAAAAAAGAAAAAAAAAGAAGCATAAGCATTTGACACCGTTCTATAAGTCCCTCATGTTTTAGAGTTGCAGACTTTGTCTTCTTGAGCATTATTTTCACAGAATGAAGCTATCTGCATCCAAGAGAAAGACCATATAATTAATTTTTACGAACGTCTCTAGTGAAAAATATGTACACGAAAACAACGCAATACCTCCTTCTCAATTATTGACCTGACTTCATCTCTTGTCTTATCTTGAATTTCTGGATGCTTTGCCAGAAGATAAGCGCTGAATGCCAGTGTTGTCCCAGTCGTTTCGAATCTGCAAATGCATATCGCACCAAATATGTGTTTTGTATCACCAAATAACTTGACATTTCTTTATCAATCATAAAGATCGCAATGTCACATTTCATTAGGGCGTTTGGCGTACCATTCTTTTTATTCGTTTTTTTCTTTTTACTATTGATACAAGTGCCTTGCAAACAGGTAATTAGATGTGTCAGGTAGTTATTAGTCAGAAACAAACGAAGACTCTAAAGGACCAAACCGGTTCTTGAGAGGCCATGAGACAATTGCGCTTGGTAATTTTCTGTTTTGCGTCCATTATTTTATATACCCTTTCAACTCTAAACTGATAGTGAATTTGGAGCCACGTGCTCGCTTAACCAATCAATGACCTCCCTTTTGTTAAGTGATCCGTTTCAGCGCGCCTGGGTATGGGTGGGAGCGTGATTACGTGGCTAAAGACAGACGCATGACTTGTCCCAACGGTCATGTAGCTTCCACTGCACTGTCAGCTTACGGAAAAACAACATAATAAAACCTGCAAAAAAGGCTTCACCCGTAAAAAAAAATCTTTCATAGCTTGTTATGGAGAGGCGAGTTGGGATTTCGGGGGAGCTCTGTTTTTTTCAGTGGAAATAAAATTACTGGTGCATTTAGTTCATATTTATTACTTCAGTAGAATGGCTTGCTCATTCTGAGCTGCACAGCGACGACATTTGTCTCCGAGTTCAGGATTTAGTATGATGCTTATGAGGTGTATAAGAGTTGGCGTCCCAAAAAGACAAAAACTAAAAACATTTTGATGCACTTTTAAGGCATGCGAAATGGTTATTCATCTGCGCATACCCAGCAATGAGGAATGTCGAGGCGTTTGCCTGGATCTCCTCAGTCGTCATGCGGCGTTTTCGGTTAATCTTGGTAGATTGTTCCGCCCCTGTTGCGCAGAGAGAAATCCTAAGTGGTCGAACTCTCATGAGCTTTTGAACGCTAAGTACCAGCCTAAAGGCGTTCCTTGACGACTGTGCGAAACATATTTTAGTTTGTCGGTGTGAACTTTCACGTCGTTAATGAATATATGTTTTTGCTGGATTTCCATACCCAAAAACACCAACATTTGCCAACTAAAAATCACAGCTGAGTTTACTTCCACTATTATCAACGTTTTAGCCTCTGAAAATTGACACAATTTTCAAATTCTCAGTATTCCTCAAATTTGTGTTTAAAACAATTCAAGATCCTTACAAATGAAATACATAAAAAAAATATGGAACTTACGCTCGGGCGTTGATTCATTTTCATATTCCACAGTAAGCTTATCCACGTCTACAGATGCATCAGCATCAGCTTCAGCATTTAGCATAAGCTGAAGCAAGTCTTCAGCACGAGTCTGAAAAAGAGGTCAAAAAGTAGTTTTTAGCTCGCCCCTTCTAGAGATGACACATTGCTACCAATTGCCAATAATAAAAGGAAATTAAGTTACCGACTTCACACGCATGAATAAAACATAGATGTAATACAAAATTCAAAAGCGCTTCTGCGGCGTCCTTTCGAGCAGCAAGTCGAATAACCATTAAACCATTTTGAGGACAATTTAAAGGCAATTAAAAAATATTGTTTTTGCCTAACGTGTCATTTCAAAATCCTGATACCTATCGGTTTGGAATATCACCCTGCAAAGCGGAACATGTGTCTTGCAAAACCAAAACATTTAAATGCTCACCCCTCCCATTATGCATATCAGACTGAAATAGCTTGCCCTCAAGCTTGGCAAGTAATAGTAAGTACAAATGTCTTTCGTACGTGATTTTTAAAATGTTCGAATAATGTACATATAATGATGTTTCCTGACCCATTTTTTTTCCCCTGATTCTTTAATTAGAAGAAATCGAATTTGACTCCCCGCTTTTGTAGTGCGTTCCTCTAGAGACGCTTAAGGTAATACATTAAAATAGAATAGGATATTTTATAACATGGTATAAGGCTTATAAGTGAAATGACGGTAAACTTGAAATGCGAATAACAGAATATGAGGTTTTTGAAAGAGTGCCAATGAAATAACCAGCACCAAGTCTTTGACGACGGATACATCAAATAAGTATCCTGTCGGTTAAACCTTGAGCACAAAATAACTTTGACAGGCGTTCTTGGGAAAAGAAATGCCATTAACTAGACAAGGCAAGATTTAATCTGAATTTGTTTGCTAAATAAATAAACGAGTCATTGTGAAACGTGACGCCACGTCGCGTGATCATGCCGCGTGGTAATGTGATTTCACTAGATACTGGAACTTCGCATCGTGACTCATATGACACCTCTTGACCTGGCTTGGCTTGAACACGTGACCTGTCGTGGCACAAGCAACGTGACTACATAACTCATTGTAACGTCCTACTAAATGACATCACTTGGTGGCTACGGTGACGCGAAGGCGACAACTGCACGTATTCAAACTTAGCTTTCGTGAAAAAATGTTTCATTTACAAAGGCCATGGTGACGGTGTGTATACTAAATGAAACTGTTTGCTGCTCACATTTGGTTTTAGTCGTCGAGTATGAATGAGAGGAAGCATGTTATCTTGCATCTGGTCCAAGGGTAGTTTCATGTACCCAGATCCAAAGTAGAGCAGAACTCGCCATAGGGGAGCAAACTCAGGAAGGCAGTCTGCGATCACACAGAGAAGGTAAAAACAGTCAAAAGAAAAGACTGTATTCGTGTAATAATTGTCGAAAAAGTAGAAGCAATGCACCGAACCGAAATGTAACCATATTTGAGAGATCTGTCTAGTTAGGATAATAATAAATAGACTGAAAAATTCAAACTCTAATCAAGTTTGGTTAAAACAAAATACCCTACGTTTCGGGACCAGCTCGGTCCCTTGGTCACGGGTCACTATGGGTTGGGCTAGAGTTCCTGTATAGGCTCCCTACGGGAGCCAGAGTTGCCTGTTCATCACCGTAGCGCCGTCTTCCCTGCATGTAATGTTGATCCAGCTCCTCACGTGACTCAATTCGGCGAAAAGCAGTGCAGCGCGTTCGAGGCGCGCGGCGCGCTCAAAAGCAGGGGAACGTTCGGCGGGGCGCGCGCAACGTCTACTTTCCTGCACGGCACTTGATCCGGCTCATCACGTGAACGCGCAACTCTGGCTCCCGTAGGGAGCCTATACAGGAACTCTAGGTTGGGCAAATCTTCTTCCTCGTCTTCATCTGTATCATCTTAATGATCTTCAACATCATCTTCATCAAGAATATCCGGCTGGGCAAAGGTTGGGCAAATCTTCTCCGTCGTCTTCCTATATCATATTAATGATCTTCAACTTCATCTTCATCAATAATATCCAGCGCTGGAACCCGGTTCGGAAGGTTGCACCCGTGTTTTGCCCTGAAACGACGAAGCCCTGATACATATATGCTTGGCAGAGTGCCCGATGATCTGTTGACGTTTTCTTTTGTTGTTCGGATATAGTACCAGGATTCTCGGTGCAGACGTCTACGCCAGTGTTTTAGAGCGCATGTCTTAGGTGCCAGTTTCCGGCTTGAGTGGCGTCGGCGTCGCCGTCGCCGTCGGCGTCGGCGTAACTGCGCGGTGAATTATGGGTAAATTTCCCCGCTAGATTTAGCGGAAAATTTCCTCCGCTAAATTTAGCGGAAATTTTTCTCCACTAAATCTAGCGGAAAACGTTCCCCGCTAATCTGGCGAAAAATTTCCCCGCTAAATTTAGCGGAAAAATTTCCCCGCTAATTCTAGCGGAAAAATTTCCCCGCTAAATCTAGCGGAACAATTTCCCCGCTAAATCTAGAGGGAAAAATTTCCCCGCTAAATCTAGCGGAAAAAGTTTCCCCGCTAAATTTAGCAAAATCTTTTTCCGCTAAATTTAGCGGAGAAAATTACCCTCTAAATCTAGCGGAAAAATTTTCCCGCTAAATCTAGAGGAGAATTTTCTCCGCTAAATCTAGCGGACAAAATTTCCCTGCTAAATCTAGCGGAAAAATTTCCCCGCTAAATTTAGCGGAAAATGTTCCCCTAAATGGGAGGCGAGCAGAAGAGGAGGAGGGGCATAGCCTCCTCTCCGTACCTTCCCCTTCTCCTCCTCAAGAGCTGCGCTCTAATTCGGCGTTACAGGGAGTTGTAAACGGCTTTCATTTTTTTCGTAGCCAGAATCTCACTCTTGTCTAAAGACAAGCTGTGACCCAGTTTTTCGGCGTGTTCAAGGAGGGCACTGGCTTGGACGTCGTATTTGTAATACGACGGAAAAATACTGGCGTAGACGTCGGCACCTGGAAACCTGATATATCCAAACAACAAAAGAAAACGTCAAGAGATTATCGGGCACTCTACCAGCGCATATGTCTCAGGGCTTGGTCGCTTTATGGAAAAACACGGGCGCAAACTTCCGAACTGGGTTCCAGCGCTGGATATTCTTGATGAAGATGAAGTTGAAGATCATCAAGTTACTACAGATGAAGACGGCGAAGAAGATTCGCGCAACCTTTCGAACCGGCTTCCAGCCCTGGATACCCTTGATGAAGATGAAGTTGAAGATCATTAAGATGATATAGATCAATACGAGGAAGAAGATTCACCCAAGCCATAGTCACCCGTGACCAAGGGACCGAGCTTGTTCCAAAACGTATGGTATTTTTTTTTTTTCAAACTTGGTTAGAGTTTCAATTTTTTCATTGAGTCTACCTAACCCAAATGAAAATTATAAAAATATGCAACTGTAGAAAATAACGAAACTAGCGTTGCTTTCTGTGTTTTACCTAGCGTTCATTAAGATGGGAGCATCACTTTTTTTACGCTATAAGCACCACTGCAGCAACTTGAGATGAATCATGGAGATATTATTCAGCATTAAATCTTTACAATTCCAAAGGACTACATTCAATGCAGGACCAATTCCTGGATTTAGTGTCTACTTTCCCGCAAAGCACTTGGGGCAACCAATCGTTGCAATGTACGGAGGGAGCTCGATGAATCAGAGCTGAAGACACCTAGATACCTAAAAAAATATATGCGTGGGAACGGTGGGAGCTCGTGCCACAGGACCGGTCACATGCCTCCAGCCCCTTCCACAGTGGGTTGAAGAAGAAAGAAGCCTATAAAGCCGATAGGCTTAGCGTTGGACCAGTGTTCTGCACGTCACTCAATATGAAGACCGAAAGCTCGCTCCTCGTTCCCTGTCATTTCTTGAACGCGTTCACGTTCCAAGTTTCATCTGTGAGAAAGAAACTCGGTCCCGTTACTGTTTAAAATGAACGTATCCTTACATATAATACGTTACATTTGTGGTTTGCTTATTACTACGTTTAATTAGGTTAAACAAAGTTTCGTCTAGCCCATCAAATGCCAACATACGAATTTGAATACCTTAAGATGGAAGGACACCTGGAGGTGCGATGATGCCCTCCCAAGAATGCGCGTCCACGCCACGTCCATCGGGCACGAGTTCTGTCCCTGATCTTGCACTAGTAACGAAACTTCACGTTGATCTGTTTAGCACAAGCATACTCGCCCCCTTCCTACATGTGTTTTTTCCACTTTGTTTTGCGGTGGACGGGAAGAAGAGAAAAAGGTAGGACTTCTGGAATGACCTTCCAGAAGCCCTACTAGTTCTTATTCATGAATGTAGAATTCTTGTTCAGTTTAAAGGTTGGGAAGAAAGGGAGAAACAATAAAGGTTCTTTTTTTTTTTTTAAGTGACCAAAGTTCGGGATACAACGGTGCGTTCGATGTCTGGTAACATGCCATTGCGTAACTTCAGTGATGGCTGTAGTCGGCCTTAGATTTCTGGCTGTATGAGAATTCGTGGAAGCAAAAAAAGTAGCCGAGTTTGAGTCATCCCTTTTTATGTGTCTTTTCCTTCGAATAAAAGTTGTGTATTTTGTACCACAGTCTCGGGGACTGAAAACGGTCAATATCCGTCAGCTCACCGGCACCCGACTGTTACCAAGCGAAGACTTCAATTAATAAACCCTAGAATACGTAAGAAAAAGTAATCGAGATGTTGCTCTTCGAAGAGATATTGTTTATATTCATTTTAGAATCCCCTTAAAGATGAAATTAAAAGTACCGCACCGGAAGAAAAAGAAAAAAAGCACGTCATTACTTTTTTCTGTTCCCTGAGAAACGTAAGGAATTCCCGATTCAGTTCCCCTAAGGCAAAATGGAGCAGCGACGTTCCTCCATTCCGCCTAAAAGGAACGCGTTCCAGGCACGCCATTCCTCAGAACGCCGTTCTGTACAACACTGTGCTCGGCGCACAGTATTGTACAGGTGCTAGGTGCTTGACGGAGGATCTTCGCAGCGAAAAACAACGTCCGCGTTGAAGGACTGCGATTTTTCGTGCGGGCATGCGGACATGCGGCGGGGACGCCGGATGAATGAATGGTACCGGCTGATCTCTTCGTATCGAGCGGTCACTCGCGCTATGGCAGTGGAGCGGTTTGCGGAAGTATACCTTGCCCTCAGTATCCACTTTCCTATCGATGCTCGGGCCGCTCGGAAAAGTTTGCCGATCGTTCGGCTGCTGCGCCGTTCCTCTTGCGCGGATTTGGAAGTTCTTCCTTATCTCACAGATCCGATTCAGAGAATTGAAGGGCTCGAAAATCACCAACCGAATATACCGTCAAAAAGTCGTTATTCGCACTGGAATTCCTGTTGTTGGTGACAGGTCAAGGCTTCAGGGGAAGCTCCTTCCTCCTCTTTTCATGTTAGCAGAGCGAACCCAGAGAGGATGGTCGCCTCCTCTGCAGCGTTCGCCCTCCTAAAGTGTAAAGTGGTTGGAGGTGTTTCCCCTGAAGTCTTAATTTGTCACCGACTATGAAATGTTTCTTGTTGAACGAACACAAAACAAAAAAAAAAAAAAAAACTTACTTGCGATGTAGGTAAGCCACCCTGTGTTGAACTGCCGAAGGCTGTCGAGCGCCGCGGTCATCAAGACGTCTCCTTCGGAACCTCGAGGGCTTGTCTGAATGTTTGTCCTCGCTCCGAACGCTGCACGGGTGATGACGTCGAACGAAAGATTCTGGAAGATCCGCCGCATGTCAACCGACTGGCCGCTGTTGGTTTTGGTTGCGATGACGCTCATCAACTCCTCGATGCAGCTCTGCTGGAGCGCGACCACCTGGGCGCGGATTCAGAGAAAAGTGAAATTCTAGTGTGATTCTTAAACGAGTATGATTATAACCTTCTTAAAAAAAGGCTTCGATGGTCACGAGACACGCTGCTCACTTCCAGCAATTCGTTGTCTGTTAAAAATAAACGCTGTAAAGAGGGGTACAAAAAGGAAACCAGAGCACAAAAGAGTGCTTGTCTGCCGTGCATGTCTATTTTTCGTACTTCATTTTTGCGCGCTTTTTATAAGCTTGAAATGCTTTCTAATAAAAAAACTCAATCACAAAAAAAAACATTCCGTCGTCTTAAAGATTTTTTTTTTTAATTTAGCGGGAAACCTGACGTCACATGACTTAAGGTCACGTGAAATATAAACCAGGTGCGAAAACTGACGTCACTTGACCTAAACCTTACTTCTGTTTCCCCGTTGATCTTATCGCGAAAATGCACGTCTTGTGACCTAAACACCAATTCAATTCAGTTTTAGCACTAAACGTGGCGCTGGAAATCGGAGTCACTCGATTCAGTTACCCCGCTGAATAGAGCGGGAAAATTGACGTCAGTTGGCCTAAGCACCAATCTAGTTTCCCAGCTAAATTTAGCGGGGAAATGGCGTCACGTGAAACACCAATCCCCCACTCCCCCGCTCCCTCCTTTCTTCCCCCTCTGTTCTTCACTCTTCTCCCTCCCTCTCCTTGGTCATGTGACACACTAATTCAGTTTCCCCGCTAGATTTAGCAGGGAAAAATACGTCACATGGCACACTAATTCCCCCTTCCCACATCTCCTCTCTTATTCCTTTTTCCTCACTATTACAATTCCCCTCGTCACTCTCCTACGATGTCCTTTCCCCCTCCTTTTCTCCAATCTTTCCATCTTTCCTTTATCCTAGCCCCCCCATAATTACGTTACACACCAAATCAGTTTCTCAAAAATTCAGAAATGACATAGGTACTTCACCGCCGGAACGACTGTTTAATGTCTTTCAAACAATCTAAAATATCATTGCTAAATACTGCATTTTAATCATTATGGAACCTTAAAAATAAAGGTCGCGGATATTTTTTTTTAATATTAGTTAGTGCGCATCTTTCATTGCGCGAACTATATATACTTCTGTAACTCAAAATAGCTCGCCACTTCGATTTTATTATACTAATTAGGTGTTATCTCTAGACGCCTTTATTTTGTTCCGCCTCTACAGTGTCCGGGATAGAACGTTTGATGGACATCAAAATATAAAAATTAGTACTTTCAGCGTTATAAAACTTAAAACCCTTGAGATCAAACACCCTAACCAGAACGAACGAGCTGCTCTATGACGATCTGCATATTGCGTCTGGCCCGTGTAAGTAAACTTTAATAATTTGTTTTTTGTATGGAAGGGTTTTACCTGTTTCATGTTGCTGGCCTTGAAGGCTGGCTTGAGAAGACTCCGTACCTCCTTCCACCGCTCTCCTGGCACGTTAGTCAAAGCCCGTCTCGATAGATTGTGGTTCTTTGAGACGGCTGAGACGACCTGTGCGTCCAGCGCCCCAGACAAAGTAAAACATGATTACATAATATATTTTCATAGTGTAATTTATAACATGAAACCCTGTGTCTATAAATTGCGTATTTGATTAGCAAATATGCCATTTCCTCTGGCGCGCTACCTTGTGTGATGACAAGGTATCCAAACAAATCTGTGCTCACTACACTGAGCAGTCTTTTCTTGAAACAAATTCGTTAACTTTTTAAATGTTTTTTTCTGGATTTCGAAGTCATTTTAGGTTTCCGTAAAGGCTCAAAATAAATAGGAAGAAAACAGGAAATGAACCACAGATACGCGTGTGCAACACATATCGGCGTATAATAGACTTATAAAAGAAGTGGGCTTCTCTAATGTCATAGAGCTATTATAATGTACGCTAGAGGTTCAACTGGCGCGAGTGGGATGTGGCGATTGGAAACCGACAGCACCCAGTCAAACATCAACTTCCGGTAATGCATTTTCATGGTAAAAAGCGAGTGCATTTTCTCCCTGCGCTGGATTATAAGAGCCAATGTCACAAATAATTCGTACCTACTATAGGCAGATTCAAACATTTCTTAATCACACCACAAAAAAAAAAAAAATCGATCAGTTACGGCGTTTTTACTTTAAATTCATAGCACCAAAAAAGGTGCTGAAACGGCTTCGTACACATATTTATGTGCACTGTCGGACACTGTTAGCGCGAACACGACGACGGCGCTTTTCAGCATGGGGGAGATACGTGCCAAACGAACGAAGGACATCTGGAAAACCCAGGGAGAGATGGCAAGAACTACACAGTATCACTGGATCAGTAAATACCTGTGCGTGTACGATCAAAATAAATTGAAGGCCACGTTATATAGCACGGTTTTAAATAAATAGCGACTATTTTGTTCTTTCTTCTTTGTGCGAAGATGATAGTTCTGCGTTAAAAACATAACCCGCACGCTCGAAATCATTGAGAAAGTGCTTGATAAAAGCTGCCCGGCATAGAAAATAATAAAAAGATACACCTTTCATAGCCCACGTATTTCATTCTTTGCGTTTTGAAAGGTTTTTTAACCGCTCGTAAAGATGCAAGACGGGGTAATTTTCACACTAGTAGCAGGACGGGGGTATAAGCAATGTATAAGCACCACCGGAATGCTGGGGAACCTTGAGCACACTCTACATTAATTTCGATTGTTATTTTGCTTGGAATCGCCGCTCGTTTTTACATACCTGCTATGGAACAGAGATTCGGGACTGAAATATAGCGAAGTGTAACATCGTTCAGTGGTAAAGAAACTGATCTAACTAAAGGAATTACACTTTCACAATTTTAATTAAGGTAGATACTATTCGGTACGACCCAAATAACAAAAGCTATCTATGATATTTTTCGGCGAAGAGACAAGATGCACGCGCGTATTCCCATAGGGATGCAGAGGAACACCAGAAAATTAGACTGCTCCGCTGCAGCGCATCCGGTCCTAAGACGTCGCAAGAGGCTTAAACCCGGTCTGGTCTCTCTCGGTCTTACTCGGTTTCTTATTTTTTGAATGGCGCTTATGATTAATATAACTAAATTACTAATGAAAACAGTTTTATGCTTTTATACTCGCGTTTATTCTGCGAAAACATGTTCTGAGTGTCGTGAAATAAACCCATACTATTAAAGAAGCAAAAAACAAACAAACATAGAATACTCGGTGTAATATCTTAAGATAGCAATGCCAGCACTCTATGAAGACGGCCAACACTCCCTATACTTTATTTCATCATATGTAAGGGCGCAGTCCAAGTCTAGGAGACGCACAGACATCGAACTTACGCATTAAAACAAAATTAAGGTAACGGTACAGTATTGAGATTGACAAATGCCCAGATGACATAACTTTGGCGCACTTTGAATGGCTTCACAGGTCTGTGGCGTCGATTGCGTTCTGAATTACGGCGAAGCGAAGTATACAGTAAGCAAGTGCTCGAAAACGTGTTTTGGTGCATGGGAACGCAAGGAGGGACACGAGCACTGATCTCAATGACAATTGCTGGATCGCGTTTGCCCGCTCCTCGAATGCGGTCACTGGCGGCCATCTTTAGGTAGAGTTATATCACATCTAGCCGAGATACAGCTGCTGAAGCCACTTGGCAGCCACCATCATTCATCCATGGCAGACGGCGTTTTGGCAGTTGTGGTGGCAGGCTGCCATCAAAATAGCGTGGGTGATATTCCGTGATTGATTGAAATTGTTTGACGAAACATGTTTTTAAAACCCGGCGCGAACGGTAGCCCGGTCTTTGAGGACCCAGTGAAGGTTTCACGAAATCGCGCAGCACCGGGGAAAGCAGCACAGCACGCATCGAAAGTCGCATCGAAAGAAGCATCGAAAGCAGACGCCGGTACGTAGTCTGCTTTCGATGCACGCTGCGCTGCTTTCCCCCGCTGCTGCGCTTTCGTAGAACTTTCGCCGGGTCCTCAAAGACAAGGCTACCGTTCACGCCGGGTTTCAAAAATCTGCCTCGTCGAACAACTTCAATCAAGCACGAAATATCACCCAAGGTACAGTGTACTAGATCTACGGCTATTTTATGGCAGTCTGCCGCCATTGCGCTGTCCGCCATATTATTATGATGGCTAGAGATGATATAACTCTACCTAAAGATGGCCTACCGTGGCCGCATTCCGGTCCATAGGCAGAGCTGGTCAAACGCGATCCAGCAATTGTCATTGAGATCAGTGGACACGAGAATCAAAGATAAACATATAGAGAATCCGCAGTAAGAGCGCGATGACGAGACAGACAACAGCACTCAATCCTCGTTTGAGGTCGGAGGAAAACCAAAGCGCATGGAATTATCTCGAAGGTAAACAAAAACTCGAGATGCTTAAAGAGCAGACAAACTTGTGCGCCATAGACACCTCTGCGGGACTTGCCGCGTAGACTAAAAATGTCGAGTACGGGGCTGTTAACGCGTGCGCGGCATCTGATATTTTGCAAAAGAGAGCTACCACGCATATTCGTAACTCGCTTCGCAACCCAGAAAGCAAAGATTACAGTGCGCAGAAGGCGCTTCCTGGAATGATCTATATACCTTTTCCACAAGGGTGTCGCTATCTTGAATGTCGTCACTTTCAACGTGGGCGAAAACATAAGTTTTGCCGTCGCCACACCAATATAATACATTCAGGATAAAAGCGTATTCGTCACCCATTCTCGTTGTGCCTCCCTTCTATTTTTTTTTTTACTATTTGCACATTTTTTTTTTTGTTTCGTTGCTTATACTAGACGTGCCTACCACGTGATTGGGGACGAGAAGAAACGAAAAAGGTCTAAGCATGGAAGGCTACTGAAGTCACATTTCGACTTTAACACGTATACGTCTAAGTACGACAACTTTAAGGAGTCATGAAGGTGCTGCGAATGCAAAGCAAAAACAATACGTGCCGGGCAGCCAAAAAGGCAAATAAAAGTAGGACCATGACGCAGCAGTCATCCTCGCGGGCATTAATGCAAAACAGGTCAACCTCAAGACGCTGAGAGAAAGAGTGGAGAGCATTGAACAATTTCAACGGGTGATAGCTGCCCATTATGAAGACATTTTGAAACAAGTGAGCCAACGTGAGAACAAAGTAGCTGACACACAGAAACGATTAGAAAATATGAAAAACCTGGAACGCAAAAAGATCTGCAGTCAGCAGTTCATGACCTGGAATGGCTAAGTAGAAAACTAAACCTCGAGATTCACTGCGTTGCTAAAACGGTGAATGAAGACCTCTTCTGCAGTAAAGTTGCAACACGGCTAGAAATTCCACCCTTTGGTAACAGCGAAATAGCCGATATGCATAGCTTCCCCTCACCGAGGCAGAGGGGTTAGAGCGATAAACTGGCAGCTGAAAGTGACCCCCATCCTGCCGCCGCCATGTTGCACACTTTCGAGCACTAGACACGTGACCTTACAGTTTTACGTCTAGATTTTAACAAAGTACCGCGTACAAATAATTGCTTAAATTGATCTTTAATAACGGTACCAACCAGATAAGTTATGTTTTATTTGTTTTAAATCCAAAATGTGCTGTTACGACAAAAACTCGGGCAGCTTCGCTATGCCTCCGTTAGATGCCGACAGCCGCGGTGCTGTATTTTGGGTTTTTTAACGGAGCTTAAAGACTGATCTATGGGTCTAACAGTATTGAAAAATCATTTATCATTTTTTTTTGTTTACAGTGATCGCAACGCAAATCTCAGCTTAGTTTTGCGTAAAAGCCTAAAGATTTGGCCAGGTCACGTGTCTAGAGGTGGAGGAAACGTGCTTGCATGAAAAACTGATGTTGAATGAGCAATTGTTATTCGTTATGAAGATGACCTGATTACGATCGCTTGAGTCTTAATTTTGTGTGCGTTTCTTTGAGAACTTTGTTACTTCATGGTTGATAGGCGTTTGACACACCTTTCCAAAACAAAAAAAAAAAAACGCTCTTAGGCCGCCGCCGTACTGCTGATGCTTATGCTGTTGGTGCGATTCTTGCGCCCACTAACAGCCAGAAATTATCTGCCACTCTCTTGGACTGTGGAAACCCGCTCAACGCGAATCTCTACCTATGATTTTCGGTTTTGCATTCGACGTTTTTTGGACCCACTCAAAAGTTTCCACTTAATTTTTCTGTTGCATGCTGCGTACCCTTTCTGTGTTATCCTCCACTGTGAGAAATAGGGCTGAAGTGCCTGCTATTCAAGCTTTTCTGCTCAACATTCACGGGAAATGAAGGAGAGGAAGGACGTCAAACGGCCCTCGACGCGATTTTGCGAACAATGACAAAAGATTTTCCCCCTCCTAGAGATAATCCGCGTAGAGTCCTTTTCAGTCATAGGCAGAAATAGGGTTTCTGGTTCGAGTCAGCCGCGCCTGTTCCTTTGCCTTGGTGCTGGTGTGAAAAATGAAAGCTCTCCCCAAAACGTACCCCAAAACGAAGTCATACTGGATTCTATCCGATCGTCAAGATGTGACTGTCGTCGATTGTGACTGTGTTATTTGAGATCTTTCTCAAATGCACTATTTGCAGTGTTACGTACAATATATTGTTCCAACGTCTACCCTTCTGAAGTGCATGTCCGTGTCCTGTTCATCGGTAAACACGTTATTTGTGAGCGTGAAAAATGCATGCTTTCAGGCTATCTTATGTTGTAAATTATTTACGACAGCTAAGCGCTTTGTCGTTTGACACGCGGAACGCGGCTAATCGGGCGGCGCCGTAAAAGACTTACCGTAAAAAACATCACGACAGCTGTACAATTGTTTTGTCGCGCGCATACCCAACAAAAATAGTTTACTTCTTTTGTTTTGCTTTTTTTTTTATGTGGTACAATGCTTTCTGAATGTTCTCGGGAAAATACATACACCATGAAACACAAAATAAAGCGGGAAAAGACGAGAATGTAGCCGCCAGCAGTGTTTGAAATTTCGCATACGCAGGCTGCGCCTATCCAAATCACAGTCTACTCGGTTAGGGTTAGCGGATGTGCCAGTGATAGTCTAGCCTCAGACCCAGTGACTGGGCTCGAAAACGGTTTGTTGCCCCTGGGGTCGAGTGTTTCTTGAAAAGGTTCACAGCTCCCCAAGAACTAAAATTTGAATTTGAATATGAACGGTTCCTAAAGTGTTGGCATGTTAACGCAGAATCAGGCAAGGAATAAAGTGTCAGATATTGAGTTGCCATTTGACAAGTTAACAAGTTAACCGAGACATAGTATTCGGATGACGATAATATACTTCGTCAGCCTACCCACATCACCCACTTCTTATATCGTACCTCTCGGCGTGAAAGGGAGGGGTGGAGGGGTGCTGCTCTACTATCCAGGAAAGATATGCATTCAAAATTCGTAATCGAATATCGCTGTTCCAAATATTACTAGGTATTGTGCTTGCGCTGTAACCAAAATGTATTTGCATTGTGTTATCTCCCACCTTATAGCAATCTTGTGACTTTCCTTTAGCTTCTTCATTTTTCTCATATTTGTAGACGGCGACCACTACAATGGTATATCTGGTGGGGTTTTAATATAGACATACTCGTAGACATTTTGGTGAAAAAATAAATGCTCACAATCATCAATGTTAATAGTTGCATCAATGCATTTTCAGCATCAACACGAATAACAGGGCTTTCTGAAACAGCCATTGATCGATCTAAAACCAACTGTCATACTTACAAATTAAAAGTGGAGTAATAAGCTACGACTTGAGAGATTACCTTCCAAAATTCTTGTGTAGAGATGTTTTCCTCTAGAAAAACCGATACAAATTCTCAACTATATTTTCAAAACATAACTTTAGGTGAACTAGACAATTTCCGACAATTCATTCCATTTACTGAATGCAATAAGATCTTTAGAATAGACAGAGCTGACGAGGCTTATAACAAGTGCTCGGAGCTTTGTTGTGTCTTGTATATTAATCACTTTCCATCAAAAGCTCTAACAGTATCAAAATATGCCCGCCATCCATGCGTAGCACCAAACTGATTGTATGAAATCAAGAAAAAACTGCAATATATAAACGTGTTTTTTTTTTTTTTTAATGATAGAGCTAGAAAACTTAGGGTTATCAAAAAGTTCCGCAACAGCATAACTAAATTTTTTCAAACCGCAGGGGGGCGATATTATTCTGCCCTGTTTCAAGCATCTGAGGGACGTTCAGAAGAATTTTAAATAATCTTGGAGCAAAAAGATTTTCTGTGGCCAACACGTGCAAAAAGGAAATTCGTGACCCATTTGAGTGATACATTGAATAGGGGTTGTCAAGTTTTCAAGGTTTAGAGACAGTTGCGTATATGTTTTTGAAAGTCAATGTGCATTGTTGTGTGCTCATTACTAAACTCTCGGAGTAAGCGTGTGCAACACTGAATTATGTTTACCTTGTTTAACTCTTTGCACTGTATATAATTCAACATATATGTGAATGATATAGAATGATTGTATAGAGCAAAACCACGTCTGCCAATTGAAATAAAAAATAGTTACTCCAAAATAATATTCAAATGATCTGTAACGTTTCGTTTGAATTTCATACTGCTGAGTAGTTTACATGTATTATAATTATTACTACGCAAGATCTATAAAATTATAGGTTGAACGCTAGTTTTAAATACGTAGAAAAAAGAATTCTCCCTTTCTAGCTTACCTTTGAAGATTGACCAAAAACATTTCAGGCATATCCTACTCGTCACATGCAATATTGGAGAATGATCCTTCACACGACAAATTGTAATATACAAATTCTGAAATACACCCTCCGCATTTTCTAAACAGCTTTACAAACAGCGATGTGAACCGTAACTAAACAACTGCAAATTTTGTATAGTTAATGCTAAAAATATGTTCATAATTGACTGCTTTTTTCTTGTTTCGATTTCTTCGTTTCTCTTGCTGCCGTCTATTTCGCCATTGTAGGGCGCCAAAAGCTCGTCAAGCTGTTCCTTTCAGGTTTTTTCTCCAGCCTCATCTTCATCAGATTGATGAGAAATAACCTACTATTATTATAATTAATATTGTTATAAGCCGGATCGCGTACAGCTTTCGAACACAGGTGCAGCGTCAGCGTTGGACAGAGACTAATGTTCAATCTCTACCTCGCTGACTGAACGCGAGCCCAAGCTGAACGCCGACACAGCACTCGTGCCAAATCTCACGCATCAATCGATCTAACTGGGATGACCCGTGCGGAGGCGTTCTGTATAAGTGGTGTTGCCTAGACTTGTCGAGCTCAGTGTGGGCCGATGTTTAGGGATTGCACCGATTGGACTCTCGGACCAATGACGGCGCGCTTGTTTTGTCATTCAAGTTCCATCTGTGCAATCCGCGAACTTTCGGCCCCATCTTTCTTATTTGACGAGTTGAGTGCTCCTGCCGAGGTACGTGCACTGTCTTTAATTTTTTTTTTCGTTCATTCAAAGTGGTGTGTTGTGCCAAGATAGCGGGCTGCAACCTAGAAAGGATGTTGTAACTTTCCTGTATGGAGGTGCTTTGAGCGTTTCAGAGTACCATGCTCCCAGATAAGCGTACATAAAAAAAACACAATCGCTCCTCGTTAACCTTGCGCGCTCTCGGTAAGAAAAAAAAAGTCCCCAATAAGCAGTCTTCTTGATCTTGCGTCCTCTTGAGCACGCTCTCGTCCACCGCCGTACGATGATTTCTGCGTTTTCATGACGCGAACGGTCTTTGCAACCTGACAGCTCAGCAGGCTGACGTAATGTATGACACCTTTCCCATTTTTTATGTCAACTTAAACAACGCAAGACGTGACAAGCTCCGAGCGTCTTGCCAATCCAAATCCAATGAAAGTGCAGCGTTTTTCATTAAGAACGCAAAAAGGAAGAATCGTAAGGCAAGTCGCGAGAACGTAAGGAGACAATCACCGCCTTTATTCATCCTTTCGCGACCTTAGGAAAAGACTCATCGAGAAATCTTTGGCAACGTAAGCCGGAACAACCGAGCCGCGACCAAAAAATATGCGAGTGGCCCAGCAGGTTGAACTAGAACTGGCACTCGAATCACCGACGACCAGAGAAACACAATGCGCGGTGGGTCCCGCCGATTATCCTAGTAATCTCTTTTCCCACCCGATGAGTGTGTGGGATTAACCGATAAGAACACCGATGAACAAATCACACTGCAAGAAGCGTGACGACGATAACCTACGTGCTGCTTTTCTTAAGACTATGCATGCGAAAGATAGTCCGGGGCCACTGTTACTGGAATGGATGGCTGGATGGTTGGGTGCCACCAGCTGTACCCTTTATAACGGGCGGTAGCTTGCGTTACATTGAAATGCAGTAGGAGACAGTGTTTCCGACTGCATTTTCATGTGTCTAACCTTCGCGGTGTTTGCTACTGACGACCCGCGCGTGGCACTAGCTTGGTGGGGACTTATATAAGCATACGTACACACAGGGACAAGTATAAGACACATAGTGTAAACATTGCTAACCTTTGACCGTCTTTTTGTTTTCAGTCGGCGGTCAACGGTGTGTTTGTGTGTGTTTCTTTTGCCTGCACTTGTACCCTTTTTTGTGCTTTGTTTTGTTTGTTCTGATCACGCACTCGCCCAACTACACACTTTGCTACGTCCTTATGAGTGATGAGATGGAGTCATGTACAGTAAATGACAGCTAAAAAAAACGCAGGCCGTGTTTCTTTCTAATAATTTTACTATCACTACGTAGCTAACTGGACTGCGGTGTTAGCTAAAAGGGACGCGAAAGGGCAAGTCACGAAGCAAGAAGCGTGATTAACATAGTAAACCATTCTAGAGACTGCTATCTCTCGGTCATCGGTGGAACATTTCACATTACGCAATACAAGAGTGTACGATCAGTCATGTTAACCGGAAATTGATTGACAGAAGACAGGATACGGGATGTCAGTCTAATCACAGACAATACTCTTCTGCAAATAATGCGTCGAGAACTCTGTACGTGAGACGCATGCCATTTGGAGTGGACGGTAGGTCATGCATACCCATGCCACAAGTCGCAATGCAAGTGAAAAAGGCTTCGTACCTCACGCGGCATCATTTCACTCGTTCAGAGTTCCCAATTGAGAAGTCAAGTCTTTTTCGGTACAAGGCCCGTGCTTTAAAGCAAATACCGGATTCTCATTTTTTACTCCGAGAAAATAGAAACGATACATACGCCTCTGCAGGTGAAGTTTCCAAAGTCTTTTATCTGAATCTTCTTGAGCAGATCTACGTTCTTCACAATCAAAACTGGGGTGCCACCATTGAAGAATCTAGTGAAATGTCAAAAAGAGTGGGCATTTGATCACTGAAACATGTGGGACGTTTTCGCGGAGGTCGCATACAGTAAAATAAAACGTTGTGCCAACGTTTTCTATGAAATAAACACATTTCTCCTCAACAGTTATGTAAGAAGTGACATCTCGGTGTTAGTTAAGATAGGCATGTGCAATATTGAAATCTAGCTGGTACACTGTACACCATGATTGGCCTTGGATGCGCAATGTTAGCTTCATCGCATGAAGTAATAGAGTTCTGCGAACTAAATAATGTTTTGGTATGTTCGCCTCAATTGACCCCCCAGAAGGAGAAACATACATGTGGCATCAATATTTTTCTAGGTCAAGATTATTTGTTAAGACTTAAAAATGGAGTCTACATCGGTATCTTAAAACAAACCTGACCTTAAACTTATCAAACAAATTGGCGCGAGAAAATAAATTATATTCTTCTCTCCGATTTCATTTGAACTCGAAGCAGGTTCTGGAGCTAATAAAATTAATACCAACGAATACAAATATTAAATGCACTTAATATTTATTTTTAATTTGGTTAAAATTATTTTACAAATTGTATCTTCGACATGAATCTATGTAATCAAGTTCAGCAAATCTGGTTAACCCAGTAAACCCATGGGATGCCCTCTTACCCCACGAGGTCTCCGTACTGCTTGATCCATTCAGTGAAAGTAACGACCGAGCCCTGAAAGCCAAAAGAACCCGACTGAGGAAGGGACCTAAGATTGAGCGCTTTTCAAATAAATAAGCACAACAACGAACGAACTATATGTTCACAATCGTCTTCATTGCCAAATTGCTCCTAGGCATTTCGTTTCTAATTATTGGAGTTTTATAATAGTACGGAACGTATATTTATTGGTAGGTTTGCATTTCCATGCACAGACGAGGCAGAGCAATATAAACTGTTGAGTCAGATGGCATTTTCGCTTAAGAACTGTAAACTAAAGATAAATGACGAAGATAAGTTTATTTTCTCTGTTTACAAATTATGCTCACGTTAATGAATTACGCGAGGAGTCATTTTAAAACAGTGCAAAGTTGTTCGATGATAGACCTCACAAGCAACTGCAGCTAAATGGCAAGAGATATATGTCGTTTTATTAACGTTACCTTCTTGAGTATTTCCGACATATTTCCCGTGAAGAAACTCGGAGCGGGTCCTGGGATTCCGATGGTTTTGAACACCGAGAGTTTTCTTCTGCGCCAGCTGCGACATATAAGAGAAGAAAAAGACAGGCGTCAGCTGGACCCTTCGAAGTCAACGTTTGAAAGAAAACCCATAAAAAAACTATTTTTTTTTTTCATTGCTGATATCAAGTTGCGATAATATTGGCAGTTCTTACGTTTGCCTTCCTCTACACGCAAATTCATCTAATTTGTTTTTCTACAAAATGTTGTATCGTATGAAGTTTGTTTCACCTTTTAATGTCGGCTTCCGTACATTACTTTGCATGCGCCTTTTTATTTATTTTATTTACTTAAAATACTGCGATCCTTTCGGTAAACGCAAGAGCGAATAAACCGTTGCACAAAAACGATATAAAACACATTAATGCACGCCTACTGATTCCTTAGATTTGTATAGCCAGACTCACCCCTAAACAATGTTTGAACAAGATTGACATTTTCTACACTATATTTTACGTAGTGGTTTAGGTATAAATACTTATACAGATGAGCGAGCAAATCTTTACAAACGAAAGTCATCTAGTCTATAGGAAAATGCATACTTCATTATAAAGGATAAACTGAAAATGCGCAATCTTTGTAAACGGGTTTCAAATTAACAAAACTCGATTTTGTCTACTCCAAAATATAATGTTGAACACTACATAAATTCAGTAGTGTTTGACATGAGTTTGAAAAGGACCGTTCGGTGGAAACGAATCTCTGTTTATTTCTTGATTATCCAGTTTTTATAGTTATTTCTCGACGTCAAATAGCGATTGTTTACTTTGGCATGACCAAGGCAATTGATAAAAGTAAATCAGAATTTTCTACTATACAAGTTGTCGTTCCATGATTTTTTACAGAATCTTCCAACTTGGTTTAAGACCTGCTCGACTTATCGTCAAAGTAGCGTTAGGATATCGAACAGGTATTCTGTTACCAATATACCCACATCTTGCGTACCCCAGGGATCTAACCTATTGCCTCTCCTATTCCAACTTTTCGTAAACGACCTTGAAATGTGCATAAACAATTCCCGTCGGCTACTGCTAGCTGATGACATTAAGATTTGCGGAATATATACGATCATTAAGATTTGTGGAACATATACGATCGTCCTCTGATTGGCAGTATCTTACAACATGATATTGATTGAATTTCTGAGTGGTCTTCAGCAAATTCCTTGATGCTAAATCCAGACAAAACTAAACTACTGAAAATGTCACAAAAACTCGAGATTTTATTTTACCCTTATTTCTTCAGTCCGCACTCTCACACGTTTCACCATAATTCGTGACCCAGGAATGTATATAGACACCAGGCTTTCTTGTTCTGGTCATGTTGCTCAGATTGTTTCCTCTTCTGTACGAATGCTTAGTTTACTTTCTCGGCTGTCATGTGACTTTACGAATTATTTTTGAATTATACGTATTTTTTACTCCCGTATACGAATAAGACGAGTTCGGTAGGGTAGTATGGAACTCACTGACGGCCTTTGATGTGTCGCGAATTGAAAATGTACCGAAACGTTTCACTCGTAACATATATGATAGGTATTTCAACAGAACATGTTATTATGACTACGGCTACCTACTCAATCTACTGCATTTACAAAGTCCACCCACTCGCCACCTCACCCGTAATATTATCTTTGTACACAAAGCAATTCATGGTCACTTCGATGCTGACTTAGTAAGCTCTGAACATTTTCATGCACCTGCTGGCTTTTGTGGAAACCACTCTTTATTTTATGCTTTCCTTCAATAAATAATATTACCATTAATTAGCATGCAATTCCCCTTTAACGATTTCGTCTTCATGTATCAACATTTTTGATGGAATGTACTCTTTCAAGCGTTAACTAGCTTGTGAACTTTAAGACTCTTTTGACACTTTTTGATAATATTGGCCTCCAGACCCAGATTGAATTGTGTGGAATTGTGCTTTTGTTTATCCATGGTTCTCTATGAGACACGTGATTATGCCGTTTGTTCACAATGCGGGGGGAGAAAAGGCATCCACACTAAAGGCACACAGCACTGGCAAGGGTACAGAGCACGAGCTCTTAGCAGTTGATTCCTGTGCGCGAGCGCTGCATTGGCGCCTCCCATGCATGAATTTGGCCTCGCGTGTGTAGCATTCGTTTTGCTCCAAGTTAAAGGGGGACCAGCAGAAATATTCTTCAGCCTGGCGGCAAGTCCTCCTTGCCCTCTTTTTTAGGGGCGAAGCTCCTTAGGGGCTAGCCATATCCGTATGTCCGTCCACCGTCGGGTGCTCGTGCTCCCGCTCGTGAGCTCACGAGCAGGAGCACGAGCACCCGACTGCTGGTCCCCCTTTAAAGGGGCACTGACAACCCAAAGGTCGTATTTTTTTTATTGTCTGAAACGATGCAAGTTGTAGTCATAGACACGCAAAAAAAAACCGCATCGCGAAAAAAAATCTCCCCGCGCGCGCGCGCGCCTTTTTATTTTTGGCGTTTAAATTTCCCGCGCTCACCTCCTCGCTTCTTTTGATCGGTGACGTCAAAAATCAGGAAATTTAGAAGCTTTGTAGGTAACATTTCTATAAAATTTAATAACGGCAATCGTAAAACATGTTTTCTTAACGCAATTGCGAACGCACTACGGCCCCTCGTTTTGAAATACCAGAAATCAGAGTTCGGTGTGATGTTGCTTCCTAGATTTGTACCCTCCCTCGGAAAACTTGGCGGCGCTCGTCGGCGAGCAACACGGCGAGTCGGGAAGAAACCGGTTCTTTCCCGCGCCGGCGTGATATCACCTCCTTCTCGCTTGGGGTCGCCGTGGCAACGGCGGAGGTCTGAAAAAAGGTCGAGTCGCAGGAGACCGCAAAATTTGACTCACTGCACTGGCGCGGATCGCGCGGGAACTTCAAATTCGGCATTTGGAAATTATTTTTTTAATTCACAAATACTGAATTTTCAAGTTTCGAATTTTGAGGGTAATGTCCCGGCATCGTTTTCAATTGTTTCGGATAGTAAAAAAAAAATATGATTTTGATGTGTCAGTGCCCCTTTAAGGCCTGTTCACACATGCAGCGGAGCGCTACAACCATAGCGCTAACCTCGCGCTAAGCGCGTGCTGACGGGAGCACTCACCAGCTTTGTATCGCACCGCAAAAACTGTTGCTCACGGCAGACGATAAATAGCTGACGACACGTGAGCAGTGCTACAGCAGCGCTTCGCTGCATGTGAGAACCTGCCTCTAAAGCGTAGTTGTGCTTTTCACCACATGTGTCGTGTAGATGGAATCTCGAGGCGAATAGACCGTTTTCTTTCTTTTTTTTTAGAGAGATTGTATGTATGAAAAAACTTTTTCATGATTGTTCGATGTTTTTAATCTTCTAAGAAGCCTTGACCTTTTCTATACTCCATTTCACCTTATGTTATATCGCAGAGAAGGCTAGAAGCGCGAGCTCATAGCGTTGGGAGCTGCTCTTAATGCACGAGAGCTTGTGCCGCCGAGATGTGCCCTAAAGCAAGGAGCTCGCGCTTGTAGCCTTTCCTGCGGTACATCATAAGGTGAAACAGAGTATAGTGTGCGTTAGCGTTGTGCGATATATTTAGGACTTTCCCGTGATGAGCCAACACCATCTAAAATAACCAAGGCCTCCGAACGCTCCACACTTCCTTCATGAAACGTTATCAGTGTCGGATCGCTCCAACTCGGCTACTGGGCCCGAGACCGACCTTCGAAGCGCTGATTGGATACGAGACCCAGACGACCATTGACACAACGCTCGGGCCCAATCTCAGACCTCGATCGATCTTACTGTGATGACGGTGCTATCACGGTGCGGAGGCTTCTGCTTATCTAGGTGGGGTTGAATAAGCTCGCTCTTTTTTAGATGCGGAGCATCTCTTGCTCGGGTCTATGTCCCGCGGCGTCGGCGTTGTAGTCGGCACACGAACTACGCACGCGCAACTCTCCTCCTTCCCTCTCTCCAACAGCTGAGCGTTACTCTCTCCGCTCTCTCTCTCTACCAGCTGCGTGCACTGCGCGTGCGTTCGCTTCTCCTCACACCGCGCGCGCAAGCGCAACTCTCCTCCTCTAGTCTCCTCTCCTTCAAGTGTGAAAAAAAATAAACGGCGAGCGGCGAGCGTTCCAAGTTTCTCTGCCGCGAGCCACGACGAAGGCTCGCGTAGGGGGTAACGCTAGGGTAAAGCCCCTTCATGTTTCAAAAGTAGCGCAATGTTCGTCGATGCACGAGGCACGTGCAACGTGCAGCCCTTGGAAGATCATGGCGGCACAGCGCAGCACTGAGCTAGATTTGAGACGCCATGAATTTCCCAGAAGAGGCGCGCGGCACCCCATGGTTCCCCTCGGGAAGATGGTGTAATTTTTTTTATTTTCTTTCATCTGTGGAAGTGTACGAATTGTATCTCTAATTTTATATCTCTGGCTACCACACCAAAACCGCTGAAATGTTCTGGGGCACGAAGAAATTAAAAATATATATATATAATATTAAGAAGCCTCAGAAGCCCAGGTGCTCCCGTGACTAGATCGAACGCGCCATGGGCCTTGCGAGTGTTCATTAAAGCTCACTGCATAACGAATGCTATATTCAGTTTTTAGTTCAGTGACTAAAACTGCGTATCATGTGTTCTGGAAGCTCTCATTACTCAGTTTTTACAAACCACCTATAAAAACTATTAAAGGGGCTATGCACCAATTTTTTTACTTTGCGCAAATACCGCTTAGAACGGATCCCTGACGTTAATGACCTATGAAACACGCCTTCGTTTTTCCCCCGACGCATTAGAAGTCCCAGAAAAAAATTAAAGAAAAACGAGCAGCGTTCACGCCCTCAACTCGCAGCCAGAACAAGCGGCCACGTGATCTGGAGCCGATTATATGCCGCCAATGTTGATCATAGCCACGCGCTGGGGTTGGCAAAGCACAGGACACGCGCTGAGTTCCAGACATTGTTATGGCTCGGCTATTGTCGTCGTTGCAGCGATTGGACACGGGCCACTACCCGAATGCTTCTCGAGCTATCAATTATCACGAGCCTACATCGAGTGCCCACGCAATGCTCGGGTCCAATCTATGAACCGCATTCAAATATCGTCATATGGGTGTACTGCGATCCCCGCGTTACGTCATCGAATTTTGCAAAGGAGAGATTGAATGAAAATGATCGCTTTTGTCCTTGAAATTACACCGCAACAAAGGAGTTTCTTGGCCAGTGGCATTGCATGCGAGTATCCTTGAGTCCCACTAGTGCCAGTAAGCTCGTGTAAAGTGAAAAACATTCCAATTGAATATCGTTGCACAGCTCCTTTAACGTGGGGAGTGACCTCCCGTAGGTATCGGCGACAGACGTACATTTTTATAAGCGACTTTCCTTTAGATATACTAATTGAGGAGAGACTGGTCGCTCAACTTGGCACGATCTCAACTTGATTAAAATTCAGAGGGCATATGCTACACTTCGCGTTTCACACTGCCGACGAGGGCTGATGCCAACTGGCAACGGTGGCGTTAATACAAATACAAGAACCGGATTACATCGCCCGTTACGTACAAGCTAACGATTAGTGTTCCGTGTTTTCTGGGTCAATTTATTCGAATTCAGGAATATTTTGTTTTTCGTGGTGACGACGTGATGACGTGACGTAACAACTGGCGGACGAGGTGCGGTAGGGAACAGCCAAGCTAGCGTGTACTTGGGCCGCCGGCGGTCCGCCGTACGGCAGCGTGTACGGTTGGCCCAAGGTGGGTTGATATTTTGTTATTTAGCCATTCGTAGACTGTCGCCGCGAAGCGGCGTAAGCGGGGGCGTCAGGGGTGGGTCAACACGGTCCCCAGTGATGCCCCGGATTGCCAGGCGCCGAAATTGGCGAAGGGGGACATCGCCGGCAATCTTCGGTTGCTAGGTGCCACGTCACGGCGTCGCTCCCTGTAACCAGCCAATCCAGCACTGCCTCCGTTGCTACGCGTCCTATCGCCAAGCCTCTCAAAGCATGCACCCCACCGCCATCTGTCGGCACTTGCGGAAGGTATTTCCTAGCTAGATTCCACAGTCAGTGGGGGTGTGGTGCCATCACGTGGCGACGTTGCCAACTTTACATCCGTGTGCTCCAAACCAGTCCGAGGTCAGTGCATGTGCCAGTGCACTAATGCAAACATAGTAAAAGGAAACGAAGCAGTTGAGGGTTGTGGTTCCCGAGGAATAAAGCAACCTCGTGGATATATCCCTGAGTGTCGTGTTACAAGAAACCTCCAGGTAAAACAGTAACTAAACATTTCGTTCCGTGAAGCTCGGCTTCTCGTTCGAGGACAGCTCCTATTGGGGGGTTTAGGCTTTTTTCGACAGTGATAAAATTTGCTCCATGGCTACTGTTCGGTGTTTATCAACATATACAAAAAAAACAACACTAAGCCCTATACTTACGGCATGGATTGACCATTGACGCGGTTCCAACAAGGAAAACGAGGTGACCGTGAGCTCACGTCGCCCCTCCATGTTTTGACAGGAAGGAATACGACTCAAGGGTGGATATAGCGCTCGAGGTCAACAATAACGAGGGAAATAAAAACAGATAAACACCTCTACGACGGTCTCGAAACGTTTCACGTTATAATCACCCACAACTTAGGAAACGGAAAGCGTATGGATTCCCCGAGCAAGTAACGCGTCACAGCCAACGGAGTAGCAGCGTTAGGCCAATAAGAATCCCCAAGGAACGAACAACGAAGTCGGAGGTGCGAATATAAAAAGCCACCCCCTCCCCTTCCCGGCCCAGTCCTGCAGCGTTTCTAAAACTTTTAGTGACTATAGTCGCAGACCAGCGTAAGAAAGCGCCGGGCGCGTGGCTCACTGTGTTCCCAACCTTTGCTTCGCGATTTAACTTTTGTTGTTCTTATCAAGAAATGCCACGATATGATTGACTGCTGAGCTATAAGATATCTGAGACTCTCCACGCCCCGCGTTCCTTAAGCTGTCGGGGACAATGCTCTAAGAAACCAGGAACGTCCGCTGTCCCGCAATGCACTTGCAAGAGCCAATCATTGCAACGTACAGAGAAGGCTGCGAATGATTTCGTTGATAGTATTTTTAGACTCCAGGAAAACGAAATGACTGTATGTGCTGCCGCATGCAGCAGGACGTTCCACCGTGCTCAGCGCCACAGCGCGTACCGGTTATTATTATTATTTTTTTCTTTCGGGGAAGGGGGGGGGGGGGGGGGGGTTAAACGTATTATCAGCCCAATCATTCGCCCTGCGCCCTCTTTTGTTTTCCAGTAATATTTCTTAGAATGTACACCTCAAGAGTAAGCTTCCCGAGGAAGACATTACCCTAATACAAACCGCGTTCGTAAAAAGGTTTTTGAGAAAGAGGACTACTCACAAGAAGTACCAGACGACGAGAACGGCCAAAAAGGCAACCCAGACGGGGGCCGCCATCTTTGAGAAAGCGCTGCCTTTCAGCCGAGCAACGCGCGCGAGCGAATGCGACGACAGTCTGGTAAACACTTGCTGTGTCTCAACCTCCTCGCCTTCCAAATGTTGCCAGCTGGAGGGTGCACTGATAAGTGTTTACAACCGGGTCCTTCTACGGCCGCAGCCGCCTTGTTCCTATCTTGCCCACGGGTGTCGCCTCGAGATGAAACTTCCAAGAAAAAAAGAAAAAAAAAAAAAAGGGGGGTACGACTGGTTATCGAGCGAGCGCGAATGACTTGTTTTTGCAGCGACGGCTGGACGCCTTGACGAACGTGCTGACCTCACCTACGCGTCTGCAAGAGGGATGCGGCCTCGAAGATTATTAATAGCGACGAAGGTTACGAGGCTGTCGCACGGGCGAGAGGAAAAGATGGAGAGATTGAGAGAGAAAAATAAATGAAGGTTGTTAAATGCTCGGCAGGGCAGTAAAACGAATCCGGTCACTCCATTACGCGCAGGATACCCGCGGTCTCCGCTCACTGCCAACGAACTAAAATAATCGCATTTGTTGATCTCTATGCACTCACACCCGAACGAACCAGTTACGGCTGAAGCGGACGCAGTGGCTTTCCGTTAATTACGAATGATTGCGTTTACCTTCTTAGAATCTATCGGGTGCCGGAAATGTCCCTTTGGAACCGCAAGGGTAGCCGTTTCAAGATTCGCATTGATGCCTGCCTGGGCCTGCTTATGGTCATCGATGGTTGCGGGCGTGTCTTTTGAACGCCGGACCTTCGGCACGCGCTTCACGCCTTCCGCTGTGGTATGGATGCGTGCGCGTTCCCGAGGTCTCCGTGACGTCGAAACTTTGTTCAATGCAGGAAGCTCGCGCGGGAGGTGGGACGACGGAAGCTCCTCCCAGCCGTTCTCTCTTTGTTCGTTGATGACGATGCCTTGTTCTAGTCTCGAGAAAGGGGCAAGATGACCGATAGTTTGCACAATACAAGATTAAAACAATTACTTCAGTTCGTATGTCCATACACTCAAATTTTCAAGGACTCATTTGGCCGTCCTAATAACCCAATTCGCGCTTTTATGAACGCACCATGGGGAAAGATTACCAAACAATTCAGTTCTATATAAAACTTCCAGTCACTACTTGCGTCTCAAAGTAACAAACGACAAAACGCAACATAAAAAAAAAGTTTTACGCCCATTCCTTCATGTTAAAACTTATCAATTGTAAGCTAACAAAAACTTCACTTGCCATATTTGCTCGAGTAATAGCCGCACTTCTTACGAACGAGACCCTTGCGTCTACTTTCCGATTCACAACACATACAGTCAATCATCGCGTTCTCCATAAAATAGGCAGCGAATAACGACGTCGGAAACAGGATTCTCTCTACAAATGCGATCTGAGCAGATCGCATTTTCGCGTGAAGACTTCACCTATGGGAATCGCTGTCATTTTTTCCGACGATCGCGGTAATTGGTTATCTCCGCACTCCGCGGGAAAGCAGACCCAGAGGCCTTTGTTGATAAACAGCGCGGCTATCACTCGAGAAACTACGGTGGGTCCTCCTTGGCAAGTAGAGCCCCAAAGCAATACCACATTTTATTTGATGAGCAATCTAGCACCCAAGGGTGAACGTACGAGACATTTTCGGTTGCAAGCAGTTCCTAAAGAAGCAAAACGAAAGATCTAACTAAAGCAGTGAAAAGTGTATTTAATATTGACCACTTACTGCTTAAGATATTAAGGGTCAGGCTTAATAATTTATCTCTTCTTGCTTCGGGATTGCTTTTCCGGTTTTTCTATGCCACGAACTTATTGGTTGCGAGGTGATAATAAGAAACTTGGAATTCACCGCGACACGCATTTTTTAAGCTCTCCGTGAATACAGGACATTCCACTTCTCAAGACTTCCAGCGTTTTTTATTCAGAAGTGGGCTCAGTAGGACGTTTGAAGATATTCAATCTCAAGTGCATTTCAAGCAAAGGGCCATAACCGGGGAATAAATACATTGCTTTTCATTTCCATTTCTTTATTTTGCTGGTAGTGCTCTTTTTGCGAAATCAGTTAGATAAAGGGCCAGGTACTTTTCTTAATAAAACATAGAAAAAAAAACATAATGAAAAAACACAAAGCAAAAGATACGTAACTAAAGAAAAATGAAACACGAAAACCAAAGACCTTATACTGCCAGCCTGAGTTTAGATATCGTTAGCCTCGAGGCAAAGGTGTGATTTATAGGTCCCTTAGTTTCTTTGTAACGCTTTTCAAAAAACAAGAAAAAATTACGAAACAGAAACAAGTAGACGATGAGGACTGAGATGAATTGGAAAAATTAACCTTAAAGCCTGATTCACAAGGTGCGATTACGCTTTCGATTTTCAGTTCTGACGTCCCTCGTGTGGCAATGAAATGCGTGGTGGACGCTGCGGTGCTCACTGCCGCAGCTGCGAAATCACAAGTAAAATCACACCATAGGAATCAGGCTTTATTCCTTGTTGAATGGGGAAACTATTTTATCCGTAAAAGAGGAAGAATCTCGAGTGAATTCAGGGTGGAATGTATTCTTCAAATCGACAAGAGGCCACCGAAGTAGCGTCACCGAGTACGTCGTGAAATAGCGGATCGAATGCTTAGGTTGATCAGGCTAGGAGTCGAGGAAAAGCCAAGGAGGATAAAACGATGTGCCCCATTTTATTTATTTTAGAGACCAAAGGTAAAGGCGACGATTGAATACCAATGATCTCGTCCTATCTCGCTCCACCCCTGACGTGCTGGCACGGCCTTCATAAAACATATCTTATGTTCTTTATCGTTTAGTCCTATCCTCTCCGAAGCCGATGGAATTGTGTTGACAACGCAATACATTTTTTTCCCGTTGATGGGGTGATCGATACAAGGAAGAAAAAAAACGAAGAATATTAAAAAAATATATATATTGGAATAAACTTAATGTGTCTAGGAGGATTGGTATACTTTCAGAGGTTTCAAAATAAGAGTTAGTTTTCGATTAGGTGAAAGCGTTCTATTATATTACCGATTTACTCTCAGTCTGCCCCAGCATCGCCTGATTAAGCCGCTAGGCCTTAAATATTATGTTCTGAGCTGAACGCGTATCGAGTTGATTGATTCTTCAAATTATCAAAATAAGACAAATAAAAACCTCAATTTTTTTCTCAACTATATAAAGGAGAAAAGGTACACATCTATATTATTTTTCACTGTAGTTTTATTTTGTTCTATACAGGTATTACAGCGCTCAAAAATGCACAGATTTTCTTTTTTTTTTTTTTCAAAAGAAATTTGGTTGCGTCCATAACGTTTCATGCACCATATATTGAATATCATCATCAGACCAGAAAGGCTTTCCTCCCATTGCCTCTTTGAGGGGCACGAAAATGTTGTTATTTGCTTGGGGCGAGAACAATTACTCACGGTGACAAGTGTGGCAATTTTATTATTTAGAAATACCGGTAATCACACCGAGATCATAGCAGGTGCGATACAAACATAATAAAAACATAATACACAAGGTAATTTATACAGACACTCACATCCTCCACCACACAGATAGCAAAGCACAATAAATTAAACTAAACAGTGTCACTCGACGATGTTTTATTACGATGCCTTCAACTGCTCCAATGGACTCTATTTTCACCCCTCGGTGTGCCGGTGTAGGACGCCTATCTCACTACCCCTCCGCTTCGACTACGGTAGTGGTTATGGCGTACGCCAAAATCAATACCGTAGTCGTTTCGGCGTACGCCACAGTCGATACCGTAGTGTTTTTCGCATATCCCAAACACGCTACTCTCACGCCAAATTCAATACCTTGAATAACGTCGGTTGAGCAGTGGTTGAGCAGTGGTTGAGCTCTTGGTTGAGCTCCGCATTTCGCTAAAACTGTTGGAAGTAAATCTCTGCGGCAAACTACCCTGCTTTTTTCTTGTGGTTTGTTTGTATTTGAGATAGAGCGGCGTCGTGCCCCGCGTGCCCCGCGTATGTGCGCTCGTCAAGGAGGGCTCTCGTCCTCGCTCGACCGTTCCGGGCCCCACGAAGGGCGGCGTCGCGTCTCGCCCACGCCGCGCTGCCAGTGCCGTCCGTACTCGGCGGCCGTCCGTGCGTGCGATCATCCCTACTCGTCGCTAGGCCTAAATCTTCATCGGCGGCTCCGTGGATGTAGCGGCGTTGCGCGTTCGCCACGCTGCCAGTGACGTACCCGGGGGCCGTCGCCGTGCGTGCGATCGTCCCTACTCGTCGTTAGGCCTAAATCTTCATCGCCGGCTCCGTGGATGGAGCGGTGTTGCGCGTTCGCCGCGCTGCCTGTGACGTTCCCGGGGGCCTTCTCCGTGCGTGCGATCGTCCCTACTCGTCGCTAGGCCTAAATCTTCATCGGTGGCTCCGTGGATGGAACGGCGTTGAGCGTTCGCCGTGCTGCCAGTGACGTACCCGGGGGCCGTCGCCGTGCGTGCGCTTGTGCGCCTACTCGTCGCCTAGGCCTCTTGCTTTCGACGCTGGGGGACAGTCCCGGACACGAAGCTTTGGGGCTCGCCGGCACACGCGTGTGCTGAGCCGTATACGTTTTTTTTCGTTTTTTTTTTTTTTTTTTTTTCTCACAGGCGCGTAAAAACCGTGTTTGTAAGCTACGACATTGTAATTCAACACATAAGTTCCTCTAGCTGGTGGATCTAATTTGTGAAAATATAGAATAAAAGGCTTGCCGCAGTCAAACGTTACAAATAAAAAAATAAAAAAACAATTCTATGGGCACACATTTTTCTTTCGAATCTAGAAAATGTCCTTGTGGGCCGCTGGAACGTTTGATTGACGGGAACAGAGAACGCTAGCAAGGTGAGAAGACCCCTTTCTTTCCCTTCCACATCTTTCCCGCAACGACGACGTGTTTTTGTTTCTTTTTTATTGGAATACAAAATAATTTACAAGTTTTGCTTTGTAATTTTAAACAGATGAAATTTTTTTTTCCTTCACATTTTTAGATAATATGTCCACCACCAGCCGAACTCAGGTAAAATAGTTTGTTGTTGGGCGAGTTGGTGAACGTTTGGATACATGGTTTTGCGCAAAAAGGACGGACGCCAGAGCAGTCTTGGGTAAGTTACTTTTAAAAAGTAATTCGTTACAGTTACAGTTACTTTCAGAAAAAAGTAGCGAAGTTACCGTTACAGTTACCGCAACGAAAGATTAACTCGTTACAGTTACTTTTAAAAAGTAACGACGTTACTTTTCAGTTACTTTTCTTTAACACATAAAAATTTAGGAAAAACTAGAAAACGCACCTCACAAAGCTTTAATGCATAAAATTAAAACGTATGTTCTTCTTTGTTCTCATCAACATCCCTATCCTTGGTAGCACTAGCACATTGCTGGGTCGTTGACGGTTGCGCTGGGTTCATAGAGTCCCTGGACATATTTCAGTTCGTACCCGGCAAGCCAAAAACAAACCCCGCGCAAACATAAGTAAATTTTGTCTTGACTCTTGACACCACGCCGTAGTGGCGCAAATCAAAATACAAAACATGCGCACTGCCCTCCGCGTGTATCGTTGTTTCATGGTTGATTCACCCGATCAAAAAGCGTTTGCGCAGAAAAAAGAAAAACCGCAGCGCAAAAAAGAAGCGCGTGCGTAAAGATAACTCGATTTATTTTTCTTCATCAAATCTACATGTGACTATATTCGGGTCGTGACTCGCGAGAAAGAACGTAATCAAAAGTTCGTGCAAGGCCAACTGGACACTCGAAATGTCGGAACAGACAATTTTGAAAGTGCAAGGAATAGCAAGATTGTACTCGTTCAATGATATATTATTCTGAAAAAAAAACTGGAAAGTAACGACAATAGTAACTTCGTTACTTTCATCGTTACCTCAGAAAAAGTAATAGAACTACAGTTACAAGTTACATTTGTAAAAAGTAACTCGTTACAGTTACAAGTTACCAAAAAAGTATCAAAATTGCAGTAACGCGTTACTAGTATCGCATTACTTCCCAAGACTGCACCAGAGAGAGAAGAGAGAGACATGGTTTTGCGCTCGTGTTTGTTTCTCTCTCTTGTGTCCGTCCTTTTTGCGCAAAACCATGTATCCGAACTCGGGTAAATTGCAGTGTTGTAAATTACAAATCGGAATTTTTGCGATTCATTTTTTTGTGTCCCGGGTTGACATCCGGACCATCCGGTAGATGAGATAGAGATACACACAAAGCGTTTAAAATGTGTACAACGATACAATCTATTTTCAAAAGAAGTGGATATCGATGGAATCACGCTGGCTAAAGTAATTAACTAGATTTCTATGTTCTATATCGCGGCTCCATGCGCGGCCGAAAATTGTTATGCTAAAGCGCGAGCTAGCGAGACCCTCAACAGTCGGGTTCGAATAGACCGATCTCACCAGACGTTGCTCTACGCCACCGCTGCCGCGGTGCATTCTGGTACCTGTAGTTCTCCCCCGTTCTCTGGCCGCGTCAAAGCGCGTTGTACGCCCGGCGTTTGGATATTTTCGGGTTAGCACGAGTCTTTTAATCGGGCGTTTACTCACCGTTTTCAATGAGTGGCTTCACTTGTTTTGTGCCAACGTCCTACAATAACAGCACCAGGCAAAAATGCGTCGGAGTTTATGTCTTCCCGGAAGAAAGCAGCCCCCGAAACGAGTGTCCAAGAAAGATAAACAGAGCTGGAGAAAAGCGGCAGGAAGAAGCGTTTTTTAACTTGTTTCGTGATTTGCTTCATAATTTATATTCACCCCATTGCACGCTAACTAAAAAGTGCAAGATTACAAGGCACGAGACTCAGTAGGGCGTGCCGAAGTGTTCCGCACGTTGGAATCTCCCCGAGCTCTCGCTGCGTAGCAATATACCCGTTGGTCTATCTCAATCGGAACCTCCGCACTGCCTTGCGGCGGTCCTTTTTAGTACAATTTTTGCTCCATGTATTTTGGTGGTTACAAATGTTATTGCGACGACATCTTTCGAGCGCAGCTGTGCTTCAAAATATCAGGACACTCACTAAATAAAGAGCAGCGATTGTCGATATGTATAACTTGAAATAAAACGACCTTTTCGAAATCAGTCTTAATTTTTTTTTTATTATTTATTTTTATTTATTTCAAAATACTGCGACCTTAAGAAAGGTCATTGCAGGAGTGGGAATAACATATACATTCTACTTAAACACACACACAGAGTGCGTCATAGGTAATGCAACGCACCCTAAAAAGACACAGCAATAAGTAAAATAGAAGGGTTATAGAAGGGATCACATCAATAAGTAAAATAGGAGGGTTATAAATAGTATGCACTCCCTAGTATGCACAAAACAACCTAAAGTGCATCCGAAAATTTATCAAAATCAAGTGAACGAGTCGCACCATCAATGCTGTTCCAGTTTTCAATAGTTCTAGGAAAGAAAGAGAATTTCATACAAAACGTGAGAGCACGTGCATAATGCAATTTAGAAGTACAAAACTTACCGCCAAAAAGTGAGCAAACCAACCCCACCCACCTTGTGGTTATTATGCCACAACCTGATTTTGTCTGGCGTTCACTATTTATTTTGTATTAACACCAATCAAAACCGCATAAAGAAGTATCCACCGTCCGGCAACTCTTACTTTTCGAAGCTTACGCAAAAAAAAAATAAAAAAAACTGAGGAGAAATTGCACAAAAGCTTATCTCTACCCGAAGTTTTTGCAGGTAACTGGCATGGTTGATTTTTTTTTTTTTTTTTGACAAATGCGAGTTGGTACAGCGCGTCAGGCATGGCTTTTCTGTAGATCGTTTCTTCTTTGCGTGCAGGCTTCTCCACGCAATTCATCTGTACCCTGTCGCAAAGGCTGTCAAGCAGGGTGAAACGAGTTTTAGAAAACTATCGCTCCCCGAGTATGTCTATTTAGCTCGTCTTATTTCATTGTCGATTAAAAGTAATGCTCATGCCTGAGCACTACCAAGCTCAGTTTTCCACCAACACATTTGACGCTATTCCGCGGTGCTACACTAAGCCGATGGTCTCTCGAATTTCCTGCTCTTTTACAAGGTGTTCACTTGTTTCCAAGTTGATTGAGGCATCCGAGCAGCCTGAGTGCCAGGGGAGGTAGTGGCGTTGATATTTTTTCCGCGACTGCAGTGGGAGGACCGCGTGAACGCAGTGGTTACGCGTTCACGAAGACGAAGAATCGGACGACGACGAAGCAGACGACAAAGCGATTCCTGAGCGATAAAACGACTGGGACTATTTTTCGCGGCGCTTGACGACAAACTAAGGCATCACAAACAACAAAATCTTACGAAATACAGACATGCAGGCCAGCTATCGATATATGCGGGCACCAGAGCGCACAGATGATATTAATGAGGTGCACCTAGCAGGGGCGTAGCCAGGGGGGGGGGGGGGGGCTTATGGGGATTCAGCCGCCCCCCCCCCCCCCCCCCCCGAAATCCAGCCGACCCTATAATATACACGTGCATTTTGACCCCTCTCCACACACCAAGTCATGGACATCCCAGCCACCTCAGCCCCCTCCCCCTCCCCCCGAAAAATATTCCTGGCTACGCCACTGGCACCCAGAGCAAGGCTGCCAACACGGAAAGCCAAAATTTCCCTTGCAAACGCCTGAAATTTCCTTATTTCTGCCAAAATGTACCTCGCTTGCCCAAATAATTATATAATGCCAAATATTCGTTGTTTTCTGCATCATTTCCATTTTTACGATGAGAGATACTGTAAAACCCTTAATGTTCGCGAACCCTTAATTTTCGCGAATTTCGCGAAAGGAAAAATTCGCGAAATTTAAGGGCACGCGAAAATTTCGATCCTTAAGAATTTGAATGCAGGCGTCTGAAATTCGCAAAATTTAGTGGCCGCGATTATGTCCTCTGTGGCCGATTCGCGAAAAATAGAAGCCGCGAAAATAAAGGGTTTTACAGTATATTATGTAGTCTCTGCGCCTCGCGTATGTTTCGCAAAAATGAGTTTATCGGGCCATAAGAGTGGTCAAAGCAAATCTGGCGAGGGGAGATGTTACCGGGAGATTCAAACTGACGAATGAAACTCCATCTTCGTCATAGATGTTATGCACGCCATCAGAACATGGTACTGCTTTAATAACTTCTTTAGCACTCTTTATAATAGTAAGTCCATAACAAAAGCTGTACCACAAGCTAGACTTCTCAAACTCGAACACATTGAACACGATCGCCACATAGTAAGCACCATTTCGTGCACGGCACTTCACGAAATAATATTGGTCATGGTAAGTCTGTATCTTGGACATGGTGTCTATATCTCCAGACATCGCAGTATTTATTGTTACATTCAAGTTTTTTTTTTTTTTTTGTTCTGTGTTTGTTCTTTTTCGCGAAAGCACAGCAACGCATTCAGAAGCTTCGATTTCACTGGTCTCTTCCTCCATAGTTTTCACGGCGGCGACGAAAATTGATTTTGTCGAAAAACTTTGATCGAGTGCTCCTCAGTGTTGCCAGATGGTCGCAAAACAAACCGCCAAACGAATGGAGAGAATAACCAAAATGTACCCAAAGCCACTGAAATTTTATGTTATCTCGAAAACAAAAATCATAATTGACCTATAATTTTCTAGATATATAAGGTACCAAAAAGTTCCCACAAACTAGCAAGATTTCCCTCGGGTTGGCAGCCCTGACCCAGGGGTTCCAGAGGCGATGGTACTTGTTTTTCTGAAGAGCTCGGGAGATGGGGGGGGGGGGGGGGGGGAGCCCGGGATAACCGGGGCAGCCGAGCCCCCCTCCCCCCCCCCCCCCCGGAGTCCACGTCTACGGTCTAGGATCAAATCCGGATAGGCCCAAATACGTTGACATTCGCAGGCGAATCTCGGAGAAAAGCTCACCGCAAAACAGTCTGATGCGGAGAAAAGCTCACCAGACTTTTTATCAGACTTGTGCCTATCTCAAATACTCTACTCAAGATACTGTATTTCAAATACTTTCTGAAATATCTTGGTAGCTTGCAAATACTCTTGATCGAGAGTATTTGATACTGCATTTTAACAACATTTCTGAGTATCTTGTACTCATTATCTCAAATAAATTTTTGACATTCCGTCATTTTCAGAGTTTTTCATTAGGAAGTGGCGTGGGCGTGGACGAGCAAACGTGAACATTCTTTCTAGCAACCAAATCCTTTTGCTAGCTCCGATAAGCTACGGTGACTCAGATCGAGCTCGTGAAAACATCGCTTTTGTGCCGATTGTGACTAAAATTTCACCCCAAAGTTCGTACAATGAAGATCTTCCCCTCGGCTTCCCAAAGGCACCTTTTGTTTCCTAGAGTTTCACCCGAAAAATCCTTAAACAAACCAGGTGGTTTTACGGAAGTAAAAATTGCCACACTGAGGTGCATCGCAGAACAGGAACCTGCCCCCGACAAGAATGCAGACTTGATTGTCAAGAAAATACCAAATAGAAGAAAATGAGAAATGAACACAAAAATAAGGCGTTTTTTTTTGCATGTGTTATATTTGACCTTGCTATGGCGAAACGTCAAGGCTTATTTTTTTCTTTAGTTTTTTCTTTGTCGTCAGTCCGGCACTTATTGCTCTCGCGACCGCTGTCCGTAAGCAAACATTGATAAGCAGAGAACAGGATAGGAAATGTACTATGAGCAGGATGACCTCTCAAAACGCCAACAAAGCGTCCCCCAACGTTGAGTGTCTTTCTGACGCAACCTACTTGAAGAAAGTGCGACCAACACCGAGGCTGTTATGGGGGCTCTCTTTGTTATCCATTCGATCACTTCCGTATCCCAAGTTCGTATATGTGAACTCTCCATATAGGGAATATGGATTGTAGTTAAAAGATGCGTCTAAGGTGCGCCACAGGACGTGATATTCAGCGATTTAAATATAACTGAAGCGACCTTTTTTGTTTTTTTTTTGTGTTAGAAAAGTTTTGTAACATGTATCAGTGATATCCTGCTCCTTATAGTTGAACGGCAAAAAAAGCTACAATATTTTTTGTGCCGTTTCATGCTGTTGCGTGCTAATAAACCATTATGGTAAACCAGATTTACGCAAATGTATAATTGTGTTTGTCACTGACGTCGATACAAATTACGCAATGTGGAAGTATCTTCAAAAGTAATTGAATTACATTTCTAACTATTTGCACTCTACTCAAGATACATTACAGTGAAAGTAACTCAATTGAGTCGTATTTTAAATACGTTATGAAGCAGGTATTTAGTAACTTCTGTTGGATAATTTTATCTAGTATTTTGTCCAACACTGTTTTTTATAGATGTGGAGAAACGCTTGCCTGCGATTTTGCGAACCGTTCTGACAAAGCGTTCAGAATTGGGTGCCGCCATTCTATAGACGCCGTTCTATCAAAGTCATTTCATTGACCGTCACTTAATCGAACGCCGTTTCATTAAAGCGGTTCATATCGAACGATATGCTTTCTGATAAGACTGTTTCTTACCTTTGTGAATACGGTTTTTTTTTTCTTTTTTTTTTTGCCCTCGGAATGCCGGAAATATGTGTTGCGTTTTCTTTGGTATTGTAGGAACCAATTACCTCTTTCGGTACAGTAGCCTAGGACGGACTTTATACTTTTTGGAGGGGGGTTTAGAAAAATTCGTAGAAAGCCCATTCTTGGACGGACAACCGAAAGACGGACAGTTCGTCGAATGGGGCAATGCGCGCTAGGCGAATTCGTCGAACGGGAAACTTGTCGAGGCGACCCGTTCGCAAAACTATTCGTCGAAAGAACTACGGCAAAGTTGGAGTGATGTGCTTTTGAGCGAGAATTAAATCTCACCACGATTCGCCGACTTAAAAATGCAAATATGATTATAGACATTGACAAAAAGAGCGACGACTAGCAAACATAAACTGCTTCCTCAGTGTAGCCTTTTTGCAAATTCATGACTAAATGATGTCGCTAAGATATTATTTAGGTCAAAAAGAATAATTGCAAGTGAGCTTTTTCTATTTCAGTACAAATTTTTTCTTGAAGTTGTAGAAAGAATAATTCCGAAAGCAGGTTTAATTGTCTTTTTGCGATAGCCGGGCCTTCGAAGTTGTTAGCCAACCTAGCCTTGCAGACTTTTCTTTGAAGAAAATTCCAGTACGCCGTGGTGGTTGTACCAAGGTGGTGTTGGGCAGCTATTACAAGTGTACATATGACCATGCAGGATCAGAAAATTTGCCCTGCGCTCGGTTTTGTCAAATTCCGTGATGATAAAGTCGAGTGAACGTCTTCACGCAGAGCCCGGCTTTTATAGGGAATTGTAGTAGACCGTTTTTCTCCTTCGCTACGGTATCCCTGAAGAAAACGCCGCAGCTGCGCATGCGCGCCGCCAGCTTTGTCTCCATAGTTAACGGTCTTGTGACGGATTACGGAGCGCTATCCGGGTGCTTAGCGGGCTGCGGAAACGGTCTACTACAATTCCCCTATAATCTTGAACGACCCGAATGTTCACGATTCACTACCGGACCCCCGTAAATTCTTAGAACTGAATTTGTAAGCCTTTATTTTTGGCAAACAGGGCCCCATTCTTGACCCCAACGTCCCCGGGTAACTCTAGACACCGTGTGACACTATTTTAGACCGTTCGACCTATACTCTGTTTTACCTTCAATCCGAGCGCAGCACAGCTGACGCTAGGAGCCATCTCAGCCAATCCAGCGTTGAGAGAATGTCATGTGGCCAGTGGCGTAGCCAGGAGTTTATTTCGGGGGGGGGGGGGGGGGGGGGGGGCGGCGATGCTGCACGCAAACCACCCAAACATTATAGCGAAAAGCGCCGCCCGAAGTCTTTTTTGGTGGCCAAGGCTAATTGCCGACATTAAGGACACGATTTAAGACAACCCTGAGACTGGGGAAAACAAGAAGGAAAAATGACCGCATCTCCACGTGGTGAATGCTGTTGATTGGCGTGAAGCTCTGGTGGTGCTGATGATACTGATTTTATCCTTCATAGGCAGTGCCGATGGTGCTGATTTGTTTTATTGCTCATTGGTAGTGCTGAGCTCCGGGTTGCGTTTCGACTTCATTATTACTGCTTTATGGTCGGTAAAATGCAGAGCTAGTGGTTCTCCTAGCGGATCAGCTTGGATCGGCTAGAAGCCGTGGGAACGCATCTCCACCGCTTAAGTCAACGGTCCACGTCAGAAAGAGAATCTGTGGTATAGAACGTGGTTATATACGCATTTGAGCATTTGCTCGCAGCGCCCTCTCTTCTATAAACGTTGAGCCAATGCATGCAAAGTTTAACGCGATTATATACGCATTTCAAAGCAGCGCCCTCTCCTGTATAGACGTTGAGCGGCTGCATGCAACGTTTCATCCATGACATCCCCAGCTCTTGAGTAACTACCACATCTCAGAGCCCCCTACTCGTCCCGCAGTCGTGGCCGAGTGGTTAAGGCGATAGACTAGAAATCTATTGGGGTTTTCCCGCGCAGGTTCGAATCCTGTCGACTGCGCAAATATTTTTTTCCTTTTTTTTAAGAAGACAGATGGGAAGGCAATCGATGTGAGCACGGACGGACGGATGGACGGACGGACGGACGGACAGGGCTAGACCCTAAGGAGCTTCGCCCCTAAAACACGACGAAATCTCAAAACACAGCTGCGAATTTATTTTTCCGTCTTGTCCTTTTTATAGAACGCCCCCACCATCACTAGAACTTGCTACCGTCAACCCCAAAAAACACGTCAAATGGGCAAAAACCGACGACCCCGATTCGAAGAACTGAAACAAAACCGAACGAACTTACAAAACAATAAAACAAAAGAACACCCACCTTCTCACCCGACACTCGCCGGGAGGCAACCCCGACACACCGATTCAAAGAAACAACAAAAGCAAAGACACCACTTCACATCACCCGCACAAAAAGTTCGAGGTCCCCGACAACTCTCACGAGATAAGAACGTCCGCAACACCTTGTCTAACACAATGGACGGAACACTTATGCAGTTTCCAGCAGTTGTTATCCGAACAGTCTCCCTCAACAACCTTTTACAATGATCATTTTCTTGGCTAACAATTTCAGTTTGTTTTAGTTGTTTTAGTTGTTGTGGAAGTCCGTTTGGTTTTGTTTCGGTTCTTCGAATCGGGGTCGTTGACGTGTTTCTTTTTTTTGACGTGTATTGTGGAGTTGACGTTAGCACAATTTCAGTTTGTTTTAGTTGTTTTAGTTGTTGTGGAAGTCCGTTTGGTTTTGTTTCGGTTCTTCGAATCGGGGTCGTTGACGTGTTTCTTTTTTTTGACGTGTATTGTGGAGTTGACGTTAGCAAGTTCTATAAAAAGGACGAGTCGGAAAAATAAATTCGCAGCTATGTTTTGAGATTTCGTCCTGGTTGTCCTTCTTGTTTCCTCAGTCTCAGGGTTGTCTTAAATCATGAACGTAAACCAGCTCGCCTGCGCTTTATCGCCACTCATTTCAGTAATTGAGGACACCGCAGCTGTGCGAGACCTGCCACTGCCAGCAACATGATCGGGAAAAACAGCAGTGTAGCGTGAAAATAAAGGAGTTGCCGCTGGTGGTGCGCGGCGGGCCGTTTATTGTGGCCCCCTTCCCTAAAACCGGTCGTTGTCACAGCGGAGACGAGCTCGACTCGCTCAGGCCTTGGGGGCCCGCCCGTTCCTGAACACGTGCCATGCCACAGTGCATGCGACAGGATCCCCCAGGCTGGAGGGAGGACGGAAGTGGTTCGGCGAGTCAGCCGAATGCAGCCATGGCCTCCGAGATCCCGAAGCGCGCGCGCGAAGGCTTCTCCGGCCGTCCCATTCGAGTCGCTCCCCAGCAAAAGAGTGTAATTGCGCTAACTCCGTCGCTCGCCGCCAGGCGGCGCTTTCTGCCCATTCATAACAGAGGGGCGAGCCGGCAGCGTCGACGGTAGAGATCTGCACTGAAACGGGCCAGACCGCGGGCCTCGGGCCGGGCTGGGGCTTCACGGCTACATTCATGAAGGGCCCGGGCCAGGTACGGCCCATGCATTCAAGTCTACAAGGGGGGCAAAACGGGCCAAAAAAACCACTACTGTTTTTTCTTTTTCGAGCGCAGCTCTTAGGCGCCCGTTCCCGGCTTGAGCGGCGTCGGCGTCGCCGTCGGCGTTGGCGAAACCGCGCGGTGCATTATGGGAAATGTCCCATAATGCACCGCGCGAGCCCCCCCCCCCCCCCCCCCCCGGGGTCACGTGACCTTGCGGGGGGGTCACGTGACCCCCCCAGAGGAGATTGAAGAATGAGAGGAGGAGGAGGAGGGGTATACCCTTCCCTGAGTACCCTTCCCCCCTCCTCCTCAAGAGCTGCGCTCCAATTCGGCGTTACAGGGAGTTGTAAACGGCTTTCACTTTTTTTTTCCTGCGGCATGTTTTTTTGAAGCGGCTTCGGGGGTTGGGAGAGGAACCACAGTGGGAGATAAACAGATGCTGAAGCATGTGTGTGTGGGTGTATGTTTTTGTATGGTTTGGTGTGTGCAGCGAATGCTCTTCCAGAGGACTGGCGGCGCGACTTCCTTTTCGTCCCCGGCGGCGCCGCCATCATACAATCGCCTCTCACCACAAACACGCTTATACACGCGACTATACAATGCGCACCCTCGCCGGAGTAAACCATCTGTACGCACGAGTGCTTGCACCCCCAATAGGGGTGAAGAAGTTCCCCTGAGGGGTACTTTTCCTGAACAAATTCTCGCAGATTGCCGCAAAAGATGACGACATTGCTGTTTTAGAGCGCAGCTCTTAGGTTCCCATTTCTGGCTTGAGCGGCGTCGCCGTCGGCGTAACCGCGCGGTGCATGTTGGGACATGCACCGCGTGAGGCCCCCCCCCCCCCCGAGCGGTGCATGTTGGGACATGCACCGCCGCAAGCCCCCCCCCCCCAGCGGTGCATGTTGGAACATGCACCCCCCCCCCCCCTTCCCGAGCGGTGCATGTTGGGACATGCACCGCGCGATCCCCCCCCCCCCCCCCTCGTGGTCACGTTACCCCCCCGGAGGAGATTGAAGGATGAGGGGAGGAGGAGAAGGAGGAGGATGAGGAGGGGTATACCCTCCCCTGAGTACCCTTCCCTCCTCCTCCTCCTCCTCAAGAGCTGCGCTCCAATTCGGCGTTACAGGGAGTTGTAAACGACTTTCATTTTTTTGTTGTTGTTTTTTTCTCATTTTTACGGTTGTTCGCAACGAGAATGGCTAACTTAGAACTTTGCCCGTCGTTTGACCAAACCCGTCGCGATGTTTCCCTTTCTTTCCAACTGTGACACGTGGTTTTGTTTACTTCTGCTTGTCATTTTTGTTTTTCCGTCCTTTCCGCGCGTGTTTGGCCGCAGAAAAGGAAGATCGGGTGATTTTTCTTAACAAGCTGCCTAGGCCTGCAGATTGATCCAACTAATAATAGCAGCAAAAAAAAAAAATTCTTAGAGTATTTACTATTGGGTATCGTAATCAACTTATGTGTCGAAGCTGCAAGCGAGCATACTGGACTAAAATAAAGCGCAGCTGGTCCGTGAAAATTAGCTTTGGGCCAGGCCGGGCCGGCTATCGAAAGTAGATAGCGGGCCGCGAACAAGTCCGTTCCCAATAGACAACGGGCAAGGCTGGGGCGGGCTTCGCAATATCGGCCCGTGTAGACTTTTAGTCGCCGGCAGCGCGGGTGGGTGGTGTCAGTCGCGTCGTCGTGTTTCATCTTGCGTTCACTCGGGCTCCACGGACTGTTTTGTTTTCGGCAACTTCTGGACATGGATTCAAAGCAAGGTATGTTCTAAAGCTATAAACACACGCGGTAGCCATATAGGGGAGGGTGGGGGGGGGTGAGAAAAAAAGAAAAGGTTGTTTTGTTGAGACTGCCGCTTTTCCTTCATCCTCCTAAACAGCTTTCTACAAAGCTAATTTGACGTGTTGTGCGTTTTGACAGGGATAGCTGCTATGGTCTCTCCGTGTTGTCACTTGACATCATGACGTCAGAGTCACGTGACTTCATAATGTCTTGTCACGTCGCAATTTCCCTTGACATCATGGTGCCACATGATGTTTACAATATAGCGCCCCACCATTTCAATCAGTGCCTACAATTATCACGAAGTTTATAAAAACAAAAATGGCGAAATAATTTCGAGGTAGTTGTACCTCACCGCCATAAGTTTTTCCCCAAAGCCGGGGTCACACTGCTTGTACATCATACAAAAGACAGTCTGCAAACAGATTCAAACTTGAGATCTGAGCTTCGAATGCCGCAAGGCAACGAGTTCAAGGAGACACTTGGCACGCGGCATTTGAACCATGGATATCGTGGTGAATGATACCTGCAGACTGTGTTGTGTATAATAATAAGCAGTGTGACTCCGGCTTAAAGGTTGTTCGAGGCGGGGTTTAAGCCGCACGTCCGGAGGCTTCCTGGCTCGTGACGACGATCATTCCCCGAAGTGAAGAACCCAGGGGTCCAGTGGCGGTGGGAGAATTGGTAACGTAACGAACGGTTTAATTACATGGTTGCGATACAGTCGTCAAATCCGAGAGAACAACGGAGCAGCCTCACGCTCCGCCTTATATAGGGTCCGTTTTCTCCCTCACTCCCCGCCAGGGCAGCAGGTGCGAGTAGCAAGCCGCCGCCAAGTGCGTTGCAGCGAAGTCCGCCGCGTCGTAGCCAGAAGTGCGTCGTAGCCATGGTTCTCCGCAGTTAGGCCATGCCTCTCTCCCCTTCCGGAGCGCACGAACCCACACGCACACACACACACGTCCCGTTGACGTCACGGACGCGTTGAGACTCGTTTTGGGCAGGCTCCAACAGGCGGGCGATTGTCCTGAACACGTCGTGACTCGTTTCCGCAGCGTTGAAACTCGGAAGAAGGTTGCCGAAGGTTCCATTCTTAACAGCCCCTCCGGGGCCAGGGAAACCTCGAATGGCCGGTGGTACAATCGCTGGCCTGAAGAGGTGGGCTTGGAGTAGGCCTTGAGAACACGCTGCAAGCACCAAACAAACTCCCAAACCTCCTACAACGGAGGCATCAGCGGAAACGTCCCCCACAACACCACGCCACACCGCAGTCAAACGCTCGGAATCTGCCAGAGACCCGCCAGACTGGATTACGGATTACCATAATCTGCCAAAAGAATGCAAATTGACCCGCTGTCGCCAAAACAAAACTCATTTTTCCAAGGAGGTCACAATGAACAAAATACAAAAGACGAAAACTCTTCGCAATTTGTGAGGTCATTTTGGGGTTTTAACGAAGTGCCCCCCCCTTAGATCCTCTTTCCCGTGGATGACGAAGACCTCTGAGATCATCCCTACTGTTTTTCGTGATGTCAGAAAAATCTGCTCAACCCATCGGCATTGCCGTTAAATTTGCCTTTCCTTTTTCTTACGCTGAAGTCATAGTGATCGATTTTCACGTGATTTCTAGACGTGAAAATGCGGTCCTTATAGCGCCGATAAAACAATCCGCCTTTTTCATGCCCCGTCACATTGGTCCTAGCAATCTCCTGAGCTGTACCGCGAAACCCTGACACACTAGGGTCGCTCTTCTGCTCGACTGTCAAAGACACTCTGTCTACTCGTAGCAGAGGACCAAAGTTACGTGACGCCGGAGCTACGAGAGATCTTTCACTGATCCCGTCTTCCTCCGCCTTTTTCACCGGCGCGTTGGGACGGCGTACGCTTTCTAGTGCTACGAGGTCAGGCTGTTCTACAACCTGGTCCCTCTCATCCCGGTTTTCTGCCTCCAACTCTGGGAGTGCTTGCTCCCCGTCAGCTGCCTCTGGCTCTGGATCACTCGTCAACAAAGGGGCGACCTGACGCGATTTGGACCTCGTACACGAATGAACTAGCCCTTCTCCCAGTTGTTGACCCCTTTCGCGCAGCAGGAAATCTGACCGGTTAGAAAACAAATAAGGATACTCCAACGGGACTGTTTGCGAGACAGCCGCCTCTGTCACTAGCTCTCCAAACGGGCCAGTTATCTTTACTGTCGCCATAGGCAGACAGACACTGTGCTTTTCGAGCAGCTGCTTGATCCAAACTACCTTTCCAGTAAAATCGGAGGTCGTTACATACGACGGATGAACAACGTCCATCGTCGCTGCACTGTCCCGAAGCACCCTGCACGGCTTTCCGTTTACCTGGAGCTCGTGAAGATATGGACGAAGAAGCTTCAGGTCCTTGTCACTACCGTTCACGTACGAGAACAGAACCGGCGGTTTCTTACATCTGGCCGCTGTGTGTCCCGGCTCCTGACAGTTGTAGCACAGGAACGGCTTCCTTGCCTCGAACTGCCCTGTTGGGCTTTTCCGCACCTCGTCTCCGTTCGAGTGTTCTGCGCTCTTGTCTGGGACCTTTTGTCCTGCTTCGGGCTTCTCGGGCCCGTTTTCTCGCGAGACGTTTTCCTGTCGGGAGGTCTTGCGCTGATCGCTCCGGCCGGGTTCGCTTTCCTCTCCGCTCAGCTTTCTACGCGTTGCGTACTCTTCGGCTAGCTCAGCGGCCCTTTCGACAGAGTCGACTCCCACCCTATCCTGCACCCAGAGCTTGACTGACTGCGGAATGCTACGAAAGAACTGTTCGAGGCACACACACTCGACTACCTTGTCTCGGCTTTCGTACACTTCCTCGCTCTTCAACCATTCTATCAAGTTGGTTTTAAGCCCGTACGCGAATTCCGAGTAGCCCTCGCTGGTCTTTTTGGATGCGTTTCTAAACCTTTGACGGAACGCCTCGGCAGAAAGGCGGTACCGCTTCAAAAGGCTGGACTTCACCTTGTCGTAGTCGACCGTGTCTCTAGCACTAAGGCGCGCGACAACCTCTGCAGCCTCACAGGGCAACAAAGTCAAAAGCCGTTGCGGCCACGTTTCTGGGGCGAAGCTCAACTTCTCACATGTCCTCTCAAAGTTAACTAAGAACAGGCCCACGTCTTCCCCAACTTTAAACGGCTGCAGGAGCTTCTTCATTTGATACGACTCGGTCTCACTTGCTCGTACCGGAGCCCCAACTCCACTGTTCTGCGAGTTTAATCGCTGTTGTTCAATTTCGAGCTCTAGCCTTTTCAGCGCTCGCTCCTCTGTCGCTGCCTGCGCTCGTTCCTCTCTCGCTGCATCCTGCGCTCGTTCCTCTCTCGCTGCAGCCTGCTCTCGTTCTCGTTCCTCTCTAGCTGCAGCTTCGCTCTTAGCGTTCTGAAGCAGTTCCCACGCAATTTTAATTTCCTCTGCATCAGCGCTCTCTGAAATCGCTTTACTGATCTCAGATTTCTTCATCTTTTGCTCCACCTCCACACCCAATTCTTCACATAAACAGAGTAAATCTGTTCTCAGTAACCTCATTAGATCCATAATCGCTGCTCTTTAGCTTTGGCTTTGTTCTAAAACTTGTCGCGAGGTTGTACACAAACCAAGCGCACGAGTCCAAACCTAAGGATTCCCAGAAGTTCAAAATTAATTACCCATAATCTGAAGCCTGGCGAATCTCAAAGCAAAGTCCAAACGCTCACCCACAGATGTAGCACGATGTCGCATGGTCCGATCCTAACCACTGCCAACCAGTTGTTCGAGGCGGGGTTTAAGCCGCACGTCCGGAGGCTTCCTGGCTCGTGACGACGACCATTCCCCGAAGTGAAGAACCCAGGGGTCCAGTGTAGGTGGGAGAATTGGTAACGTAACGAACGGTTTAATTACATGGTTGCGATACAGTCGTCAAATCCGAGAGAACAACGAAGCAGCCTCACGCTCCGCCTTATATAGGGTCCGTTTTCTCCCTCACTCCCCGCCAGTGCAGCAGGTGCGAGTAGCAAGCCGCCGCCAAGTGCGTTGCAGGCTTGCAGCGAAGTCCGCCGCGTCGTAGCCAGAAGTGCGTCGTAGCCATGGTTCTCCGCAGTTAGGCCATGCCTTTCTCCCCTTCCGAAGCGCACGAACCCACACGCACACACACACACGTCCCGTTGACGTCACGGACGCGTTGAGACTCGTTTTGGGCAGGCTCCGACAGGCGGGCGACTGTCCTGAACACGTCGTGACTCGTTTCCGCAGCGTTGAAACTCGGAAGAAGGTTTCCTAAGGTTCCATTCTTAACAAGGTACTTCTAGTAGAAGCAAACACCGCAATATGACCCGTGAAAATTGCGTAATAAATATTAAGTATATTAAAAGAAGGACAACACGGACTTGGTGCGAAGGTTAAAAAAGAAAAAGAAAAAAAAAAACATTGCAGCATGATTACTTTTATTTATGGAAATCCGAAGTTTTTATGTACAGAGCTAATTGTTTTGTGGAATTTTATACGTGCTACAGATTGCAATCAAATATATCAAAAGGCGCGCTTATAGCGCTAGCCGCAACATGTTCGGATGAATATCTCAAATTAAATAATTAAATAAGTATCACAAATTGTCTAAGCCCCAAAGCAGCTGTTCACCGTTCTACCACAATACACAAACATTTTTAAGTATAAGCTGCAGTAACTCGACGCAACAAGGCTTTTTCTTGAACTCTTCTGCCTCGCGCCATGCTGTCGATGACTGGGTTGGGAGCGCCTCCCCTGCGGAAAGACGCCGCCTCCTTCTCTTTTTCCGATTACGCCCTCTCCGCACGAATGGGACTGCCGGAGAAGCGTTCGCGCGCTTCGGGATCTCGGAGGCCATGATGCAGCTAACGGAGTTCCCGGTTGGGCCGATAGGGGCGCCGCGTCGCTGGCTTCTCTCTGGTACGTCCATCCAAAGAGCAGATTCGTAGGTCTACCCAGCCGACTCCGACCAGACTGCTATGCTCGTATTCGCCGCTATGATTTTGAGCGCTGGAGACGTGTATATGATCTTCGCTACCGAAAGCGAAGAACTCTGGGCTCTTCCGACCAATCAGTAAGAGCGAGGGGAAACGACCGTTTTTGTCTTTTTTGTTTAGTTTGCGCTCGCTCGTCACTCCAAGTTTTGTAACCGTTCCGCGCGTGCTGAAATCGAAAGTGCGGATTTTACGGCTGTACGGTGCAACGCTGCTGCGCGCTGATAATAATTAGAGACGTACGTCTTTAATTTGACAGAGATTCTGCCGAGTGTGTTGCGTGCCTCATGACGGCGTATTACGGAGTCTACAGCGCGGCGAAGTGGTGTTACAATTCTTCAAAAGAACTCGGAGTGCTCATTCTTCCGGTTTCCAACAGACGACAGGTGAACCTCTATATCAAACTTTTTTTGTCAGCGTTCGAAACTCAATCTTTCCATTAGAGCATCGAAATGGATTGCGCATGCAAATCGTCAGGACTTTGGAAGCCTGCCCGGCTTGCCGACGAGCAAGCTGCACCAGCGTCGTTTGTGCAGCGAGCACTTCGGCGCTACAGCGCTTGCAAGCTGTAGGAAGATTCGTTTGCGGAAAAACGAGTGCCCCACCGTTCTTGTTGCGAATCCGTTGCTGCAAGGACTTGTTCGTCCAGGTGAGTTGCTGTCAGAGCAATCTTCAGTTAATTTGACAGCTTCGTTTTTAAATCTTAGGATGGAGTACCGAAAAGCACCTACAGTCAGAGATGTAGTCACTCCAAAACAGTAGGTTTTCTTTCTTTCTTAATTGCATTGCCTATTATCGAGTTTGTTTATGGTTTATTTTACGTTTTTTCTTATGCAGCTCACCTGCGAGCCTTTTGCTTTATTTCGGTGTTGATTTGTTTGTTTGGGTATTCAGAATTTTTGTTTGTGGGAGTTGTTTATAGAGCCATTTAGATAATTCAATGATAAGTGCTTTTCTCTTAGTTTGTACATTAAAGTAATTAATTTTGTTCTACATATTTGACAACTGTTACTGCGTTTACTGCTTACAACAGTTCTTGGTTCCCCTTGGAGGGTGGTGGACTGCCAACGGAGTTCGAAGATACGTGTTTGAAATGCCGCAACTCATTTGAATGGTGTTCAATAAAAAATACATTTCAATGAACGTGCTGTTTCTGTTTTATTGCACTGGTAATATCACGCAAGCGCAGTTGTCGCGAAGCGTATCGCGCGCGGCTCGTCTGCGAGACCGGTGACGTGCTGGCCGCTCATAGCGGCGGCGCGACACCAGTCTAGCAAACAATTTAAACAAACCAGAAAAAAATAAAAGGGGAGGGGGTAGGAGGAGGAGGTGAGGAGGGTGCACGCCAACGACAGTGGTGGCGCCATCTGACAGTCTTCCGAGACAAATTTTAGTCTCCGACGAGTCCGACCCATGGCTACTCTACCATGGCTAGGGTGGCCTCCGAGATCCCGAAGCGCGCGAACGCTTCTCCGGCCGTCCCATTCGTGCGGAGAGGGCGTAATCGAAAAAAGAGAAGGAGGCGGCGTGTCTCCGCGGGGAGGCGCTCCCAACCCAGTCATCGACAGCATGGCGCGAGGCAGGAGAGTTCAAGAAAAAGTCTTGTCCGGTCGAGTTACTGCAACTTATACTTACAAATATTTGTGTATTGTGGTAGAACGGTGAACAGCTGCTCTGGGGACGTAGATAAAAAAATTGTGATGCTTATTTAATTATTTAATTTGAGATATTAATCTGAACATGTTGCGGCTAGCGCTACAAGCGCGCCTTTTGATATATGTTTGATTGCAATATGTAGCACGTATAAAACTAAAAAAAAGCTCCGTATATAAAAAAAATTAGTATTTGCCTAAATAAAAATATTCATGCTGCAATATATTTTCTTTTTTTTTTTACGTTTGCACGTTGTTTTGCGTAGCGTTTTGAGCCTCACGATGTTTGATACTATATGGCGAAGTCTGTGTTGTCCTTTTAATATTTTTTATATTTATTACGAAATTTTTGCGGGTCGTATTGCGGTGTTTGCTTCTACTAGAAGTACCTTTAAGCCTGGGTCACACTGCTTATAGATTATACACAAGACAGTCTGCAGATATCAGTCACCACGATATCCGTTGTTCAAATGCTGCGTGCCAAGTGTCTCCTTGAACTCGTTGCCTTGCGGCATTCGAAGCTCAGATCTCGTGGTGACTCGAGTTTGAATCTGTTTGCCGACTGTCTTTTGTATAATGTGCAAGCAGCGTGACCCCGGCTTTGGGGAAAAACCTTTGGCGGTGAGGTACAACCACCTCGCAATGATTTCGCCATCTTTTTATAAACTTCGTGATAATTGTAGGTACTCATTGAAAAGGTGGGGTGTTATCTTGTAAACGTCTAGTTTTTGGCACATGTAGCACAGACCACCGTATCCCGTAATGCAATTTTGTGATGTAACTTAATTGATATGCAAACAGGCAATGAGATATCAAGAAAAAGAACTCTGGTTTATCCGCTATTCATTTCCGACAGCCGGCCCGGCCCGACCTATAAGCTAATTCTAACGGGCCAGCTGCGCTTTATTTTAGCCCAGTATGAATAGCTCACAAATTGCGCGGCCTGACAGCTCGCTTGCAACTGCTACACATAAGTTGATTACGATACAAAATAGTAAATACTGTAATCATTTTTTTGCTGCTTTTATTAGTTCGACCTATCTGCACGCCTAGGCAGCTTGTTAAGAAAACTCTCCCGATCTTCCTTTTCTGCGAGGAAACACGCGCGGAAAGGACGGAAAAACAAAAATGACAAGCGGAAGTAAACAAAACCCCGTGTCACAGTTGAAAAGGAAGGGACACATCGCGACGGTTTTGTACAAAAGACTGGCAAAGTTCTAAATTAGCCACTTTCGCTGCGCACAACCGTAAAAAAAAAAAAAGAAAAAAAAACAGCAATGTCGTTGTCTTTTGCGGTGGTCTGCGAGAAATTGTTAAGGAAAAGTACCTGTCAGGGGAACCTCTTCACCCCTATTGGGGATGCAAGCACTCGTGCGTACAGATGGTTTACGCCGGCGAGGCTACGCATTGTATAGGCGTGTGTATGTGCGTGTTTGTGGTAAGAAGCGATTGTATGATGGCGGCGGCGCCGCCGGGGACGAAAAGGAACGCCGCGCCGCTAGTCCTTTGGAAGAGCATTTCCTGCACACACCGAACCATACAAAAACATATACCCACGCACACATGCTTCAGCATCTGTTTATCCCCCACTGTGGTTCCTCTCCCAACCCCCGAACAAATTCCAAAGAACAAGACGTAAAAAAAAAAAAAAAAAAATTAATGGCCGGTTTGGCTTGCTTTGGCCCTCCTTGTAGACGTGAATGCAAGGCTCGTACCCGGCCCGGGCCCTTCATGAATGTTGACGTGAAGCCCGAGCCCGGCCCGAGTGCCGGGCCGGCCCGTGGCCGGCGGTCTGGCCCGTACCAGTATAGATCTCTACCTGCGACGCTGACGGCTCGCCCTCTGTTATGACTGGGCAGACAGCGCCGCCTCGGGGCGAGCGACGGAGTTAGCGCAATTACACTTTTCTGCTGGGGAGCGAGACGAATGGGACGGCCGGAGAAGCCTTCGCGCGCGCGCTTCGAGATCTCGGAGGCAATGCTCCGACCGTAGGTATGTTCGCCTTTCTGCCACTAGCGCCTTGTGGCGCCAGTTTCTTCTTACCACGGTGGAGGCTACAGCTGCACTCGGCTGGGCGAGTTTCGCCGCTGAAACTAGGCAGTCGGGAGTCGGGACTCGGGAGGCAGGCCGGCAACCGGACCGTCGTTCCGCCAGCGGAAAGTGTTGTACCCCTTACCCTTGGTCATTTAGTGTCATACACTTAACGTTACAAGTGGTGGAGGTGCGGGGTATAGGTCCAGACTCTATGACATGACAGGGGTTTCGAAGCTGGTGGGGCGGCTTTAGTTGACACCATCGACACCACGGACGGCCTAGAAGGAGCGGCCGACTCCCGGGTTCTGTGGAGCGGGACGATCATCAACACGGCGGCGATGGCCACGAACCAGACCTCAGGAGCGGGTCAATGGGAGCTGCGGCGTTCAGGTCTATGTTTACGCCACCGGTGTTTCAAGGCAATCCGGAAGACGACGTCAGCGACTGGCGACTGTTCTATGAGCGGGCAGGAGATTTCAACGGCTGGGGCAGAACGAGCCGTGAGCAGTACCTGTGTGTTGCTCTTGAGGGAAATGCCCGAAAATGCTTATGGCCTGAATGTCCAACGAGACTGAATGTCCAACGAGCCTGAATGTCCAATCGGTCACGTGACAGGCGAGACGAATTGTACAACGAGACGAAAGATCTAGGGGTGTGAGAATATTCGCCATTTTCGAATAACGAATCGAATATTACCCTATTCGATTCGTTAATCGAATCGAATAATAATTTTCAAAAGTTTCGAATATTGTTCGAATAATTTTCGAATAGTCGTTACGGGGTCGCGCCGCGAGATTCCCTTCACAGGCGTCCCACAACGCGCCGGCACGCCTGCTATACGTGCCCGCAAGATGGCAATACATACCCTCTTCTCCTAGACAATGATTATAATCATCTGAAGCAGCAGTTTCTCTCTATACGTACGTTGCTGTTGCCTCCATTAGGAACCACTGTGTTAAGTAGTACCCGCATGTAAGCGATTTGCCGAGAGACGAGACAGGCGACGTCGATCCGCTTCGCTGTCGCTCGGTCAGTCGCGCGATGAGGCAAGCCGCATGAAAGTAGCGTGAGCAAGCGACCAAGTCGATCAGGACCTTTTCCAGAAATCGAAACACAGAGCGACGCGTCGAACGGCAGTGAAAAATCTCCGTCGCTCGCAGCTGACTCTCGTCGTTGTCGCTCGTATCGTCGCTCGCTATATCGCTTACATGCGGTTCAGCCTTTCGGGATCGCTTTCGCACGAGACTGCTCGCGCACGCTTTCGGAACGCGTGTCGTGGACAGAGCGGCGGTACCGTGCAACCAGAACTTGTTGTAACGGTACCGCCGCTCTGTTTTAGCAGAGTAGAATGGTAGAAGCGGGAAGTTGTTCGAAGACAAACTGCAGTAGGGTGTGGAAGTTTTTCGGCCGCTCCCATGCAACCAATTGAAGAAGCCACAGCAGCTGCTTGTGTCGAGTCTTTCCCAACACTTTCCATGGTCGTTCCACTCTTTGAGTGTATGAAGATGTTGCTTTTTGATGGCGAAAGTGGAACAAAACAATGCGTTTTCCCAGAATCTTCTCAGATCAGTGAAAACAAGGTTAAAGGACGTAAGCACACGGGCACCTGACGCCCTTGCCACCGTCCTTCATCCTCGATTCGAGGACATCTGCTACAACAAGGAATAAAAAAAAAGAATGTAGAGTTCCTACTAAGTACAATGCTTCAGGATGTACCGGGTTGAAGCGAACTGTGACTTTATGTTCAGCATCCGCGTGAACCGTGATATTAAGTTTAGCATTCTAATATTTTAATAGCTTTTGTCTCTATTTATTTATATATCGTTGAACTCCTGTCATTATCTCTAGTCGCGTTCTTACAATAATTTAAAAAAAAAAACATTTTGGAACAATAAAAACAATTTTATATTCTCTTTGCTCTTCTTTAGTAGCTCTCTACTTACTATTCGAAAACTATTCGAAAATTATTCGATTCGTAGTCGTTTTCGATTCGGTGCCACAATTATTCGATTCGTATTCGATTCGGTTTCAAAAATCACTATTCGCACACCCCTAGAAAGATGCAATCGAGACGGAATGTCCATCGAGTCTGAATGTCCAACGAAACGAAAGGTCCAATCGAGACGGAATGTCCAACGTGCCTGAATGTCCAACGAGACGAAAGATCCAACCGAGACGGAATGTCCAACGTGCCTGAATGTCCAACGACACGAAAGATCCAACCGAGACGGAATGTCCAACGTGCCTGAATGTCCAACGAGACGAAAGATCCAACCGAGACGGAATGTCCAACGTGCCTGAATGTCCAACGACACGAAAGATCCAACCGAGACGGAATGTCCAACGAGCCTGAATGTCCAACGAGTCTGAATATCCAACGGTTATAGAATGAACCTTGCATAGATTTTAGACGAGATTTCTTTGTTGAATAGTAGGATTACTGCTAGTTACGGCGGTGAAAAATGCGTTCGATGAAATGGGGAACCGGACGTTTCGGTGCGGAGGGGAACAGGTCTACTCGTCACAGCCAACTTGTCACAGGAAAACTTGTCATAGGTCAACTGGTCAAAGAGGGCATCTTGTACTAGGTGAACTCGTAATAGGGAAAGTGGTCGCAACGACCTTCTCGTCACAGGAAAAGTCGTAAAATGTTTTCAGTTCGTTCGTCACATTTCTTACTTCTTTTTTTTTTATCTTGATCGCTAAACAGTCCACCATCAACAAGGGTGTATTGTCTTTCGCTGTGACCCCTCTTTTTCATTGTAAGCACTTTTCAGAGTTCTTTTTAGAGGGCGGACTTTTGTAAGGGAAATGCCAAGGTTCAAAAGAAAGAAGTCTTTCCCAGTGACCCCTACTTTCCATTGTAAGCACTTTTCAGAATTCCTTTTAGAGGGCAGGCTTTTGAATAAGGGGGATGATAAGGTTCACAAGAAGAAATGCTTTTTTTTGTTGTTCATCGCTTCAAATCCGGGAAACCGAAGTGTGCACTCGGTAGAACTCTGGGCCTTCGTCGCCCACGAATAGCGGATTTGGCGACCGAAACCGTATCTTATGGTGAATTCCGCTCGCAGATCTCGAGCGCTCCAAAAGCGCTCCATTTGGAGCGCGCATATTCCGCTGGCAGATCTGGCTCGAGCTGGTCATCTTCCCCTCGTAGATCTCTGGCAACGCCCGCTCCACGGAGCGCCTCAAACTCCGCCGAACTTGCTCTGCGGGATTTCACAGATCTCTCCGGATGTTGACATTGCGGCCCACGTGATTTCCTTCTAAATCTGCAGTGCGCATGCGCGGCGAGGTCGCGAGGTTGGCGAGGTCGGCAAGGTCGGCGGGCCGGACGGGTCGTCGAGTTGGATCTGTTCGGGTGCATCGGTTGTTTACGTGGGATTGTGACGGCTCGAACGCTTCTAGCTCCCGTAGATCAGGGATACAAAGCCGGGACTTGGAGCGTGGTAAATCGTAAGCGCTGACAGCTGTGATCGTGAGAGGAAGAACGACAGGAACGCCTGAGGCAGACGCAAGGTTAGGCCTGTTCATTCCGCAGCCAATGATTGTCTACCTTTTTACACGGCATTCCGCCGGCGTTTTCCCGTGCAATAAAGCAAGAAAAGATTAGGCAACGACCATGCAAGTGATGGTTTGTTACCTCTGTGTTTATTAAAGTCGTATCAGAAATCTGAACTCCACCGCTGGCAATCGCTGTCCGTGCCCCGCCGCTTCGACGCGGCCGAAAGGTATGTGACGGTGCCGAACGCGGAGTGCGCGGACGTCTTCGTTATTTGTGACATGAGCGCCGTATAATTTCGCACGGCCTGTGTCGCGTGTTATTTCTGCATCGGAAAGGTCAGTCGTCTCAGGCGTTGGTGGACTTGTCAGGTTCGAGCAGCGGCCATTTTGAATGGCGGAGGGGGAAGCGATGGGGAGGAGTGTGGGGGAGGTCGCTCCAAAAAGGCGAGTTTATCTTCCCCTCGTCGACTCGGAGCGGGTCCCACAGAGCGGAATTTTGCCTCCCTCGCGGATTTTGGAAAGCGCTCCGGATCTACGAGTGGAATTCACCTTTAGATTTTGCCACTCAACGCAACCTTGATTGTCTGTCGAGGTAAAAAAGCTTGGTTAATGGACGGAACGTTTAGAGTTACGCCATCCATTTTTAGGGGCGAAGCTCCTTAGGGGCTAGCCATGTCCGTATGTCCGTCTGCCGTCCGGCGTCGGGTGCTCGTGCTCCTGTTCGTGAGCTCACGTGCTCGTGTAGGGAAAAAAGTTAAAAAAAAAATGAAAAAAATGGTGAAAAAAAAATGTTTGCGCAGTCGACAGGATTCGAACCTGTGCGGGGAGACCCCAATGGATTTCTAGTCCATCGCCTTAACCACTCGGCCACGACTCTGCGGGACGAGTAGGGGGCTCTGAGATGTGGTAGGAACTCAAGAGCTGGGGATGTCATGGATGAAACTTTGCATGTAGCCGCTCAACGTCTATACAGGAGAGGGCGCTACGGTCAAATGCGTATATAATCGCGTTAAACTCTGCATGCATTGGCTCAACGTTTATAGACAAGAGGGCGCTGCGGTCAAATGCTCAAATGCGTATATAACAACGTTCCATACCACACATTCTCTTTCTGACATGGATGAAAACGAACGAAAGGCTCGGCATGCTGCGGCTCAGCGTCTACGCAGACAAGCACCACCAGAGCTTCGCCCCAATCAACATCATTCACCACGTGGAGATTCGGTCAATTTTTTCCAAGTGTACACCGTGCATGGAATGTACAAAGACGCGGTCATTCCTTTGGCGTACGCTCTCCTGCCAAACAAGGCCGAAGAGACCTATCAAAGGTATGATTTGTACTAGGACTAGTTCTGAAATTGAAACTGGGTAAAATAATGTGGCTGATTAAGACGGCCGACACTTTTCCAGGAGTTTTGCAGTACTTTCAAGTCTTCTGACACAGCCTGCGGTGGAGCTGGTGTATTGTGACTGAGTCTGCCGCTATCATCGCCACTGGCAACATTTTCCCGAAGGCGCGTGTTCAAGGGTGTTTCATGCACCTATGCCAGGCCGTGTATCACAAACTGTGCAAGCTTGGCTTCCAGACACGCTACGGAACAGACGAAGATTTCGCGGTTTCGGTAAGTTCGGAAATTCGACTGCGTGGTATAATTAATATACTAATGATTATATTAAAATTCGTACGCAATCGCAGGTGAGGATGCTGCCTGCCTTGGCAATTCTGCCACCTGCAGAGGCTCCAGATGCCTTCGAGGACCTCGTGGCATTGTTTTCAACGGACGCGATGCCTCTTGCACTCTACTTCGAAGACACGTACATCGGACGTCGTCGACGGAACGGATTGTTGTCTGCTATGTTCCCGACCAGTGTCTAGTCTGTCCACGCATCTGTCCTGGAGGGCCTTCCACGCACAAACAACGCCGCCGAAGCTTGGCACCGCAGCTTCCAGGTTTGTGCCCATGCTATACGCTGAGCAACCTTTTTCATTTGTTGAGCTTTAGCCGCTAACCAGTATGATTCTTTCCAGACAAACATCAACTGAAGCAGGCCTAACCTATGGTCGTTCCTTGAATGCCTGCAGAGAGAGCAGTCTTTGCAAGAAATGAAGATTGCGCAGCTGGACACTGGTCAACCTCCCTCCGGCATGGCAGCGAAGTACCGGGCCCTCAATGAGCGCATCTCACGAATCTTGTATGATCACGACGCAGCTCGTCCGCTCTTGACACTGAAATGCATCGCACGCAATGTACGGCTGTAAGTCAACTCGGGACATTCCTTCCCAGCAAACAATTTGTCACATTTTGCAAATAAACGAAGTTTTGATTGATGTTTTTTATAGTTTTCGTCATGTTCAAAATCCCTGCTGCTTTGTGCGCATTAAATACACCACGTTTCCGGAAGGGTGCAGTCAAATTGGTATACTCGTCAGCCATGCAGACCCCATTTGCTTGAACAGAAGCGAATAGCCGCATAGGGCTGAACAGAGAGCCCTAAGTTCAATACCACCTATTCGTTTTTCTACTTGTTATAATTTGTAACTAGTAGAAGAACAAATATGACCTATTATAAAATTGAAGCCTCGGAGGCGCACCCTGCGACAAACAAAGTTTGACGAAATTGACAAAAGTTCAGTTCTCCGCCGTTACGAGTTCCCCGTGCACGAGATGGCCTATGACGAGATGCCCGCTGTGACCAGTTCCCCTATGACGAGTTGGCTGTGACGAGTCTGCTTGTGTTGAAACTCTTGTGTCATATTTGCTACTGTCTGCAAGATAATCTTTTATGTAATTTATGTAATTGTTCACGTACTGCTATGTGTATACTTGCCAACACAAGCATCTTGTGTACATAGTGCTTCATTCTTGTGCCCCTCCTATTATAGTCCATGTATTGGAATAATAGTATTGATAAATAAATAAAAAAAAAATATCTATACGTTCTAATACCCTGCGAAGCTGCGCATAATCTATTTTGGTGCGCTGCTCAGGGCGACAAGATTTTCTTTTACGAATGATATCTTTTTGTAAAACAAGAAAAATGGCCAAGTGGTCAGCTATTAAGCTTGGGTAAACACCAGCATCGACATCCGTATCAGTATGGCAAAGAGCATGATCAATTAATGTACTGGATGTGCTAGTAATGCGAGTAGGTTCAGTAATGAAGTTGCGTAAGTTGAAAGATTCTAAAAGCAGCGTATAACTATCATGCGTATTACTAGCCAGATCAATATTAAAGTCTCCAACAACTGCAATGCGATCATTCTGTCCATTAGACAATGCCGTAAGTACTGCCTCGAATTTTACAAGGAAAGTGCTTACTAACGAGCTTGGAGGTCGATAAACTACACCGACTCTTACGCCACATTCAAGCTTTATAAAAAGTGCTTCAATGACATCATCACTAATAGTGGCAGGCGATAGAACCTGAAAAAAAAAAAAAAAATTCTTTTACAAAAAGCGCGACGCCTTCACCTCTCGTAAGCGTATCACGTGGAAGAGATGATAAATTGTAGCCATGCATAACAATGGTTTCATTGTTTTTTAACCACGTTTCACTTACTGCGATTGCGTCACTACCAGGCACATGCTGGGAAAAATGCCCAACTAAAGAGTTAAAGTTTTTGATGCCGTGGACGCACCGAACACTCCGGAACCATCGAGAGCTCAAGGTGAAAGTGCTAGTACAGTGACCACAAACCCGACAGATCATGGACTCCGACGCAGTGCAAGACTTGAACAAAGGAAGGGTCAGGTGTGACAACTGTATGTGCAGTAATTCCTCCGTTGTCACTTATTTCTTCTTGCATGAAGTGCTTGTGTGTCCAGAATCCAGATACTGCCTTTGTGTTTTTCTTTGTTGTACACTTAATGTGCGTGAAATTCTTGTTGTGTGTCGCGGGTGTTAATGCTGAGATTGGGACCTCTTCAGGTGAACAGGGAGGAATTCGTAGCGTGACAATAGATGAGTTGCCGCTGGTGGTGCGCGGCGGGCCGTTTATGGGGGCGCCCTTCCCTAAAACCGGTCGTCGTCACAGCGGAGAAGAGCTCGACTCGCTCCGGCCTTGGGGGCCCACCCGTTCCTGAACACGTGCACCGCCACCGTGCATGCGACAGGGTCCCCCGGGCTGGAGGGAGGAGGGAAGTGGTTCGGCGAGTTTCGCCGCTGAAACCAAACAGTCGGGACTCGGGAGGCAGGCCGGTAACCGGACCGCAGTTCCGCCAGCGGAAAGGTTTGTACCCCTAACCCTCGGTCATTTAGTGTCCTACACTTAAGAACGTTACAGCAGTACCTAGACCTGACTGGTACTCGTGCTAGATTCGGTTGCAGGATCAAGCAACCAGCACGTTTGCAAGACTATGTCTTGAGTTTTAACCCAGACGGGGGAAACTGATATACATTTCTAGTATCCGGCGGCGCGCTCAGGTATATACCGTGACTACACGTATAAGAACACGCACGAAGTCCAAACGCCGACCGCCGAGGACCGCTCGCACGGATCAAGTTTCGTTCACGGAGACGGCGGACGGGACGTGGACGGCTGTCCACGTCCCGATCCGAAGTGAATAATCGTAATAAGACTTTGACGAACGTGCGTTCAAGGCAAACTTTGTTTTAGACTTTTTGATTTACAACAATTACTACTGCAGACGCCAGCATGTGCAACGCGTGTAACTACACTCGTAGCATGCACCTCGGTGCTCGGGAAATTTAGAAAAAGGTTTATAGATGTATTGCTATATTACCCAAGCATCAAGGAGAACGCGGGGATTGGTGTTGCACGCGCCACACGCGCACGCCTTCCCCGTACAAAAGATTCGAAGTAAATGACCAAAATAAAGCGTTGACGAACGCATGTGCAAGATTAGGTATTTGCTTTAGAAAAGTTACCATTGCGGACGCCAGCACGTGCGGCGCGTGGAACACCAATCCCTCCGTTCTCCTTGCTGCTTGGGTGATACAGCAATAAGGAGTATTCATTGGGCGCCATATTTGTGGGTGATGTCTAGAGCGCATGCTCTGAACGAGCCCACATTAATAGGCTGCTAAGACGGGCAATCTTGAGGGTGCGAAATGCACGTTACAAAAGAACTGGGGAAGCTCGCCATCAGCACGCTCTCAGCAGTCGTGCACACAGCTATGGCCGCAAGTGAATACTTACTATAGACCTATTGACTCCGTAAGTGTGACGTCATGGGTCGAAACAAACCGTTACTAGGGTCGTTGTTATGGACAAATACATGTGGCTAGGTTTCGCTACGAAAACCCGACCATTCAAAAATCAGGAGTAGGATTTAAACTTCTAAAAATCACAGATATAGAAAGCTTGAATGTCATATATGTTTGGACAGAAGTGTGCCGGTAATCGCTTGTTTCTGAAGTATTTTCGACTGCAACTTCCTGTCCTCAAGATGCCTGCAGTTGACGACAAATGCAAGTAGTATGCCGTCTGCCACACGCCCGCCGGCCAAGCCGGCGCCGGCGTCTGAATCGTGTGAATGAAGACGATATTCTGATATTGCATTTGTTTGAAATATAATGAGTTTAAGACACTTATTTGAATTCATAGTGGGGTGCGATGCAAAATATGGTTAATCGAAAGTCCGGGCGTCAATCGGGACGATCGTCTGCTAAAAGATCGCATTGCACCCGTGGGAAAAGCACTTCAGGCGATCTACTGAGATCCCAAATTTTGTTTGCGGACTCGCGCTATGGAAGGATGCTTCGCACCTGTTTGTAACCATCGCGTGAAGAAAGATTCTTGCAGTTTTTTCAGATTTCTGCAAGACCCCAAAGCGCGAAAGAACTGGATAAAAAGCATAAGGTGAGTTTATTACAGATTATACTCACATCGCGGGATCGATGGAGATCTTCACCAAAAGAGCATATCACCGGAATTTGAGGTAAGCCTACGGAAAAAAAGTAAAATGTTGCGAAATCGCGATAGACATGCAATTTTTTTATAACCTGACAACCTCAATAATACTAATAATAAAGGACTTACCTCGACGGCGTACGATTTATTTCTCATGCTGGCCTGCACTACGCTGGTAATGCGATTCAAGTCGTTGTCGTAACTGATCTGCATGACGTGGTTTGATTTGACGGCATTTTCAACTCTCGAAACTAAAGTGGGTTCTTCACAGAAAAAAAAAAAAAGAAAACGCACATTCCGGAAGCCTTTACGGCCATGGCGATGCAGTTGTTTTTGTCGGTCGTTTACCGACGCAATTCAATGAAGACGCCCGCTGCAACAGAGACCAGAAAATATATCGTGTCGTCTGCTACCAAAGCAAAGCGGAGTGTAATACTTCAGAAATGGCTTTTATCGTTGCAATACGACACTGAGACGACAAGAACATCTTCATAATTAGATATTAAGAAGTTAGGTTGCTTACAAAAAAAATATTTACTTGTAAGCATAAACCTAGCCTCATGTGGAGTCTCCGTGCATTACTCCATAGCGACGCCCTTAGTCACGATTTGTTTGGACCCAGACGCCATGTTGTGACGTAGTCACTTACGGGGTTAATTGTCACGCTCTCTGCTTTTGTGTGCTATCAATACCCGGCCGATTGAGTCAAGGCAGGAGGCGTTGGTCAAGGCAATCCGCTTTCCAAAGACGTTGCCATGCCGACAATTATCGCGTTCATTTAGGCTTAGGGATGGCCAGAATCGAAAGACTATCTAAAAAATGCGGCGAGGTCATTGCTCATGCTTTGCCATTTAAGTGAGGTAAGGCAAAGCGAAAGCCTCCTGCAGCATTCATTGCTGACTAATGCGCCTGATATTGCAGCTACAACGACATATTAGTTCCAAAGCGAGCGGCGCTGACTCACCGGGGCACCGCCATGTTCCCCCGCATCCCTACCGCGCCACTCACGTGATTTCAAAATCCCTCTTCTAGGTACTGCGGCTAACTTTAGCCGCGGTTAGCGCTTCGAGGAAACGGGCTCTGGTGAGTTCTTTCGCCGCATCCACCGGTTTTGCGCTGAGCTATTCTGCGGCGATCTTTTCTCCGGTGAGTTTTCCTCAGGTGAGTTTTTCTCCGGTGAGTTTTCATCCGGTGAGTTTTTCTACGGTGAGCTTTTCTCCGAGATTCGCCGGTGAACATTAAGGTATGTGTGCCTATCCGGATTACGATCCTAGAAATATTTCTTTTATTTACCGCGTTCCGCTGGCGCGTATCAAAGCGGACAGGAACACTAAACGTGTCTGGTGAGCGGCACTAACCACAAAGCACGTGCACTTGTGAAAATAATTAAAAAATAAACGATTGGGTGCCGCCGCCATTTTTCTTCTCCTGTGAGCGGGCACGTGCCAAAACCTTACTAACCTTCATGCGGAAGCATGGGGACCGCATATGGAGATAGTCGATGCCCCATGCTGGCGTAGCCGTATAAAAATGTAACTTACCCATAAAATACGCAAACTCATATCTTTGTCGCCACTCCGCACTTTCGTTTATGAAGGAAGCGCGAGCCCCTTGCATAGGGACGTGCCTCAACTGCACGCGCTCTCGCGCAGCCGGAGCAGCCCTAAAGTCACGAGCTCGAGCTTTTAGCCTTCATTGCGCTTCATCCCAATGCCCGCAATTATCACGTGACCACAGGATTGTTTATCAACAGCAGTGGCGCCTCAAGTCCTTGCTTGGCCACCGTTCATGGGCGGGAAAACGCATTGTTGGGGCACCAGTCCGGCGACCTTGCGCACGCAAAGGTCAGTGCGGCGATGCAGGCGAGTTGGTTCATGATTACAACTGGTAGCAGGTCATCGAATTATCTGCGCACCCCAGCAGCGAGATGGCGACACCCAGAGGCCGTGGTTGCTGGGCCAGGGCAGCCACATGATAATAGCCTAATAGGGATCACGTTACGCACACTCTAAAAAAAAAAGGGAATCAACGCTGACTCCCTTTGGGGGAGTGAAAATGTGTCCCTGTGGTGGCTCCTTTAAAAGACTCAAATGACTCTAGCGCCCGGTGGAGTCATAAGACACCCTCTCCGCTAGACTCCGCTGACTATATCAGCTGCGTTCTGGTGAGCTGGCCCTCGATTTATCCGTTACAAATTAGTGTCTTCTAATAATTGATATGCCTTTTATGCGGATTTCTGGCCATAGAGCACAGCACTACCATTTACCATGTGCATTGGGCCGGCTTTCTTGAAGCGAGCTGCAAACATTTACCAGAGCAAATATTAGAGAAAAAAGTCAAGGGCGCGCGTGGGTAATGTAATTAAGACATGTAGAATAAAATACCTATGCCACGCTGGTTTCTTTCTTTTGTCTAAACAAACATTGGGAGATGTATGTGATTGGAGTGCATGGAAATACTTTGCCATAAAAGGTGATATCGTTTTTGCAAACACGTCAAACTGTCTAATGTTCACGTGACTTCAAAACGGGGTCATTTGACTCTGGTGGCGAGACTCTGTCACGCTGACTCTACCAACCTCATAGAATCAGATGGCTCCCTGCGTGCCAAGTGGGGTCACTTGAGCTCAGGCATTTACTATTCTCATTTGACTCCAGTGCTTTCGAGGGAGTCCGAACCGCATCGGACTCCTTTTTGCTGCCAGATGGAGTACCTCGACGCTATCACGCAAAAATGGGGAGTCAAAAGCGCATTTGACTCCACCTGACTCCCTTTTTTTCTAAGAGTGTACAGCGCGCGATACAGTTAGCACGAACAAGGGATCGCCGGTTTCTCTTGTTTTTCTCTTATAATTCAAAGGCTGCCACTAAAACTACTAGTGGAGTGAATATCGCTCATTTGGAGGTCCAAGTAAAGCAGTAGCATTTTCTGCTGCTCAATATTATGTAGAAGAAAAATGCCCAAAAGTGCCAATGTCGTGTTCGTGCGGAGTGTCGTGCGCTTGTAGCAGGGGTGGCCCTATTCGTGAAGTTTACGGATCTTGACTGTATGTGCGCGCGTTGAACGCTACGCACGGCACAAAATGATGCGAAAGCAATTTATCGTTTTCTTTGTCTGTGGATCATTGCTGAACGCAGGCGCGCTGGTGGAGTTTTCATCCTTGAAAAGCGAGTTTTAGTATATAATATTATTTATTTATTTATTTATTTATTTATTTATTTATTTAGAATACCCTCAAGGCCATCGGCATTACTGAGCGGCGTGGGGGTTAGTGGCAGTAGAACACTTTGCAGCTCAATCTGAGCAGTATAGATTATTTATGGCAGTTCTAAATAAATGGTCATAAACAATTGTTGCGATAGATGCGGGAAGGTGGTTTCAATCCACTGAAGTGTTCGGAATGAATGACTCTCGGAGTGCATTAGTGTTACATTGTAGAATGTCTACTTTATACATATGATCAATGCGTGAGGAAATATAAGACGGATGATTCAGCAGTCGGCTGTGAAGTAATGAGTTAGTATGGTATATCTTATGAAAGAGACATAAGCGAGCTATTTTGCGACGTAAATTGAGGTTACACTCTAAGAAATTCCTGCAAGTGTACGCACCCGCAAATCACTCAAAGAGCCAATCTCTGTGATCTACGAAATCAGCTCAGCGAATGATGAGGTGAAACATCCGTTTAGACCTAAAAATGAAATTTGCGCTGTGGCATTACGCAATGCAAAGCGTCATGCTTGCATTGCGTAATGCCACAGCGCAAACTTAATTTTGAGGTCTAAAAAGATGTTCCGCCTCATCATTGGCTGAGCTGATTTCATAGATTGCAGAGATTGGCTCTTCAAATGTTTGGCGGGTAAGTACACTCGCAGGCATTTCTTAGAGTGTAGGCAATGATAGGCTAGTTTTCATGGAGCTCACGCTTGCGGTGCGATGAAAGTTATTAAGAATAAAAGGAGCAGATCGATTTTGAACTGATTCCAGGGCGTTAGTTAGTTTGGAATGACCGGGGTCCCAGATAGAAGTATACTGTAATTTAGAGCGTACAAGTGTTTTGTAGAGGGTTAGTTTCAAAGATGAAGGGGCAAGTGAAAAGTTTCGTCTTAGATAACCCAGCATTCGATTAGTGTTTTTAATAAAATACTCAACATGCGTTTGCCAGGAAATATCTGAGGCTATATACACATCTAAGTATTTATAAGAAGAGACAGAAAGTAAGGTGACATTTTCGAGAAAATAAGAAGAAGGAACATTACATTTACGCGATACTCTCATGTCCTTGCATTTAGTAGTGTTAAGTTCCATCCCCCATAAATCTCACTATTTTGAAACATTTTAAAGCCCGAGCTTTGCTATTAACCACGCGGTTTTAAAACAACAAAAAACGACACCATAATAATGATAATATCTTCAGATATGATACAAGAAAAAAACAAATGCCGTGGCAGCACTGTAACTTGACGGACTCCGAGACCCCGGCCAAAAAAATTACACCATCTTCCCGAGGGGAACCATGGGGTGATGCGGAGCATCGTGTTGGTTCCGAGGAAAGAGTCAGTTGCGTGCTGACGTCGAGAGATGGCGCCACCGACTGCCCTAGCGTTACCCCCTACGCGAGCCTTCGTCGCGGCTCGCGGCAGAGAAACTTGGAACGCTCGCCGCTCGCCGTTTATTTTTTTTTCACACTTGAAGGAGAGGAGACTAGAGGAGGTGAGTTGCGCGTGCGCGCGCGGTGTGGTTAGAATCGAACGCACGCGAAGTGCACGCACAGCTGGTAGAGAGAGAGAGCGGAGAGAGTAACGCGCAGCTGTTTGAGAGGGGGAAGGAGGAGAGTTGCGCATGCGCGCGCGGTGTGATTAGAATCGAACGCACGCGAAGTGCGCGCGCAGCTGGTAGAGAGAGAGAGCGGAGAGAGTAACGCACAGCTGTTGCAGAGAGGGAAGGAGGAGAGTTGCGCATGCGTAGTGTGAGTGCAGACTACAACGCCGACGCCGCGGGACATAGCCCCGAGCAAGAGATGCTCCGAATCTAAAAGTCAAATCACTCGCGGATCCAGGTAAGCAAACGGCACCAAGCGTTCTAAATTAGAACGTGACTGTTGAAGGTCTCGCGCTAGCTCGCGCTTCAGCATCACAATTTTCGGCCGCGCATGGAGTCGCGATATTAAAAACTAAAAAAAGCAAAAACGAAAAAAAAAATAAAAATGTTATTAATTACTTCATACTTCGTGATTCCATCAATATCTACGTCTTTTAAAGGTAGATCGTATCGTTGGACACATGTTAAACGTTCTGTGTGTATCTCTATCTCATCTACCGGGTGGCGCGGATGTCAACCCGGGACATCAAAAAATCGCAAAAATTTTATTTGTAAGCTACAACACTGTAATTTGCCCGAGTGAGGATGGTGGTAAATATAATATCTAAAAATATAAAAAAAAGACTTGCCTCAGTTTAAAGTTACAAATGAAATCTTGTAAATTGCTATGTATTAAAAAAAAACGTTGTCGTTGGAGTAAAAATCTGGAAGGGGAAGAAAAGGTTTGTCTCACCTTGCTATCGTTCTCTGTTTTCACCTATCAAACGTTCCAGTGCCCCGCAAGGACGTCTTCTTGCTTCGAGAGAAAAATGTCTGCCCATAGAACTTCCTTTTTTTTTAAAGTTTGACTGCGGAAAGCTTTTTCTTTGATAATATCACAACTTAGATCCACCACCTAGAGCAACTTATGCGTTAAATTACAGTGTCGTACCTTACAAATTCGGTTTTTACGCACCTGAGGAAAAAAACAACAACAAACAAACGTATAAAGCCCAGCACACGCGTGTGCCGGAGAGCCCGAAAGCTTCTTGTCCGGGACTGACCCCCAGCGCGAAAGCAAGAGGCCTAGGGACGAATACGCGGACAAGCGCACGCACGGCGACGGCCCCCGAGTACGTCACTGGCAGCGCGGCGAACGCGCAACGCCTCTCTATCCACGGAGCCCCCGATGAAGATTTAGGCCGAGCGACGAGTACGGACGATCGCACGCACGGCGACGGCCGCCGAGTACGGACGGCACTGTCAGCGCGGCGTGGGCGAGACGCGACGCCACTTTATCTGAAATACAAACAAACAACAACAAAAAATCGGGGTACTTTGCCGCAGAGAGTTACTTCTGCCAGTTTTAGCGAAATGTGGAGCTCAACGCCTGCTCAACTGACGTTAATCCAGTGGCGCACCCACGGGGGGGGGGGGGGGGGGGGGGGTTCGGGGGGTCATAACCCCCCCCCCCCCAGAGCTCCGTGAGAAAATGTTTTTTTTTTGTGTGCATATTTTGACGATTTTTTTAATGTAATGTCCGCAACGAGGACCTTTAAGGGTAAATAAATTCATCGCCCCCTCCCATCCTCCTTCCCCCCCCCCCCCGTCGCTGCACTGGTGATGTGCACGGCACGAGTGAGACATTTCCGTAATATACAATCTTACATTGACAGATGACACACTATTACCAAAATTATCTATGTGGTACGTGAAAAGTGCTCATCTGATGCGCCAACCTAGGTGTCACAACCTTGCGCCCCTCGATACACTGTCCGAGCAAAATGCAAAAACCGCCGATGATCGTATTCACGCTAACAGTGTCGCGGTCTGTACAGTCTCCCGCAGTGGCGCACCCACGGGAGGGTGGTGGGGAGGGGGAGGTTGAGGGTTCTAACCCCCCCCCCCCCCCCCCAGAGTTCTGTAGCGGTCAATCGGAACCCCTTCGACCCCGTTGCATTGACGATGATGCAAACGGTGTGACAGAGTTAGTACGAAGGAGTCAGTTCCGGATTTTTAAGTACATTAACAAATTACACTATTTTCGCAATTACTTACGCGGTAAAATGGGCTCATCTCAGGTCCCAACCTAGGTGTTAACGTTTTGCGTCCCTCGACACGCTGTTTGAGCAAAATGAAGTACCGCCGGTGTAGCGGTGTGTACATTCGTATATTTTATTTTCCTCGAATTTCTCTATCTACTGTAGGAGATATAAAATCATTATTAATTTTATGTTCAGACATGTTTCTTATTTGAAGAAATAAACTCCCCCAAAAGACAAAGCGGAACGTTGGGCTCCAGCAGTTAACCGCTGTGTCGCTTTTGAATCGCATTCTGTCCGCAACTGTTAGAGAAAAAGCCTCCACACTTTAGGTTATTATAACGCTTTCTCATTTTTGTGTAGCGCGGGTAGATGTTGTAGAAAAAAAGCTGAGATATGCATTACACACAAACTTTCATATTTGTTTCCAAAAAGGTTTTTCAGAAGGATTCTATATGAATTGATGGCATGGACTGCGTGCGTCATCACATTTCGAACCATCTAGGATCGAGTTATACATTTACTGCGTATTTTCGCAGGAAATGTTCTTGAAGGTGATAAGTTCAGTTCAGCGTGCTTCGCGCTTGTGGCCTTCGCCGACTTACGCTAGTCTTCGTGGGGGTCATGTCTTTTCTACGGCGGGCCTGCTTTGTGAGGGGTTTGAAGGATTTGGATTTCGGAGATAGGCTGGTCCCCGGCGCCTCCTCGCCCAACCTATTGTGACTGCCGAGGAGCTGCGGCTGGGTGCCGTCGAGACGGCGGACCGGAGCACTAGCGAAACTACGAAGGTGCCAAGTAGTTGTCGTGAACGGACTTGGCGTGGCGCCGAGTAGGCTCTGGCCGGTTGTACTACCGAGGATATGGGAGTGTCACAGTTATGAAGGTCGTTGATGTAGACAGTGTTTGGCCACTTGCAACAATGGGCCTAATGACGAACACGTTGCGAAGTGAAGTTCAGTAGGGTGGTATTAAACTTTAACTTAGATTTATTTAACATACGAGGGGCGTTCATAAAGTTCGTATTATTGTCACAAAGGAATAGAGATTCAGCAATCAAACTCGAGTAGGAGTTGAGACTTTCTCTACATGTTCACCACCAAAAGGTACCCACTTTTTCCAGCGATGCACCACATGCCGGAGGCCATTGTCATAGAACTCCTCGTCTCGAGCGTTTAGGAATCGCTCCACTTCAGCAATCACTTGGTCACCGTCCTTGAAATGCTTTCCTCTTATTTGGCCACACTAGAAGCGTCTCTGCCCTTTAACCAAAAGTGTCGTAAACTGGGGCGTTGCCCCCGAACAACGCTCCCAGATTGGAATGAATATCCTTGGCATTGCTTTCCTTCAAATGAAAAAAACGGATCACTGCATGTGCTTAGCACCGACGGGCGGTGCCATTTTTGTTTCGACTCCCCAGCGGCGTTCCGAGCTACTCTAGCATGCGATGTTTATACTGTGCGGAAACTAGAGGGACGCGCGTTCATGTTGATGCCTGTTTTGTTCCGTTTTCTTTAATTTTTTGTGCCGATAACACGAACTTTATGAACGCCCCTCGTAGTACATTCACAGTGTTGGGCGCGACCAGACGTCGCCGCCCGGCACTTTCCGTCCTCCAAAACCAAACAGGATCCCAGATTCCCACGCTATTTTCTTTCTGGCAGATGGTCGGTCATAAAAGCATACGAGCAGCGCAACACGCTCTCTTAAACGGACCACCAAAATAAAACACAAAAGAAACCACGCTCTCCTCGACGGACATCTGAAGAGAGTGCCGTGGAGATGGGCGCTTCCACAAACCCGGCCCGCTCACACAATGAACCCAAAGCCGATATGTTTGGTACGGTTTACGACTCGAGACCACACCCGGCATCCTCCCATGCATCCCGTGCTTCCCAATTAGGCAGACGCCCGCTCGAAGCGCCCCTGAGAGCGACATTGTCGTGACTCGTGACACTCCCTCCACACCGGTACTCCCCCGCCGCCTGGGGCGATCCTTCCGACGATACAGCTCCGCTTCAACACAAACCGACAAAAAAAAAAAAAAAAAAAAAAAAGAATAATATGTCTTTACCTAACTGTCACTTTGTGTCCTTTGCAATTGGCCATTGGACGGGGGTCACCCTGAAGGCTGTGGCTCTGTTGGGTGTTTTAAAATGATTTGTTGGCCGTCCCCAGAGAGGGAGGAGGCTTAAAAGTTTTTCTTCCGTGTTCTCTTTACGTTTCTCTCTCTCTCTTTCTCTTGCTGTGCATTTTCTTACTCTTTCTCTTTTCTGTCTCGTTCTTTATCTTTCTATTTATTTGTTCCTTTCCGCCAGGCCGTCATTTCATGTACTTCACAGAAGCGATTGAATTCGGCGCGCCACCCCCTCACATCAGGAGTGACATCCGGGCTTCGAGCTACACAACAAACTGCCGATTTTTATCTTTCTTAGAGCATCTACTCTACTGGTACTGCTCATTGTGCACCCATTCCACAGTGCAAGTCTAACAACTAATTGCTAAGACCGATCGGTGTGTGAATTCAAAAGTCCGCGATGACCTATATCACCAAGGCCGCCTCATTAAAGCGCCAGCCAAATTCAGTGCTTACCTACTACTTCCCTTAAAAAAAAATCAAGATTTGGAGCCAACGGATGCATCACCATCGGAATATATGACTCCCAGCGTTGAAAAGTGGATCATTCAACAGACGCCCTCATCCTTACCCTCTGACCAATCCGTCTCTGCCCAGCATCTTCCAGTTTCTGCAGTGACTTACCCAAATACTTGGGCATCTACGTTGGAAAGTCACTGTCAGTAAGTGTGACTAGATTTTTTTTTCGCGAATCTTTGTCACTCTGTTGTTCATATACATAACGTCCAAAATTGTATGCTGCATCTAATTAATAAAATTACCTGAGAGTTAAAACCAGCAACGTTAAGTTTGGGATTGATTTATTTTAGCTTTTAGCGAATTTTAGAAATGACCCCTCTTTTTGGATGTCTTTCTTGCTTGGTTTTTCTTTCTTGTTCATGTTATTGTTATGTCAGAGTTTTTACGTTTCTAATTTTTAAGAAAACGTGAGCGCACGAGTTAAAGAGAAGTCGCAATATGTTTAATCGCAACGATCGAGCATCCTTTTTTTCGATTTTGGGTATATTATTATTCCTTCGCGAGTTGACTAACAAAAGCAAAGCCGTAATCGTTTTTTGGCTCTTCCTTGAGACTATTTAAGCGAATATGATTTGCATATTTTACTTAACTGGATTGCCAGAGCCTATTATTTCTTAGATTTACATGTATTTACTCAAACTAGTGCTGAGAGCCACTCTATTACGTTTCTTAAAATTGGCACACTAAACGAAACTACGAGCCGCAATAATCACGTTACACGAAGAGAAAATCAAAATTAATGATATTTTTTGGATTGACGTTCAATTATGTTTCGTGTCAAGTAATCAAATAATCTAATGAGAACATTTCGAGTGGAAGTGGTTGTAGTCATGAATGTTGTTTTCATAATTTTCATAACTCGAAAATAATAATGGATTTAGGACAGGATGCCACAGGTTTGGCCACGTTTTTTCCTCCCGTTGTCCCGTTACTGGTTCCTATGCGTTACTGCTGTTGTTCGGATGGCTTGCACACAGGTCGGACCTTATTTGCATGACAGGTAACCTCGTTCCACTGGTGTAATGTTGAGCAACAAAGTTTTGTAGACGAGACATTCTCAGTCACGGTAACGCTGACATGTGAAAGAAGTGTAAAGCGAGAAAAAAGCACTTGAAATATGTGCATTTGTACTGAATCTTCATAGACATGAAGCGAAAAATAGGGACACTAACCAAAAATTTAATTTTTGGTCATAGTACCTATTTTTCGTTTCATATGTCTATTCCAAACCAGGCAGAGGGCTGCCGGACGTTTACCTTCAAATGTTCATAGAAAATTAAGACTTCATTTTTTCGTTTTCATATTTGAAAATTAGATAGAGCAATAATATTTTGTATAGAGCTGGGTGGCAATGTCCAAGTATCAGAAAAGCCATTTTCTCAAAAATTACTTCTCCCCAACTTTTTACCATTTAAAGACCAGCCTGATTATACGCGGGTGCGATGTAGGAAAAATTCAAAAAAGGTTACTGCTCTTCCCTCTCTATGAATATAAAACAACCTTTTTGGATAAATAAATGCACATACCAAAGAATGCAATCGTGTCGATGGGATTAAAATTAATTCGCGCAGTGCAAATAAAATCTCGCAATGACGCGTGCAAACGGAAAAGAAACGGACATAAAAAAAGGGTTAAATCCCCCCCCCCCCCCCCCCGGCCAGCCCTCTCTCCTCCGATCGGTTGTCAAAATTTCACAACCCCCCCCCCCCCCCCCCCAGGCAAAAATTCTGGGTGCGCTAATGCGTTAATCAAGGTATTGAATATATGGCGTGAGAGTAGTGTGTTTGGGGTATGCGAAAAGCACTACGGTATTGACTATGGCGTACGTCGAAACGACTGCGGTATTGATTTTGGCGTACGCCATAACCACTACCGTAGTCGAAGCGGAGGATTTGTGAGATCGGCGTCCCACACCGGAGCTCTCGATGAGAGACTGTCACAGAGCGCACGACGTTTTGAAACTTCCTAGTTCATTAGTACACTTGCTCCAGTGACATACGAGCGTCGTAATGCCGCAACTTCATTCGACATTGAGTTTCAATAGCTTGCTCCTTCCCTACCTAAAACTGGAATGCAGAACGCCGCTCCTCTTAGAGCGCAGCTCTTATGCGCCTGTTTCCGGTTTTCGCGGCGTCCGCGTCGGTGTCACCGCGCTAAATTTAGTGGGAACGTTTATGTCACGTGACCGCAACACCAATTCAATTCGTCGCTAAATCTAGTGGCGTGACGTAAATGTTCCCGCTAAATCTAGTGGAGAAACTGAATTTGTTCATAGGTGACGTGACGCCAAGTCATGTGACGTAATTTTCCCCGCAATATTTAACGAGGAAATTGAATTCTTATTGAGGTCACGTGGCGTTAATTTTTCAGCTAAATTTGGCGGGAAAGTTGAAGGAAGAGGATAGGAGGGTGCACAGGAGGAGGAGATGGTACGGAGGAGGAAGAAGGGAGGAGGAGGGGAAGTGGAGGAGGAGAGGAGGGGGGAGAAGAAATGAGGAGGAGGGAATAGAGGAGGAGGAGACGCTACGGAGGAAGAGGAGGGACATACCGTCCCCTCGTCCTCCTCAAGAACTACCCTCTAATATCGCATTCCAGAGATTTGTAAACGTCTTTTATTTGTTACTGCCTCACTCAAGTGGAACGTGCATCTTTAGGCTGGTACTGTGACGTAATGCTCGTTGTCTGCACTTCGCTGCATCCCGCTGGACACTTTTATAGTTATTTGTAAGAATTCTGTCAACGTACAGGACAGCAGAGCCGTATTTCGAAATGCCATTACAATGTTAAGGATTTCATTAGTCTGGCCCTCGTGTTTAGGAAGACGAGAGCGTCTTGAATGTCTTGAGACGGAGTGGCTCACGAATGGTCACAAAAAGCAAGTCCTGCTATAAACGAAGTGATAATATTAACTAACTAACTAACTAACGAAATATGAAAAAAAATCGTTTTGATACCATTAAAATCTGGGAGTTAGCCTATCGGGTTCGAGGGGGAACAAAACGTCTTTCGATTGATTATATGGTAGACAAGTCATTTGCGCCTGTTACGTAAAAATCGATTGATGAATTCAACACTTTTTTTATCCTATCTCCCGGGAAGAACACGATAGTCACGACGCAAGTAATGTTACACTGAGTGTGCGTAATGAGTGTTCAGCTTTTCTTGCTTGATATCTGAACGTGAGCTACGCGATTATTTATTTCTATTCAAAGAATCCAAATCATCGGTCTTCGGCTAAATATGCATACATGACCTACGAAGAAACTTTCACAGACTGAAACATGCACTTTCAGTAGTGCTGTATAATGTCATTGAGACAGGAAACTGGCCAGCAGGTTACTAGAATGGAAAGTTGGGCTAGTTGGTATGAATCCATATTGAAAAACAGCGCATCGTGGAGTGCGTAGGGATTTTGTCAAAAACCGAAGGGAAACCGCCTAGAAGCAGAAATTTAGAGCCGGTTATCGGCTATCTGATAAGTAATGGGTTACGTATTCTGTTGTCCGACAAAGAGTTTTTTTTTTGTTATTCTGCCGGAAGGTAATTTTGACGTGAAGGTTAACGCAGCTGTACAAAAGAACTTTAGGCAGGTCACGGAACAGCCAGCAAAGATTTAAGCTAAAGCCTTGAAGCTTCTAAGTAGGGGAAAGGTCTTAGCTGAAGCCAAGAAAGGGAAAAACATTATGTTAGAGGTATTTTTTACCGCAAAGACGCATAAACCAGAAATACCATTTCGCACAGTAGCGTCGGAGCGAGATTCCTGGCTCAGGGAAGTTTCAAGATATCTGCAAGCCCAGCTAACTCACTGCAAATTGATGACCCTTTTAAGATTCCAAACTCATTGTGTGTTATAAAATTCTTAAAAGACAATAATCCCGAAGGATGTAGCGCATTTAGCATAGATGTGGAAGAGTTATATTACTCTATGCCCCATGATGAGCTCATGAAGAGCGTAAAAGAATGTATTTTTGAACGCAACGATGAAACCAGGTTTAGGACCAAAAGTGGAGTCTCAGTAGAAGGGTTCCTTTAGCTTTTGTCTACGTATCTAAAATCTACGTTTATCGATTGGCAGGATAACGTATAGACCAACACGCGGCCCTGACGTCATGCAGCTGCGGTGGCGCTGTCGACGGCACTGCGCATGCGCAGACGCTTTACTTCACGCGAATTCGGTTCGTGCGCACGCGCAATGCCCACACTTGGTGTGGGCAAACGCGGACTTGTTTGTAAACAACGTGTCGGTCTGTATGTACAAAAGTCAGGTGTATGTATAGGTTCAAGAGTGGCCTCTATGCTGAGCAGTATTTTTCTAGGTAAAGTTGATAGGGCCCTTGAGCACTGGCTGGCGAAAAACACCAAAAAAGTTGTTAGACATGTAGATGATTACTTGGTTTTCGCAGAGAAAAAAGATTTTAGTAGAACAATGAGTGAAGTGTTAGAGGGCCTCTGACACGCCAAAAAAAATATTTTTTTTTCATGCTAAACGTTGCAATGGCATATCAGGACATTACAAAAAAATTGTTTCACTATAGAGTTGCGTGTTTTTTTATAAAAAATAGAAATACGAGGCCCAATTCAAAGTTCCCGCCGTGCACTGTGACGTAACAGTGTACCGCAAGGTGTCGGGGCGGTCAGAAGGGAGGCATCGCCGCAAGTCACGTGAGTTGTATCCCTCCTCGTGCTTACCGCGAGCGCGTGTAATATTTTTTTTAATATCTTTGTTATTCTCCGCACCTCCACGAGCGATCCAAGCAGACAAGGTTTCTTTTATTTGCTTTTCATCGCTTAATGTTGCTGTAAAGGTAGAAGAAGCGGGGTCAGTGAATTGACGTGATCAACTACAATGCCTAGAAGGTGCTGTGTGAGGGACTGTCCCGGTATTTCAGCTACTGAAGAAGAGATCACACTGCATGCATTTCTGAGAGACATACATCGGCCGCATGAGCACCCAGTAAACAAGTTCTACTCATGCTCTAGACAAAATACGTACTTTGCGCTCGACATTTACTTGTACTTGGTACACTCACCAGTTCGTATTCTTTAGACGGCAGGCATCTACAGCCTGGAGAGTATCCGATGATTCAACGACCTCGGTGTCTCAACCTTCAGCAATGCGATCGGGCGTGTCGTATGCTAGCAATCCTAATTTCTGCGAGCGTTCTAAATTTTTTTTTTTTCAAAACTTGATAGCTTGTTTTGCGCCCAGTATAGCCCTGTATTATCGGACTGACGGCATGCACTCGTACACTGGCTTGTACTCGCAACGCTTTCATCATTGACCTCCATCACGTCGATCCACTGACTCTTCGTCCTCAAATTTTACAGCACGCAAACTAACCAACGGTGCAGGGATAAAGAGATAGTGGAACTGAAACTTCGTTTTCTACGATCGCTCGTACGAAGAGCAGAATAATAAAAAGAAAAAAAGTCTTAGGCACGGTCGCGGAGAGCACAAGGAGTGAAACTCACGCGACTTCCGGTTAACCCACTTTTAGTGACGTAGCTCGATGCCTCCTTTCTGACCGCCCCGACACCTTGCGGTACACTGTTACGTCACAGTGCACGGCGGGAACTTTGAATTGTGCCTCGTATTTCTATTTTTTATAAAAAAACCACGCAACTCTATAGTGAAACAATTTTTTTGTTATGTCCTGATATGCCATCGCAACGTTCAGCGTGAAAAAAAAATATTTTTTTTGGCGTGTCAGAGGCCCTTTAAGGACGTTCGCGGAGGAAGGGTTAGGACTTCGCTTTACCTCCGAGACTCCTAAGAAGTACAAAATCCAGTTTTTAGATATCCTAGTCGACGAGAAAAAATATCATGTATCTTGAATGCACCACCCCAGATCCACGAAGAAATTACTAGACTATCGTTCGGCACACTCAAAGCTCGGGCAAAAATGGTATTGCGTATTCTTGCTTACAGTCAGCGTTGACAGAAAACCTGTTTTCATAAGATGAAAGAAAGCTTCTCAGCACAGGTCGCTAGACTCAGAGGCTCTAATTTTCCTGACTCAGTTATTACTTCAACTTGTGATAAGGTGACTCGTTGCATCAAGATTGATTCCAGAAAACGTGACAAACAAAAAGGAAAGATAGACAAAAAGAACGCCGCCGTTATTCCTTATATTCATCGTCTTTCACACGGGTTAAAGGGCGTCGGTTCGAGGTATGGGGTCAACGTAATTTTTTCAGCGCGTAACAAGCTGAGCAGGATTATAAACGTGGTTAACAAGCGTGCTGGCAGGAAAAGTAAGCCAGAACCTTTTGGATGTCGCGTCAAGCACGCCATGAAGTTTGTGTCCTGTGCCGAAGGGACCGTTTAGGAAATACCTTTTTTATGCGGTCACTCATAGGTCAGACGGGGCGTTGCATCAACATTCGTCTGCACGAACACCACAGTTCATTAAAAGATAGCGCGTACTTCTATTTAGCTGTCCACTGCCGTGATTGTGGATGTGAGCCAGGATTTAGTGACACAAACGTGCTGTTTGAACACAAAGATCAGCTATCGAGGGAGTTCGTAGAAGCTTACCATATAGCAAAACGAAAACCCGGGTGCGTGAGCCAACCATCCATTAACCTAGTGGACAGTAGGATAGTTTTTTTGGACATGGGTTGACCAGATAATAGGCCTATTCCGGAATTCATTCTGGCCACTTTGATCAATATCATCATCTGACAAATGGCATATGTGCAATGCTAATGGCGGCCTTCTGTTTACTGTTAAAGGAAGAAGTTGAAGATGCTACTAAGCAGATGATTCGAGGCCTATAGACCTTTCCAAAAAAGAGCGTGTGGCCGGTGCCATCTTGAGTGTTCATGCGTATGGCGCGTGCTTTCCTCGCTTTCCGAAGCCACGAACACGCACGTGCTGGACTGTGAAGATCGCACGCTGGACTGTGATGTTGTAAACATTGGAAAGGTCTATACATTCTAGACGTTATTGCGACGTGAATGAGGAATTGGATGCAAGAGCTGCGTATGCGTGCATTTCTAACTCGGGCCAAAGTCAATCTGCGAGTAGCACACACTCGGCTTCAAAGCCCCTTGGTGTATAAAATGTTATCAAGACGTCTATGTGGGTTGGCGCTTCGTTCTGTCTGGTTGAATCTTTTTCGCCGTCGACACTGAAAGAGATGGAAAAAGAACATGTATAGTGGAGCGCGCATTCTCGTTTACCGTGGACTTGCGAAAGTGACGGTGCCCTATCAAATACTTCAGACCACAGGTTCATTGCCGCCATTAGTACGGTAAAAGTTAAACCGCCATTTGAGTCACCAGATAGCGCTGTATTTCGGAAAGGGTCTATTGAAGATCGAGATTGAAGATCAAAGAAAGAAGAAAGGAGCAAGAAGACGCGATGAATAATAATTGTGGTAGTGGGGATATTTATTGACCTTTCCAATGTTTACAAAATCACAGTCCAGCGTGCGATCTTCACAGCCCAGCACGTGCGTGTTCGTCGCTTCGGAAAGCGAGCAAAGCACGCGCCATACGCACGAACGCTCAAAATGGCACCGGCCACAAGCTCGTTTTTGGAAAGGTCTATACATTGGTCAGCCATTTAAAGTTGCGACGAGTCACTCGCTGTAGATGAGCAATTTAGCCAGTGCAGTACAACTGCTAGCCTGGGGTCTTTAACGTGCACCACGCAGTAGTGATACACGACCGCACGCCGGTACGATGCTCATCCAGATCGAAACGGGCAGGGGTGGGGATTGAACCCAGGATCCCTGGGTTGTGCAGCACGAGCTTTCGCTCCACGTGCTCCGAGCTGGTGTGCGCTAGCCCACTCGGCCACCGATCCCCCAAGACGCGTTGACTTATACCCCTGTCAGACGGGCTAGTTTAGTGTCACTACAAGCGAGTGCACTTCAACCCGTCGAAACACACTCCAAGTGTGTTGGTGCTACACGGGAAAACTTAGTGTCACTCCAAAATGATGGCAATAACGATGGGTAAGTAATGGGCATGCAAAATATTACAGTGCATACGCATTTGTTCATAAATAACTTCGTCGTCTTATTAGAAACACGTTACCACACATTGTTGCGCAAAGTCACGAGCTTTAATCCAAATTTAAATCCAATTTGATCATTACGATCAGCCATTACAAGCCAGTGATACACGTCCGCACGCCGGTACGATGCTCATTTATACTCTGTTTCACCTTCTGATGTACCGCAGGAAAGGCTACAAGTGCGAGCTCCTTGCTCTAGGGCCAACGTTACTAAAACACTCAGTTGGGAAACTGCCATAGAGACTGCCCTGAAAAAGTCTCCCCGATCTGTCCTCGCGAACCGAGCTAATGGCGAACTCAACGCCGCCATTTCTCCCGCAGCGGCCACTCGAGGACCCGCACGTTACTTCCATTTTGAATATAATCGGCCAGAACAGATACAGTGGAAGAGGTTACAGGGGTACCACCCCCGTTTCCCCAGCGGACGCGCCGCGTCTTAATAACCGAAGTTAAAATGCACCTAGGTCGGGACGCGCTACCTGAAAGGACCGCTGACGCATGGTCGTATAAAAACAATATTAAATATGCCGCAAAACCTTGCAAACTAAAGATTTTAAAAACATCACGCGCCCTTCATTTTGTACTAATCTCCAATAAATATCATACAAAAAAAAGTATTTTTCGTTTGTTTTTACGCAAAAACATGCTTTCTAAAAGCTCAAGGTGACCACAGTACAGACAAATGATAAAGAGTGGCGCTGTTATCGCATTTAGCTCGGTCTCGGTGGACGCCAGCGGCCCAGGTTTCGACGGCGAGTTTCCCAACTGAGTATTCTAGTAACGTTGTCTAGGGCACATCCCGGCGGCACAAGCTCTCGTGCGTTAAGAGTAGCTCCCAACGCTATGAGCTCGCGCTTCTAGCCTTGTCTGCGGTACAACATAAGGTTAAACGGAGTATAGATCGATACGAGCAGAAGTAGGGATTGAACCCAGGATTCCTGGGTTCTGCAGCGCGAGCTTTCGCTCCGCGTGCTCCGAGCTGGTGTGCGCGAGCCCACTCGGCCACTCGCCACCCGACACAACGAAACATCCCTGGTGAAGTCTTGCAGGTGCCTCCTGGCCGTCACTGGCCGTCGCGCAGGGGCCAAGGCTGGAAACTAGATTATCCGCTTGTTTTTCTACAATGCACTACTTTCCTGCCAACAAAAAACAAGTGCGCATCTAATATTACTCCTATCAAAATAAAACTAATTGTACGCAGCGTTAATTTCTTCTATTATTTTTACTCCTTGAACACTGCTATCGAGATTACACACTCGGTCTACCGGAGCGAGCGTAGTGCGCTCCCCGAACTCACTTCATTGGACGTGTGTTCTTCGGGCAGGGCTGGGGATTGAGCTCAGGATTACTGGGTCCTCCAGAGCGAGCTTTCTCTCCATGTACTCCGAGTTGGTGTGCGCTAGCCCACTCGGCCACCGATACCCCTTATTAAAGACACGTTAAAAAATTAGACGTTTATTTCGCTGTAATGCCGAATTGGAGCGCAGCTCTTGAGGAGGAGGAGGGGAGGGTACGAAGGGGAGGGTATGCTAGCTGCTCCCCCTCCGTACCCTCCCATCCTCCTCTCCTCTTCCCATCCCACTTACCGTAAAACTTTCGCTAAATTTCCCGCTAAATTTAGCCGGGAAATTTTCCCGCTGAATTGACGTGTGACGTCACATGACACGTCATCTGAAATTTTAAGTTTGACGTCACACGGGTAAAACTTTTGCTCTAAATTTAGCGGAAAAATTTTCCGCCAAACTTTGCAAAATCTTTTACCGCAAAATTTAGCGAGAAATTTTTACCCTCGTGACGTCACGTTGACGTAATTTTGGGAAACAGCCCTTAATTAATGCAACGCGCGGTTACGCCGACGCCGCTCAACTCAGAAATGGGTGCCTAGGAGCTGTGCTCTAAAACAAAGTTACATTAATAGGCGAGTTTTACGTCAATTGGATGATTCTGATCGAACATCGCAAGCCAAGATAAAGAACGAAGCATATCCAACTTTGGCGTTCCCCTTCGTTCCACGGAAGTCTTCGAGGAGGCCCTGACACTGCCTAATCAGATCATAATTATCGTGTTGTCTCGAATAGTTACATGCTAAAACAAAAGTAGGCTCTATCATTCTCTGCTAACCAAGATAGCCATGAATGACTGAATTTGTCGTCGTCTTTTATTAATTCACCGCTGCGTTAATCTTGATTCAGATCAGCCTAAACTCCAAGTCCACCCCACTATTTTTTTTGCAATGCCACTCTCCTACATGTCGTCTCTTTCACGAATTTCTTTTTCTTTATAAAATGAAACTTACGCCACGCTTTTGGTTTCTGTGTTATGTTTTACTGTTGAAACACTCCTATTGATGCCACGCACGCGATCGAGCGAAGTGAGTTCGTCAAACTCACTCCAAGCCAAGTGTGTTCCTCAGGAAGGAGCCGTGTGGCACAATACAGAAATGACACTAAGGGCGAAGTGCACTCGCTTGTAGTGACACTAAACTAGCCCGTCTGACAGGGTTATTATACCTGTGCTTGTGTGTTCGGGGGATCGGTGGCCGAGTGGGCTAGCGCACACTAGAGCCACTCTATATGGCAGCGTAGCTGCCAGAGTAGCGACACGACGCAAAATTATCTAGATGCACGACGTCTGAAGCGCCGATAATGATCTCCATTTTGGGCCTGGAGAGTCGCCATGGTAACCGTGCTGCTAGCGACGCTGGGCGGCAAGCTTTTTGCAGTTGATATCTCCATTCATTCATTGAAAAGTGGTAAAAGACGAGTGGCATGGCGGTACAGCACAGGCCTCTGAAGGAACGCGGTGCCTGTTTTTTCTGTGAAGTGAGACGATTTGCAGCCCGGGGACTGTCGGTCGACGAGAGCTGCTAAGTATCGTAGGTTCACGGACAAGGCGAGTGGTTTTGTCGCGCCGCCGAGATGGCGGCCGCTTCGTGGGACGTACGTACCGTCCTTGTACTTTCGGACTCGGCTCCGATGGAACAAAATCCGATTACGCCGGCCACGACAGGACGATTGCCTTTGGACATGACTGCTGCTCGACTGCCCCATAGCAAGCGAATGTATGCTTAACATCATACTGCTTCAAGACCCAATCATCCATTCAAGACGAGATTTTCCCACCGACTGGCGAGAAGCGACGTCGACGACGGTCTCACCCTCGTTTGGGCGATGAACAGCCGAAGTGGTTCAACCAACGACAGGATGGTGGTCTCCAGAGGATTGTTAACGCCATCAAAAAAGACGGACGTATGATATGAGGTGTTCTTGCCGACAGGCCAAGTGGTCGTCCGGAAGTTTACCGGCATGCAAAATGTCAATATTTTTATCTGGTGTAGCACACATATCCGTGTTAAAGGGACCATGAAATTATTCTTTAACTTCTTCTTTCTGAGATGTAATCCTCAACTCAAAAGCGAACTGTGAAATCACGCGGTCGTAACATGCTAGGACACCGGTGCGATGACCCCAAGCTTCCACCGTGCTTTTTAAGCACACCATAGAGCTTGGCATTTGCCAGCGATGATAAGTTCCGTCAGTGCACTCATTGGCCACGAACGCGAATTCAAATATTCCTCGACGAATTGATTTTTGACGAGCGCATACGTCCGAGTGACGCAGTTTTCGTGTCCAATGCGTGAGCTGGGGTCGGCTGACGTCATTTTTGCCTTTGTAGGCAGTGCAAAGAGGATAAGTAGAACCATACACACATGATGATAACATCATAGCACACGGACATTATTAAGCACAAAACGGGCCGAGCTACAAAAAATAAATATTACACGTAAAAAATAACTTTGTCTGTAACTTATCAATTACAAAGACGAACACACCTCTGAGCATCAAAGTTTAATAGTATGTGTTGATGCATTACTATATAACAGGTCATTTCATACACGTCATTTGAGCGAACGCCAGCTTGTCACTTGAAAAAATAAACAAAAACCACTGCGATCAAGTGCAATCCATTGCAACGAAATCACGTTATATCAAAGTCTTCAGAACTGCCAATTCGTAAAATCGTCGATTAGAACAAAAGGTTAAAGATCGCAGGCGCTTCCTCGCTTAAAGTTGCTGTGATTATTCGGTGACCCAGGCCTGAAACAATTTCCCCTAGGCCCTACACGCGAGGTATGCCTTTCGTTTTAATTCTCGGAAATTCAAACTTTTAAAAGAAGCTAGAAAAATGCGAAGATGTTATCATAAAAGCTATATCGTAAAATCGTTGATTAGTACAAAACGTAAAGATCGCAGGAGCTTCCTCGTTAAACGTTTGTGTGATTATGCGGTTACTTGGGGCTGAAACAACTTCCCCAAGGCCCAATTTGCGACTCATACATTTTGCATCGGTTCTCAGACACTCCAACGTTGAAACAAAGCCACGAGTATGCGAAAATTGCATGCTAAAAGCTTTATCGATCCTTGAACACATCGGGAATTCGAGCACCACTACAGCGATATGACTGATTCTGTCGCACAGCTGCTAATATCCAGAGCGATCTTGCACAGAAAAGGTATAGAGTCTCATTCTTTCAGATCTTGACCACAGCGACGCTTTCGGTCGCGCACGGGGCTAATGGGCACGGTGCCAGCTCGGCTCGTTGCTATGGTACTGCGTGTAACCAATCGCGGTGAGAGGCGCCACAGGGAAAAGCGTGGCGCTACTCTGGCAGCTACGCTGCCACATAGAGTGGCTCTAGCGCACACCAGCTCGGAGCACGTGGAGCGAAAGCTCGCACTGCTGATCCCAGGATCCTGAGTTGAATCCCCACCCCTGCCCGTTTCGATCTGGATGAGCATCGTACCGGCGTGCGGTCGTGTATCACCACTGCGTGGTGCACGTACGTTAAAGACCCCAGGCTAGCGATTGTACTGCACTGGCTAAATTGCTCATCTACAGCTGGGAGACTCGTCGCCCGTTGAGGCAGACCAAGTTCTAGGCTGTATAAACATACACACAGCCCAATTTTTTTTTTGCTGGCGTGTTTTAATGTGTTGGTGTGTTTTAATTTGATATGATTTATAATGTTGCGCACTTAATGGCGAATGACTGGTGGAAGAGGAAAAAGAAGAAGCAGTCCTCGAGTGAATTTCTCTGTATGTCTTCTCAATAGATAGTTGATAGTCAGCTTCCCGTCCTGTGTGTTCTCTTCTTGTCCGTGTGTTTTTCGCGCTGTTTTTCAATATGGCCAGCAGGAATGAAAACAGCTGTTGTTAAAGGGGCGACGCAAAAAATTTTTGTTATTTGCGCAAATACCGTTAAAAACGGATCCCTGACGTTAATGACCTATAAATCACGCGTTCGTTTTTCACCCCACGCAGTAAAAGTGCCCGAAAAAATTGAAGAAAAACGAGCAGCGTTCATCCCCTCAACTCGCAGCCAGAACAAGCGGCCACGTGATCTGGAGCCGATTATATGCCGCCAATGTTGATCATAGCTACGCGCTGGGGTTGGCAAAGCACAGGACACGTGCTGAGTTCCAGACATTGTTATGGCTCGGCTCAGCGATTGGACACGGGCCCCCTACCCGAATGCTTCTCGAGCTACTAATTATCACGAGCCTAAATCGAGTGCCCACGAAATGCCCGGGTCCAATCTATAAACCGCATTCAAATATCGTCATTGGGGTGTACTGCGATCCCCACGTTACGTCATCAAATTTGGCAAAGGAAAGATTGAATGAAAATGATCGCTTTTGTCCTTGAAATTACACCACAACAAAGGAGTTTCTTGGCCAGTTGCGTTGCGTGCGAGTATCCTTGAGTCCCACTTGTGCCAGTAAGGTCGTGTAAAGTGAAAAACATTCAAATTGAATATCGTTGCACCGCCCCTTTAAACCGCTGTTCAGCCCGAGAGACTTTGCCCAAGATCTATAGGGAGTATTCACTAGCGGCCATAGCTGTGTGCTCGGCTGCGGAGCGCGTGCTGAACGCGAGCTTCCACAGTACTTTCGCCACGTGCATTCCGCACCACCAAGATTGCCGGTCTTGGCAGCCTATTAATGCGAGCTCGTTCTGAGCATGCGCTCTAAACAGTGACCTCAAATATGGCGGCCAGTGAATACCTCCTGTACTGTCGTGCATACAGGATTGCTAGAGAAGCACCTGTTAAAGGTAATGAGCAGTTTTTACGAACGGTTTGATTTATTATCTGATCACCATACGGTTTTGTTTCAGAACGGGGAATCCAAGCTTTATTAGAAACTTATGCCGACCGCTTACACGCAGGATTCGATAATGATTTGTACACTTGTGTAGTATTCTGGAGGCGTCAAAAGTTTTCGATATTTAAATCGCGAATTACTGTCTCCTAAATTATACAAACTTGGTTTTAGGGGCCCATTCTTTTCGCGTACCCCCAGAGACGCCGTCATTTTGGTTCCCGTAACTGCCACAGACGGCTGCAGATCGGCAAACAGTTCGTTTTTCGCTTTGCGATTACGCTGCAGGATAGCAGTTTTTCGGGGAAAGGTTACGCGTTTTTGGTCACTTGGGCTTGCATAAACAATATCAAAAATGCAAACGGGCAATTCTTTCAACATTTAAAATCGTTGCACTGTTTCAACTGTTTAATCCTAAGAAAAGCAAGGGAATAAATACTAAATTATCAGAAAGAATAAACAAAAAGACGGACAAGACGAGACATCTTTCGACTCACAACAACAAATCTTAAAGGGGCGGTGCAACGATTTTATGATTAAAAGAATTTGCATCTTGTCATTTTTAAGTTGTTTATCGTGTCCCGGACGATAGAGAAAACACCTCCTTCATTAAAAATGTCGCGATTCCGCTGCACAATCGCAAAGCAAAAGTCGAGCTTTTTCGCCCACCTGCAGCCCCAAGTGGCAGCCGAAGGAACTATGGCGAAAAGATTACGTGACCTCGCTTGACTCTAAGCTGCAGCATAACGCCCGCTAATGTCAGCAGAGAGAGGGAGAGGAAGCGTCCTCCGAGATAGCACACGGGAACCTACACGGCACTCCGAATGACGTCACTGGGAGTGCGACCAGGTGTGACCCTGAAGACTGGGAGTGAGTTGAGAGGTGCCCGAAATGCCAATATTTATCTTTTTTTTACGCAACAACTAGGACACGCAGGCGAAATCGGTTTTCTGTTCTTTACTTCAGAAGTGTCAGAGGGCAACTTCCACAAATCTTTGACCGAAGTCCGGAAATCGTTGCACCCCCCCTTTAAATGAGGGGCTGGTGGCGGAAGGACCCGAGGAGGAGCATTGAAGAAGGAGGAGGTGGGCGGTGGTGTTATCACAACCGGTCCCCACGAAGTGAAAGGGACGAAAGGAGCAGAGAGGGAAAGGGAAATGTGGTCAAACGGGAAGGAAAGAGGTGGGGGGAAACATGTGGCGAGGACAAGCGGGCGTGGTCACGTGGTGGAGGCCGCGCGGGTGGTCAAGTACACCAACTGCGGTCGCAGATACGCGACATCTCCCTCCGAAAGGGAAAGCGAGGGCGCGGAAACATTGCGCAGAGTGTGTCGGACCGCGAAGGCCTCGATTACCTCTCGCCCGTTGCGGTCGCCGCTGGAACCCAGACCCCGGGTCGAGGAAAACTGGGTTTGGCAAGATGCCTTACAGGGCGTCGCTGTAGGGTACTGAGAGCCGGGCTCCTCATTCTTGGAACATTCCCTCCCGTGTTCACGCAACCTGTCGTTCAGGCAACGGCCCGTTTGCCCGATGTATTCCCCACCGCAGGTTAGTGGCACGGAATATACGCGTCCCGTCGCGCAAGCGACAAATCCTCTCGAGTGACTCTTTCAGCACTGCTCTCTTGGGGTCGGGGGATTATTAACCCGGCGGCACATGGCGCCTAAGCGGAACCTGCACGAAAACACAACATCGACGTCGTGCCGTCGTGCGGTGGCTTTCAGACGGTGCGAGGTGTTATGGTGTTAGGGCGTGACTGCGAACCTTTTTGGCCTGGGCGGCTTCGCGCTGTCGGTCGGGGGCTGTGATATTATAGATTTTATTGTGGTGCTGCTCAGGTCGCGTGGGCAGCCTGCTTTTTGAAGCCGAATGAGCTGAGAGTTTAGGCTGGAGTGAGAAAGGTGGGAGAATAATTTCATGCAGGAAGATGAAAGGACGGTCTTTACAATACCGGATTTGACAGTTTCTGAATGATAACTCGCGAAAGGCAGCACCGGCTTCTGGGTTCGTTGCTGAAAGCTCCAGTAGACTCCAGAAGGGGTGGAGGTCAGTCGCAGGTCAAGCAACTGCAGACCCTCAGTGCACGGGTCCTCTCTCGTAAAAACGAGTCCTAGCGAATATCGCAAGAACACCTGCTCTATGGAAGCGGGCGACACACACGGATCGGGGATAACTAAATAGTCATCGACGTAGCGGAAGATGTGGACTCCGGGAGCCACAACACCAAGCGCGCTCTGAACAGCGCAGTCCACCGCCGTTATGTAAACCTCGCTGAGGGCTGAAGCCAGGCAGGAGCCGATGCAGATCCCGGAAATCAGCCTGTAGACCTGGCCGTGATATTCAACTACACTGTTAGCAAAAATAACACGCCCAGACGTGTAAATCGTTGTCCCATAGCGGACACGTCGAAACGTGTTCGTTTTACACGCAGCCATGTGTGTTATTCGCCTACACACGAGGTGCCTTGTAAACTTAACACGCTACACCGTGTCTGCTTTCCGAGAAACATGGTGCAGCGTGTTACTTATGAAACATGGCGGCCAGCAGCCGAGAACAGGCGAGAGACGATCCCAGCGAGCCGCGCGCCTTTCAGCCGAATTGAAAGCACACACTGTTCTCGTACGATGTCTTTTATACACAGTAAATAGTCTCCAAGCGGCGCGCGCAGCTACGTGCAAAGGTACGTACGTACGTGCGTCGTCGGCGGTCGGTGGCGTCGGCAGCTACGACGGAACAAGGAACCGCTAGACAGAAAAACGAATACCGAACTTACATGGATAAATAACTCGAGCAAACTATTTGAAGTCGGGCGGTAACGTGCGCCACCTAGTGAGATTTCTTGCAGCCAGTGAAAAAACACCAATCAGGAGTTTGTTAATACGCTGAGAAATATCAAGTAGACAGCAACCCTACATACATCACAGACAACACGAGTACCACGTAGGACACAGCACCGACACAAAAACAAACACAACACCGACACTGCGCCCGACACTTTCTACTAACATCCTTTTCTCCCCGCGGCGTATATAAGCTTGACATGTGCGGGTGAGCTCTTTGGTCGCTGACCGTTACAGATTTATAGAAGACACAAAACACGGCACAATGGACAGCCGTATGTAAGAACTGCTTGCATTTAAAAAGTGTGGAGGCAAAATCTGTAAAATTAATCCGTTGCGAAAAACAACGATTTATTAATAATAAATCTTAAACCGGCCATGAAAAAGTTAAAAATTTTTTGTTATTTTCATGCTCGACCAGTGTTATGAGCAGTCCGACTAGCTTAAATCAGATAGAAAAAAAAAAACAAATTATTAGGATTTTATCATTATGTATTCAATAATCAATGGAAATTATCCATGCGCAAAGCATTTTTTATAAGTATTTGTGAAGGACATCCGCCCAACACTTTACTTCCGAGTTGTAGTACGCGTACGGGAGCAGAAGCCTTCACTTTTGGGGCGTTTTGATGCAGTTTGTTGTCGTATGTCGTGTCGGTGTCGAGTGGAGCGGTGGGGCTTGGGAGTTTGTGACCGGTGTTATTCGTGATCACTAATGTGGCGCTGATGCGTTTTTTTTATTTTTTTTATACCGCCATTACCCCGAACATTGAAAATTCACGGGCCCGTGGCACCGCATTATGTTGAATCGCGAGCTCCTTCTCTGTTGTCGTTTTTCTGGTAGCACTTGTGGATACTGCAAGCGTTTAATGAGTGTGCACCGTCTCGCCCACATCCGCGGTGACGTGCTCGACCTGTTGAAACTTATTGTTTCCGTCATTTTGGAGTACACAAGGCAGTTATCTCGCTGCTCTGGTTTCGGTTATAAAAGCAAGGCAAACCGCTCGTAGGTCCCGCCCTCAGTACACGTTGGACATCTTCCACACTTTGACACCGCATAACTGGATGAACGAGGATTTACATTTACTTCAGATACAGTGTTCTAGAGAGTTGCAGTGGCAAGGGCGGCGGCCACCGCGTGAAGATTTTGCGCGTAGACGACACCGTAGCGCTGCTCTTCTGTGCCCTAGGAACTGTGGCAAGAGGCTTGAATAAAGAAGAACGAAGCGCCGGCGACACACGCGCTTCATGTCTAGATCCCAGCGGACATGGCCTCGTCTAGTCCTTCCTAGATATTTCTACAGGAACGTGCCCCCGTCAGCCTCGTCGTCGGCGCTGCTCGGCGTGTACTACTGTGGTTCGACTGGAGCTTTTCGCGACGCAGAACTAGTGCTAATATAAATAATTGTAGGTTTGCCTTTGCACTAAGGCCTCTAGAGTGTGTGCTATCCTATACTTTTATTATTCGCGTGTTTTTGATGGAGATCATTTGATTAATATCGACCCCCCCCCCCCCCCCCCCCTTTTCTCAGAACTGACAGGACCACAACCGGCTTTATTAAGGCCTGTTCACACATGCAGCGGAGCGCTACAAGCGTAGCGCTTACCTCGCGCTAAGCGCGTGCTGACGGGAGCGTTCACCAGCTTTGTATCGCACCGTCAAAACTGTTGCTCATGGCAGACGATAAGTAGCTGACGGCACGTGAGGAGCACTACATCAGCGCTTCGCTGCATGTGAGAACCGACCTTTAGGGGCGACCAGGTCACCCGAGGCAGCCCGAGCGCGCCGCATTTGCTTGTTTAGTACTTTCTCTAGTTCGCTGAACCGCCACTGCGTTTTTTGGCTCTGTAGCTCACCACACTAGCAGACGCTTTCGCGTGTGTATCGTGTGTGTCCGCTCCACGACCGGCGACGTTTTGAAGATAATCGGCTGCATTTTAAGAACTTTTTTCATCATTATTGCGATTGTACGTTCGGTAAAGAGCTACAAGCTGATCTATATCGCATTATGCTCTGGTCAAACGGTAACAAACTTCCCCTAAACTAAACCAAATGCGCTACCACGCACATCACTGCCTCGCGCCAACCTTCGACCCCTCCAACACTTTTCCTGAACCGACTGGAGATCCCAAGAACAACGCATATCCACCTCCTAGATGTCATCATCGACCAGCATTTCGATTTCCATCGCTTTGGCCAAAACGCCGTGTCCGGGGAAAGGTTACTCCTTGGCTTCGTCATTCGGTCCACAAGAAGAGCCAGATGTGCCCAGATTGCTGTTCACAGCACTGGTGTTGCCCATCCTGGAGTTTTGGTGCTCGCTGTGGGAGTCGGTACAGTGTTGATTCGGCAACCAAGCAACTTGTTGCCTCCCTCGAGTCGGTGCAACGTCGCGCTTCCTACCTTATTATGAGGCGTCAACTTGGCCTCCGAACACCATCCTATCGAGCACTGCACCTCCTCCGTTCAGTCGGCAGGGACCCGCTTCAACATCGACGTCAAGTAGCGACCACCCGCGGCTCCTAGCCACTTTTCTGCTACCGGACTCCTCGCTTCCTTTTGCCTCCTCCCTGCGGCGTACTCGCACTGGTGGACTGCAGCCCCTTTTAACCCGAACGCTTCGTCACTAGAACTCCTTTGCACCCCGTGTAGTGCAACTTTAAAGGTCCCTTCCACCCCTCTCGCCAGTCACCAGTTTACTACCAATCAACAGTGTCTCACTTCGAACATTGACCAAAAGCGTCACGGCCCACCTGCGCCCTGCGGAGCATCTAACTCGATTTTTTATTCCGATAATGGAGTGGGCTCCAGCAGGCGGACTGGATGCACCATCCTCGTACACCCTACTGATGCTTAACTCACAGCACTAACTATTCTGCTCGAGGAAACTATAATATTGTGACTCATTTTAACTTATTCTATTGACACTATCTGCTAGATTAGCGTCTGCCTATTAAATGCGACAGAAATTATCTGAAACCAACGTTATTTCCACACGTTCCTATTGCCTTCCACAGCGGCCGCCGCGCTTTTGGTGTTGAGCTAGGGCGGCGCCTCGCAGAACAGTCGGTCCCTCCTAGAGTTACTAAATTAGCTGCGCTTAGAGTATCGGCACTCCGTTCCCCGGCATTGTTGTGGACGCCGCCATTTTGGCTCGTATGCAGAGCAGGTACAACTGCCGATCGTCATGATTCAAAAGTGCGACTTCCTCAGCATTGGATTCAGTGTTAGGAAGGTAATGTAATACTGCTTGGCTCTGTGGCGAACTGTTTAAACATTTGTGGAGGGCGCAAAAGCGTTTCCTGTGATCTCACATAAAGCTTCAGATAACTGGCAACCATAATTTTAAGACACAATATGGCAGAGTGTCGTTAATCTGAAGCGTAGCTTATTTAGTGGAACTAGTCCCTCCTATGATTACCTTTCGTGACGTCATTACCTTGCGACAACAAGTTCGATGGTGTTTGTAAAGAGCATGGTGGAATCTTGAAATCATTGCGCTCTTAAAGCAACACTACCAACACCGTCAAAATTGAAATTCTTCCATTCCCCCTATTTCCGTCGATGAGAAATCCCTTGCTGACGTCATAGTCAGCATTCGGCCAATCGCGGAAGGCCGACCACAGCGACGCTTTCGATCGCGCACGTCGCCAATAAAGCCGGTCGTGGACAGGACGTTCAGCAACACTTTCACTTGGGCTATAGCTACGAAAGAAACGACGCGATACTGATATAAGAAGGAAAAATAGACAAATAAATCTCAATAAATCTCTCACTTTTTTAATGGTGAGAGGAACAATAAACTGATGTATTGTTTTTTGTCATCGTGTTGCTGATGCGGGGACCAGCGTTTGTAAAGTGCAAGGCGGAGCGCGTTTGGGAACGGCCAAGGTGCCACTGCACCTGGCGAACATATAACAAATTGTTTTTTGTGGAAGGCAGTCTATGAAAAAAAAAATACCTTGATTGGGCGTACATGAAGCATTAAAATACGATATGAGCCCAAACTTCAACAACCCCTAATATGAAAAAGAATTATTCTCAACTCACTGCTTTATGACTTCTACAAAGTGGTAATGCACTTCATTGACATACACAGTAAGCACATGACAGATATCCAGCAACATAGTACGCGAAAATACTACAAAGGGCATAATATATTGCGGCATAAAATCCTAACCTCTTCGCCATGGACGATGTGCACATAGTCCCGAAGGATAAGGCGCGGTTCAAAATTTCTCTCGCACACCGCTGATGTCTCGGCGAGGCGTCTATCTTCTCGATTAAGATTTTTTTCCCCATTGTAGTCTGCACGACTCCTCCTTTGGCGCACGAAACAGCGACGGCTTACGATTGCTGGTGGCAGCCCTTGTTGACCGGGTAGCCCGACTTGCATCCCGGCGCGAAGCAGTGTGTGCGTCCGTTTTTTTACTTGCATTTATGACCGAGACGGCAACGGAACGGGGAAGACTCCCCACCACTACACCACAAAGAAAAGTGCTACAGTGCTACTTTCGGGAGAAGCGTACCGCCTCATGCAGCTTCGTCGTCTTCTTCGCTCATCGCACATCTTCCATCTGCCACAAATTCTCCTAGAATACGGAACTCCAGCGCCACTCGCGGCATCTACGCTGACCGTCTTCACGCGGCCCGTTGTAAGCGGGCGCCGCTCTTTCCACTACACCCTTTAGAACACTGTACTTCAGAGGTCACTCGCGCCGCTTCCTCACCGTCGAGTAGCAGGATAAGCAGCTGGCGACAAGCCGCAGATGAAAGGCTTGAGCATCAACAGCCCAAGTGCACTCGGTGCCGATGCGGGCGATGCGGGTTTCTGTCAACCGGTAGCCCAGCACAAACCGTGACCGTTCCAGCTCTTCGTCATAACACGGTGTTGCAGAGAGCAGGGTATAATACAACTACACGGACCACCGAAGCGAACGCACTGTTATCGTAAATCTTGGCTTGTGATTGTGCCTTTGTAGATCATCTTATTCGTTTTGCTGGAGACGCAAACGACGGGCATAACAAAATCGTTTGCATATTCCGCATACCTCGCAAAAGCATTTACCCAGTCCCCTTGCGAAAAGCGCAAAACACGGAGTCCGCACCGACCTGACTTACCAGTCTTTCACCTGCTTTAAAGCAGTTTGTACCTGCTAGTAGGCATGTCTACTGAAACTGCAACTTGAAACTAGGGGCAGTGCCAGAGAGAAAGGAGACAAAGTCGGGAAAGCTTGCTCGCTCTCCCAATTTCTCAACTCTCAAAGATTGTACCATAATAAATGCACCAACGCCTCTTTCCAAAGTAAAGAAAAAGCACTATGTTCACTACGTAAAAAATGGTCTCAGTTCATGCATCTGTGGGCAGGTAGGAAATCTTGCCCTAATTTATTCACACCGCATGATGAGCGCAACAAACTCACACGAGTCACACGAGATTTACAGGAAAGAATCGGTGGTGACTTCAGTTTCTCTGAAATTCTGGATAACCGGTCGTTTGCAGGACCGAATAATCTACTCGAGCGGTGCGTCGCTGTGCAAACACGTCGCTGTGCAAATGCAGTCCAACAACACGAAGCATAAAAACGGCAGATTTCAAGTTTCAAGTTTCAAGTTTATTTGTTTCCCTTCGCACAAGAAGAGAGGGAAGAGGGGAAAAAGATTAAAGCCGTTTACAACTCCCTGTAACGCCGAATTGGAGCGCAGGTCTTGAGGAGGAGGAGGGAAGGGTACTCAGGGGAGGGTATACCCCTCCTCCTCCTCCTCCTTCTCCCCTCATTCTTCAATGTCCTCCGGGGGGGGGGGGGGTCACGTGACCCCCTCCCCCGGGGTCACGTGATCAACCGCCTCCGCCGGTGCTCGATCGCCGTCGGCGATCGAGCACCGGCAGAGGCGGTTGATCTGACATACCGCGTTCGGCTTTGGCTAGCAGACGGCGTTCGTAAAATGGCGTCAGCTGTTGCTGGCTTCACGCGGCGGTACCGTGCGTGCTTCCATTCATTCGGCGTTCGTTGCCATGGTGACGGCGAGGAAAGCAGACGTGCGGAAGAACGCTGCGGCGCAGCGATACCAGGTGCGTTATAAGGCCCTTCCCGCAAGCTTTTCAGTGGGCGGAAGGCGAACAAAAAGAGTTCGAAATAAGGACTTAACGCAGAAGGCTGAATTTCTCCAGCGCCTCATAATTTGACGAGCCTTACACGAAAAGCATGTGTTTTTGGCCATCCCGCGTCCTGTTTTTTTTATCCGCAACATGGGTCTAAAGTATCAATCTGCCGACAAATCCCCCCGCCTCCCCTACAGCAACAGTGATAGCAGCACTTTATATAACAAAAGAAAAAGATGATTTGTGCATACAGTCAACTCGCCATATCTAATGCAACGAAACCAGTAGTGAGCGTATAGACGCTTTCAGGCAGCTGTGCATGGGCGCCGCCATAACCGACCTTCAGTTTTTGTTTCCTCTTATTCCGTTCGCTTCACATCATCATTACCACAGCAGGACAGGTTATTGCCACTTTAGCTGCTACTGCGTCCTTCTCCCCAGCATACGCCTTTGTGGAGGCTCGTCAACGCCCGCTTCAGTGGCTAGGAATCTCGGTAAGACAGGAGAAGGTCGGCAATGGCGGCTCACTCTAGCGCGTGTCGGGCGCGTGTTTAAAGCGTCTATAGCTTTCCGTGAGACACGTTCAATGTCAATGTAATTTAGGGCAACAATCCGAAGCCCATTGTTCAATGAAAACGACATAATTTTGTTAAAAACGCCCGGAGCGTTTTACTCACCGTATGCGTCGGGAATCTTCCACATTTTGAAACGAAACGAAGGAAGATTTACTTTTAAAAACGCTCGCTGCGTCCTCCCGGACCAGCTGGACCGGATCAGCTGACGACGACGGGACTGAACACGTTGAACCTCTACTCCACAAGAACCAATTCGAGGTCCGTGTTAGTGTGGGTTTCTATTTCCAAGCACCGCACCACACCCCACGAACGTTTCGGCTCTTTCTCGCATCGCCGTGTTGCCCCAAACAGAACGAGATCGCCGAAGTCAACGCAGCGCTGTCGTGAACCTTGGCTTGTGGTTGCGCACTCGTGGACCCTGAGACTCCCTTCGCTTTCAAAGCACACATGACGATTACGAATGATACTTTTCGTCTTCCGGGAACATCAGAGGGACACTTCTCCGGTCACGTCTTCGCTATGTGCTCGCAAACTGCGAAGCTCTATGCGAAGCTTCTCGCGTTCTGTCAATAGCGGCGCCATGCGTTCATGCCAGATTTTCTCCGGTCAAACAAAAACAACGAAAGCGAACCGGCTCTAGCTTCCAGCGTACATCGGCGTTGCGCTTGCGCCGTGGCCAGATCGCTTGCAGTTGAAGGTTGAAGCCAAAACGAAACCAACTACGATGTCACGTGTTCAGATCGAGGACACGCTTTTTATATCCACGTTAACTGTTTAAAACGAAGAATTAGACCCATAAATTTATTTTTGGTGTGTAAGAAACTATTATCAAGACCCCCTAAACCAAATACAATCATGGGAGACATGAGGGAAGCCGCATTGCCATCGACCAGAAAATGGCAGCGAGCACGGTAAGCGCGGGTTTCGCCAACGTCCTGCGACATGGCGCAATTGCTTTTGGAGCATATCCGTCTCCGAGACATCTTTCTCTTCGCGGCATTTGTCTCAACGTTCCTTTCTAAGTGTGTCCCCAAGCATTCCGGTGCTTCGATAGCCGGCAATGCTGCGGTCGTCGCCGGGGGTGATGCATGTTTTCGAGGTCGGCTACACGGTTGTGCGTGTATGACCGAACCAAAACACGTTTTTTACAACCTCGCATGATTTGTGAACGAGTTATCCGTTACTCAACGTGTAAATTTATGGTAATTTGTGTAAATAGCGTGTTTTTGACCCCAGATATTCATCAAATACACGGGACTTGCTAACAGTGTAGGGTTGACTGCAGATACAGTCTGATGAGATGGATGAATACGTCGATGGAGACACCAGACAAATTTTGGAATTTGAACAGTCCGGATTTTGTCACAGCCTGCTCAACACAGTCCATGAGTAAGTCAACATCGAGGCTATAGTACATGTCCTTGACGTCCAACGAAGAAAGCGCGACGTTGGAGCCCGTCGAGTGCAGGTGACGGAGAGCCGGTATCAAGTAGACTGTACCACCCATTCGGAAGTGCTGTTCCAGGGGGACGGCTTGTGTGTCTTTGCCATGAAGAACACGCGCAGGTATTGAACAGCGGGAGCTGACAACCTTGTTAGAAAGGAGCCGAGCTGGTTGGCCTTGCAGCGTTTTTTAGTCCCGGAGCGAAGCGATCCAGATGGTCTGTTTTTCAATGCCAAGAAGTGTTTGTGCGAACCTCGTCAGTTTCTTTCGCTGAAGGAGGCATCACTCATAACGACGAAGATTCCAGTTTTGTCCGCTTCCAGTAGCTTCAGTTTCGAATTGTTCAGCCCTAACAACCTCTGGGAAGCCGCATATTCCCTTAAGGAGCATTGTTTCTGAGAAGGGCTGCTGGCAGAAGCCTTTGGCGCTCTACCTCCAAAAACACCTCTCGGCCGTTCCCTGGAACAGCACTTCCGAGTGAGTGGTTCCGCCGACGTGATACCGGCTCTCCGTCACCTGCATTCGTCGGGCTCCAACGTCGCGCTTTTTTCGTTGGACGTCAAGGACATGTACTATAGCCTCGATGTTGACTTACTCTTGGACTGTGTTGAGCAGGCAGTGACCAAATCCGGACTGGTCAAATTCCAAAATTCTTCTGGTGTCTCCATTGACGTAGTCATCCATCTCACGGCCGCTCGATTAGGACTCCCCTATGAAGCGGCCTGCAGTGCGCTTCACTCCGCCAGTGAGAGCGATAGTTCTACTTTTCCCCGCAGCGCCAGCCGTGGCGCTCGTTATCGGCGAGAGAGGAGCAGTCCGCCCGACCCGGCCCGGTGTGGCTATTTAGATTGTTTTTCGTGAAGCGGCTAGTCTCAAATGAAACGAGTGCCAGATTGCATGAATAATGTGACAAATCTGTGTAGAATAAAAGCACACAATTTTTTTCTGCCAGGACCTCACTCAGCTGCAAGCTGCGCGTTAGAGCAGCATACAGCTGGCAGTATGAGCGAATAGTTGTTTAATTGTTCCCGTAAGTGTTGCCCCGTTTCTATTACCAGTTATAGTTGGATATGGCTAGGCCGTATAATTTAGGTTTTAACCGACGCTGGAGCACGCTCGAGCAGTGCCTTTTATTTATCTGTGAAGGAAACTAAGAAACGGATTCCTCGTGCATAACTTCAGCATTATAAACTTCATTGTTCACAAACAGATCGAGGGAGTCATATAGCTCACAAGCGGAGTACCTTTCGGGAAAGAGGCTTCCGCGAAAGCCTCAATATATTCTCTATAGAGAACTGCCTAGGTCACCAGCCCAGTTTGCCAAAAGGGGTCTGAGGAGCTTCCCGAGAAAGAGCTCGCAGAGCTCTTCGCTGTGGTACGGGTATCTGCAGTTCGTGCACCACATCAGCGGGCAGTTCATTAGGTTGGAAGCACAGCGCTTGAGAGGACCTTGCAAATCCGTCCACAACGACGAATCTCTGCCGACCGTAGAGCCCTCTCGTCAAAGGTGCAGACAAGCTTGCACAGCCAGACAGCTTCAGATTGTGGATCGGAGTCCTCCTTGGTCAAGGCTAAACACGAACTGATATGCTCCGTCACATGACGCATTTTTCTTAAGTTGTAGCTTGCATTCAGGACACGTCACCTGCAAAGTTGAGCGGGGTCTACACATTAGCCTTCCTTGCTTTCATTCAGACATTTCTATTGCTCTGCTAGGCTGAATGTTTCAGCTAATTACTTTGAAATTATGACAATTTCTACAAATAAAAATGGTCACCTTTTTTTTCGCAAACGAAGGTCAAGTAGCCAGTCATGTAAGTTAGCGGTGTGAACTCAAGTTCAGAAGGGACTTCATTGTACTTCATCAAGTGCTGAATTTTCTAAAGCACACAAAGAGCTGCCTCAGGAACTGCAGGATTTCTTGTTTCACGAGTGGAGCTGGCACATTTCAGCGCTGTCTGGCACTTAGAACCAGAGGGCGCATTTCCACTTTAGGCAGCCTCCGAAATGCCAACCAGCGCGCCGAAATTGAGACTATTTAAGACACTTAATTGGTGTGCACTGGCAGTGTTTTCGAGAAACTGGGCGCCGGACATAAGATCAGTTAGGTTGCAATATAACGAACGAACCTTGAGCAACTTTTCTGCCGTGAAAGCTGCTGCTCGGGCATCAACTCGGTCGTTACCACCGCTGAATTGGCAGAAGCAGCTGAACAGAGACTCAACCGGGTCGCTGTTGAAAGGTCGCGTCAGAACGTACTTGAATCTGAAATAAAAAAAAAAAGAAGTGAGCAAAAGAATACATTATAGAAGCAAGTTTTTGTCTCACAAAAATACTATTTTGTTTAAAAAGTTTGTTCTCACTTGAGGTCAGTCAGGAGATACTCAATGACGGCGACCGTTGACCTAGTTGTCATTATGGTTGCCTCATAGGTCTCTTTCATGAGGGACTTGACCCAAGACTTCGTACTTTCGAGTTTAATATCCTCGAGGTAGCTGATGAAATCAACTTCAAGCCATTAGAGCCGATCGTCTTCTGCTCTGACGAAAGGCATTTGTCTGGATTTCCAGCGAGAGATTTCATGAAGGTCGTACCACATTCCAACCCTTTTCATAAATGTGATGGTTACACCACAATCCTGAATTCTGGAGCCCTCTCGTGGGACTGAGGATTCTTCTGCAGGTACTCGAGGGTGCTGATTACTACAGGTGAAAATATTAACGTTTTGCGGCACACTTTCATCTTCTCTAGATTGTTTGGTTCCACATGAGCTCGACGTAGAAGTCCCACTGGTTTGACCAACAGATTCTTTTGAATTTTGTAGAGGGCTTTTAAAAAAAAAAGCCACCTTTGATCATCTGTGCTCCAAAACATCTCTCTTTCTAGCAGATTCGTCCTGAGCTTTTTGATGAGGTGATTGGGGTCAAAAAAGAGGAACAACGGTTCACCTTCACGTACCGGGTGCGGCGCAACATGCTGGAGCGTGTTGTCTGCTGACATCTGTCGAAACATCACGGTGTTGGTCTGGTGGTTGCCAGTGACGATGCGAACTATCCAAAATCCTGACTCTTCAACCGCCTTCATGACACTGAGCGTAATAATCCGGAGCTGGTCATGCTTCAGATTTCTCGTAAAGAAGTAGCCGACTGGAATCACGTAAGTTGTGGAAAGCCCACGTAGCACGAAGCAAAGGAGCCTGTTGGCTACCTTCAGTGACTCTTGATCGAGCTTCGCATCTGATGTCAACAAGCCCAAAAAGTCTGTCAACTTGTCGATCATAAATCACTTTCTGCTGGATCTACATTTCGTCAATGATGAGGCTGCAGTAGAGCTCCTTCCCTGAGCGCAGACCTTCTCTCTCACTTGCAGCCGTTCTTTGATGAGGCTCGTGACCCCGGTCCCTGCCGTGGACGACCCGACAAACTTCTGCAACGTACTTCGGCAGGGCAGGTTAAGGAGTTCCCTTGCGCGTACGTGGTCATATCCTTTACACTGATGTCGCTTTCCATAGTACGCATTCTCTCAGCGTTTGTTCTTGCCATGCTGGTCTCGCCTTGTCAAAATTCATTATTTGTTCCATGACAAATTTTGCAGTCTTGTCACCTTCCGATGCGGCTTTTGAAACATTCATCAAGGCCTGCACAGCTCTGTTCTCTTCATACTGATTTAATCTCTCTTAAAATTCGTCGCAGGTTCGTCGCAGTTTTTCCATTTGCTCCTTCAGCCGTTTGGCTTGTATTTGAAGGCGGTGCGCGTTTGTCTTGCAATATTCCATGAATCCTGTCAAATTCAATGAAGTCTGAAATTCTTCCACTTTAAACTCTTTTTGCAGGCAAAGTTCGATAGCTCCGCATTCATCAACTACAGGTCGTATTTCTGCAGGGGACTGCATTTTTCGTTGTTGAATTTTACTGCTCGCATTCGACGTGGACGCGTTAGGTGGCACACGAACAAGCGTTCTGCGCATCTTTGAACCTGCTGGTTGCATCTACGACGGATACAATGGGAAATGCGTCGGCACCGCTGTCGGTTGCAGCAACTTCGCTTCATCTGTACCTTGTAGTCCTCCTACTTAAAATGAAGGGAGCACATGACGCTCCTGGAGCTTGGTTTCCACTGGCTGCCCTTCTCGCTGCCTTGTCGCGAAATGTTCTTCAACCACGCATCCCGGAAGTCCTCTCTAGACGGCAGCTCGTGATGCAGAGTTCCGCCTTTCTCGCAGCATTTGACTTACAAAGCGGAACGCAACAGTTTTTAGGCATCGCGGGCTCCGTGATCCACCTGCCCACTTCAAAAACTGTGGAGAGACAGACAAAAGGCGGGTGTCCTACGTCTATTCTTCTTTCTCATCCATCAGTGGCTATCGCTACAAAACTATACTCTGTTTCATACTAGTACCCCTGTCAGACGGACACGTTAAATGACATTTAAGCAAAATGACATAACAGCTCGGCCAATCCGCGTGTTTAATACTCCACGCTGCGGGAGCACGCGCCACGTGCAGAACCAGAATCACGAGCTGATTCGCCGAGCGGTGAATGACATTCAATCAAAATGACATTTACGTTCCCGTCTGACTGGGGTATTATACCCCTGTCAGACGGGAAAGTAAATCTCAGCGAGAGGCTCCGTTGCCACTCTACGAGGGGTTTTCCTATACATTTAGCAGAAGATGCGGTGCTGGTATTTAATGGGTATGTCGGATCGTACTATGTGCAAGGCAAAGACAGTAACTACTGAATAGTCCATTAGTGTTGTAGTGGCCGTAACTACGACTCACATTCATGCTGGAGATCCAACTGAGACCAACATACTGAACGTCCGTTATGGCATGAAGAGAAAAGCAGGTAAGATATTCGGTCTTTTGGGAAATGCCAGTGTAGTTTCTAAGCTGACGTCTTGTGCGCTAATTTATTGCAGAGAATGGAAGCGACTCACCACACCGGATCCTACTTGACGCCACCGCCATTGTCAGTTAGCATACGGCTTCCCATAGGCCTTCGCCAAGCACGCTGAAACGTACCTTTCGAAAGCAAAGACAAGCACGCCAAAGGCATACGCTCTCCGAAAACTGCGAGAAGACATAATTCTACCCGACTACTACAAGCTAATTCAAGTCTTTGTATCATAAATTCCTATTTATAGTACAAATGTACCATAACTGTGTCCGTAACTGAGAGCGTGAGTCCCAGTTACGGACTCTACAACACTAATGGACGCGCCAGTAGTAATTTTTGCCTCGTAGATAGTAGCATCTCGACAAACCCAGTAAATACCAGCAACGCATCTTCTGCTAAATGTAGAGGAAAACCCCTCGTAGAGTGGCAACGGAGCCCCTCACTGAGATTTCGTTACTTTCAGACTCTCCGTGCCCCTCTCAAAAACGTGAAATTTGTACAGAGTGCATCGTTTTTTATAACCCGCGCTGGCCAATTCTCTTCTATAGGCGGAATTGGTTAAAATCGTTGTTTGAAGTAGGCAAAGCGTGATTAGTCTATGCATGGCTATCCCAGTTCGAAAGAAGCTCAGGTCGGGCTTCGTTTGTTACACGTGGGTAATGGACCGTTTGTGTAAACAAAGAAAGGGAAGAAAAGAAAAGAAAAGAAACGTTTGCTACACGAGGACATTGAACCCTAGTCCATTTCTGTAAAACAAGGTTAAACGTATTCTCACTGATACGGGGTCAACCTTGCAACCAGTGTTCCGGGGACGATTCTCCAACCTTGACGAGTGTTCCTGTGACGAAAAGACCTCGTACATGAGGGCCTGTCTGACTAAGTTTCCCGTGACGAGTTTTCCGGTGACAAGTGGGATTGTGACGAGTGGACCGGTTCCCACACGGTGCATGGGCTGTGCCATGGTGCTGTGATTCGGCTTCAGTATGCTTTGCTTCCGAACAAGTAGGAACCTACCGGCGGTAAGCTTCATTGTGCATATTGAATGGTTCGAGTTTTCGTATGTCACAAACTGTAGCATCACTTGATTTTTGTTTTCAGACTTTTTTTCGGTGCTCTCCGGCTTCATGTCAATTCTGGAAGTCGAGGTAATCTACTGTGACTTCTAGGCGGCCGTGATCGCCGCGTGTCGCAGGCATTTCTCCCAAGCGAGGGATCAAGAATGCTTCTTTCATCTGTGCCACTCGGTGTACAGAAGCTGTGCAAGTGGGGCTTGCAAGCGCGCTACTGCCCAGACGAAGATTTTTTTGTTCAGGTAATTACGTCCTATTCTTTAAGCTTGAAAGTAAGCCGTAGTCATATTGATACTTGAGCACTTTATTTGACTTACCATGTCGTGAAGCCTCCCAGAAAAAACGCGTTCCTCTGTTGGAACGTCATATACTATAGGATATTTTCACAAATTTATAGTATTACCGAGCTTGATCACCAGAACAAACCTTAAATGCCTGACTTTTAACTCGTTTGTTATCTCTTCGCGTTCTGATTACTTATTTCCTTTAATCAGTAAGGTTCATTCATCTGCATATTTGGATTATCATCTTAAGTCCTACAAATGGTGCATACACAACCAGTTGTGTCGCGGCCTCTTTTCTTCACGTGACGAAAAAAAAGGTTTAAAAATGCATATGATATGATCACAGAATAAGAAAGGTGCATGTCAAGTCAATACAATAATCTTTCGTCGTATATGCCAATGAGTATTGTCTTTTTAGATGCTTCCCAACCTCTGGGCCTTTCCGAGGTGTCTGAAGGATGAACAAGTACTACAAGAGCTGAAGATGGCCCAGCTAGATGCGGGACAACCGCCGCCGTGTCTCGCACAGAAATATAAAGATGTGAATGAGCGCATATCTAGTGTTCTAGAGGAGCACTTCACCGAATTAAAATTCTGCACGGTTCGAAATATTGCTAGAAGTATTCGCTTTTGAGTTCCATCCTGTAATGGCCCGCGCAAGCTGAATAAATCGCATTTGTCATTTGCTCTTCTTAATCCGTGTCGTGGCATCTAGTTGCATTTATTTGAATTTTAATGCCATGTTTTTATTCCAGCATCAACACGGTGCGTTAAATAATTCATAGGAATAAACAGAAGTAAATTAGTGGTTCTACAGCCAAACTCCACGCCGTGACACGAGTGTCCCTTGTGACGATTATTCCGGCTTGACGTCAATTACTCGTACAAGATGCCCTGTGACGAGGTGGCCTCCTTGACGAGTTCGCCTATGACATGCTGGCCTGTGACGACCGGGCTTTTCTGGTATTTTATGTAAAATACCAAACGCAAACGACACGGTTTTGATGTCATGTGAGGCAGATTATCACGTTGCCGCTAAAAAAAACTCCAAAAGATCTTATTTCCACAATGTACCCGTTTTGTGCTAACTTAATTAAAGTGAATGCTTCGAAGACAAAATTTGTTTGTTTTAGGCACGCGCTCAAACAAATAGATCTATCAGATACTGTAGCCCTGCGTATACTTCCTCCTGTAGTTGTGGTTGCGAACCTCTTCAGTATGTGAATTTGTTAAAATACGTGGGCATTTATTTCGACAGTGACTTGTCATGGTGTACTCACGCGACATACTTATGTAAACGACTAAGAAGCGGGGACTTTTTGTCTTTATAATGTCGAAATGGTCTTGCCCTTTCCTGTTGGAAAAATGATAACACAAGCCTTGGCATATAGGAATCCTGGAGAAAAGCTCACCGGAGAAAAGCTCACCGCAAATCCGGCGGATGCGGAGAAAGGCTCACCGGCCATTGAGCGTATGCAGAGGAAAGCTCACCAATATTTTTTTTTTAAATTTCTTTCGTATGGAGGCTGTCCGATCATGCGTAACAGATATCAATTTATTATCATTAAAATTATTCGGTTTTGTAAAAAAAAGGTCCTTTTTTGTAATATTTTTAAGCTTATTGGATATATTGCTCCCAAGTTATTAATTGCGGGTGAGTGTTTTTTGTTCTTTACTCCCTGTGCAACGAAAGCCTCACTGAAAATTTTATGAACTTGAAAAACAGAAAAAAGTTCGAAAACTTAATAATGTCTGCCTATAACCTAAAGATCAAAACTGTAAATGCCGAAAAATCTGAAAGTGCATGCCCAACCACGTGGTGCCTGAAATTCTCTTCGAAGCTATTGTTAACCTTTGAAAACAGTAAAAAACGGTGCCTAGGATATCGAGGTCTCTTTCTTTCACATTCATGCACATTTTCTAGCGGATCGTGGTGGTGTTTCTACACCTTGACTTTGTGTGAAAGTGCCCTTCTATGGCGAACCACCCACGACCTCCAGAGCTGCAAACTGCCACCTTTGTTACTCGTGACCTATATAAGAACTAGTCTTCTGTAAGGTAGCGAATTGGGCGAGTTGGTTAACATTTACATGATGAAAGGACGAAGACGGCGTGAAGACAATAAACACGAGAGGACGAAGCTGTTCTCACAACTAAAGTTCGATTAGTGGTAGAAGAAAAAGAAAGACGTTTACAACTCCCTGTAAAGCCGAATTGGAGCGCAGCTCTTGAGGAGGAGGAGGAAAGGGTATGCCCCTCCTCCCATCCTTTCCAGCTCTCCTCCCATTAAGCGGGAACTTTTCGCTCCATTTCCCGCCAAGTACTGCGGAAACAATTGCCTGCTAAATTTAGTGGGGAAATTTTTCCGCTAAACTTAGCGGAAAATTTGGGCGCTCAATGTATTGGGGGGATATTTTACCGCTAAATTTAGCGGAAAAAATTCCACTCTAAATTTACCCGGGAAATGTTTCCACTAAATCTAGCGGAGAAGTTTTTCCGCTAAATTTAACGGAAACAATTCCCGCCTCCTCCTTCCTCGTGACCCTCGTGACGTCAGTCGTGACGTCACATGTGACGTCATTAGAGCAAACTTCCCATCATGCAACGCGTCGTTACGCCGACGGCGACGCCGACGGCGCTCAGACCGGAAACGGGCGCCTAAGAGCTGCGCAATAAAAAAAAAAAGAAAAAAAAAACAGAAAGAAACCAGCGCAGCCGACACTGATTACATATACAAAGACCTTTGCTTATCTATCAGGTACCACTCAAACCTCGGAGCTGAAACGGTTCGCACACCAATATTCATATTAGCTTGCAAAAAACAATCGGACAGAGCCCCCGACGGCGCACTGTCAAGCTGACAACTAATTCTTGTATTTTTTACACGTGTCCCATGTTCTGATTTTATGCTTGCGGTCTCAATAATATACAGAATGGGTGATTAATAATTTCTGAGGATTTAGTAAATATGCCCAATAAAGTTAAAGAATATTAGGAAAAAGAGAACAATTATTTTAATAAAGCCGCTATGCTAAGAAACAATTAAAGAAAAATTCGGTGAGCTTTGCTCCGCATCCACTCAAGGGCCGGTGAGCTTTTCTCCGCATCTGCCGGTTTTGCGGTGGCCCTTTCTTAGGTGAGCTTTTCACCGGTGAGCGATTCTCCGGTGAGCTTTTCTCCGCTGGTCGGCATATAGTTATTTACTGGTACTGGTATAACCATTTTTAGAGCGCAGCTCTTAGGCGCCCGTTTCCGGCTTGAGCGGCGTCGGCGTCGGCGTCGGCGTAACCGCGCGGTGCATTATGGGACGCGTGACGTCACTGATGACGTCATCAGTGACGTCATCAGTGACATCATTGACGCCGTCACTGATGACGTGTTTAAAGAAACAGTCGTCCTACGGCACTTACGGTATTCTGCGTTTAAAACGCCCTATCTACAGCCGCGACCAATGAGACCATCTCTTCTCTTCGATGTCCTGCGCACCAGAACAAGGTGTAATGAGCGTACGCGAATGTTTTACGTACCACATGTTTTCAACAACCTACCAGAGTCATTTCTTTCTATAACATCTAAAAAGAAGCTTACGAAGCACTGCGAAACTTAGAGCAGTGAGTTGTTATTTTCTGTTTTCTTGTGCTATCACATATCAGTGACGTCACTGGTGACGTCATCCTCATCGTCACAGGTGACGTCATCAGTGATTTCCCTGATTACGTAATCAGTGACGTCACTAGTGACGTCACGCGTCCCATAATGCACCGCGCGGTTACGCCGACGGTGACGGCGACGCCGCTCAAGCCGGAAACAGGCGCCTAAGAGCTGCGCTCTAAAAAACAAAAAACAGGACAAAAGGGAGGACGTGTACGACGTACAAGAGCTTGTCTGTTGTACATGTATTTTTTTCACTGTTTTCTTTCGTGCGCTTTTTATTTCATAAGGAAAGAGATTATTGTCCCTTTAATGGGACTGCATGGGTCGGTTTCCTAATAAAGCGCGTAAGGATTTCGTACAAAGACGCCCTAATATGTTCTTTTTTCTTTCGTTTTTTGTATCAAGAATTGAGAGACTAAATTTACTTGACTCCATAGCAGAGAATTAAGAGTGTGCATTCGCTGCCAACGATGGCCGTCTGCAAGGCAAATACGTCCGAAGGACTCAACAGCCGAGATGCGGCGGCAGCTGTTGACATATCGCCAATATAGCCCGAAAAGAATCTTTCGCCTTGCGCTATGTAGATTCAGTGTATTTTATTAGTACAGAAAACTGAATCGAGCATACACCGAGAGAGCCCGCGCCGCACTTTAAACAAAACATCGCCTGCTATCAGTGATGATTGTCTGCGCGCTCGTTGCTCCCTTACTTCATCTGTCGGTTTTTTCGCCAATCAGAGACACACTTCGTACCAGACGGTTGCTGTATGCAACGGCTTTATGCTCTTAATTGTTCACTTTTACACAGTATATCTTATATAATTCTTAAATATCTTTACACACAAAAAGAACTATCTTCGGTCACCTTTGTAAAAAAAATATAATTCGAAATCACGTTAAGAAACGAACCTTTCAGAGGGCCAACGCTTCGTTTGGCTCATCTGATAAGAAACTCAATATCGATCCTATTGAATTTACTCATTAGGAATGCAATTGAGTTTGGTAATAAGAAACTCAATATCGATTCTATTGAATTTTCTCACTAGGAATGCAATTGAGTTTGCTCATTAAGATCTCAATATAAAGCCCTTTGAAATTGCTCATGAAGAATGAAATTGGGTTTGCTCATTAGAAATGAAATATGTATTCTTTTGAATTTACTCATTAGGAATGCAATTCAGTTTGGTCATAAGAAACTCAATATCGATCCTATTGAATTTACTCATTAGGAATGCAATTGAGTTTGGTCATAAGAAACTCAATATCGATTCTATTGAGTTTACTCATTATGAATGCAATTAAGTTTAGTCGTTTGTGGATTACTGCACCGAACGATTATATCTTGTACCAATGTTTTTCTACTAAAGGATAGAGTCCAATGACGTCGAAACACTGTTTATCATTTATGAGACTTCCAAGTAGGAAATAGCAAACTGGGAACCTTAATATATGCTGAGGTGGTCACCGGCCAAATGAATACCTTTCTTATGTAGGGTATATAAGGCGGTGGGGTAGACAACGAGAGTACGATTAGTGGGTTGTGAGTGCTATAGTTATGATGTTTGTGTTCGTTTCCTCCATGTGCTTTGTTTCCTTCATTTTGCATGCTTTAAGGAATTATACAAAACAAATCCTCAACCAGTTGCAATGTTTTTTAAACGCAGTTGCAGTAAATTCTATTGAAACACGTTGCAAAAATTCAATTGAAACTCAATAGCAAAAGTTCTATTGAAACATTATTGCCAAAATTCAATTGAAATGCCATTGCTAAAATTCAATTAGGACTCAGTGGCCAATACCCTGGTACGGTTCAATAGGAAATCATTAGAAAAAGTCAATTGAGTTTCAATTGAAACTGAATGCGGTCTATTTAGTGAGTCCTTTACACTTTCAATTGAAACTCAATTCATTTTTTTTGTAAGAGGAGCAACTGATTTTGGACAACTTTATTTATACTAGAAATTGACTGGAACCAAGAGTAACTCCTCTGAAGAAATAAAACTTGATAAAACTCCATAACTTTGTCGTGTTTGCTTAAAATTATTTTAAAACCAAGTTGGAGGTATACACGAACGTGACGATGATATCATTAGCTCTATAACGCAGCCTAGAAATGAAAAATAAATGAAGCACGCGGTGGAACTTTTCATTTGCTTAGCGTGTCAGTGTACAGTACTTGCCTTGATACGGCTGGTGACATTTCATTGAGTTTTTGTTTTCATTATTCTAGAAAGTTAAACACCTACATCTTTCATCTAGCGCTAGTTCCTCAAACATCTCGGCACAGTCCGTTCGGCACTGCAGCGCTTTCTGGGCAAGCACAACTCGCATATGCACACCGGCAAGCCTGACTTCTTCGAAAGCAAAGCGTTTGAACACGACACACATTTAGCTCGACTGCATTCCGGCCCACCACACTGAGACGCAACAAGGGTTTAGGGCTCTTTAGCCACGAACCGCTTATTAAACGCTGGGTGGGGTTAGCCCAGCTCATCTTATGAACACTCTGCAGCCGATAAGATCACGGTATTAGCCGATAACAATTCGGCAGAGACACTTAAGACTGCTTACGTGTAGGAATGCGAAAGCATTCCTACACGCAGCGTGCCACGTCTTCCTTTTTGTACACAGCGCTCCGGCGGTGATATCACTTTCCTCCAATGCGCACGCGCCTCGAACCCTGTCGGCTTCACGACGGCTTCCGTGACGAAGCATTGCGTTGCCGTGCCTTTCTTTGTGTTTTATTTCTGAAGCGTGTCCGCTTTGACCTTGGGAGTACCCAGCGGCTTCCCTGACGAAGTCTCTACAGTTTTCTTCGTTTTTTATTGGAAATGGGAATTCATGTGCCGTTTTCCTGCTACAGACGGTTACAAACAACACCAACTTTGCTCCATGGGACCGTTTATGATTAATAATGCCTCAGAGCATTCCACGACGTAAGACGCGTGGATACTATAACCTCTTATAGTGCTTGTTTGCACGCGTGCACAGAATAACCCAGTCAGTCACAAGTTAAATGTTTCTGTTGTACCTAAACGGCGCTGTCAACTCATTATGGGGTAGGATAGCGGTGAAAGAGCCCTTGAACTGTCGTCGTGTCGTGCCGTCAAAGTATGCCATCAGGTAGGTGGGCGGGCATCGGTTGACCCTTTGTCAGAAATGGAAAGCGGGCATGCGCGATTGGGATCGAAAGAGCTGACCAATCTCACGTCACCATCTCTTAGACTGTTTGTGCATTGTATCTTCTATGAACAGTGGTATCGTAAACACACATGTCCTAAAAAGACGAAATAAAAAAAGAAAAGAAAAATTAGGATCACGCTAGACGGTAGAGAAAAATATGTGTTAAAGATAATCTCTGGATAAGGCGAGTCAATAACTCAGTGGTGTTGGGGCGCCGAAGAGGTCGGCACGTGGAAGATATTTTACAGAGCACTCTAAGCATACTCTGGATAAGCTATATCGCTACTTAAGAATCCAAGGCCATAAAAAAAAAGTATTGGATGCGCAACCCATCGGCTTATTTGCAACCCATCCTTATGTTAGCAGTATTTTGTGAAATATAAAAGAAAAGTAAGTTGTATTTTATTGTGGCATATTCGTCAATTAAACTACAGTGATCCGGCACACCCCTTACTGTAGCTCCTGAAGGACCTAACTTTGATTTCTAAGGAATCTGTAATACCTTCCCTAAATATCATCTCAGAAATTTCTTCCTATGTATTGCGAGGACACGGTTTAATGTGGAAATATGCGTGACGCACGAATAGCACGGCTGAAGAAAATGTTACTAGAATGAAGGAATACGTTCCTAGTCAGTTCTACTGCACGCACTGCGTAAGTCTCGAAAATCCCTCACAAAAAAAAAAAAAGTCAGGAAATATATAAAAATCTTGTCCCCCTTTAATGACTCTCAACTTCCTATCCAGTCGCGTCGTATGGACAATTTTCAATAGAATTTTTGTAGACTTTCTTTCAACCGAAATCTTTAAAGTACAGACAATGGAAATGCTATCAAATTTCTATCGCCACGTTTCAATAGAATTTCTGCCACCATATTTCCATAAAATTTCCATAAACTAGACTTAATGGAATATAAGACGCAGAGAAGAGAATCGACGTCACACACAATTAAAACATCCTTGCGGAGTCTGCCTTTTTTTTTTGCAATGCTTTATATTTGCAGATACAGTTCACTAACCCTTAGAAACCACATTTCGTATAAATTATTTCCGAGAAAAAAAAGCAAGCTAATTGAAGTCTTTTTATCATCATTGGTGGTCGTCACCCACGTGATTACTTTACAAGTGTAGGGTATATTTGGCAGTGGAGTAGTAAACAGTAGGGATGTCGCGAACCACCCTAGGTTCGATGTCGAAAGGTTTCGATATTTGCGAAGCGAGCTGAGGTTCGATTTCGAAAAATTTTGATATTTTCGTACCGACCGAGGTTCGAATTCGAAAAATTCGCAACTTTCGATCACAGTAGAGTTTCGAATTCGAAAATTTCGAAGCTTTCACGGTTTCTAAAATTTCGGGTTCAAATATTTCGAATATTTTTTTACTTGAGGTTCGATAAATTTGAAGATTTCGAACTTTCCTAACTTGAAATTCGAGATATTCGAAAAATCTGAATTTCTTAAGATCTGAAGTTCGAAAAGTTCGAAGATTTCGAAATCTTTGGAAATAAAATTCGAAAACTTCGAACGCTTCGAATTTTTATAGACATGAAGTTCGAACAATTCGAATATTTCCAATTTCTTTCTGCATAAAGTTCGAAAACTTCGAAAGTTTCGATTCACTTTTAACGCTGAATTCGAAAAAAAGAAAACTTCGAAGATTTTGAATTTTTTTCAAGACCAAGTTTTCAAAGTTCGAAGTCCAGTTTTCAAGTTCCTCCACAGTTTCAGTTTCAAATAACGTTTTCACGACTCACTGGTTTTCACAAAATCAAGTTTAGAAAAGTTAGGGTGTGATATCTAGACTCTGCGAAGTTGGTCAGGCAATTAAATGAGACGACAAGTTTCCCGGATGTGCTGGAATATTTGCCAGTGCAGAGTGACGTGTGACCATAGATCAGTAATTGTGACCGCCAGCCCGGGGGGGGGGGGGATTCTTTCACGTGCATCACGCAGTAGTGATCACACGAAGACACTGTTTTACGATACTCATCCAGTTCGAAATGGCCAGGGGCGGGCAGGAGGTTGAGGCTCAGAAAAACCTTGAAGCGACCTGGCAAACTACCTCCCCACCCCTTGCACGCTGGTAATAATCCGATCGAACGCCGCCCGAGTGACGCTGGCATATAGTAAGTTAAGTTTGTAATTGTCCTGGAGGTTTATTTTCTGGGACGGAGGAATCGCCTCGCAAAACGCACAGAAGCCGACACAACTCGAGGTCGAGGAGCGTTCTACCATACAAGTGGCATCGGAAGTGGAAAAACGGGGGAGGGAAGAGGGGAGGGGGGGGGGGGGGCCTCAGCCCCCTTTCCCCCCTTCCAGATATTTCGGACTGTTAAAGAAAACAATACGGGGAAAGAGGGCGTGGTCGAGCTTATTTTAATCTGAAATTATTTATGCCTATGTATAGCTACTGTCGCTCTTCACTGCATAAAAGATCGCGTAGATGGTCATTGTTAGAAACTCGTTGTCAGAAGGCACTACTCGTCACATGCTTAGTGGTTCGGAAGTTCAAAGCTATGTCTTTACGACCTAAATAACTGTGCCAATGGTAAAAAAAATAATAATAATAAATGCGGGAATAAAAAGCTGGAGAAAGAAAAAACTATCAAGAACTCGCCGGATGTGATGTATTCTTGCATATTCAGATGTTCAGAACTTCGAAACAACTTTCACTTACCAAAATGTGTACAGGCTAAAAGAAACACGTCCCAGGAACGTGAAGCGAAAAAAAATGTTTTCATTTAATGACGTGCTGAACTTGAACAATATTAGAAATCTTCTCCCATGAGTTAATTTATTCCTTAACGTGAAAAAACAATAAATACATTATTTTTTATTCTGCAGATGGCAATGACATGTACTGTCTGCGGTGTTGATTTAAATGCGATACCTCAAACAACTTAGACGAAAATAAATACCAAGTTTAGGGCATAATTGCATGTAGATACATGTTTGGACATTTCTTCGAAACTCACCTTGAATAACAATATAATAGTCATATCTTAAGACGACACTTATCTAGGCTATACATAGATCATTCTTAAAAAGTTTAACATCTCTACCATAAATAGCTTCGGCTACATCGCGCTTCAAATCTGGCACAAACGATAATCGTCAAAAACCCGTCGTCCTTCCTCGCTCCTTCGGGAATTTATTCCTTTAGAACTAAGCATGCCAAAACATTGAAATAAACGGCATTGTCTTTCGTAAAGAACAGAACACCCCATATAAAAGTTCGAGAAAAAAAATTACGAATGTACCTCACTACTTGAATTCAAATGAAACCGTCCGCCGGTCTTTCGAAGTTCGACGAACGTCGAACTTTTTACCATAAAAGTTTGAAGTTCGTCGAACTTCTGACTTTTCAGGATTCGAAAGTTCGAAACTTTTCGAATTCTATTGATAAATAAGTTCGAAAGTTCGAAAATTATCGATTTCCTTAGCATAGGAAAATCGAAAGTTCGAACAGCTTCGAACTTTTTAGTGCAAGAAATTCAAAAGTTCGAAAATCATCGAATTGTTTGGTCACTCAAGTTCGGAAGTTCGACAAGCATCGAATTTTTCAGTGTGATAAGTTCGAAAGTTCGAAAATGATCGAATTTTTAGCGTAATAAGTTCGACGGTTCGAAAAGCGCCGAACTTCTTAGCTTAACAAGTTCGAAAATTCGACTTCCGTCGAATTTTACGATATAGGAAAATCGAAAATACGAAATTTTTCGAACCTTCCGAATCGCTTGATTCGATCATCGAAACTTCGATTCGAAAAAAGTTCGCGGCATCCCTAGTAAACAGCACTGAATTACCAGTGTTACGAAAGCTCCATTGCGCGTGTATTTGTGATGTCTGCCGATGTTCACAAGGCAATTAGTGAGTGCATGTTTCATGGGTGCATTGCGAGAAACCCCAGAAACTGTCCAGGACTGAATTATTTTGTTCTCAACAGACTGCCATTTTGTAAAAAGAAATGCAATAGAAGCGTTGTTGCAATATTTATGCTTTTGATATAATATCCATACAATTTCTCTCCAATCGCTACACACTAAATTCAATTAAGGAATACTAAAAAACCGGCCAAGAAGCTGTAGACAGTGAAGAAATTTTCCTTAGGATATATATTGCCTCTCTATACATTTTTTCTCTATAAAAATGCCGTAGAAAATGGAAACATAATTTTGTGACGGTGAAGTAAATGTTTGCTGCGGAGTCACCGGAAAAAATAAAGCTTCAAGAAGGTCCCATGTAGTTTGGTGTCTCAACCAGATGATTCAGTATCGAGGACGCTGTTGATGCAGTTTCAAATAAAAGTTTCCATTGCGTAAGATTGGGTCTAACATTATACTGTGGTGAAGCAGAAAACACTTTTTTAACCTGAGTACAAACGCATTGAATCAAAGGGGTGACGTTATTTATTTATGTCCCTGGCGGGCATAATATAAATAACCCTAAAATAAAAAAAGTAAACTAACCGCAGCGCAGAAGACGAGTCCTCATCAACAACAAATGTATTCTATAAAATAATACTACAAAACTGCGCGCATTTGCAAATACCTTCGAATCAAACGCATAAAACGTGCTAAAAAGTATCACCACATAGCATATACCCAACCTGGTATAGACCGACACGCCGTTCACAAACAAAGGTTTAAGGTTCAACAATCAGCGAGGAAATTGGCAATATCACCGAATGCCCCGATCGGTCAGCGCCAAGGCAAAGCGCGACCCTGGCCAATCGCGGCGGCAAGCAATCTCGGAATTACTCACCTAGTGCCCAACTTGGAGCCCTAGGTCTACGTTTGCACCAGGTGTGTGTATTGCGTTTGTACGGAAACCCGCAGATTGGTGTGAAGCGAAGTGTCCGCACATGCGCCGTACCGGCAACAGGACCACCACAGGAACGTCAAGTCAGCGTAGCTTGTTGGTGTATAGAGGATAAAGGTGAACCGTCTCAGCAGATGCCGCGAAAGCCTTTCGGTGTCACGTTATCATCACGTGCTCCATTTCCAGGGAGCGATCTACCAACTAAGCTAACCAGAAGTTAGACGTCAATAGAGCAAACAGGTTTTATCAGCTGCCAGACGTCAGTAGAACAATGGACAATCATATGTTTATTTTTGTCATTCTTTTCCAGCTCGCTGGCGCCTTTGCATATAATTGCATTATCGTCATAACCTTAAAAATGCGAGCCTTTCACGCTGGTTGGTGTTAGACTGGTGGGAGCTGATAAAACCCGTTTGCTCTACTGACGTCTAACTCCTGCTTAGCTCATTGGTAGAGCGCTTCACTGGAAATGGAGAAGTCTCTGGTTCGATACTATGACCAGGCGGATTTTTTCTGTCGCGCACCAGTCACCTCTAGCTGTGTTTAGAGATTTGTGTTTGCCCTTTGTTCCCCTTGTTCGCCTTCTCCTGGGATCATTATCGTCATATGAACCCACGGTTACATGAGCGAATCAAAGGCGAGGCTGGCGAAGTCGAGGTAGCGAGGTCCCGAGGAGTCGACGATGAACCGCGATCAGCTCGTCGCGTCCCAACGAGCGCAAGGAAGGTCCCGGAACGCCCTAACAAAACTCGAGGGGGGGGGGGGGGGGGCGCGATAATGTGTCACTTGTGCGCGCCGGAGTTCTGTGCTCGCTCCGTTTGGTAGGTTTAACGAGAGCGACAAGAAGAAAAGAAAGGCGAGATGTGCGAGAACCTGATGGGCGGACGATGGACCATGACGAGAGGACGAGCCGAACTGCAGAGCAGTTTGAGTAAACGAAAGTGTGTGGCATTGTCGAGACCAAGATGGGGATTTGCCGTGTGAACGGCTGCGGAAACCTTCCGCGTGGAGTTTCTTTCACCGGCATCCCTGTTGGATTACGTCCCGAACTTCGCAGTAGCGTAGACTTATACACGATCCTATTCGATTTCGGAGAGTCATCGAGCTGCAGAAACGATGGATTTCTTCCTTTTGTTGCAACAGTGACTCGACTTCATTAAGGTGGAGTTTCGTTCGCTTCAAATCTGATGACTTCGATGTTCATGATGCATATTGACAAATCACCGCAATCAAACTAAACTGCATGGTTTAATGTTGGTTGGGATGCATACCAAGAACACCGTCAGACGTATTTTGAAGTTCTGCGAGCGCTCCACAAAACGTTTTCCACGGGCGTGCATAAAATATTCTCTGTCGAATCTCGTAAGTATTTACAATTTTATCGATACAAACCATATTTCTCAAGCTCGTCAGAGTTACTAACATCGTTAGAACGCTGTTATCCACTTGCATGATGGTATCGTAGTGTTAGAATCCTAATTTCTTGAATTGATTGTTGCTACACAACCCCATAAAATGAAGCAGACCCAGTCAGCTGCCGCGATCACGATCAGAGCCACGGTAGAACATGGCGACACACAGTTCCTAAACGCAACCATGTACCATCCAATGGTCATGTGTGGATCATACGTTAAAGAGGAATTGGCGAGGAGGATAAAAAAAGGTGAGCGATACGAGAGATGGCTTACAAAAGCTACGTAGCTGAAATCAAGCATTCCCCCCCCCCCCCTCTCGCCGTGCACTCGTACTCACTCATTTTGGCCAAATAAGAGAGCGACAGGAAGCATCACAAAACTCGAAAGAGATTATGGTATCGAAGCGGACTTTGCGATTAACCGCGTTCTTTATAAAAGGTCGCGCATGTCTCCCACACGTATCTAATGTAAAAAAACAAAAAAACAAAATCGGACTTTTTTTTTTTTGTCCACGCTTGTTTATCAGTACAGCTCGCAACGGGATAGTTCTGACTGATCACTTCGCTTTACTGGAGTAGAGGAGGGATGTATGCTCTTGCTACCGTGATCATTATGACTGCCGTTTTAGTCATCGTTCTTCTCAGGTGAAGTAAGATCCATTCCTTGGTCGATGAGTCACAGTATTGTTTGTGTATTACTAAAATCAACTGTCGAGAGTTCTCCTCTTTTAACCTATCTCTAAAGAACATCACGTTCGTCAAGTAGAGCGTTTCAAGATAGAGGAGCTTAAGGAACTAAGCAATTTCGTATTTATTCTGGAATTTAATCACGTTCGAATTTTCTTGTATAAAACAAATACTTAATGCCTTTAAGTTACCTGATCTGTTTGTTTTGTAACTGTAATGACATGTTTACTTACATTTTAGAGAATACGTCCAACGGCCTTCCCCTATTATCCGTGCGTTTATTTCTAAAATGGCCATTTTGAAGTTCTGAAAACAGAAAAATTTATATGTATATATATATATATATATATATATATATATATAAGTCAAATATTCGTACTCTCGGAGTTGCTATGCTAGGAAGGTTATTGTATGTATTACATCAGTTTTGCCGAGAGGCTCAGCTTCGTCAGGAGATTCGCCTGACGAAGCCGAGCCTCTCGGCGAAACTCTCGTAATGCATACAATAAACTTCCTAGCAAAGCAACTCCGAAAGTACGGATCGTTGACTTATTATATTTTCCCGGTTCATTGTTCTCAAACTACTCTGCCTCATATATATATGTATATATATATATATATATATATATATATATATATATATATATATATATATATATATATATATAAATTAAACACGCTCTGCGTTTCCTAAAGTGTAACTGACGATGGTATTACATTTCAAAATTTCAATTCACGCCGCTCATAAAGTGACGCTCCTTATTTGTAACAACAGCTATGATGTGTTATAGTTAGCAAACAAAAATCAGTCACGTTTATTTTTCTTATCTGGAAGGTCGCTAACTATCTATTCTCAGATTGATATGTAATCACATTTACCATAAATTAACTTTGGATTTGTAACACTCGCTGAAGGTTTTTCAGTGTCTTTATTTTGTTGTATAAGCCGTTGCTCACTTCTGCCAAACATCAGATCTACCGCTTACATATTTATTAACCTCGCAGTTTGAGCAGATTTTTATTTAAGATAAAGACAATATACAAAAACGTATTTAGAGCAAGGATTGCTTGCGAAAAAAGTAAAACAGTTATTTCAAAAATCACACGCTCACACTACTTGTTTTAAAACAACACCTTAATCTATATGCTCTGTTAAGTAGTGATGCCCATCTGATGTTATATCAAGTTTTATTTTTTTATTTTGTAGATGGAGAAAGAAAAACTTTGAATACTTCCGAAACTTAGGTATACCTGGACCCGAACCAAACATTCTCTGCGGAAACCTCAGAGAATACCACCCAAAGGTAAATATTGCTTTCGTCTGGTAGTGCCGCGTCCGCCGCTTTGTGCCTGCCTCGTGGCCCTCGCCGCGGCTTCCGCATTCGGGAGGGGGAGGGGGGGGGGGGTGCGGGGTGCGGGAGGGATGTAGCAAAAGTCTTGTATCTTTGAGAGCCCAAAAGAGCCCAGAAGGTATGGACAAATGTGACTTTATTTGTTCGAGGTCTGGATATATTTGTCCAATGTGGCCAAACAGCGCCAAAGATAGGCTTCACTGCAGGTTTTTTGGCTGTCAAGTGGCATCTTTTCTGCCTAAATCGCCAAAAATGTGTCAGAGTTATTCGGTTTTCAAGTGGAAACTTTGGACCTTAATTGCCAATCGGTTGTGAAATTCTGACTTCGCTGCTGGTGCTCAAGTTCATTGCCATCTTTGGCTGAATGAAGTATGGCCCTTTAGAAATCATGTGTCGAGTCAAAGAAAAACCATAGCAACGCCAAGGTAAAGTATTCTGCCACTAACTAGAGCCTTTGAGTGAAACCATTTAAGGCCCAAGCCCGGGACTTCCAAGCCTGTGCCAAGTTAGACGTTTCGATGTCATGCTACCTGTGCAGGCTCACGCTTCTCAGAAGACGCCCTGCCCTTATTTTTCGTATATTACGCAATTACTTTAATAAAATATGCCTTTCACTCTTCATTGCGTGAAATGCTTTAGCTAGGACGTTTTGCACTGCTGGCGCAAAGGCTAGTCGTAAAGATCTCTCATGCACACTTTCTCATTTTCCATAAAAATATCGGTCGCCTTTATTAATCACGTACTGCTTTCCGCGTAGGGCCGACAACATGCCTTGCAGGAATGGTGCGATAAATACGGAAACATATTTGGGTAAGTGCAGCGATTTAAGGGGACACTGGGACAAAAAAACACATTTAATGGGCCTAGATGGTACACAGTTTTTTCTAAATTCCCCCCCCCCCCCGCCCCCCCAAAAAAACACGTTTGGAGCGATATTTACGCCGTTAAACGCAGTGTAGTTGAAAGTAGCCCTGCTCTAGGCCCCGCCCAGAACAAAAGGTGCTTAGATAGGTAAGCACACTTTCTTGGCTCTTATTGGTTGATGAGGTGATTGACGTGTGAAATATTCGTTGTGAAATTGTTTCTCCGTGCCGTTGTAGCATTTTTATCGACAATATATTTATGTTTGAGAAACGAACAATCTAGATAGAATCATTATTAGTTTCAAGACTATTCCTAGAGTGCCTTTAACGCTTCGGTTTTAAACGATAACAAGTATGGCTGCCCGCGTTTGCGGCATGCTCACCGAACTACGCTCGTTGATCTTCTTGGAAAATTTACAAAACAAAATGTGTGTCCCATATATGCTCTTTAAATTAAACAAAATGTATTTTAGCGCCACTTTAAGGGAATAAAATATATGGTCATCGGCCTAGAAAGTGCAAAAACGCTAATTTTTTTAATGTTTCTGTTTTCATTTTTTTAAATTACGAGAAATAATACCTTACCATCCATTATCCAGACATATTAGAAGTTTCACATTTTACAAGTTATTTATTATCCAGATTTTCTTATTCGTTTTTGTAAGCTAAGCATTAATTGCTTCTCTGCAGATTTTACAATGGAGATGTTCCAACCCTTGTAGTTAAGGACCTTGATTTTCTGGACTACGTCTTCGTCTCAAACTTCAAAAACTTTGCCGAACGCGGGGTAAGTTTTTTTCAGCTATGATAACAAAACGTATGCTCAGGAAACCTATCCTCTTACAGGAGACATGCATATTTTTATTTTTATTGTTCGTAATATGTGTCTTGCCCATAGCTTTCAAAAAGCTACTAAAGAAGTTTTAAGATAGAATTTCCTTTTTACGGCATATAAACCCACGATGATGCTTAATTTTTATAAGCGCTCGATTCAATTATTTCTTGTGATTGTAGAACGAGCATTGCTATTCTTCGCTCTCATTGTAATACTTCTTGACACAACTACTTTAGCATTTTCCAGTATACATATCTACTTAATTGATGAATTAAATTCAACATATCATTGATTGTGACTACGAGAACCTCAGACTATTTCTCCTGGAATGGTGACTAGAAAATTCTGGGCGATGATTATTTTTTTTTTGTTACTAGAACGTATTTCGTGGTACTCTTGGAAGTCATCAAATATGTGATTTGTGATGTGCCCATTAGGTTCACGAGGCGGTCTCCCAAATTTTATACGAGCAATTGGTAAAAAGAAATGCTGTCAATGCACACTTAATTTTAATTAACGTTTCTTTAGTCGTTAGCAATTAAAATGTGCACCCGGTATGTTTTAGTTTCATAGAGCTGCCTTCTTATGCTATTGACATCACTTCAAAGCGTGTGCTTAAAGAAAGGTTTGCAACGAAAAAAATTACTAAAATATTTTGACCACGATTAAAATATAAAAGCAACAATATCGAAGTCACTGATTCCTTAAGACTACATTAAAGTGTAAGATGTTTTTTTTTTAGACGAACTTAACAAAATTGATATTTCAGATCACCATGCGGACAGATCAGGTCCATTCTTCACTGGGATTGTCCATGATCCATGCCAACGAATCTCAATGGCGTCTTCTTCGAGGCTGCACCTTGCCAGAATTTTCTTCGTGCAAATTAAAAAGGGTAACTACAAAATCAAAGACGATTCCGCTAAATGAGGTTATAAAACACTTCAAAAATGTCCCGCAAATAAAGCCAATTGGGCACGGCACCCTCCAATAAAATATAATTATCAATGTCATTGGGTTAACATATTGGCTTCTAAATTGCAGTGACAACCCAAGGCCGTATTTTGTATTATACCAAGAGTCTGAAAATGTTTCATGGGCATCATTGTCAAAACTAAAGAACTAGAAGCTGCGTAAATGCGATGAAACAAATATTAAAAATAGGTATTTAACATTTTGTTTCGAGTCGATACGTAGATGGTGGACAGGGGCGTCTTTGATTTTTGCTGCTCTCAAACGGAAGTGATACAACAGGTAACGTTAGAACTTCTCCCGTTCTTGCGAAGTGCATGCCGTTGTCATAATCTTCGTCAGGAAGGATCATTCAAGTATTACTTAATCGAACAGGCAACTTAGTCGAACAATCAACAATATACTCTTCGAGGTGTAAAAGACACCTGGCTAAAAAAGTATGGTCGGCAAAGCGAGCATAGGTGGCTTTGTAGATCATACCAGCTCTACTAAAGTAGAGTTGGCTAGGCCGTATAAAGTTACCATAATGATAAGAACCAGAGGACAAAGTAAGGAAAAGTGCTTGTCTCCGCCACTTCCGGCCTTCCTAATATTAAAACGAAAACGACCTGGTACATCCGTGAGAGCTGCAAGATATATGTCTTTTAAATGCCTATAAATGAGCGTTACAGATTTCAACTTGCGCAATTTCTAAATGTATTTCCTATAGATATCATGAAAAGCACAGAAAGAAGGACCCAAGTAAAGAGGTATCTTGAAACACACTCCATGCGCTAGAAAAAAATGTTTTTTGTTTGTTTCCATGTTGTTTGTTTGTTTACTAGTTTAAGCCAATAATAAAACAATTGTTTTGGCGTTGTAGGGGCACTTTAGGCTAAAAAGAGTGTAAATAGGTTGCTGCGATAAAACTGTTCCAGCTGCCGGCAAAAAACCACCTCGACGCCACATAGAAAATGACAATTGAAAAGCACCTTATGTTGAATTGCAGATGATGCCTTTCCTCACTGAACAAGGAGGCATATTCATGGAGGTCCTGGGTAAACTTGCTGATGAAGGGAGAGAGGTGCCAATGCTCGAAGCTTTCCAAGCACTGTCCATGGACTTTTTTTGTCGGGCGAATTTTGGAATAGACTCCAACTTTCAGCATACCACGGAAAGTCTATTCTACACTAAAGCCGAGAATGTCATCCCAGGAATGATGATAGGCCCCGTTCACGCAATTGCACGTAAGGAATTTATCGTTGTCAGCTCGTCACTTATTGTATCACATGATAACTTATCTGGTGTGATACCGTTTTTGGTCATATATTGTTTTTCATGTGCCTTGAACACATTAAGGTTTTTATACAGAAAAATTGAGACACCAATAATTACCATCTCCCAAAAAGGAATGCTTAACTCGAAGGTTTAAAGTTTTGAGGTGTGAAGTTTTAGACATTAGCAGAGTGAATAATTGAGCGGGTTGGTACGTGTTCGTCTAAAAACGGCGCGAATTCACACGGCCAAAGTGAGAGACTGGACGAAACAAGCATCCGACTTTATAGTTTTTGCTTAAACATATTTTTAATCCCGTCATTTGCAAAACTTCCTCCGCAAATTTGAGCCATTGGGTCCGGAAAATATACGTGCGACTTCTATAGTATTATCGCAAGTATTTTTGGTGTGTGGAGTCCTCGGCATGACAATCAAAAAGATCTACGGAAGAACAGCACAGAACTAGAATTTCGAAATATGACACTAGGCACGAGGTGAGCTTCTGAAGTATTGTGCTCAGTGTCAAGTCAGGGATATTATTTTTGAGTCTAAGCAATTTTATGACCCCATCAATCTCTAATCGTCCCTCGTACAACATATTGATTTGTTCTCACGAGCTCCCTTGGGGTAGTAGATGCCCCATAATTATTTAGAATGTGTAGCACTGGTTTGCGTTTTGGCACCAATTAAAATGCTATCCTAGGTTTTCTTCTGTCCCAACCTCGAAAAGCAGCATTCCTTCCTTGAAACAAATGCCAACGTTGGGTTTTCTCAGTTAAGTAAACCATTTGGTTCAGGCTATGTACATCCCTGAAATTTCTTTAACAATATCCCGGAAGCGTAGACCGGTGGCCCGGTCGGCGCCGTACCCCGGAGCAGTGCGATGACCGCTGTGAGTATCAGCTTTTGCGCACAAAGCACATTAATGTGCGAGCGTTGTCAGCTAGGCTCTTCTGCTGACTGCATGCGGCTGCTGCTTAATTCTTATCTGTCGATAAAGCTATCCGCCGAAGTGGTCGTGTCCATGGACGGACTCCGGTCAATAGAGTTGCGGAAATGAAGTCCTATGATATTACGTTTGCATTCCTTCTCTCCGAGACATCTTCTACTCACGCATTTTTTGGGGATTCATATCCGGCGATAGATACTACGCGAAGGTATTGACCGATATAAGAACCAGGCGATTTCTTGAACTCTCCGTTTTATTTTTATCGACAGCGCGTATCAGCGCAACCTGAAGTGCACAAAGAGAACGTATCTCGTGTTGGCTTACTGCGCCGTTTAGTTACGTCGACCACACAAATGTACTTCTTTTGCATAATTTCGTAAGCAGATTCGCTGTAGGTAGATTAAACGCGATAAATCGGCGTGGAAACATTGTTTTTGAAAAGCGAACTAATTTTGTTAAGCCCAATTGGCGCCAAGGGAATTAGCCGGCGTCCTCTTAGGATTTCCGTTCGCGACGTCACTACCGGGAATTATATCGCCATGATTAGCGGAATTTTCGTCACCGTGAACCGGCGACTGGGTAGGCATCTTTAGTACACAAAGAAGCTATGGCTCGGCCAATCCCCAATGCCGGCCACAGCGCCGCTTTTGGTCGGGCACGTCGCTAATATTCAGTGATAGCGTAAAAAACGCGTGGTGTATTGAGAACCCGAGTGTCTTATTATCAGATTGCAGCCAATGAGGTTACCGCATTCGCCGATTCGAACGCCGAAAAACAAATCACGAATGAAGTAGCACACGTACAATAAGCCACTCCATGTGCTGTCACTGAGGAAAACGTTACAGACAGCCCAGGAAGTTCAGAGAGTGGCAAATCTCGATCACTCTCATTTGCTTTGCTTATTCCATGGAATTTCTACTTAAGCCAATAGGAACGCCAACCAACGATTCACAAAGAAGCGTGAACGTTAGACTCGACGCCCTCTGCTTCTTAAGTTGTTAGTAACTCTATATGTGCGTGGCTTGAAATGCACAACATTGCCGGAGTTGGGAATGAAGGTAGCGCGCTCTAAGAATTCCGTTAACCTTGAACTATATGGTTATGTTACTTTGGTTACGAGGGTCCAGAAAGAAAGTGAGCGATTTGTGAACACATCTCTGTACTCTCGCATTTTGGTCTTTATTGTTCGCGCATTTAGAGATGGGCAACCCAGAAACAAAACCGGATCCACTGCTGGTGATTTTATTTTTTTTAAACAAATTAAAAAAAAAATTAATAATCCCTGGTAACTGCTTCTGCTTGCTTTAACCTTTGAATTTAATTGCATTATAATAAAAAAAATTAACGAAGGTTTTAGAATGGCGCGCCCCTTTTCGTGTGAGCGCTCTGCCTAGGCATGCACCAGCCGACTATAATATTTGAACCTTTGTCACATACAGACAACTCCAAGTGGCGAAAGCTAGAACTATGGTTCGAATTCGGAAGTGGAGTTGCGATAGCTCTCCCGCCTCCTCCACCGCGGAGGAGGCAGGAAAAATAGCAGAACACTTCTTCCCGAGGCGAACGGTAGTTCAAAATTTCGCCGCTGTCACAGAATTCTACTTGTAACTGCTCCGGTACTCATGCACCAGGCTTTTGATATATGCGTGAGACTTTGCTAAACGCTGTTTTATTACACACATACGGGAGGAAACTAGCAGAGCCATAAAAAGAGATATCAAAGTAGATAACTCCAGCTACACGTGTGGTAAACAGGCATTGTATTTATTTTTAATCAACGTGGTAGAAGGTGCGTGACGGGTATATCTGCATCAGATATATGTTTTGATGCATGAAGCACAAGTGTTAAATAAGAAGTCAAATTAAATACGTATACCAATCAGATGAACTTGTACTCTGTAAATCGTGACCTGCTGAGTTCGAAGCACGTGCCCTCAATCGCATATATCTCTGTTTCAACACGAGTTTAATTTATGAGATTGAACTTATATCTAGATCCGCATACTGAGTAATTTTCAACTTTCATGTAAGGGCGTTTTGTAAAATCGGTTTGAAGTATAACTTTCAATTATGTCTCGCATTTCCTGAAAGACTATATTATAATTAAACATATATTATAATTAAAGATACAGGAATCAATCTTTGGTGTCATGCAAACAAACCGACATTTTTTTTTTGCGCTTTTACGTTGGCACCAATAATAATTTTGAAAATGTCTCCCGTCTTTTCTGCAGAATGCACGACGACACTCGGATTGTTTATGAAACCATTCTTTTGGATTAATCGAATACTCGGAAGTTTTACCATGAATATATTTGCCGAAGAAATGAAGAAGGTTGTTCGACTCAGAACGGAAAATCCTAAAGTATGTGGTTCTTTTCTCTGTAACCATACCACCTATGTGTCCAAGCAAAGATCTAAATTCATTTTTTAATTTTTAAAGATTGGATTTTGAGCATTGCAATTAGGGAATGTGGATTAAAATACTTGTTTCTACTATTCGTGTTACTGTTCATTGATACTGTTAATTGTTAAAGTGATATGGAAGCTACCTCTTGCACTGCGTTTATTGTTATCATAAGCATATAAAGAGACTATCAAAGTTTTCAAGCCAATTTTTCTATTAGACATTGCATTGTAAAACCCTGATATCAGTAATAAGCAACAAAGCTATCGCACCTGAAACACTTTAGTTAATTACTATACACCCGAAGTACCAAAGTACCAAACTAGCAGGTTTCAAATGGGATAGTTTACTTTTTGTAGCATTCTACATCTAAAAAAAATATTGCCATGCATAATTGTTGTGGACCTTAATAATGATTATTTATGTGAAAACTGGTGGACTTTTTTTAGTTTTTATCACACTTATAGTCTTGCCAATTATTAAATCTAAGTGGCGGATCAGCCTCTTGTGACGGCTTACGACTAAAAAGGTTTAAAGTCGTTTATAAGCTTCTCCAGATGCAAGCAGTTCCAAGTGCGGGAGCCAGCCTTAAGTGAGGATCTTTGGTGCTTCTGCAGTGATTCAAATCGAACACGTTGGCATAATTTAAAAATTTTCTCACATATGTCTTTTGTATATTAAAATAAAACTTTCGTCTTTATGTGTTTCACTTAATAAAATCTGCCATGTCTTTCAGCTACGAAAAAACGACATGCTTCAGAACCTTTTTGAAGCCGAACTGCATTCCAAGCACTTTACTAAAGGTATCGAATTCGAGTCACCTAGGTAACTCGACGGTAGAATATCAAATCAAGTCCTATTTTAATAGAGAAAATAACACTAAGTCTATTTTACAATCTTTTGTACTCGCAAAATACCTTGTTTGAAAGCAGACGCGAACGCTTCACAAAACAAATAACAAGCCATGATCATGGTAATAAACTTTAAGATATATTTAGCATTTAGGAACCTTTTCTCAAAGAAAGATTTACTTAAAATAACGGCAAGGTTTACAGAAAAACATTTTTTAGTATCGTGTTTGTGTACACAATACAAGGTGAACGCAAAAGAAAAAAATCTAGGCATGGAACCATTGTGCCTTTAACCTCACTCGTTTTCTAGTCTAAAGAGTGTCTTATATGCGAATTTGTATGTTCACGGTGCTGTGAATAAAACATGTTTGTTGTAACTTTTATATATTCTAATCTCCCCCGTACTATAGTCTCTCGCGCTGCGGTAATATTTAAAACAAATGACTAAGTAATATGTACTGTATATATACATATATACTTTAAACAAACAGGCGGGCTTCAAGATGTTCGGCGCCTGTCCGAAGAAGAGTTGGTGTTGCTGACGACAGTTCTCTTTCTTGGCGGGTAAGCAAAAACGTTTCGAGACATTTGGCCTTTTAATAAGCACGTTTCTAACACCAATTATCTTCACCACGGTCAATAACAAAGGAAATCTGGTTAGTCGTTTCTTCCTTACGGCTACTGAGTGCTTAAAAAATGCTTGGCGAGGCTTGTGACATTCACCCTTCTTGGCTCCTGATTCCTTCTGTTGTTTGAGCGTAATACTGCAATATTAGTGACTGCTGAATAATAGTGAGACGCTCAAAACGAGCCATGACCCGTTCATCTTAAGCTCTCAGTGACCGCAAGGGTTAGGAAGGCCGAAATTTATACGTCGCTGACAGCCAACATAAATGCGCCCGCATTCCCAATAATTGCGTTGACGATCCTAAAAGCACTGAAACGAAAACGATTATTTAGCTTTTGGAACTAAGTAAAGCGGTTTTATGACATGCCTTTACTTTAGTGTTGAGCATATAAAGGACTTTTTTTTTTACAGCGCAGCTCTTAGGCGCCCGTTTTCGGCTTGAGCGGCGTCGCCGTCGCCGTAGGCGTCGGCGTCGCCGTAGGCGTCGGCGTCGCCGTCGCTGTCGGGGTTACGAGGGTTACTAGGGTTACTCTCACGAGGGTTACCCTCACGAGGATCAGGAGGGTCACCAGGGTTTTGAGAGTTACCCTCACGAGGCTCATGAGGGTTACCCTCACAAGAGTTACGGGGTTACCCTCACGAGGGTCATGGGGGTTACCCTCACGAGGGTCACGAGGGTTACCCTCACGAGGGTAAAGAGGGTTACCCCACTGAGGTCACGTAACCCCCCCCCCCCTGAGGTCACGTGACCCGGCATCCGCATCGTCATCGTCATCTTTACTGATGACGTCCCCAATGACAATGACGTCACTGCTGACGTCACTGATGACGTCATCGTCATCGTCACGTCACCTCACAGGGGTCACGCGACCCCCCTGAGGTCACGTGACCCCGGTGACGTCACACGACCCCCGTGATGTCACGTGACCCTTGTGAGGCGACGGCGACGCCGCTCGGAGGGAGGAATAGCAGACAGGATGAGGAGGTGAGGAGGAGGGCGGAGGGGCATACCTTCCCCTCAGTACCCTTCCCTCCTCCTCCTCAAGGGCTGCGCTTTAATTCGGCGTTACAAGGAGATGTAAACGGCTTTCATTTTTTTTATTTGTTTATTTGAGCACCTCTGCGTCTAACCGAAAGCGGGACTCTCCAGCCTTTTGAGTGAGCTCCATTTTTACTGCATCAACTCAGCTAAGTTTAGAAATATTTATTGTAGACATTTTTAGTAAATCCGTTGTCCCGTAGTTGAGGTTTTGCTCCATCAGAATCTCACACAAACATCGCTACGCGTTTTTATTTTTTTAAGTTGTGTGAGGTGTTGCAGTGACGCGCGCTTTGAACTCACACTTTCTCTTTAAACTTTTTAACATTCGTGATGATACAAATATTCATTGGCATATAGAGTCAAAGTGTGGTAGCACATTTTATTCGTAGTCTATATATATATATATATATATATATATATATATATATATATATATATATATATATATATATATATATATATTATTCTTATTCTGTAGAGAACCAAAAATTCGACTGAGCTTGAAATGTATATTTTTATACCATAACTCCAACAGCTTAAGAAGTTAAAGAAAATAAAAATTCGATCATAATTCTAGATAGTATCTCAACCTGAAAATATAACAATTTATAAAGTTTAAATGCTGATAAATAAATGTTTATTTTTACAGATTTCAGACTACTGCGGTGACATTGAGCTTTATGTCCATGTTACTCGCTATGCATCCAGAAATTCAAGAGAAAGTGAGGCAGGAAGTGAAGGCGACCATTTTAAGTTCGGTAATGCTCATTGATTTTTTACTCACTACTAAGAGTACTAAAAATTTAGCTACATTACCTGTCAAACAAGTGATTCACTGAATGCATTTGCTTGCCAAGACGTCATAGGAGGAGAGATAAAATCCTTTCGGTTTTCAGTAAGTTGTTCGTTATATTTTAGTAACACCTTGACACGTTTTGTTACTGCGATTAGAATGTGAAATCAACAAGAACATAAAATGTATTAGCTCAGATTTAAAAAGACCTCACCACTTTATTATTTCAGCAGAATACATATAATACCGTATTTACTCGAGTAATAGCCTCACTATTTATGAAGAAGTGCGTAAACTTTCCAACAAAACACATATACAGCGAATCATGGCGTTGCGCATAACTAACGTAGCGAATAACCAGATCGAGAACACGATTCTCCATGCAAATGCAATCTTCACGGATGGTATCTTTGCACGATGACGTTATCTCTGTCCCATAAAGAGCTGGAGTCATGCTGTCGATCGCGGTGATTGGCAATCTGCGTGCTCCTGGGAAAAACGAACTCTCAGGTTTTCTTCATAATCAGTGCGGCTATTAGTCGAGTAAATACGGTATCACAGCTTTATATTTTATTAAAAACAAAGAACTCAAAGGAAGACGGGGTAAAAGATATGTTCATAATTAAATTTAACACAGACATACACAATGATGCCACCAAAATAAACTAATCTAGCCCACAGCCGCTCCAACCATTACATAATTCGGCAAACTGCTAGGTAAAAATTCACCAAAATAGAAAAATATATACTGTATATATTAAAGCCTTCTTCCTCCAAATTGTAAACACCCACATAGAATTAACATACAAAGATCTACAAGGATAATTTTAGTTCGTCCTATATTAACAGATGTGTATTCCTAATTTGCAACAAGAATGTTTTCTTACACTCTAAAAAAAGCACGTGCGTCTACTTTCACGCACAACACTCGGAGAACCACTCACCCCAACTTACGGAGGCAGCTCAGCGAATTACCATGCGGAATCATATGTTTAGAACAAAAAATGGAGTCCGAGTTGTGACATTAAGCACTGCAAGACTGACGTTTTGCATTGGTTAATCTCAACTCAGGCTGTGTTTTTTTGGTTTGAACATATGTTTCGGCATCGTCATTCGCTGAGCAGCCACCGTAAGTTGCGGTGATTGGTTCCCCGAGTGTTGTGAGGCAAAGTATACACACGGGCGTTTCTAAGAGTGTAGCAGTTCGGTTTCTCTTCATTTAAATTATTCTCATTCTAAGTTACATTATATAGCATTCATATTTTATAGCGAAAAATCTTAAATGAACGCATAGAATAAACACATAATATTATATAATATTCCATCATATGCGAACCTACACCTCATGTAATATATATAATCTTTGACATCTTTATTGGACGCAATATATACGAAAGCTTTCTTTTTTTTAAAAGGATAGGCATGTGGGTGTTTAAGTGTAAGATGTTACTCTCCTCACGTGCATGCATTTCTAAATATTATTTGAAAAGCACAGGGTGTCTCATTTTACCCAGGTGTATTGCACTATTAAACTTACGAAAGACGTGTTGACTCCGTGTTATTAATTATATTATTTCATCTATATATATTCCAACAGGGATGCCTGGATTATGACACCACGATTCACAAACTGAAATACACGACGCAGGTCATGAACGAGACGTTGCGATTATATCCACCCTCACTTACGTGAGTTGGAATCACTTGGCTCAAATTCTCGAGGCAGCACTGTTTTGCATTTTATTTTTTCATATTTTCCAACGGACAATGCGTATATATTAGGCAAAGAAAATCTGGTATATGATCGGTAGTCCTTTTAAGTACCCAGGATAGAGTGAACTATTTCAGACAACGCAGTCTTTTTGGGTAGGTTCATCTAGGTAGTGTTAGTAATTAAAAGTATGTAAATTTTTATAAACTTCGGAAGGCGTTAGAAGTATTGTTTGAGTGCTCTCGACTTCTAAACAAATCACTGATATGTAACATTACTAATATGTGTACTCGTCTAATCACAAAATAAAAAAAACTTTATACTTTCCGTCTTCACATGTCCGTGAGTAAATGTTGCAAAAATAATCTAATTTTTGTAGTATAGTTATTCATATATTCAATTTACATAGTTTGAATGTGGCACCGTCATTAGGTAAAATGCTGGCAATTTGTAAAACACGAGAACTGGTAAGCATCAAATATTAATGTGGAGTCAGGTACGCGGGAGGACTGCTTGTTAAGCCATATAAGAGCCGCCCCCATTTAACACAAATTTTATCATTTGCGTGAACTGTCATCCGTATTTCCAGGTTTCATACAAGAACTGCAAAGAACAGCTTTGAGTACAAGGGTATAACATTCAAGGCCGGAATGTGTATCATGGCACCCGTTATGCAGCTGCACAGAGATCCACAATATTGGACAGACCCAAACAAGTTTGATCCTGACAGGTAACAGGATCCACTACATTGGACAGGCCACAGCATTTTAATGGCGGGTTGGTTTGCATCCCGAAATATTAGTTGAACTTTCGTGATAGCCCTCACTAAAAAAAAAAAAAGGGTTGTGTGTATGTTTATACAGCCTGGAACTTGTTAGCCCCTCACTTAATGCGTTAAAAACCCGTTTTTAAATGTTTCAATGCAACGAAAATTAATCTTGAATTGGGACAGTGTACGAATGTTCACTAGATGTTATGTGCCCATCATAGATTCATATAAAAGTAGCGCTCAAAGAGTAATCTCATCAGATATGCCGAACTGTCAACCACCGCTTTACTGAGAAACTCAGACTTCCAGTGTTAAAGAATGTACAAACCTGGCACTTTTGAAGTAGCGCGTGCCTGAATTATTAATATATTCGCTCATTACAATTCCCATCAATACCTAACATTAAGTGACCTTAAAAGCATTCACTATCTCCGGCGCCAGCTTTTGCTGGGTCGACAAAAATTAAAGCACTGAGGGTGGCTAGAGAGGTGGCAGATCCGTTCGCTTCTCATAAGCGCTGTTCATAACATTTGAGCATTTTGTACTGAAATTCTTAATAATCGAATATCTCAGAAATATGGATTTTCAGGTCATGGTCGCGTGCCACACGAGTACAATCTACGCTTGTTTTCAATTCAGCGTACGTAATCTTATGTATGGTATGAAACCAATTCATGATAATATGTGTACGTTCTATACGTTGCATTTATCTCTCGATAGTGAGAGTAGAAAACAAAAACCGTGTGCCAAAACCTTGGTCCATTGCTCACTTACTCGTTCTACAACTATCTGGGTGGTATTTAAACCGCTATTGTTTTAGTAAGACTAATGCGGTGTTTTCACTGTCATTCATTCTCTTACGGGTAAGCAAAAAAGGTAGCGTCTAATATACTTATTGAAACGTTGAAGACAATCTTAAGGATGTACTGGCGCGGACACTAATAGCTATAACACGACAGCCGTGACCATTCTATACCCCAATCGCCACATAGAAGGTTCATTCCGAAACACCCCGCCTACTGCGCCAACCCTCTTCGACTGATTTACTTTTCCAAGTTGCGATTACTCTCTCTTGTCGTCTGCTAGGCCGACGCCGCCACTGCGCTTGACGGTGTTTGCTTTGACTTCGCCGACTCACGGAAACGAGTCAGTCAAACAACCAACGAAGTGGAGAGCTTAACATAACCGTTGCCCATGTTTGTATACATATCGTTGAATATTGCTTTTATTAATCGTACAGGCGCCTGTTCATGGTGCTTCTTTTGTCAAGATGCGCAGCGCAAGTTCGTCTGCTTCTTTGTCAGGGGTTGGGATGACATCAAAACGCCGAGCCCTGATTGGCTCTGATTGAAGAATAAGGGGTAGAGCTCGAAGCAAGCTGCCTTTAAGTCTACCCACTATCCTTCAATCAGAGCCAATCAGAGCTCGGCGTTCTGAAGTCACCACAACTCCTGCAAAAAATACAGAGGAACTTGCGCTCCGCAATGCTTTGCTCATTGTGCTTATCTCGGTGTGACCCCTTCGTTGGATGTTTGGCTGATTCGTTTCTATGACACAAGGAATCTCGATACAGATAAAGGCAGCCGCAAAACCCCGTGCCGCAAACATCGACAAGTGCTGTGGCGGCGTCTGCTTTGTACCTAGCAGTCAAAGAAATGGTGTTATCGCAACCTGAAAGAGCTATTCCTGTCGCTCAGGGTAGACGGAATAGGCGTGATGTCTCAAAATGTCCCTGCTGTGTGGCGCTGGGGTACTGAACGTCCGCGATAGTACTTGAGCGGAAACTATGAGCTGAAACAACCCTTTAGGCTTCTTTGGTTTACTGGTCCATTTGTAAAGAAGCTTCCATGAAAACCTGTGTTAGAACGCAAAGCTTGCCTCTCGGCTGGGTGTCGATTAAAAATTTTAGCCCGATTGATCGCCACTCTTTAATCGATTAATTAAACGATTAATCCGCTTCGTTCATTCCCGTGCAAAACAGTTTTAAAAAAGTCAAAATTAAATATTTTGCATTGATGAATATTTATTAAACGGCGCAGTACAATTTAGAATTTAAAACCAATCTTGATGTGTGGTTGAGTACAGTCAAAAGACACCCACACTCAAGAATTATTACTTCAGCCGCAGGGCAACGAGATTCGTTGATATTCTCCGGCATTAGCGAACTCCTTTGATTGTTCAGAATAGTATCTGCTCCGCTAAACAGACACTCGCACGGTGTTGAAGTGGCTGGGACACGTATAACCTAATCAAATCGTTTGGAGTTACAAAGCTGGCCCTTACAGATTACTTTAAGTCAACATTTATTCTAAAGTTTGCCTTGATACAGGTGTACTCGTTTACGTCTGCGTAGTAAAACGTTAAAGTTTTCATTTTTTTCTTGTACAATTTATATGCTTAACCGGTTAAAAAAATTAATCCTTTCTAAAGCATTAATCGATTAATCGGTAAGTAATCGATCAAAAGCCCTGCCCTAGTTTCAGTCTTTAAAATATTTCATAATTTGAGAGACAATAGAACTCGTGGCAAGTGTAGGCCTAAGAAGAGTCTGGAGTGGAAGTTTCAGTTCATATTGTACAGGGGCGCACATATTGCGACGTTTTTGCGGCCCAGTCGAACATCAACGTTTACGTCCTAAGTTTCGACACGAAAACTCAGCGAATAAATGTTAGGCCATTAAATCATGAGGAAAAAAAGCTAGGACTAGCAAACACGCGCTTACTCCGGAGATGTACATGTTACTGAAACAAAATAACCAGATACCATTACTGGTAACTCAGTCAAAAAATAATTAAGTACGGTTATTCGTTACTGCGATCTAAACAAATAATGCATTCCATCTGCTTTAAGATAACGCGTTATACTTTCATTACTCTGCATCTGCCGTTTCTATATTGCAGCATAGCAGCTTCCAACATTTGTCGTTGTTATATTTTTTTGTTTTTTCTATAACAAGTTCGTTTAATAATAACAGGTGATATATTGATGCACCTTGTGTACAACGTTTCATGGTCCTGTATACAATAAAAGCGCTAAAAAGACAACGCACATGTCAAAGGACGACGACCACCGCAGAGCACATTTTGTCGCCTTATAAATTATGTGTCGTCTTTTCAGCGCTTTTAACCTATACAATGAATCACCAAGTAGTTCAAGTACAGACCCTATTTATGGTATCTTAAGAGTTGAATCGTCGTGCAGATTACAGGCGCGAGCTGAAGTGAGAACTGGGTTGAGTACTTGTATTGTAGACGTTCCCTCGCAGAAGTAATTCAATACTCTTTATTACTCTTTACTTTATCAAAAACACAAGATAACTTTACTCGTTCCTTCCTTTGAAATCAACTGGTTTATTATTTCGTTACAAAAAGTAACTAGGTTGAAGTAACGAGTTACTCGGAGCGGTTACGTAAATGTCAGCTTTGTTCCACGCGTATCAAGCTCTCATTATGATTGTCAATTACAGGTTTAGTTCCGAAAACGAAGGAACTTACTGCAAGAGAGCATTTCAGCCTTTCGGTGTTGGACCACGCTGTTGCGTCGGATACAAGTTGGCTCTTCTTCAAGTATTGTACTTCACAGCTAGAATGGTGCAAAACTTCAAGATGGAACTCGGAGAAGCACACAAGGTAGCTTCTGTATTTGATTCAAAATTAGCTGTCATCTCCCCGATCTTTATATAAACATTAAGGGTTCCGAGCGCCCTTATTGGGCAAGTTAACCTCCTTCGTTTGAAGACCAACCGTAATGTTGAGTGAGGCAGCTAGGGCAGCTAGATTAAACGTACTTGCTAGTGTTAATTAAATTTGCTTCTGAGTAATTGAATTAGCTTCTTGCCCATTATCAACAACTTTAACGGACAGATTGGGGTTGAGTGTTATCGGTGGAACTGCAGGGAGTACGGATATAATATTTAGCCTTTAAAACTTCATTCGCATCTTAGCCGTAGAAGCATCCACAAAAATGTAGTGAAAGAGCACATGTTATTATCAAGACTATAGCTCCGTTGAATTCTATTATATTTGCCTTTTTATACAGGTTAGCAAAAGTAAGAAATTATATATATCTGTCAATATTAATTATTTTAGAGACTGCTTTATATATACAGGGTGTTTTTTTTTAAGCTTAACAGAATTTTTTTTTAAAAAACTATGAAAGCTAGATTAATGCGGTCTGTGCAGGTGAGTTATACGGCCAGGGGGACATATTATAGGAGGCTAATGGTAACGATCAGTCGGCTAATTAGTTAAAAATTGTTAATGAACTTTTTAATTAATAAAAATAGACATTAAGGTCCAATTAGAAACTTGCTCAGCGCCATCGAAAACCATTAAATCAGTAATTTTCAGAAAGACTTTGAGCGCGTGAGAAGCGTAGTAGTGCACTAAAGTTAGCACTCGTGGAGCACGTACAAAGCTAGCGGTTGCGATAAGGCGCCCGCGCAATTTTTCCGTCGCTTATCTAGCCCCAGCCTTGTACCTGCTCCACGAGCGGTAACTTTCGTGCACTACTACGCTTCTCACACGTTCAAATTCTTTCTGAAAATTACTGATTTAGTGGTTTTCGATGGCGCTGAGCAAGTTTATAATTGGAACTATATGTCTATTATTATTAATGAAAAAGTTAATTATCGAATTTTAACTAATTACCCGACTGAAGGTTACGATTAGTCCCCTATACTATGTCACCCTGGCCGTATAACTCACCTGCGCGGACCGCATTAACCTAGCTGTCATGGTTTCTTTTTAAAAATTCTGTTAAGCGTAAAAAAACACCCTGTATATATATATATATATATATATATATAATGGGAATGAGTGAAGATTGACAAGTGCAGCCGTAGTAATATTGTGAAGGAAGAGGGGAGAAGGTGATTATTAAATTTATTGCATTAAAGTTAGGGAAAGGGAAAGGGAAAGGGAAAGAGAGCTGGCGAAAAATTGGGCCAGTAGCGGGGATTGAACCCGCAACCTTCGCCTGTCCGGGGCGACGCCTTGACCGATTAGACCATCCTGGCCACTGGTTTCCACTAAGCATCTTCAGACCACAGTGCTCGCCGAGCTGCACGACTCACCATGTTCGGGCCATTTAGGTGTCATTCGAACCTACCCTTAGCAAAAAGAGGCCGTACTTGAAACGAATTTGAAATATATTGAATATGAATATTCATTTTGTATTCATTCTGTATTATTTTGTCCGCATTCGAAATACGCACGTAATGTATTCAAAATATATCATAAATATTAATCAGAAAAGATTTTAGATATACCAAAAATATAATTCCTTCCCCCTCAAGATGTCATTTGTGTACTAAAAAGCGGCTACACAATTTTTCTATTTTGTTAGTAAATGTATTTCTGTGGTATTTTAAGGCTCTACTAAATACATCCCACAACTACACATCAGAAACGAACACAAATACAAACACAATGACGCACTGGACACCTGAATCACAGTCCCGTTGACTGCTCTAGAGCCTTATATAGCCTACATATTCAAGGTAATCATTTGGCCGGTGACCAGCTCTGCAATTATTAAGGTTCTAAGTATTCTATCTTCTCCTAGGGCGTCTGTCAAATAGGAAACAGTGTACTGAAGTTCGTGGACGATATCTCTTACTAAAAATCATTGGTACAACTAATAATAATTTGGCGCAGTCGCTAAAACAATATCCACAAAAACGGCTAATAGAAGAAATGTTATTGCTTCTCTGCATAGCACCACTCAGGATGAAGCGAGTCAAGCTAGTTTCTTCACTTTAGAATAGTAATTTTGCTTTTCTTTACTTGTTGACTAATTAATATGGTCATTAACGTCACTATATTAAAACCACTACTCAAATCACATACAATGGCGAGTAGTCACATTCAGTGAACTAACATTGCGCTAACACAATTTCACGCCAAACATATCTGCTCACAGCTCTTGCTGAAGCTTTCCAGCATCAGCAAGTGTTGTGGTTGTAGTTCCCGAACCCCGTTTGTGATTGGTGTGCAAGAAACTCATCAGGTGTGTTCTTGATAGAAAAAAGGAAATAATAACATAAACATCTCTGATTCATCAGTGCGATGCTGCACAACTCAATTGACAAACTAATCAAATGTTGTATTTAGGCAGTTCAATGTACTCCACATCTGCTTGAAGTGAATTTCTGATAGGCGAGCTTTTCAATACTTTGGTAGTTTAAGTCAAACTACCAAATTATTGCAGTCAAAAGGTACTTAGGGTATAACACAACAATATTTACGATTTCCAGGTATTTTAAGAGCATTCTGCCCATATTTTTGATCACTGCCTTTTTTAGGGTTGGAGTATATTTTCCATGAAATAAACTAATATTTTAAGGAATCTAATTGAAAAGTATTTTGTGCCTACTAATTTAGTATTTACTTATTTCAGAACGCATAAAGAGAACTTCAAATGTAGTTTAAATAAAAGAATTTTAAAGCTATTTTCAGAAATATATTTTAGAACTAGGTAAAAAAAAAAAAAGAAGTGTGTATTTTCGGTGTATTTTTTGTGTACTTACAATTATGAGCTGTACTTCAAATACACTCAAATTAGAATGTGGTATATTTCAAACGTCTTAGTTTTCGCTAAGGGTATGCCCGCGTCAAACAGCGATTCTACTGGGTAAACATGTACCGCACAGCCAAACGATATGTCTCCTCGTGTGACTCCTGCCAACGTCGCAAAACACCATCTACGCGGCCCTCGAGACTACTTCAGACTTTGGCTCCTCCTGACCACCCGTTTCATCGAGTTGGCGTGGACCTTCTCGGCCCATTTCCTGAGTCCTGCACTGGCAAACGCTGGGTGGCAGTTGCAGTAGATTATGCCACACGGTACGCGATTACAAGGTCCCTTTTCACTGGCACTGCTGTCGACGTCGCCTATTTCCTCTTTGAAGATGTAATCCTCAAGCATGGTGCACCAAGAGAACTCCTTTACGACCGAGGTCGCCCCTTTATATAGAGAGTCGTCAGTAAAGTTTTACGAAACTGCTCCATAGTCCACAAACAGACAACGGCCTATCATCCCCAAACAAACGGCCTGGTTGAACGACTCAACAGCACGATCTCCGAGATGCTTTCTATGTATATATCCACCGACTACCGCAATTGGGACACTGTCCTTCCATACGTTACTTTCGCCTACAATTCCTCCCGCCACGACACAACAGGCTATTCGCCCTTCTATCTTCTATTCGGCCGTGAACCATCCCTCATGCTTGATTCCCTGCTTCCATTGCAACAGGACACTACGCTCACGGACCACACGCTCGACGCCATGTGTCGTGCTGAGGAGGCACGCCAATTAGCACGCTTTCGGACTCTAGATTCGCAAGAGCGGCAATGTGTTCGCTATGATCACGGGCGCAACGTCGCCGTTTACTCTCCCGGAGATCTGGTGTTGCTCTGGACACCTCAGCGTCGCATCGGCCTCGCTCAAAAGCTTCTTCCACGTTATCGCGGTCCATACAAAATAATTCACCAAACCTCCAACGTCAATTATGTTGTGGAGCCTTACGGACCTCGCCAATATCAACGCCCTGAACATCCTCAGACTGTTCATGTCCTACGACTCAAGCCATACCCCGCTCCACAAAACGGCGAGACGCCGTTTCCCCCGGCGGGCGAGTAATGATGCGAAGAGGAAAAAGGCAGCTAGAAAATGGGAACCAAGGAAGACGAAGACGCTAGAGCAGCTCGCTTGGTTTTCTACAAGAACCCTTATTCTTCCGGTGCCTCCTTCACTGTAAATTAAATCATCTCATAATCACCGTAACATTTTATATATATATATATATATATATATATATATATATATATATATATATATATATATATATATATATATATATATATATATATATATATATATATATATATAAATTGTGAGGATAGGAATACGCAGATATTTAATGGGGGATGTTTAGATACAAGGGATATCATCGGTGATCGAATGACCGCAGTCCACAGTACGAGCGCGAGCCTGCCCCCTTCGGTGTCCTTTTGGTCGTCGTTTCTCCGGCTTCCTAACAATATCCCCCCGTCGTGGAAAGGGCCGGGCACCTGGCACTTGCCGCAGAGGTAATTAGTTGTGTCGGTAATATGGCTTCATGCGGGCAACGTGCACAACTTCTCTCGATTCGGAGTGACGGTCTCGAGGCGGCAAAACTGGGGCCACTTAATAGTTCGTTGGAGAGAGTTGGCTCAAGACACGGAAAGGGCCTACAAAGCGCTTCAGAAGTTTCTCAGAGTGTCCGGCGATGCGGGATGGGGTCCACAAGAGAACTTCATCTCCGACGTTGTAACAAGTCGGGCGATGGAGGTCGGCGTGACGTTGTCGCTGGTGCTGCTGGGACTGGAAGGTATGAATGCGGGCGAGTTGACGAGCGTCTTCGGCCCAGGATGTTACTTCTTCGATATAGTGCTCAACCGGGTGGTCGTCGATGTAGAAAGGACAGGACAGTACACGATGATAGAACAGACAAAGGATTTATGGAGGCCGAGCCGGCACGTGGGGCCTGGCGCGAGATGATCCTGCGCGCCACTGCCCCCATCGTCGTCTTCACCTTCCTAACAATATATATATATATATATATATATATATATATATATATATATATATATATATATATATATATATATATATATATATATATATATATATATATATATATATTACAAGGGGTCACGAAATTTAATCTATCTTTAAGAACTGAGTTTGGTGATAATGTATATCATGGTTTCTTCGGTCTATTTATGGCTCTCAATTTCTAGACAAAAAACAAACTCTGGCTCAAGGAACTGTCCTTCATGGGAAGGCTTTAAAAAAAAGGAAATTGACGAAGTCCAAATAATTTATGAGATTTCGTGATGAGTTGAACTGAAAACGCGTTTTTTTTTTCTTCAGGGTGCCATCGAGGTACACACCATCGGCATGATGGCTTCACCTGGCGATGGATCATGGATGAAATTTACACGGATTTGATATTACTCGCTTTAACACAAAGATCCTAGGAGCAAACTCTGAGGCTGCACCTTTAAAAAATCATTCATAGGAACTGTGGCTCTGAGCGTATATATTTATATTCAGATGAATGTACACAGCACGAAAGAATAGAACGATTGAAAACAAGTACAGAGGACATGCACTAACGAGAAATTGTTTTGTTAAGCTGACACGTTCTACTTTGCGTTTGCCTTTGTTGTTCTTTTTTGCGTGCAGCGTACAATTGCACTATACATAACCTACCTTGTTTGCATCGATACTTTGAAGTAGCTGCATCTATTCCTAGTTGCTTCTACCATTTTATTCTACACAGATTCCGTATAGAAGCTTTTAACTGGTTCGTTTAAATTATACGCCCGTAATTTTGTACAAACTGAAAATTAATACTACCGCAGTTTAAACATACTCAGTGTGGATTATGTTGCAGCTTTGCATATACTCCGAGCGATTGCGCTGTTTTAACGATTTTTACATTAGTGAAGCATCTGATAGCGGATTTTCTGAAATATATGTTGATTAACGTTTCGTACGTTGAAAGACAGTAATAATGCTGCAATTTAATGCGGTGGTAAGGAATATGCATAGAAAAGTTCTGCTTAATCTAGAAAACTTTATTCTATCATTTCAGGTATAACTTTTTATTGCATTTAACGTGTAGTGTTTGAAGCCCAGCACACATGATGTCGTCAATAAAATTATTTACCTGCTCTACAACCAGGCTGTATTGTATTATTAAGCTTATCACCGTTTTCGATTTGCTGCACACCGTCAAAATCAGTTACGTTAAATTCAAAGCTAAGATATTTTTCAGGAACCTACACTTTTGAAAAAGTAAGCTGAAATGCCGGACAAACTACCGAGAAATATCAGTAACCCCGCCCCAAATATAAAAATTAATCTATAGGGTGGTCCAAGCCACCAGCTGCTCAATCTAAAATGGACCGTAAAAATCGACGCCTGCTCGCAGCCATCAAAACTTTTCGTCAAAGGTGTATTTCACAGGTCGGTTTTTCTTGTAAAATTACAAAGCATAGCTCCCCTTTAGTAAAAAATAGGGTCAAGAAACTTGCCAGGGTCTACGGCGGGCGGCGGCCCAGACGACCAAGTCCAGTAGCGGGCTGTGTTTGGCGTTCGTATTGATAGATGGCGTCGGGAGCAGCGTCTGAAGGTGCAGCCGACCAGCGAAAGAAAGCAGACGACACGCAGACGAAATTCGTTGGCAGCAAAAGCGCCGCCGTTATGCAGACGCGTTTTTTTACTTTAAGTTTTGCTTCTATTGTCCGCATTTACTTTTTTGACCGAAGGTACATTTCAAAAAGATTATGTTAATTTTCATAAACCACGGTGGTCGCGAGCCGTCACGATAAGGAGGTAGCGCCATCTATCAATACGAACGCCAAACCCACCCCGCTACTGGACCCCCGTCGTCTGTGTCGCTGCCCGCCGTAAACCCTGGCAAGTTTCCTGGCCTTATTTTTTTGCAGAAAGAGAACTACGCTTTGTAATTTTACAAGAAAAAACCGACCTGGGAAATACACCTTTGACGAAAAGTATAGATTGCTACGTACAGGCCTCGATTTTTACGGTCCATTTTATATCGAGCCTGGTGACTTGGAACACCCAATATACATAATATAAACGAAAATCACATCACAGCCCATGCTTTTCTGCAGATTGCGATGACAGAAAATCACAGAAAACAGCAGCCAATCATGGCAACAGCCCAGCGAGTGACGAAGCTCGAAATACCAGCACGCCGAGAAAATCTGATGTGCGAGGAACAAATACGCACGACATGTAACTTGCACATTTTTCTTTGGCACAGAGCAATTTTAGGACCCAAACGATAGCTTTCTGAACTGCGTCGTGTGCTGGGTTGGTCCTTGTATTGTTTTCCGTGATTAGCTGCTTTCCCATTCTGCGGCGGGAAAGTAAAGTCACCGACATTTTTGTTTAGTTTTACGTTCTTTAGCGAAGAGAACACACAGACAACCTTTCGTGCCGGAGTCAGGCTGAAGACTGACGTCTCGTTTATTAGATATAAAACGAAATAAAAGAAAGGCGCCTCTGGTACGGGGCGCTCAGGTTACGCGCGAAGCGGCGGAACGGATGTTTAGATCTCGGGCTCCGCGCGAACGGTTGTTCTCGCTCGGTCGCTTTGGACTTTGGAGCTCGCTAGCGTCGGCGCGTCGGCGACTCCTTAACAATTTTTTGTGCGCACAGTCGCCGACCAATTGAAACACGAGGGGCGTGCCCTTTTTTCTCCACGTTCCTTGCTTTGTGTTTACTTCTTTGGAAATCTTATCGGCCAATGGCTTGATCTTATTGGTTTCGGAAAAACATTAAGATACCCGGGAACCGCCACGCCCTCCGTTTCTAAAGCTGTCGGTAATTATAGTAACTGACAGTTTAAAAAAAAAGCGGGATTGGACTAGTATATACCAGTGTTGTGAAATGGGCACCCCCATTCCATTCCAATTTCATTCCGGGGAATTAGAGTTTTCGATAATTCAATTCCTTTCAACTCCTAGGAATGGGAACACTGGGCCCATTCCCACTCCTGGATTGGCTGAATCGTTCCATTCCATTCCTTTAATTCCTAAACGTAAAAATTGGCACTTGACAGCTACATTGTGTTGCCGGCATAAGCAGCATAAAGCTCACATTATCAATGCATAGACAATTGGAAAAGAATGCTAAAGACCTAAAAAAAGCACTGATTTTACTAAGCGGAGCGCTGGTGGAACAAAGCGTTTCTTTACATTGTACTGCAAACACCGAGAAATCCCCTTGATATGTTGATGCTTGCTTAAGGCATCGGTCTTTCGACCACGTGGCTCGCAACAAACAGCAAAACTCAAACCCACTAATTTTTTTTGCAAACATTTTGCATTTGCCTTTTAGGGCATACGCGGCCAGCGTGTTTGTTTGATAAGACCATAAAAATATCCAGTTTGTGCGTTGCGCAGAAATAAGCTATATTACTGTATTTTTCAAATACATCAACACGGCTAGTACGCTGCTGTAAGCGACTCCATGCACAACGCCAAGAACACATCCTTTGACAAAGTGAAACCTCTACGGCGCAGCACGAGGGACCGTATAGACAATGTCACGAAATCGTCTTTCTGCAGGTCTAGTCAGTTCGGTCACGCGACAAGAGCGTTGACGATGGTCTACTTCACCTTACTATGGACCGCAACAGACAGCACGAGAGCCATCGAAACCAATCCAGTGCCTACTGAGTGTCGCGTGACCCTGGGGCGCACCAACGCGCTGTGCGTGTAGTCCCGCTCACAGTGCTGGATTGGCTGGGGTCACTCGTAGCGTCCGCAATGGTCCATCGCAAGGTGAAACAAAGTATGCACAGACTGAAGTCAAAGGAAATGAGCGGGAATCCGCTAGCTTGCTTGTAAACCCCATAACCCACTTCAATGTAAAACATAGAACACAGAAAACAAGAACCGGAACAAAGACCAAGTAAAAGGCGGACTCACACGTAAAAATAAAGTGTAAAAAAACAAGCTTCGGAGCAAAGCGCAAGAGGAGAAGAGAGAAGTGAATCTCGCTTTGTTTTAATGCCGAAGCGAACCCAGATTTCGCACTTCAAAGGAGTGCGCGCGAATGAACGTGGAAGGCGGCAGGGTTGCCCGCCTGTTAAACAACGCTCCTTGAACTATAAGAAAACAATAACTGATCATCTTTCGGCGGCGCGTGAGTCAATGAGTTATCAGAGCTGATGGGGAGCCGTGCATGGCGGTTTCTTTCTTTGCCGCTCCCTTCGTTTCTTTTGCTTGGTGCTTGGTTTCTTGTTTCGCTTTCGTGTAACACAAGTGAAGCCCGTCGTCTGCGCGTCCACGGAAGGCGCCACCGCCACCCCCCCCCCCCCGCCCCCCTTTCCCCACTCTGCTATTTGTTTTGACGCTTGTTTTCTGTATTGTATTTTTTTTTGCGTACACTCTGTTAGGGCTCCGCACGGGCTAGCAGTTTCCCGCTGCTCATTTTATTTCTGAGCAACTGACTCGCTGACTTGCTCGGTTTAGCTGAACCTAAGCCCCCCCCCCCCCCCCCCTCCGAAAAAAATAAAAAGAATAAATATAAATAAAGAACCGGGCCCATTCCATTCCGGGTCAAAGGCATCTAATTCCATTCCCATTCCATTCCCCTCAGCGTTGCCGCCATTCCATTCCCATTCCATTCCGGGGTCGCGAAAATGCGGAGTGATTCCGGAATCATTCCAACTCCGGAGTGGCAACTCCGCAACACTGGTATATACAGTGTTTTTGTAGGCTTTACAGATTCGTTAAAAAACAACGTTAAATGTACAGTAATGTGCTCTTTGCAGGTTGGTAAAATGGTCAAGTGGACATCATATAGGGGAATCGTAATCACGATTAGCCGAATAGTTTACTCAAATTTGTTCATTAGCTTCGCAATGACTGAAAATGACTATGCGGTTTCAATTCAAATCTTGCTGACCGTCAGAGAAGACTACCGGGAATCAGTTATTTTGTTTTAATGCTTTCGGCACGTGAGCAGCCAGTAGTGCGCTGAAGTCATCACCCGTGCAACACACGCGGCGCTGGCGGGGAAAAAGTGCGGGCGCTAAACGACAGAAACAGAGCGTGGGCGCGTTATTGCACCAGCAATCGTTGCTTGAGTATGTTTCTTTAGAAAGGGACAAACTTTCGGCCCTGAAGCAGGGGAGCAAATAGTTCCTCCGTCGCCTGCATCTCATTATGGCGGCCCTGAATCGAAAAAATCGAGCTCAATAAGGCTTAACGAGGACGCTACGTCTCTTGTACGAGACGAGAGGAGCAGTAAATAAAAGCATAACACGAGCTTTGCGCGAATTGTGTTTATTTCCGAAGCCAGATTCCCCCCGCAGGTACAAAAAATTGCGTTTCGAAAGCAGTTACTCAGTCTTCTCGTCGTAAGCACTGCGATGCTAAACGGAGACAACCGATACCCTGTTATTTCGCGCACTTTACGTCTTACCTATGCTGTTCCTCGAGTCACCATTCCTTCGTCAACCGCACATCACGGAGGAATGGCAAACCAATCCGCGAAACCAAAAGCCGCTCTCAAAAGAACAAACTCGAAGCCGCTGTTTATCGCGTAGCGTGAAAGAAGGCTAAATCGCTTGCAACCAGATGGCAGGATCAAGCAGAGTAATCGCAAGTAGCTAGTCTAGGTGGCGCTAGGTACCTCCCAATTTCATGTTCTACAAAAAATATTTTATATCCTCAGGCCACCATTGCCCTTCGGGCAACCTCTATGACACACATGTAGCAGACACACATAACGCATACTACAAGCGTCCGGAACATTCATTGAGCGCATACACATACAGGGCACATACAAACATCAACCCGATCACTACACCCGACCTCTGCGTTTCCGTCTTTTATACTGGTCGTTTTGAACGTACGGAATTTCTCGGTGACTGCGTAAGCAATAAAAATATTCCCAGCATGTTGACTTTTTTTCAGCAATGTCATACCTCTGAGAGTATTATGAATGGCTCAGGGGATGAATCTCTTATTAAAAAGTAAACGCTCGATCATGCCGTAATTATTTGAAAGCCAATAAATCAAGCCGCTACAATGCGGTTCGAAGCCATGAGTTTGTTTCCCCGCACGGCACGTCGTATCTTGCATTTCTATTGCACTGTTTGTTTTTCTATTTGTGCGGTTCGCGCACGGCTGTAATTGCCGTCTTGAATTAATCTCTGTAGCGCGGATATTCACTCAGCTGGAAGTGATGCTTCATGGGCAGAGAAATCGCTTTTCGATCAACTTGAATGCAGTTGAAGTCGCGATTTGCGGCAGGTGTTAAGTGTACGGAGCTACGCCGTGGTGACCTCGAAAACGTCTAGCGCTCATCCCAGCGCACCACTTGGAGGGCAGTTTCTCCAGGAACCATAGTATATTTAAACAGCAAAATGGAGGGTAGCCTTTTTTTCGGATTTACCTACTATTCGTTTTTAATGCTAAAATTCCACACTGTAAATATACGTACTTTCCGTCATAATTTCGTACTGTTAAGTCTTTTCCCCAGAGCGCAATCGCTCTCGGGGAGGAGACAACCGACAGGCACATTGGCCACTGTACGATATGAGCTTACTGTTTAGAACAGCGTTCCAACATGACTATCCGCGCGTCGATCGATTGCACCTAATCCCTCAAGTGGTCTTAAAATTTTGAATATAAAGCGGAATGTCAACCTGCGACACTCCGCCCCCTCCGATCACGGCCCGACAAGCGGCATCAATGCCCGACAGTTTACGTCATCTCATCATGTTGTTAAACCACTGATACGCGAACACACGGTCACATCGGCGATAATTCCAGCCTTCTGTTCACAACCCCCAACACTGCCATCACGATGCTGCTGCTATGTTGCTGACACGCAGAAATACAGAACCACGTTGAACGCTGGCTGGCACTCGGCATCGGAAAACAGAACCGAATTCAGCACGGAAGGCACCCAGGCAGCCGGCAGCAAAACCTGCCTGTCTTGGACGCAGTTCCTGCGATTTCCATAACGTCGAAAACGTCTACACAATTCCGCGTGGTTCCGCTACTGTAGTTCCGCGTGCGCGTGGGTCCCGCAATCCGGCGGACACCGGCCATCTCACCCAGTGTACGTAGCGCTGCTGGCACTGCTCCGGAACTTCGCTGTTTCTAGTGGCTTTGTTTGCTCGTTTGATAAACTTAGTGATAAAAAACTGAAAGCCGTTTACAACTCCCTGTAACGCCGAATTGGAGCGCAGCTCTTGAGGAGGAGGAGGGAAGGGTACTTAGGGGAGGGTATACCTCTCCTCCTCCTCCTCCCCCTCCTTTTCTTCCTCCCCTCATTCTTCAATCTCCTCCGGGGGGGTCACGTGATCTCGGGGGAGGGGGGGGTCACGTGACCCCCCCCCCGAGGTCACGTGACCCCCGGGGGGGGGGGGGGGCTCGCGCGGTGCATTATGGGAAATTTCCCATAATGCACCGCGCGGTTACGCCGACGCCAACCGCGACGCCGACGCCGACGCCGACGGCGACGCCGACGCCGTTCAAGCCGGAAACGGGCGCCTAAGAGCTGCGCTCTAAAACGTCAATACAACCAAAATGTTCTGCACGTTTGGACTAGAAGACGGAATTACAGGCGGCCTTCGCTGCCACTGAAGCTCAATCAAGTCAACAGCATTTAATAAACAACGTGCGCGACGTGCTCGAAAAACAAAACCGAAAGAAGATGAGTCGGGAGGGCGAAGGCTTCCTCCCGTCTGCCTGGAGAAGGAGAAAAACGTTTCGTTCCTCCCTTTTTCTCGTGTCCGCTTGGGGGCGCGTCAGTAGAAGGGAGGAAGACGCGCCGCTGCTACCTTTTTCTTCCATTTTTTCTGAGAGTGTAGACTGAGTGGTAAATTTTGCCCTCCACAGGACATCAAACGTGCGCCAAGTCTGACGCATTTCGTGGTATTGAACGACGGTCAGCAAGTGTTTAATTAGAACTATCTATTTATTTTCAATAATTAAAATAATTAATTAAATTTAGTTAATTATTGAACTCATCGTGAAGCTTATCCCCCTACACTATGTCCCCCTTCACCGTATGAAACACCTGCACAAATGGCCATAGAGTAGCTTTCGCGACTTTTAATTAAAAAAAAAAAAAGGTAACACATAGAAGAAAAAAATGAAAGCCGTTTTACAACTCCCTTTAACGTCGGATCAGAGCGCAGCTCTTGAGGAGGAGGATGGAAGGGTACTGAGGGTTTGGATGGAAGGGTACTGAGGGATAGGTGACTCCCTGAGGTCACGTGACCTCAGGGGGGTTAATGGCCAAAGTGAATCAGAGTTCGCGTTCTGACGTCACCACAACCCCTGCAATAAAAAATGCAGACGAACTTGCACTCCGCATTGAATGCGGTGCTATATTAAGATGCTTGGGACCCCAATGCCTGAATACAAAAAAAAAAACAACAGTTAAAATTTTACAAAATATATAGACGAACTCGACTGTCTCACGTCACACCACTGCGGTGGCGCTGCTGTCGCCACTGCGCATGCCCAGTCGATTCATCTCGTACGAATTTGGTTTCTGCACACGCGGGGTCCCCATCGCTTGTTGATGTGGGGGAAGAGGGTATTTTGTTTGTAAACAGTGTTGTATATACAGAGTGCAACGGCACAAAATGCAGCATCTCACGCAGGAATTAAACAAGAAGGCTTATGTTTTGCGTGGAACGATACCACCCCTGCCGGGAAAGGGGCACTGATATTGAGCGAATCGTAAACCATCAGAGATGAATACACCTCACAAGCGGGCTCATTTTCGTCTTCTGCGCACGGAAAAGGAACGCGAAGGCGGGACAGGAGATGGGTGACAACGGACCTTTTCCTCATTAGCGACGGCACCAGGTGGTGGCAGCACGAACTAAAATTCGAGGAAGTGACCTGCGCTACCTATCGATAATGGGAGCTACGCTACCAGTTTCTTGGCTCTCTGAGCTGCGGCGCGTGCGCGACGGCACGCAAGCCACGCGAGCAGTACGAAGGTACGCACCTAGGGACTTTCATACCTTGTGATCAGCTTCGTAGGGAGAACCAGGGGGAACCCGCGAAAAACAAGGTAACCGAGCGAGCAGCGAGCAACGATGGCGGCGGCGGCGGACGGGTGTGGTAGGAGGCAATCAGAAGCATAAAGCCTCATTCACACAGCTGTTTTTTACCCCGTCCCGGCGATAGAGCCGGGCGGCGTTCCCGCCGGGGGGGAGGTGTTTAGGACCGGTTTCGGATCGAAATCGGGCCGCCGAAGACGAAAATAGCCGAACGACGGTGTTCTACGTCTCCGGCGCCAACGGGAGACGGGGGACGCAGGCGCCCCGCCCCACTGAGGGACTGCCAATCATAAAATGAGAAAATTTCGCTCAATCTCGCGGATTCTCAAAAGTTGGGTTGCCATGGGCACGGTCGCGTGAGGGTGATTGACCGTACTCTAAGGAAGAGGCGGTGACGGCGTGAAGAACTGGCGATTCCGGTGAAGCACAGGTTGCACAGCTGACGACAACGGCGATTAGAGGTGCAGGCCGCCGTTCTAGGTACTTTTTCCCTACAGAGTTGTTGACTGGTCGCGTGACCAACGTGAGTTTAAAGAGGGGCATCCGTGGCGTCCACCCACGTCGTGTTTTAGAGCGCAGCTCTTAGGCACCCGTTTCCGGCTTGAGCGGCGTCGGCGTCGCCGTCGCCGTCGGCGTAACTGTAAGGTCACGTGACCCCCCAGGTCACGTGACTCCCCACAGGTCATGTGAACCCCCAGGTCACGTGACCTCCAAGTTCACATGACCCCCAGGTCACTTGACTCCCCGAGATCACGTGAGGGGAGGAGGAGAAAGGAGGGGTATACCCTCCCCTCAGTACCCTATCCTCCTCCTCCTCAAGAGCTGCGCTCCAATTCGGCGTTACAGGAAGTTGTAAACGACTTCCATTTTTTTCTTTCCGTCCACTTTCTTCTTTTGTGTAACACAATTATATATATGCTGCAATTACGTGTTTTACTTGCTGATCCACTGCCTCCTTCCGAATTTCCTCGATTTCGCACGCCGACTTCCGCCGCTTGACATCGGGCGCTCGCTCATGCGCAGAACGCTTCTCGGAAAAGGTCCACTCCAACTAAGCTCCTCCCCGCACATGTCGGGAGGTCGGCTTCGGGGTAAACAACATCGGCGTCGGTAAGGGCGGTCATGCCGTAGCGGTGACCGTTCGTCCTTTGTTTATTGTGGCGCTGTTAAGATTTGCCGAGTTCGCAAGAACGAGCAGCTTTGGGACCCTCAAGGCCCCTTCACACTCTTGCGACCGAGTTAGACCGAGAGAGACCAAACCGGTTTTTAAGCCTCTTGCGATCTGTTAGGACCAGCTCCGCTGCAGCGGAGCTGGTCCTAAGAAATCGCAAGAGGCTTGAAAACCGGTTTGGTCTCTCTCGGTCTAGCTCGGTCGCAAGAGTGTGAACGGGCCTTTACGCCTCCTCCTTCGTCCACTCGAGACATTTCGAAACAAGATAAAGACCAACCTCATCATCAGACCGGAAAGGCATTCCTCACATTGCCTCTTTGAGGGGTACGAATATGTTGTTAAACGCTTGGTGCGAGGACAATTACTCATGTTGACAAGTGTGGCTATTTTATCCAGCGTCACTCGACGATGTTTTATTACGATGCCTTCAACTGCTCCAATGGACTTTATTTTCACCTTTCGGTGTGCAGAAGCTGTCGATGAGAGACTGTCACAGAGCCCACGACGTTTTAAAACTTCCTAGTTCATTATTACACTTGCTCCAGTTGCATACGAGCGTCGCAATGCTGCAACTTAATTTGACATTGAGTTTCAATAGCTCGCTCCTTCCCTACCTGAAAACGGAAGGCTGAACGCTGCTCCTTTTAGAGTGCAGCTATTACGCGCTCGTGTGCGGGCTTCACGGCGTCGGCGTAGCCACGCTAAAGTTAGCGGGAAAATTGGCGTTACGTGACCTCAACATCAATTCAATTTCCCGCTAAATCTTGTGGAGAAACTGAATTTTTCCGCTAAATCTAGCGGAGAAATTGCATTTCCCCGCTAGATTCAGCCGACAAATTCAGTTTCTCCGCAAGATTTAGCGTGAAATTGACGTCACGTGACCTCAAGACCAAATGAATTCCGTGCTAAATTTAGCGAGGAATTGAATGTGTCTTAAGGTCGCGTGACGGAATTTTTTCCGCTAAATCTAGCGGAGAAACTGAATTTGTTTATAGGTGATGTGACACAAAATCATGTGACATCATTTTCCCCGCTAAATTTAACGGGGGAACTTAATTAGTGTTGAGGTCACGTGGCGTCAATTTTTCAGCTAAATTTAGCTGGGAAACAGTAGGAGGAGGGGAGGGTACGAAGGAGGAGGGTGGGGGGGTGCGCAGGAGAAGGAGGGGACAATACGGAGGAGAAGGAGGAAAGGAGCAGGAGGGGAGGAGGAGGACAGGACGAGAAAGAAGAACTGAGGAGTAGGGGAGGACGACGAGAAGAGGAGGAGGTGATGGAGGAGGATGATGATGATTGGGGTTTTATGGCGCACAAGCAACTTAGGCCATATTGCGCCAGACAAAAATGGAGGAGGAGGGTGTGGTGGAGGAGGAGAGGGTACGAAGGAGGAGGGGCATACTTTCCCCTCCTCTTCCTGAAGAGGTGCCCTCTGATATTGCATTACAGAGATTTGTAAACGGCTTTCATTTTTTTGATGCCTGACTCAAGTGGAACGTGCTCCTTTAGGCTGGTACTGTGACGTAATGCTCGTTGTCTGCAATGCGCTGCATGTCGTTGGACACTTTTCTAGTTATTTGTAAGAATTCTGTCAACGTACAGGACAGCAGAGCCATAATTCGAAATGCCATTGCAATGTTAAGGATTTCATTAGTCTGGCCGTCGCGTCTAGGAAGATGAGAGCGTCTGGGGTGTCTTAAGTTGAGACGGAGTGGCTCACGAATGGTCACAAGAAGCAAGTCCTGTTATAAACAAAATGATAATATTAACTAACAAAAATGCGAAAGTTTGAGAGCATCTGTTGTTTTCACACACCCTTCGCACTCGGCTCGACAGCTATCTGGAACGTGCCATGTGAAAACTAAAAATTCGAGAGCTGCATAAATATGTAGAGTTCGGGGTGTCATCAAACCGCCCTTACGATTAGCCGGCAAAGTAGGCACGCAACTGTATTGAAAGCATGACGAAAAGGAAGGTCCGGATGCGTCACGTACTTCCGTCCATAAAACACTAATTTAAGAACTTAGATGGTACGTTCCTCTTAAGCTGTTCTTCGTTTCACCTTAAGTCCGGAAGTTGCCTACGCTACGAAAAATGGAACCAATCTAACCGCGTGAAAGTCGCAAAGCATTGAGCCTTTCTTCTACATGATTGGCTCAACAACGATCAAACGCACAGAAACATAACGAACAACACGTTGGTGTGCTTTGACCCTGTTTCATTTATACGATCAGTTCATACAACGCTGGTCTCTTACGGACTTAAGATGAAAAGAAGTTCAGCCCTTCTTATGGGAAGTGAAGACACCGTAACTTATGTAAATTGAGAGTAAAAAAACTGCCTATTTTGAAGTAATAAAGGGCGCTGGATGAAACATTATTTACCGTGTCAGATAAATGTGTACCACAGGTATATTAATATTCGAATATTTAAGAGTACCGCGAAAGCCGCAGTGATATTCGAAAAGTTAGCGGATTATTACTTTTTTGCTTGCCAGATAAGCTCCAGCAACAAAGTGAACGGCTAAAAAAAATCGATAAAATAAATTACAATAAGTGATCAAGTTCAGTTCGATAAAGCAATAAATAACTACGACAGGAATGTTTTTTTTTTAATTCAGTAGAAACACCAAAGCTGTACGATACGTTAGTTGACTTATTCTATAAATTTTCAACTCTGTGTACAAAACAAAAAAGCGATAATAAACAAACGTAAACCTGACTAAGAATGGCTGACACGAGAAGTTTTATCTGCAATAAATTATGAGGACTTCCCCTGGAAACATTGCAAACATTCACCAAGAAATTTATCATTGAAACACGAGTTCAAAATAGCGAGAAATAAAGCGTGCACCTTTATTTGTTCCTCTAAGCTTAGATATTTCACAAATAAAGTTCAAACAATCGTTTTGATAAGTTAGCCAATCGGGCTCGAGGGGGAACAAAACGTCTTTCGATTGATGAGATGATATACAATTCATTTGCACCTGTTACGCAAAAAACCATTGATGACTTCAACACTTTTTTGATCGTATCTCCGGGGCAGACCACGATAGTCACGACACAACTAATGTTAGACTGAGTGTGCACATTATGAGGCTTTAGCTTTTCTTCCTTGATATCTGAACGTAAGGTATGTGAGTATTTATTTTCATTAAGAGAAAGAAATCAACCGGGCTTCGACGAAATTCGCATACGTGACCTACGAATAAACCTTCATACACTGAAACATGCACTTTTAGGAGTGCTGAATAATGTCATTGAGACAGGAAACTGGCGAGCAGAAATGAAAACAGCTGTTCTGAAATGGCTGTATAAAGGAGCTTCAGCGAGAGACTATAACCCAATATCTATACTGTCGTGCATTGCACAATTACTAGAAAAGCAATTGTTAAAGGTAATGAGCAGTTTTTTTTTCAGAACGGTTTGATTTATTATCTGCTCAAAAATATGGTTTCGTTTCAGAAAGGGAAGCTCAACCTTTATTAACAACATTTGCCGACTGCTTGCACACATGTTTTGATAATGATTTTTTACGCCTGTGCAATGTTGTTGGATGCGTCAAAAGTGTTCGATAGCACAAATCACGAAACAGTGTTCTAAATTATACACATTAGGTTTCAGGGGCCCATTGCTTTCGCTGTCAAAATGGTACATCTCAGGACGATCCCAAGTCGTCGCATTTGAAAATCGCAAAAGCATTAGAACTTATATAGTAACCGGAGACACGAAACAATAAAAAAGGGACAACACAACACCATGACTCAAACACAGCTTCTAGTTTATTTAAACAACGAACGCTCTTATATACACGTCAAGACCCTCACCACCAAAAAAAAAAAAAAAAATAAACACCTCCTCTCCACTAGATCACCGAAAGCCGGAGACTCAGACAGACCCGAATGATTCATGCTGCCCCCCTCCTTTCACATGAACCAGCCACCCTGACTACCTGGTTTTAGGGCTGACCAGCCACATGTGTCAACGCGAAACTCAAGCTCAACTGTTGCTAATCTTCGGAAACCCTCAAAAGAAGACTTTAAAGGCACTGCCGGGGTGCCGTAAGGCTCAGTTTTGTCGCCTTTGTTGTTTAGCCTTTATGTAAATTATCCTCCGAATGCTACCTCCGAATGTACAATAAAAAAGTCGAAAGCCTGTGTTGTTTATTTGTATTTAATGTCCCTCCTGCCTTATCCTAAAAACAAATAAATAAAGATGACACGGTTTTGATGTCATTTGACGCGAATTATCACGTTGCCGTTCAAAAATTTAAAAGAATGTCTTATTTCCACAGTGGACTAGTTTCCTGCTTACTTCATTAGGGTGAATGCTTCGAAGACAACATTTGTTTGTTTTAGGCACCCGCTTAGGCTGGTGGATCTCTCAGATACTGTAGCGCTGCATACTTCCACGTGTAGTTCTTGTGGTCGCGAACCTGTTTTGTATGTGAAATCGGTAAAATACCTGGGAATTTACTTCGACAGTGACTTGTCATGGTGTACTCACGTGACGTACTATCGCGGACAATATGAGCTGAAACAGCGCTCCGGCCGGCGCACGGTGACGGTACTACCTGCGCTGCTTGTCGCCTTGTTCCGCACACATGGCGCACCCTGAGTACGAGATAAATTCTCACTTGCGCTCGCTGCGCCACTGCGCTCTTCCGGCCGTCTGCAAGCGTGACAGCGGGTGCGACAGCGGGCATGTGTGTCGTAGGGTGGCGGGGGGAGCAAAATATTACACTTGTCGTCCCTCTTTTGGAATTTATTTACTTTACTCTATCGCGCAGAATCCCGTAGTAAAAATGCTGACTGGTGAAGAAAAATGTTGAAGTGTCTTAAATTTCAGCTGCGATTATCATTTTTGAAAGTCACATCAAAAAACGTTGCAGGTTGTTTTTGTTTGATTATAGGTGCATGCACAAAGTAGGACATCGTAAAATATAGGCCAAAATCTGTATGCCAGATTTAGCCCAGCTCCAAGGTATTTACTTTCTTTTTTTTTTCATTGATCAGATGTTTAAAAAAAAGGGTAAGCGTATACATGTTACTGAGAAGGTTTTGTAACCTTAATTGGTATAACAAGAGTCAAAAGTATTATTTCCTGGGTGAGACTATTTTGCCGGCAGCCGGCAAAATAGCCCGGGAAAAAAATGCCGGCAGTTTCGGACGGCTCCTGTATCACTGGGGAGCTTGTTAACACATCACCCCGCCTGCGTTCAGTCTGCGGCTGCTCATTAGAAAAATATTGACCCAATTGGCCTACCAGGGGGGCTATGTTCGACAAATGTTTCGTTTCTCCTAAAAAGAAACGGAAGTGACGATATCGCGTCTGATTGGTTTGACGCTCAAATGACGAAAGTTCCCTCTTTCGTCATTTGAGTCTCTAGCATATCAGACGCAATATCGTCACTTCCATCACTTCCGTTTCTTTTTAGGAGAAACAAAACGTTTGTCGAACATAGCTCCCCAGTACATGCCGCTTCGCGGGTGCCCGCATGCGGCCCAAGCCCCACTGTCCTCCATTCACCCCCAGAAAGGGAGTCCATAGCGAAGTTTCGTCGACAACATTCGTTTTATTTACTTATTATTTTTTTAGTGTTAATCTGAAAAAAAAAGAAAAAGATATGTCGTAAATATCGTCAAATGCCTCTACAAAACAAAACAAACCTTCAAAAAAAAAGGGGGAAAAAAAGAGGACACGATGGATTGAACCAGGGTCCTGCTGCATATAAGAGAAGCACCTTACCACTGAGCTACTCTACAGCTTCAAATAGCCGTGTTCACAATTCGTTTCATACGGGACCCAATGAGGCACAACTGCCGGCACTTTTTTTCCCGGGTTATTGTGCCCGCTGCCGGCAGAATATCCACTTCCTTATCTCTGTATTACTGGGCCCACGTGTTTGTTTCAAACAAAAGAAGTTGCTGACAAGACACCAGTCTTTTTGTTTACAAATTCCTAGTAATAAAGTAGGACAAACAGTCATATATTTTCCAGGAGAAGGAGATTGAAACTTGTGGTGGCTGCCGCCACTCTGCTCCGGCAGAGGGCAAGATGCCCGACAGCAGCGCCACGCGACGGCAGGGCGCAGCTGGGGGGGAGGCACAAGGGCATTCGGGGTGCAGCGCGAGAATAAACAAGACGTAAGGAACCCTTCTCTTGTGACTACGTGTTCTTCCGGGGTGGACCGCACGGACGAGAACCCGGGGCTTTCAAGGTGTTGGGGCAGGGAAACCCACAAACTTAATGAAGGGAATATTTGCAAAGGACAGTGTCAGACACAAAGGATTAATAGTCGGCGTGGAAGTTCAACTGCACTATACAAGAAGATCGGGATTAAGGAGGCGCCACACAAACGTTTGCGTGGTTAACGGCGTCAAACATTGTGTCGCAACCGTAGCATCAAGCTTTGTTCCAATCGGCAGAAGTCCGCTGCAGGGGGTCCTGAGGCGCAGTAAGACTTACAAAATAATTTAATACCGCGTCATTCTCCCCTGACCCGCGACCACGGCTCCATCCTGTCTGGTAAGAAATCTGGCTCAGCCCGAAGCCACTCCCATTCACCTCATTGCTTTCTACGATTTGTGGGCAGTGGCGCGGTGGAGGGGACGCCGTGACATGAGTAACTTTATGCGCCTGGAAATGTTTTCAATGATATTCAGATCGGCTCCTTTTGGGGGCCAAGGCAGCTTCGTCAGGCAGCGCTCCTCGAGGAGATACGAGCGTGACAGATCATTTTTCACTTCGGCGCTTTCTTGAAATGCGCTGAAAGGCATGCTAGCTGAAAACGTGACCATTGGGCTACACGGCACACGCATCGCGATGGTGGTTCCGTCGGCCAATGTTTTCGCTATACTTCGTTTCACCTTATCTCCGAGCGCGGACGATGTTATGAGTCGAAGGGCCAATCAAACAGCGCGAAAAGCGCAACGTCATGGTGTGATCTCTGCGCTTGATAGGACTAGCCGGCGGAGGAGCACGCACAGAGAAACAGCGAATACCGGCTGGTCCTAGCAACTGCAGAGAGCACGCCATGACGTTGTGCTTCTTTCGCTTTTTGATTGGCCCTTCGGCTCATAGCATCGGCCGCGCTCGGACCTAGGCTGAAACGAAGTATATCAGACGGCCAGAAGAGCGCAGCGGCGCAGTGAGCGCAAGTGAGAATTTATCTAAGCCTCAGGGTGCGCCGTGTTTAGGGAGCGATGCGAAAGGCGGCGCAGGTAGTACCGTGCACAGGCCGGAGCGCTGTTTCAGCTCATATTGTCCGCGATAGTAGATATGTAAACGACTAAGATGCACACATGTACAAGTTACTAAAAAAAGTATTAAAGTTATGCTAGATTATTTGCCTCAAAAGTAATTTGAGTAGACTAGAAATTACTCAAATTAAAAGTAATTTAGTAAATTACTAACTACCGTAAAAAGGTGGTGAATTACTTTTCAAGCTACTTTTATTTTTTATGGTAATAAGCTAGGAAGTAAATAGGTTTTGATCTGTTATCAAAATTCGGCTAGCCAAATATAAAGCAGCTTGCTTTTTTACAGATTTGCTTTAATAGCTTATTAGGCTTCTGCGTGCATAATTGTTTTGCACTTCATTGTTTTTTTGGTCAACGATGTGCTGCGGATGTATTAATTCTACTTTGACGTTTAGCACTGCCTGAGTTTGATTTTGCAGATACTGTTTGCTTGTTTACAGGGTTGCGTAAAGTACATCTAACAAGTACTTGAAGTAAAATACAAAGTAAATGAGAGCTTATGTACTTCAAGCAAAGTAGTAAGTACACATGGTGCAATGTACTTGAAGTAAAGTTCTATAAATAAAAATGTACTTGTAATGTAAAATACAAGTACATCTTAACACAATATTTTATGAAGCCCTTTCATCCCCTATACAAGTTTTTTTTTAATCTGGTATGCATTCCTTTAGGGGTAATTGGAGGTGCATCAGGTGTTTTTTTTTTGGAAATGGCGGGAAATATTGGATGAAGTTAAGTCGCCACAGAGTAATTGTTTTACTCTCGCTGACGAACTATTTAACGCAAGCAACTTATAAGGCACCCATTTCTATCGGTCTTACAGCCGCCATTACTTCACCCAGCGGATTTTCCAGATGACGTCTCGAAAGACGACAGCGCGTTTTCACTAGATACGCCTTTTTTTTCAAATTTGGGGAATGTATTTTTATTTAGGTAGTTGAACTGTTTTCGGAAAGTACCAGAAAATATACTTTATTAAAGTACATGCTTAGAGAATGTACTTTAAGTAAAGCACAAGTTTTCTAACCCTACTTGACGTAGTACTTTAAGTACCATGTACCTATAGTACTTTCCAACACTACTTGTATATTAAAAAAACAAAAAAACGGCGGAGAAATTATTCGTATTTATCGAACGATTTTTGAATTTTCAAAGACCTGCATATCTTGAGTTTTGGGAGGATAGGCAACGCAAAGAAGTTACCTTTACGCTACCCTTCAGCACGTGATTCTTCAAGTACAGCGCAAACTACGGGAGCACCAGGTGAGCTCCAGAGAGGGTGCTGCATTTCGTTGCCTCCTCTGAGTGAGGATGCATGTGCACACTTCCTGTTGTGAGCGAGAGTTCCTACGTTAGGTAAAACCGGGGACCAGCCCTTTCTTCAAATGCGTCAAGTCTCCGTCAGCTTCGGGACACCAATAAATGCCTGCCTTCGGCGTTAATCCCGCAGTTACTCTTCCTCACTTGCGACATATCTGTCCGCTCCCCCCGCCTCGAAGCAAAGTTGTTGCAGTGGGGGGGGGGGGGGGGGGGGGGGGGGGGGAGGGGAGGGGGCTCATGAAAACTTGGGGGTTTCGGACCTTCCAAACCATCCTCTCTCCACCTTCCAAGGCCACATGCTTCCCCCTCTTTTCAAATATCAGCTGATCTTCCAAGATCTTTCTTTTTGTGCAGGAATGTTCGTTGATAAGCAAACCTGCCACTAAAATTGGAAAGTAATTTGCAATTTGAGTAGAAGTTACTCGAAAAAAGTAATTAAAGTAAACTACTGATTTCCGGAATAAAAATGTAATTGAAAATTACTAAACTACTCAGAAAAGTAGTTAAACTTCAGTAACCTGAGTAGAGTAGTTGAACTACGTACACGTCTGCTAAGAAGCGTGTCATGTTTTCGTTCCAATGTCAAAATGTTCTTGCCCATTTCTGTTAGAAAAATGATAACAAGAGTCTTGGCATATAGTTACTTACGGTATGGTTTAACATTTTGTTTTCAGCCTGCCCCCTTTATCGGCACGCAAGAGCAAATGCTTTATTAAAAGGCATTTTGAAAAGTGTTGCGTTTGATAGGCCAGATGTTTTTTTGTTTTTTTTTAAAGACATGTATATTTCACGAACTTCAACTCCCGTCTTTCTAGGGACTTTCTAAAGAAACAGTCGTCCTACGGGACTTCTGGTATTCTGTGATTAAAACGCCACATCTACAACGGCGACCAATAAGACCACCCTTTCGTTTTGATGTACTGCGTACCAGAACAAGGTATGGGGAGCGTACGCGAATGTTTTATGTACCACATGTTTTCAACAACCTACCAGAGTCATTGCTTTCTATAACATCTAAAAGAAGCTTAATAAAGCACTGCGAAACTTAGAACAGTGAGTTTGCATTCTTTGTTTATTTTTGTTTTCATGTATAAAATTTATTGTTCTTTATTTCCCTCTTATAGCTTCAAAATTGTTTAGTTCTTCTGAAACATGTTTTCGAGGGTAAATAGATATGCCCAATTTTGAATTATACCGTGACTTCGCCACGTGCCGAGCTAGGTACACAAGCCCCTCAGGATTATACCGGCTAGTTAGTTGTATTTTCGACATCATTACTCATGAAAATAAAGCTATGTTATATTTTCTTTGTTCTATGTGGTACGTAGACTCTACGGTGCTTAGTGTTGTCTTGTTCTTGCGCAGGGATAAGGTTACGTCAAGATGACTGGCTCTGATTGGAGGACATAGCGGTTAGACACAACGGTGTACCATTTGTATCCACCAATCAAAGTGACCAAGTTAGCCTCATCGTTGCGCCGATGGTTAAGTAGCGAGCTCCGGCATCGGCGCTAGTCGTGCCAATGGCTGCCATGCCTTTTCTACACTTTACAGAAATGCACCGGTTCTTTACAAACCAAGACTTAGCCTAGCTTGTAAAGAAACAAAAAACCGTAATACTGCGCGAGGGAAAGAAATTGCAGCGGGGTTGAAAGCTGGGCTAATCGGTAGTGATTCATAAAAAATAAAAAAAGCTAAAAAAAACAAGACAAGGGGGAGGACGCGTAGGACGTACAAGATATTTTCTGTGGTACGTGTAATATCTTTTTTGCCCTGTTTTTTGTGCGCTTGTTATTACACCAGGAAAGAGATTGTTGGCCCTTTAATGGGACTGCATGGGTCGGTTTCCTAACAAAACGCGTAAAGATTTTGTACAGAGACGGCCTAACATGCTTTGTTTTAGTATCAAGAAGTAAGAGACTAAAATTACTTGACTCCATAGCAGAACATTAAGCGCGTGCATTCGCTGCCTGCGGCGGCCGTCTGCAAGGCAAATACGTTTGAAGGACTCAGCAGTCGAGATGCGGCGGCAGCTGTTGACATATCGCCGAAATAGCCCAAAAACAAATCTTTCGCGTTTGGGTTATGTAGATTCAGTGTGTTTTACTACTAAAGAAAACAAAATCAAGCGTGCACCGAGAAAGGCCGCGCCACATTTGAATCAAAACATCGTCTGCTATCAGAAATGTGTCTTTGCGCGCTTGCTGCTCCCTGACTTTATCTGTCGGTTTTTTCGCCAATCAGAGACATCCTTCGTTCCAGACGGTTGCCTTAGGCAACGACTTTATGCCCTTAATTGTTTTCTTTTACACAGTATCAGATAAAATTCGTAAAATTCTTTATACACAAAAAATAATTACCTTCGGGAAACTTCGTTTTTTTTTTTTAATCATGCAAATAAACGCACATTTCAAAGGGCCAGCGCTTCGTATGGGTCACCTGATATTTGTAAGGATAGGTTGTTTTCAAGGAACTACCAGACGCGCTAAAACGACCGAAAAACTAAAGGCCGAGATTTAGTCTCCCTCATCAAGCGCAAAGGGAAGCGTCGTAGTTAACTTGCTCGGCGTACACTCTAAGAAATGCCTGCGCGTCAACTTACCCGCAAAACAATTGAAGAACCAATATCTGCGTTCTACGAAATCAGTTTAGCGAAGGATAAGGCCAAACATCCGTTTAGACCTCAAAATTAAGCCTGCGCTGTGGCATTACGCAGTGCAAGCATGACGCTCTGCATTGCGTAATGCCACAGCGCAGATTTAATTTTTAGCTCTAAACGGATGTTCCGCTTCATCATTCGCTGAGGTGATTTCGTAGAATGCAGAGATTCGCTCTTCGAGTGTTTTACGGGTAATTAGACGCGAAGGCATTTCTTAGAGTGTGTTGCTGTAAAAACATTGCAATAGGCAGCAAGTAAAACATATTTGTTTAGGTTCACGAAAAATCTTGTGGACTAAATGAAAAACGAACGTTGAGTACAAAGCAAGAAAAGATGATATCGGAAAGCAACCGGTGTGTTTATTTTGAAATGAAAAACATCATGAATAATCCAAATTTTAAGGATGGTTCATGAAAGTCCTGGATTATCATGAACGCTCTCTACCCAAAAATTTCGAGAAAAAAAAAAGACTTTTCCAAATGCTCTAGAAAGAGCAAATAATTTTGAATAACTTTGATTATATTAAAAATTGACTGGAGCCGCGAGTAATCCCAGTGAAAAAATAAAACTTGATAACACTTTATGAGTTTATTGTGTTTGGTTTCAATTATTTTAAAACCAAGCTGCAGGTTTACACAAACGTGAGGATGATATCATTAGCTCTACAACACAACCTAAAAATGAAAAGCAATAAAGCACGCGCTGAAACGTTTTGCTTGCTTAGTGTTTTGGTGTAAAGTACATGCCTTGATTCGGATGGTGTCATTTCTTTGAGTTTTTGTTTTCATTATGCTAGAGAGTTAAAAATCTGCATCTTTCACCTAGAGCTAGTTTTTCAAACACCTCGGCACAATGCGTTCGGCATCGCAGCGCTTTCTGGGCAAGCACGACTCGCATATGCACACCAAAAAGCCTGACTTGTTCGAAAACAAAGCGTTTGAACACGACAGAGAGTTAGCTCTACTGCAGTCCGGCCCACCACACTGATACGCACCAGGGTTGTAGGGCTGTTTAGCCACAAACAGCTCATTCAACCCTTGGCGTGGTTAGCCCAGCTCACCTTATGATCGCTCTGCAGCCGATAATATTACAGTATAATCCGATAGAAATTCGGTAGAGACACTTAAGACTGTTTACGTCTAGGAATGCGAAAGCAGTCCTACAAGCGGCGCGCCAGGTCTTCCTTTCACACATGGCGTTCCGGCGCTGACATCGCGCTCCCCCACTGCGCAGGCGCGCCGAACCCTGTCGGCGTCACGACGGCTTCCTTGACAAAGCATTGCGTTGCTGTGCTTTTCTTTGTGTTTTATTTCTGAAGCGAGTCCGCTTTGACCTTGAGCGTACCATCCGGCTTCCGTGACGAAGCATCTTAGTTGCTGTGCTTTTCTTTGCGTTTTATTGGGAATGGGAACTTAGGGGACGTTTTCCTGCTACAGACGGTTACAGACAACACCTGCTTCGCTCCATGGGGTAGTTAATGCTTTCGCATTAAAATGTTTTCGTATTAATAATGCCTGCGAGCATTCCACGACGTAAGACGCGTGGATACTATAACCTATCATAGTGCTTGTTTGCACGCGTGCACAGAAGAACCGAATCAGTCACATCAAGTTAAATCTTTCTGTTGTACCTGAACGGCGCCGTCAACTTATCACGGTGTAGGAATATAGCGGCGAAAGAGCCGTTAAACTGCCGCCGTGACTTGCCGTGTAAGTATATGCCATGAGGTAGGTGGGCGGGCATCAGTCGGCCCTTTGATAGAAAAGAAAAGCGCTCATGCGCGATTGGGATCGAGAGAGCTGACCAATAGCACGTTACCCACCTCTTTGACTGTTTGTGCTTTGTATCTTGTATGAACAGTGGCACCATACACACACGTGTCCTAAAAAAAGACGAAGTTAAATAAAAGAAAAATGGGGATCACGCTAGACGGTAGAAAAAAGATGTGCGTTAAAGATAATCTCTGGATAAGGCGAGTCAATAACTTATTGGGTTTGGGGCAGCGGAGAGGTCGACACGTGGAAGATATTTCAAAGAGCACTCTGAGCATACTCTGGATAAGCTATACCGTTACTTAAGAATCCAAGGCGATAAAAAGACGGATTGGATACGCAACCCATCGGGTTATTTCCAAACCATTCCTTATGTTAGCAACAATTGGTAAAATATAAAAAAAAATATATTGTATTTTATTGTGGCGCATTTGTCAATTAAAATTCAGTGATCTGGCACGCCCCTTAGCGTAGATCCTCAAGGAGCTACCTTTGATTTCTAAGAAATCTGTAGCCCCTTCCCTAAATATTAGCTCAGAAGTTTCTTGCTAAATATTGCGGGACACGGTTTAATGTAGAAATATGCGTGACGCATGACTAGCACGGCTGAAGAAAACGTTACTAAAATGGAAGTATACGTTTTATGTCAGTCCTACGGCACGCGCTGCATAAATCTTATAAATGCCCTTTCAAAAAAAAAAAAGTCTTGCAGTTTATAAAAATCTTATCCGCATTTTAATGACTCTCAACTTGTTATCCAGTCACGTCGTGTCGACAATATTCAATCGACTTTTCCTAGACTTCTTTCGACCGAAAGGTTTAGAGTACAGACGATGGAAATGCTATCGAATTTCTATCGCACGTGTCAATAGATTTTCTGACACCATATTTCTATAAACTAGACTTTATACAATAGTATGACGCAGAACAGAGAAGCAACGTCACACACAATTAAAACAACATTGCGAAGTTGCATTTTTTTTGCCACGCTTTATATTTGCAAATACAGTCCACTAACCCTTAGAAACCATACTTTGTATAAATTATTGCCGAAAAAGAAAAAAACACCTAATTTTAGTCTCTTTATCTTCTGGAATCGTTGTCGATCATGTGACTACTTTACAGGTGTCGGGTATATATGGCAGTGGTGTAGTCAGCTCAGCACTATGAATTACTGGTGTTACGAATGCGCCATGGCGTGTGTATTTGTGATGTCTGCCTATGTTCACAAGGCAATTAGCGAGCGCATGTATTATGGATACGTTGTGAGAAACCTAAAATAAATGTCTAGGATTGATTTATTTTGTTCTCGAAAGACTGGCCTTTTGTCAATAGAAATGCAATAGAAACATTGTTACAATATTTTCGTTTTCGATATGATATATATACAATTTCTGTCCAATCTTTATACACTGGATTACATTAAAAGACTACTGAAAAAACGGCCAAGAAGCAATACGCAGTAAACGAATTTTTTCTAGAACATATGTAGACTCCCTCTACATTTTGTTTTATAGAAGTTCTATAGGAAGTGGATACATCATTTTGTGACGCTGGAGTAAATGTTTGCTGTGGAGTCGCCGGAAAAAAATAAAGCGTCAAGAAGGTCCCACGTTGTTTGGTGTCTCAACCCGAGGATTCAATAAGGATGACGCTGGTGATGCACTTTTAAAGAAAATATTTTATTGCGTAAGAGTGGGACCAACATTATACTGTGGTGAAGCAGAAAACACTATTTTTTTTAATCTGAGTACGTAAGCAGTGAATCAAAGGGTCGACGTGATTTATTTATGTCCCTGGTGGGCATAATTATATAACCGCAAATTAAAACAAAAAAGCAAGCTAAATGCAGCGCAAAAGACAAGCTCCAACCAGCAACAACTATATTAATTGATGTAATACAACAAAACATCTCGCATATGCAAATACCATCGAATCAAACTCTTAAAACATGCTAAAAGGTATCACCACATGTCAATATACCCAACCTGGTATAAACCGACACGCCATTTACAAGCAAGGGTTCTACAGGTTCAACACTCGGCGAGAAAGTAGGCAATATCGCCGACTGCCGCGATTTGCCAGAGCCAAGGAAAAGCGTAGCCCTGGCCAATCACGGCGGCAAGCAATCTCGCGTAGCCTCTCCCGGAGTGCCCGACTTGGAGCCCCCGGTTTACGCTTGCACCAGGTGTGTGCATTGCGTTTGTACAGAAACCCGCAGATTGCAGTGAAGCGGAGTGTCTGCACATGCGCCGTACTGACAAAGGGACCACCATAGGAACGTGAAGTCGCCGTAGCTTGTTGGTTTAAGGAGGATAAAGGTTAATCGTCTAAGCAGATGCAGCAAAAGCCTTTTGGTGTCATGTTATCATCATGTGTTCTATACACACGTAAACGGAAGGAGCACCGGGGGGGGGGGGGGGGGCAACCACGTGACCTTTTTGATGCGCAGGCATAAAAAATAAAGTTTAAACCATATATGAACCCACGTTTACATGAGTGAATCGAAGGCGAGGCTGGTGAGGCCGAGGTGGCGAAGTCCTGAGGAGCAGACGACGAACCGCGACCAGCTAGTCACGTCCCGACCGGCACCCGGAAGGTTTCGCCTGACCAAATTCGAGGAGCGGACACGTTGCGCGATGTGTCAGTTGTGCGCGCCGGACTTCTGCGCTCGCTCGGATTGGTAGTTTTAACGAGAGCGACGAGAAGAAAAGACAGACGGGACGTGCGGGACCCCGATGAACGATGGACCATGACGAGAGGACGAGCCGAACCGCGGAGCAGTTTGAATAAACGAACGTGTGTGGCGTTGCCGAGACCAAGATGGGGATTATCATTGTGAACGGCTGCGAAAACCTTCCGCGTGGAGTTTCGTTCACCTGAATCCCTGTTCGATTACGTCAAAAACTTCGCAGTAGCGTGAACGTATAAACTGTTCTCTTGGACTTCCGAGAGGCACCGAGCTGCTCAGAAGATGAATTTCTACATTTTGTTGCAACAGTCACTCGACTTCATTGAAGTAGAGTTTCCTGTGCTTCAAATCTGATGACTTCAGGGGCCAAAATGCATATTAAAAATAATAAAATCACCGCAATAAAACTCGACCGCACGGTTTAATATTGGTTCGGATGCATACCAAGAATACCCGCACATGTACTTCGAAGTTCTGTGAGCGCTCCACAAAACCTTTTTCACGGGCGTGCACAAACTATTCCCTGTCGAAATTAGTATGTTTACAATTTTATCGATGCAAAATATATTTCTCAAGTTGAACGGAGTTACACACATCGTTAGAACGCTGGTATCCGCTTGCACAATGGTAGCTGAGTGTGGAAAAAAATAATTCCTTAAATTACTGTTGTTACACGACCAAATAAAAAGCAGCAGGCGTAGTCACCTGCCGCGATCACACACAGAGCCACGGCATAACCTGGCTGCGCTCAGTTCGTAGACGCAACCTTGTACCATTTAATGGTCACGTGTTGTTCATATGTGAGAGAGGAATTGGCAAGGAGGATAAGAAAGATTCGCGCGACAAGGGACGATGGCTTGGACAAGCTACGTAGCCAAGGGCATGCACCCCCCCCCCCCCCCCCGCCCCCCAACCCCGTACACTCGTACACCCTCATTTTGGCCAAACAAGAGAGCGACAGGTAGTATCACAGCACTCGACAGAGATTATGGTATCGAAGCGGACGTTGTGCTTTCCTGCGTTCTTGAAAAAAGGTCGCACATCTATCCCACACGTATTTACTGCAAAAACAAAAAAAAAAAAAATCGGAAGCTTTTTTTTTGTGCACACGTGTGCGTTAGTACAGCTCGTAGCGGGAGAGTTCTGACTGATCACATCGCTTTACTGGAGTATAGAAGGATGACTGTTTTTGCTACCCTCATCATTCTGACGGTTCTTTTAGTAACCGCTTTTCTCAGGTGAAGTAACATTCATTCCTTGGTCAATGAGTCACAGTATTGTTTTCTGTATTACAAAAATCAACTGTCGCGAGTTCTCCTCTTATAACCTATCTCGCAAGAACGTTGCGTTCGTCGATTTGAGCGTTTCAATTTAGAGGAGATGAAGGAGCTAAGCAATTTCGTATTTATTTTGGAGTTTTATCACGTTCAAAAGTTTTGATTGTAAATAAATATTTAATGGCTTTGAGTTACCTATTTTTTTCTTCTCTAGATGTGCTTACACGTTTACTTACATTTTAGAGAGGACGTTCCACTGTCTTGCATCATTATCCACGCATTTATTTCTAAAATGGCAGAAACGGACTTCCATTTCTAAAATGGAAGTCCGTGACCGAGCGCAATTGCTTTCTCGGCCCTGCGGCCGGCAATATATATATATATACTCTGAAGGGCTTCATATACGCGAGGACATAATTTTTGACGAATTTTGGGAGTCGCCGACAATTCGCGAAAAATACGTCTCGCCAACAATTCCTTTAAAATGTAAATGCATTGGAAGCGATATTGAGATGTGTGTGTGTGTGTGTGTGTGTCAATTAAATGAAATCGCTGCGTTGCATGATCTTGTTAGGTATATAAGTGTTATGTCCTGATAACTGTTTATTTGCTTATTATAGTCACTGACGAGTCAACAAAGGCAACATGGGGCTAGTCTTGATCACCTTATTATCCCTCAGCAGTCAATGAGATTCCGTCCATAACCGATAAAGACACCGAAAAACAAATGACAAACTAGAATAGTTATGCATATTAAACACGCAGTGAGTTTCTTAAAGTGCCACTAATGATGGTTTTGAACTTTCAATTCAAGCTGCTCGTAAAGTGACTCTCTGCATTTACCACAAAAGCCATGATGTGGTGTTATAGGGAACAAATGTGATCAATCACCTTTATTTTGTCTTATCTAAAAGGACGCTGACTTTTCAAACAAAAATAAATATTTAATCACCCATATCATAGTTTAAATTTTAGATTATAACACGCTGTGAACATTTTTCAATCTCTTTATTTTGTTGTATAAGTCGTTGCTCACTTCTGCCTAACATCAGGTCTACCGCTGACACCTTTTTTAACCTCGCAGTATGAGCAGATCTGTATTTAAGAAAAATACAATATAGAAAAACCTATTCTGAGCAAGGATTGCGCTGCGAATAAGTATAACTGTACGCTTAAAAATCACACCCTCACACTCCTTTAAGGCGCCTTGGTTTAAAACAAAACAGTAATATATAAGTTCTGTTAACATGCCCATCTGATATTATATAAAGTATTTTTTTCTCTAGATGGAGAAAGAAAAACTTTGATTACTTCCGAAATTTAGGTATACCTGGACCCGAACCGAGCATTTTCTGCGGAAACCTCAGAGAATACCACCGAAAGGTAAACGTTGTTTTCGCCTGGTGCTGCCGCTTGCGCCGCTTTGTGCCCACCTCGTGGCCCTCGTCGCGGCTGCGGCGATCGGGGGGGGGGGGGGGGGGGGGTGAGGGAGAGGGGGGGGGGGCGGGGGGGGGCGAAGCGAAAGTCTTTTTGCATTGCTTGGAAATGTATGACCTTTGAGAGCCCACAAGAGCCAAGAAGGTATAGGCAAATCTTAGTTTATTTGGCCGAAGTCTGGACATATATATTTGTCCAAAGTGGCCAAACAGCGCCAAAGGTAGGCTTCAGTGCTGGTTGCTGGTAGTTTGGCTGTCAAATGGAATCTTTTTGGACTTAATCGCCAAACATGTGCCAGAGCTATTCGGTTTTCACGTGGCAACTTTGGGCCTCAATTGCCAATGAATTGTGAAATTCTGGCTTCACTGCTGGTGCTCAGGTTCATACATGACATCTTTGGTTAAAGTATGAAACTTTGGAATTATGTAGCGAGCCAGAGAAAAACCATAGAAACGTCAAGGATAAGTTACCTGCCACAGACTACAGCATTTGAGCAAAAACGATTTTAGACACGAGCCCGGGATTTCCAAGCTTGTACCAAGTTAGACGTTTCGAAGGCATGCTACCTGTGCAGGCTCTCTTTTCTCAAAAGACGCCCGGCCCTTATTTTCCGTATATTATGAAATTACTTCGATAAAATATGTCATTCGCAGTTATTTGTGTGAAATGCTTTAGAAAGCTTTGCACTGCTGGCGCAAAGGCAAGTCGTAAGGATCTCTCATGCACATTTTTCCATTTTCAATAAAAATATTGGTCGTCTTTATTAATCAAGTGCTGCTTTCTGAGTAGGGCCGACACCAGGCTTTGCAAGAATGGTGCGATACATACGGCAACATATTTGGGTAAGTGCAGCCATTTAATGGAACACTGAGATGAAAAAAAAAACCTTTAATGAACCTAGATTGTGCATAAATTGTTCTAGATTTCTTCACACAAAAAAAAACAAAAACAAAGAAACAAACAAACACGTTTGCAGCGATATATACGCCATTGAAGATAAAGTAAGTAGGCAGGCGAGCTGGTTGATGTTACACATTTTTGAAAACCGGAGACAACGGACGAAAAAGGGGACAACACACAAAACGTCTCAAGCTCAAAACGTTGAGACGTTTTGTGTGTTGTCCCCTTTTTCGTCCGTCGTCTCCGGTTTTCAAAAATGTATATACGCCATTAGACGAAGTTTAGTTGGGAGTAGCCCTGCTCTAGGCCCCGCCCATAACAAAAGGTGCTTAGATAGGTAAGGGCACTTTCTCGTCTCTTATTGGTTGATGAGGTGATTGACGTGTAAAATGTTCGTTGTGAAATTGTTTCTCCGTGCCGTAGTAATATTTTTATCAACAGGATATTTATGTTTGAGAAACAAACAATATAGATAAAGTAAAGAATAATCCTAGAGTGCCTTTTCCGCTTCGGTTTCAAACGATAACAAGCATGGCTGCTCGCGTTTTGCGGCATGCTCAACAAGCTACGCTAGTTGATCTTGTTTGTTTTTATGAGTCCGAGCCGCTCTGCGTTCACCGAGGTGTTTAGAGGGAGATTTTATCAACCGACCTAGGTTGCAGCGAACAGCTGTCGAAAGTACGCGCCATCGGATGCGCTGTGAAGGTGCATGTTTTCGTAGCGGGACTGGCCTAAGCCTAGCATCTCCCGTCAACTATATTTCTTGATCTGGCTAGATTTATAACAGAGCGTGTATTCATGCTAAATTAGGATGTTGGTTACAGTAGAAGCGACCCCGTTGCTCTGTGAATTGCCCGTCCGTCGTGATTGCTGCCACGGTTTCAGTACCGAGAGACACGTACACTGGCAAGAATTTGCGAGCCATTTGGCTGGAGGGGATCGGGTGTTTGGCTCGCATCAAGTTTGTCCAGGTATTTTTCCGTCATTTCGCTTCGAAAGGCAAGTATCTCTCAAGTTTCGCCACGCCTGCCAAAGCGAAAATGTTTAGGTCGCGTTTAATGGTGCGCCATGACGCTCACCACCTTGCTCGCTGATGCCCTGCGGAAAATAGAACAAGAACAAACAAGCTGGGAGGACTGCACATTTATTTTGTCGATTTTGTATTCCTCCCGGTAACTTTTTATCGCACATCGAGCGACACTGACAGGCGCTTGTATTTGACCGTGGATAGTGCATGAAGGTATCATAGAACGCCGTTTTCATGGTAGCGTCTTACGAGCGTCGCAGATGTTTTGAGACGGGGAGAAATAGCAGACGAACGAAGCCGAAAACGGACGCCGACGTCGGACATTGCAGACGATGTCCGCGTCGGACATTGCCGACGATTATAGACGATGGTGGAGTAGCAGATGATGCCGGAGGCTGCCGCGCGTGGGGGTGGGAAGAAGAGGACGTGACACACCGGCTCAAGCCAGCCAAACGAGAAAATACCAAGCGAAGCCGGAAGTAGAGGTCGCGGTTGGTGGGAACGCCTTGAAGGGGGCCCAAGTCCCGTCCAGGGGTACCCAAATCCATTCAATAGCATCTCTTGCTTTTTTTATCTTTGGCAATCGTTGTGGATCTGTCCTTCCAAACCAAAAGTCTCCCTCGACTTCACCTGTGGTTGCCTGATGTCGCCTCCAGGACCTTCCTACCTCCATGCTGCCGCTCGTCTGCTCACAAGAATAACAGGTGGCGTGAGACGCCAGACAAGACACACCGGATGTTTCAATAGCCTGACAATAAGCTTAGCGAGTGCGTTCGGTCGATCAGCCATGCCAATACAGTAGTAATGAGTGGGGCCACCGATCTGTGGTAGGGGTTTAGAGCGGGCCCTGATCTCCACCTAAATTGAGTCTAACGGCGTTAATATTTCGCGAATTTGTTTTTTTTTTTTTGTTGAAAAGCTACAAAATGAAATGTTTGTGCGATTAATCCACTTTAAAATGTATTTACATAAATTCAGCACCTCTTTAAGGACATTAAATATATAGTCCTTGGCCTAGGAAGTGGAAAGACGCTATCATTTTTAAGGTTTCTGTTTTTATATTTTTTCTTAAATTACAAAAAAATAATACAGGACCATACATTATCTAGACATTATAAACATCACATTTCACAACGTATTTATTATCCAGATTCTTTTATTCGTTTTGTGAGCTAGGCATTAATTGCTTCTCCGCAGGTTTTATAATGGCGATGTTCCAACCCTTGTTGTTAAGGACCTTGATTTTCTGCACCACGTCTTCGTCTCAAATTTCAAAAACTTTGCCGAACGCGGGGTAAGTTTTTTTCAGCAACGATAAAAAAATATATATACTCAGGAATGTTATCATCTTACACGAGACATGCCTTTTCTACTTTGATTTCTCATAATGTGTGTCTTGCCCCTACCTTTCAAAGAGCTACGAAAGTGTTTTTTAGTTAAAATTTCGTTTTACGACATAATGTTTCATTTTTTATAAACACTTGATTTAACTATTTCTTATGATGGTAGAATGATGATTGCTATTCATTGCTCTTATTAAATACCTGTTGAAACAAATGCTTTAGCGTTTTTGAATGTAGCTATTATCTATCTAATTGATAAATTAAATTTGACATTTCATTCTTTGTGACTACAGGAAACTGAAACTATTTATCCTAAAAACGTGACTAGACAATTTCGAGGAATGATTATTCTTTTATTGCTAGAAATTATTTCATGGCACTCTTGGAAGTCATCATGGACGTGGTTTGTGATGTTCCGATTAGGTTTATGATGTTCCATAATTTATACCGGGGATTAGTAAAAATAAATGCTGATAAAGCACACTGAATTTTAAATTAAACTTATTTAATCGTCACAAATTAAAATGTCTTCCGGGTACCTTTCGTTAAAAAAAGATGATAGCTTGACTCTTTGTTTGTGGTTAGTCAGAGTTATAACTGGTAGTTTCATAGAGATGCCTCGTTAGTTAATTGACGTCATCATTTCAAAGAGTACTTAAAGAAAGGTTCACAAAAAGACAACATACTAAAATATTTTTTACCCGACTTAAAATCTAAACGCAATAATATCGAAGTCACTGATTTATAAAATCAACTTTAAAGTGTAAGTTCTTTTTCAGGCGAGCTTAACAAAATTGTTATTTCAGATCACCATGAGGACAGATCAGGTGCATTCTTCACTCGGATCGTCCATGATCCATGCAAAGGAAAGTCAATGGCGTGTTCTTCGAGGCTGCACCTCGCCAGAATTTACTTCGAGCAAACTCAAAGCGGTACCTACAAAATCCAAAAGCGATTCTGCCTAAAGGGGTTGCGAAACACTGAAAAAAAAAACGCAATAAAAAAATTGGGCATGGCACCCTCCAAGAAAAGATCACTCTCTATATCATTGAGGCGAACGTAAAGGATTCTAAAATGCAGTGACAACCCAAGGTCATATATTTATGACCACGGGTTTGAAAATGTTCTCCAGACATTATCGTTAAAACTTAAGAACTATAGTTCGTTGCAACCTAAGAACGAAGGGCGAGGGTAAGACGGGCCGGGGAGGAGGAAGCAGACGGAACGCTAAAGAGAGAAGGAGGTTTTCCCCTCTCTTCTCCAGCGTTCCGTCTGCCTCTTCCTCCCCGGCCCATCTTACCCTCGCCCTTCGTTCTTAGGTTGCAACGGACTGTAGAAACTGCGTAACTGCGATGAAAAATATATAAAAAAATGCGTTTAATGTTTTTCTTGAGTCGATAACGTAGATGGCGAACTGAGGAGTCCTTTGAGGCTGCTCTCAAACGGAAGTGATGTGATGGGTAATGGTAGAACTTCTCCCGTTTTTGCGATGTGTATGCCATCATCAATGTCTACGTCAGGAAGGATCATTGTGGTATCAATAAAACAATCATTTTTTTTGGCGTCACAGCTCACTTGGTCGAACAAAACAAAAATATATCTTTCGAGGTGTAAAAGACACCTGGCTAAAAAAAATGTTTGACAGAGCAATCATAGGTGACTTTGTTGATCATACCAGCTCAACTAAGAGTAGAGCTAGTTAGGCCATCTAAAGTAAAGTGCTTTCCTCCGACACTTCCGGCCCTTCTAGTATTAACAAAAATGACCTGGTACACCCGTAAGCGCTGCGAGAAATATGTCTTATAAATGTTATAAATGAGTGTTACACATTTAAACTTGCGAAATTTCTAAATTTGTTTCTTATATATATAGATGTCATGAAACATCACTAGAAAGGAGGAGCCAAGTGAATAGGTATCGTGAAACGTACTCCACGCGCTAGCAAATAAATATGAGTAGTTTTCCATTTTGTTTGATGGATTACGCGTTTAAGCCAATGATAAAATAATCATTTTGGGGTTGTCAGCGGCACTTTAACCTAAAAGAGTGTGTACATAAGTTGTCTCGATATAACCGTTCCAGCTGCAGACACAAACCACCCCGACGACGATATAGGAAAAGGCAATTCAAAAGCACTTTATGTTGAATTCCAGATGATGCCTTTCCTCACTGAACAAGGAGACGTATTCATGAAGGTCCTGGGTAAACTTGCCAATGAAGGGAGAGAGGAGTCGATGCTCAAAGCCTTCCAAGCTCTGTCTATGGACTTCTTTTGTCGGGCAAATTTTGGAATAGACTCCAACTTTCAGCATACCAGGGAAAGTCTGTTCTACGTCAAAGCCGAGAATGTCATCCCAGGAATGATGATAGGCCCCGTCCACGCAATTGCACGTAAGGAATTTATCGTTGTCAGCTTGTCACCTATTGCATCACTTGAGAACTTGTCTGGTGTGATACCGTTTTTGGACATATAATTTTTTTTTCATGTGCAAAGTCTTGAACATAAGGTTTTTTATACAGAAAGATTGATAGACCAACAATTACAATTTCCCAAAGAGGAACATTAAGCTCTAGGGTTTGAGGTAGATAATGCCAAGTGTAACGTGAACATGTGAAAATTATGCCTAGTATGAAGTTTCAGACATGAGCAGAATGAATAGTTGTGCGAGTTGGTACGTATTCATCTTAAAACATCCCGAATTAACATAGACAAAGTGAAAGACTCGACGTATCAAACGTCAGACGTACTTTATAGTTTTTGGTTAAAGCATATTTTCAGCCCCGTCATTTCCTCCGTAGATTGGAGCTATTGGGTCATCCCAGTGCCTTACGGAAAATATATGTGTGGCTTCTATATTATTATCAAGTGTCCTTTTTTTATGTGGAGCCCTCGGCATGGCTATCAAAAAAATCTACGGAAGGACCGCGCAAATATAGAATTTTGAAATATGACACTAAGCACGATGTGAGCTTTCGAAGTACTTTGCTGAGTGTTAAGTCGGGTACATTATTTTTGAGTCTAAGCAATTTTATGACCCCACCCATTGGTAATGTTCCTTCATACAGCATATTGATTGGTTCTCATGAGCTCCCTCAGACAAGTAGATGCTTCAGAATTATTTAGAATGTGTAGCACTGGTTTGCGTTTTGGCACCTTGGTACGGTAAGAATTAAAATGGCTATCCTGTCTTCTCTTCTGTCCCAACCTCGAAAAGCAGCATTCCTTTCTTGAAACAAATGCCAACGTTGGGTTTTCTCATCTAAGGAAAACATTTGGTTCAGGTTATGTACAGCCCTGAAATTTCTTTAACAATACCCCGGAAGCGTCGACCGGTGGACCGGTCAGCGCCGTAACACGGAGCAGTGTGGTACCGCAGTGAGGGTGAGCGGGTGCACACAAAGCACATTCATGTGCGGGCGTTGTGAACTAGGCTCTTGTGCTGACCGCGCGCGGCTGCTTCTTATTATCTGTCGATAAACCTATCCGCCGCAGCGGCCGTGTTCATGGACAGACTCCGGTCAATAGAGTACGGAAATGAACTCCTTCGATTTTACGTTTGCATTCCTTTTCTCCAAGACATGCTCTAATAACGCAAATTTGGGATTAATATCCGGCGATAGTTAATACGTGAAGGTATTGACCGATAAAATTACCAGGCGATTTCTTGAACTCTGCGGTTTATTTTTACCGACAGGTCGTATCAGCGATACCTGAACTGCACAAAGTGAACGTATCTCGTGCTGGCTTAATGTGCACCGTTTAGTTATGGCGGAATTTGCCTTGCCGTGAACCGGCGACTAGGTAGGCATTTTCAGTAAACAAGGAAGCTATGCCCTGGCCAATCGCGAATGCCGACCACTGCGCTGCTTTTGGTCGCGCTCGTTGCTAATCGTCAGTGACTGCGTAGGCCACGCCTGGCTTATTGAGAACCCGAGTATCTCGGCTTCAGATTGCAACCAATGAGGCTACCGCATTCGCCGATTAGAACGCCGAAAAAGAAATCACGAGGAAAAACGCACACGCATAATGAGCCACTCCATCCGTTTCTTTAAGCTTTCACTGAGGGAAAATGTCATTGACAGCCCAGGAAGCTCAGACAGTGGCCTATTTCTATAACCCTTATTATCTCTTCTTATTCCATGAGATTTCAACTTATGCCAATAAAATGCCAACCAAAGATTCAAGTTAGGAGCGTCAACATTAGAAGCGACGCCCTCTGTTTCTTAAGTTATTAGTAACTCTATGTGTCCGGGGCTTGAAATTAACAACATCGCCGGAGTTGGGAACGGAGGTAGCGCGTTCTAAGATGCCAGTTAACATTTAACTATATTGTTCTGTTATTTTTGTTATGAGCGTCTAGAAAGAAAGTAGACGATTAGTGAACATATTTCTGTACTCTCGCCTTGTGGGCTTTATTGATCGCGCACGGAGAGATAGGGGACTCAGAAGTAAAGTCAAATCCACTGTTTGTGATTTCCTCTTTTTGGAACTAAACGAAGGACGAAGGGAAGGTTTCAAAGTAGCCCGTCTTCGTGTGAGCGTTCTGCCTAGGTATGCGCCAGCCGCCTATAATATTTGAACTTTCGTCACACAAAGACGACTCCAAGTGGCGAAAGCTAGAACTATGGTTCGCGTCCGGAAGGCGAGTTGCAATACCTCTCCGGCCTCCTCCACTGCGGAGGAATCAGGAAAGATTGCGCAACACTCCTTCCTGACGCGAACGGTAGTTTAAATATTGGCTGCTGCGTGTGCAGAAATATACTTGTAACTGCTCTAGTACTCATGCACCAGGCTTTTGATATATAAGTAATACTTTACTAAAGGCTGTTTTATTACACACATAGGGAAGGGAAGAAGCAGATCTATAAGAGAACAGATATTAAAATAGATAACACCAGCTACACGTGCGGTAAACTGGAATGCTATTTATTTTTAATCAACGTGGAAGATGGTACTTGACGAGTGTATATCGGTTTTAAGTATAACTTTAAGTTATAATCACGCATTACCTGAAAGACTGAGCCTGCTCAAAACGTCAGGCGCGGTTAAAATTGGTTAGTGTGTACAAAGTATCACTTTAATAAAACCAACCATGAAGACAAGCGCACATTTAGCAACAAATACCTTCAAAGCTAAGTGATGCCTTGAAGGTCTGCTATTGAAAGTTACTTAACTACCCTGACCGGACTTTTATATACATTATAATGAAAACAATACAAGAAGCTCTCTTGAGTGGTATACAAACAAACCGACTTGTTTTTTTACTTTCACGTAGGCACCAATAATAATTTTGAAAGTGTCTCTATCTTTTCATCAGAATGCACGACGACACTTGGATTGTTTATGAAACCATTCTTTTGGATTAATCGATTAATCGGAAGTTTCACCATGAATATATTTGCCGAAGAGATGAAGAAGGTTGTTCGACTGAGAACGGAAAATACTAAAGTATGCGTTTTTTTTTATGTAACCATAGTGCCAATGTGTCCAAGAAAAGCTTTAAATTGATTCTGAAAAAAAGTTTTAAAGATTGTATTTGGCATTGCAACGAGCACGATGATTGCAATGTTCGTTTCTAATATTTGTGTTACTTTAATGGCTTAAGTAATCTGGAAACAACCTTTTGAACTGCGTTTATTATTATCATAAGGATATGAAAAAGCTATCGACGTTGTCAGGCCGATGTGTCAATTAGAAAATGTATGGTAAAACCCCTCATATCATTAATAAGCAACAAAGCTATAGCACCTGAAACGCCTTACTTAAGTACTATAAACCCGAAGTACCAAGGAACCAAACTAGCAGGTTTCAAACGTAATAGCTTACTTTTCGCACCAATCTATATTTAATATATATATATATATATTGCCAGGCAGAATTGTGTGCTTTAATGAACGATTATTTATGTGATAACTGGTGAAATTTTGGTTTTTAACACACTAATAGTCTTGCCAAATATTTTGTCTAACGGCCGGTTTACCCTCTTGTGACAGTTTAACGAATAAAGAGGCTCAAAGTCATTTATAAGCTTCTTCAGAGTAAGCAGTCTTAAGAGTGGGAACCAGCCTTAAAGGGACCATGAAATGACTTTTTTGCTTTTGCTTAATAACTTTTACATTAAAGCTTCAATGCTCACTGAACGCCGAACAGGCATCCGTTTTCGTTTCGGTTTATTAACTTCTACACAAAACAGTTATTGAAATATCGAGTATTTCTTCGTGTCCAACTCACCGCGAAACAAGCCGCGGGTACTTTTGACGGTCGTGACGTGCCCTGGCGCCGGAACTGCAACTTCTTTCGGCAGTTGGAGAATGGGAGCGTTAGCGGCGAGCTGGCGGTGTGCCGGTAGGTTTTACCACAGGGTTTTACTGCGCTGATGGCGCCAATGAGAGGCGCCCATCGCGGCGCCTCTCATCACCGCGATAGCCATAGACACATCGCAGCTGAGCGAAATATATTTAAATATATTGCGCAACAGCGACAGCATGGTACTGGCTCCATACGCCGGTACACCTGTTGGAAAGTGCGGCGACTCTTCCGACGAAGACTCCAGTTGCTCGTCGGAATCTGACGACGAGGAGTGGCGACTCCAGTGTACGGAATATTCCGAGCATGCACTGATGTCCTTAGACCTGGGGTCTCTCAAACCGATGAGGCTTCACCAAGTACGTCGACGCGGTCCCTCGAGAGGCAAGCGGTGAAACTGCAGCCGGAACTTTTTAAGCTCCGGACCGCACAAACTGTAATTCGGGCACTTGCAACGAGCGCGTTAGCTACGACTGCGTTTGTTGTGACCAGGGCGACAGGAACAACCGCTCTGCGCCGCGCGTACACACTCCTGCCACCACTGCAACGAGCGCATCCAGGTCGTCAGCACGACAGCCGCTTCTCCGCCGCTGTCAACCGTTTCCGCGGTATCGCTAAAAGAAGGGGGTGTGCTAACACTCACCGGCGTAGCAGAAAATACACAGAGTTTTTTATTGGCTCAAACTTTATTAACTATTTTTTTTGTTGTAAGGATAGGCTCCCAGGGCATAGATGATGAATAAAGAAAATGAAAATATGTGGTACGCCGTTTTGGACGGTCACGACTTTAAAACACGACTTAACTGATAGTACAAATATCGCCACACGCATTTTCTACGATTGCAAAAGACGATGCAATTTTAGCAGAAATATAGCAACGTAGAAATATGATTTCGTGATCACATAGACGTTGAGAGCGTTCAGGAATGCTAATAGTAATCACTTTTTTCTAGTGATAAAAACGCCTCAAAATTCGCATCTTTTATACACGCCTTTAAATACAGTACGTACCAGTAAACCTTGAACTTGAGCACACGCGTGGAATGCGAAAAATAAAACAATTCGGGCGATGTTCGAGGACACAAATGCAAAGAAAGCACCACTGCAGTCGCAGCAAACATACAAGACGGCACGAGCGTTTATGCTAGTCTTGAGGGTGCCGCCACAACCCCGCCGCACGAGTAGATGATCTTCCCTTCTAGGACGGGCTTGGTTATCATCGCGACTCACGACGAGAATTCAGTCCAAGAATAGCGCTCTACGCGGAAGGTTGAGCTTCCACCACACCGACCGCGCCAACGATCACCACCGACGCCATGTTTTAGAGCGCAGCTCTTAGGCGCCCGTTTCCGGCTTGAGCGGCGTCGCCGTCGGCGTCGGCGTCGGCGTAACCAAGGTCATCCCAAGATCACGTGACCCCCAAGGCCACCCCAAGGTCACGTGACCCCCCAAGGTCACGTGACCCCTCCCAAGGTCACCTCAAGGTCGCGTGACCCCCAAGGTGACCCCCACGTGCCTGGGGGGTCACGTGACCCCTCAGGTCACGTGACCCCCCAAGTCACGTGACCTCGGGGAGGTGGGGGTCACGTGACCGGCGGGGAGGGGGGTCACGTGACCTCGGGGAGGAGGGGGAGGGGGGTCACGTGACCTTGGGGGAGGAGGGGGAGGGGGGTCACGTGATCTGGGGGGCCACGTGACCCCCCTCCCCCTCCTCCCCCAGGTCACGTGACCCCCCCCGGAGGAGATTGAAGAATGAGGGGAGGAGGAGGAGGAGGGGTATACGCTCCCCTGATTACCCTTCCTTCCTCCTCCTCAAGAGCTGCGCTCCAATTCGGCGTTACAGGGAGTTGTAAACGGCTTTCACTTTTTTTTCAGGAGTTTTTCTTATTTTTCTCTTGCTTCGTTTACCAGACGATTGATGGCGCATGGCTCCGAGTATTATAAAATTCGGCAATTTGCGTCACGTCGCTAATTATTCTACAAAATGTGGATCAGAATATTCTTTAGCAAAACTTTTAAAAAACATTCACCGGCTCTATATTGTTTATGATCGCGGTGTTGGTAAGTAAGGCTCTTATCGAATAGACGACGTAGATTTGGATTACGTGCTTTGGCATCGCGGATGCATCGCAGTGAAAAGGCAGAAAGCTTTCTAAGAAAAGAAGATACCAAAGAGTCCGCTTTTTTTTTAAAGTTCTATGGGCAAAACTATTTTTTGGCTCTCCATTTTTGGTTTTGGTTTTTTTTCACACCTTTTACGAAGTGCGGTGGATGAAATTCGATTTAAAATTCGTTTCATGGTCCCTTTAAGTTATAACCTTTGTTGCTTCTGCTCTAAGTTAAATCGTGCCCATTGATACTTTTTTCAATTTTTTAACACGTGTATGTTGTATATTAAAATAAACCTCTCGTCTCTATATGCATCACTCAATGAAAACTGCGATATGTCTTTCAGATACGAAGAAACGACATGCTGCAGAACCTTTTGGAAGCCGAAGTGCATTCCAAGCACTTTAATAATGGTATCGAACTCGGAACTCGTGTGTTATTCGACAGTACAATACAAAATCACTTCCTTTTTTAGTAGAAAAAATAACAATAATTTTCTTTTACAATATTTTGTACTCTCAAAATACCTTGTTTGAAAATAGAATCGAACACTTCCAAAAAAAAGAACAAGCCATATGATCGTGATAATAAACACTAACCTAGTTAGCATTTTACCAACCATTTTCTCAAAGAAAGATTTACATAAAAATGGCAGCAATTTTTACAACAAATTATTTTTAGACACATGTTTGTGTACACAATACAAGGTGAACGCAAACGAAAAATATCTAGGCATGGGACCATTGTGTCTTTCATCTCACTTGTCTTCTTGTCTTGAGAATATCTTATATTCGAATTTGTATATTTACGGTGCTGTGAATGAAACATGTTTGTTGTACCTTTCATGTATTCTAATCTCTCGCCCTGCGGTAATATTTAAATCAAATGAATATGTAATACACACACACACACACACACACATCTATATATATATATTTACAGTACTTTTTATAAGCTTGATATATTTGTTTAAAAAAAGCCGTGGAAGTTGACACTTATGCGGTTTGTGCAGGTGAGTTATACAGACAGGGGGACATAGTATAGGGGCTAATCATAGTGATCAGTTAGCCAATTAATTAAAAGTTGTTAATTGACTTTTAATGAATGAAAATAGACACGTGGTTCCAATCAGAAACTTGCTGAGCGTCATCGAAAACCACTAAATCAGTGATTTTCAGAAAGACTTTGAGCGCGTGAGAAGCGTAGTAGTACACTAAATTTACCACCCCTGGAGCAGGTACAATGCTAGCGGTTGCGGAACTCGATGATAATCTAATCATCCGCGTTCCGTAACCAGTAGCCTTGTACCTGCTCCACGAGTGGTAAATTTAGTGCACTACTATGATTCTCACGTGGTTAAAGTCTTTCCGAAAATGACTGATTTAGTGGTTTTCGATGACGCTCAGCAAGTTTCTAATTGGAACCAAATATCTTTTTTCACTAATTAAAAAGTTAATTAACGAAGTTTAATTAATTAGCCAACTTGTCGCAAAGATTAACCACCCACATAATGTCCCCCTGGCCATGTAACTCAGCTCCACAAGCGGCATAAGTTCAACTTTCACGGCCTTTTTAAAACAAATCTGTCAAGCTTAAAAAAAATCAACGCCCTTTATGTATATATATACTTTAAACAAACAGGCCTGCTTCAAAATGATCGGCGCCTGTCCGAAGAAGAGTTGGTGTTGCTGACGACAGTTCTCTTTCTTGGAGGGTAAGTGAAAACTTTTGCGACATTTGCCTTTTAATAAGCACGTATTTATTACACTCTTTCTTCACCACGGTTAATAACAAATAAAATCTGATTATTCTGTTCTTTCCTTACGGCTACTGAAAGCTTACAAATGCATGACACGGTTTCTGACATTAACCTTTTTTGCTTCCCGGTTCCTCCTGTTATTTGCCTGTAATGCCGCAATATTACTGGCTGCCAAATAATAATAAAACGCCCAAAACAAGCCATGACCCGTTCATCTTAAGCTCTAAGTGACCGTAAGGGTGAGGAAAGCCTAGATTTAAATGTCGCTGACAGCAAACACAATTATGCCCCCGTTTTTCCAATAATGGCGTTGACGATCATAAAACCACTGGAACGAAAATTCTTATTAGGCTTTTGGAACTAAGTAAAGCGGTTTTATGACATGCCTTTGCTTTAGTGTTTGGCGTAGAAGGGACTTTTTTTAATTTGAGAGCGTCAGCGTTTAATTCAAGGCTAGTGAGTGAGCCCCATTTTTTTAAAGCATCAACGCAGCTACTTTTAGAAATATTTATTGTAGATTTTGTTTTGGTAAATCCGTGGTTTCAGAATTTAAGTTTTGCTCCATCAAGTCTCACGCAAACGTCGAAACGCGTTTTGTTTTTTTAAACTTTGCGAGGTGTCATTGACGCGCGTGCTATGAGCTGAAGCTTTCTTTTTATACTTTCTAACACTCATGATCATGAAAAAATTCATGGGCATGTGGATTCAAAATGTGGTAGAGCATTTTATTTATAGTTAATATCTATAATATTATTCAATAAAGAACCAAAAATTAAATTGAACTATAAATGTATATTTGAATACAATAATTCCAACAGTTTAAGAAGCTCCAGAAAATAGAAATTGAAGCATAATTGTACATAATGTATCATCTTGAAAATATAACAATTTATATATGTTGAATTGAAAAAAAGAGTCAAAGTAAAGGCGAGCTGGTGAAATCAGAATTAAGAAATAAAACCTTGGGACAAGGAAGCAAAAAGGGACATACACATTAGCGTTTCGAAACCAGCACAGCATACAGCTGTCATTTACTTCCACAAGAATTTTCTTCTTTGACATCCGCCATCCAAATTATACGGATTCAACAGCAGGGACACTAACTACGCTAAGAAAGCTTCCAGCACACAAACTAAGTATTATTTCTTGTCGTCTTCTTCTTTTTCTTTCTTGTCGTATTCCAATTAATACATGCCCTTACGGCGGCACACACAAACCACTGAGAAAGCATAAGTATCGAACACAGATTCAAAAGCCAGTTTTCACATGTGGATTGCTCACAAGAAAAGAAAAACGTTAGGAAATTACCCAAATCACAACCTAATTATAATTAAAAAGACAAAAACGCTTTAGTGTCCTCGTCCAAAGTCAAAGAGGGCATGTTTATACAATTTCCGGCGCACATGATCCTAATAGTCTCCTTCATCACCCCTTTAAAATGATATTTTCTTTTGCAAGCACAGTCGTCTGCTTTCAATTTGGGTTGTGACAGTAAAGCGTTTTGTCTGTTTAATTCCAATTAGGTTGGGACTCAGGCAATTTCCTGATGTTTTCCCTCCTGTGAGCAATTGACATTTGAAAACTGCCTCTGGACCTGTGTTCAAAACTCATGATCTCTCGGGGGTTTGTTTTTGCCCCGTTGGGACGTATTAATTGGAATACGACAAGAAGGGATACTTAGTTTCTGTGTTCGAGGCTCTCGTAGTGTAGTGAGTGTCCCTGCTGATTAAGGTGTAAAATTTGGCTGGAGGATGACAAACCAGAACACACTTCTGGAAGTAAATGGCAGCTGTATGCTGTGCTCGTTTTGATACGATGGTGTGTATGTCCCTTTTTGCTTTTTGCTTCCTTTTCTCGAGGATTTATTTCTTCATTAAATATGGCACATGTTTATCAATAAATGTTTATTTTTACAGTTTTCAGACTACCGCGGTGACATTAAGCTTCATGTCCCTGTCTCTCGCTATGCATCCAAAAATTCAAGAAAAAGTGAGGCAGGAAGTGAAGGACGCCCTTTTGAGTTCGGTACTGCTCCTTTCATTTTCATTCACTACTATGAGTACTAAATATTGAACTACTTTTCCTGTCAAACAAGTGATTCACTGTATGCATTTTGCTTGTTAAGACGTCATAGGCAGTGAGACCGAATCTTATTATTTTTCAGTAAGTTGCACGTTACATTTCATCAACAACGTGACACGTTTTGTTACTGCCATTTGAATGTGAGAATCGACATACAAAAATTGTATTAGCTCAGATTGAAAAAAAAAACCTCGCCATTTTATGATTTCAGCAGAAGAGATATCAGATTACACCCTAATATTTTGTTAAAACAAAGAAATCAAACCGAGGCGGGATGAATTGATGTTCATAATTAAATATACCACAGACACATACAACATGACGCTACAGAAATAAGCTAATCAAGTCGAAAAAAAATTGTCGAAAGAAGAAAAATGTATTCAAGACTTCTTCCTCCAAATTCTAAACGCCCACAAAGAAATATACAAATTCTACAAGAATTCATAGTTCGTCTTGTATTAACAGATATGTATTCCTATTTTGCAACTAGAATGTTTTCCTAGCAGTCGATAGGTTTCTCTTCGTTTAAGTTTTTCTAATTCCAAGTTTCATTATATAATATTCATATTTCATAGCGAAAACTCTTTTATGAACGCATAAAATAAACACATAATAATATATAATATTGCAACATATGAGAACCTACACTCATTTTCATTTCATTTCATTTATTAGTTCCCCTTAAGACCCACGAGGGGTATTACAAAGGGGGGGACATTGACAAAAAACACAATACAATAATGCAACAAGAGAAAAAGAATGAAAGTATTCAATGGGCGTATCACAGGTGCAAGTAACCAATAACAGCTTCGGCGAATTTTTGAGGGTCCGTTATCGTGACTACGGCTTCCGGTAACATGTTCCAATTTTTAATGGCGAGCTGCAAGGGTGAAAACTTGTAAATATTAGTCCTGGGAATGTCTAGGTGAAGTTTGCAGGAGTGGTCAAGTCGGCGAGAAATGAAAGAGGCAGGCATGCAATAAATAGACTTACGAGATGGAGAGTGATAGAAAAGTTTATGAAGTAGTTTTAGTTGGCATACAGCTCTACGTTCTCTTAGAGGAGGAAGGTTGAGAATTGATTTCAAGGAGGTAACGCTTACAGAGTGGTTATAATTCCTTAGGATGAAACGTGCAGCTTTATTTTGGATAGATTCTAACTCTTTTTCAAGGAAGACTTTGTGGGGGTTCCAAATGGCAGAAGCATACTCTAAAATGGGGCGTATTAAGGCGTTATAAGCTACAAGTTTAGTTTCTTCAGATGCAAGATATAAAGTACGACGCAGAAAACCAAATGATTTGTTAGCTTTAGCAGCTATATGATTGATAATGATATGACATTCCCAAGAGAGGCTACTGGTTAGAAAAACTCCTAGGTATTTATAATTCATAACTTTTTCTACACAGTCGTTAAATAAAGTGTAATTGAATACAGAGGGAACTTGTTTAGTGCTGAATATCATGAACTTAGTTTTGTGAACGTTAATTTCCATCTGCCATTTCCGACACCAAGACTCAATGCTAAAAAGGTCGTCTTGCAAGGAAATAGAATCTGCAATATTAGTAATTCTAGCATACACAACACAGTCATCAGCAAACAATCTTAAAGTTGAGTTAATACAATCAGGCAAATCATTAATATAAAGCAGAAATAACAATGGTCCCAGCACGGTTCCCTGTGGTACACCTGAGCGTACTTCCATTGATGAAGAGGCCTGATTATGAAGGGAAACATACTGCGTTCTAGATGTTAAGAATGATTCTACCCATCTTATAACGCCTTCGTCAATACGAAAGGAGAAAAGTTTTTGAATTAGCCGGCATCCATCAGTTTACTAGGCACGCTAGTCAAAGAAATGGGTCTGTAATTTGTTAAACACATTTTAGACCCGTTTTTGAACACTGGAGTTATTTTAGCATGTCTCCAGTCAGCTGGAACATCTCCGGAATTGAGAGACTGATTAAACAAACTGGATAATAAACCACACGACACTTCATTTGTTAGTTTCAAAAGTTTGGTTGAGATTCCGTCAGGACCAGGGGCAGAGTTGAAGGGAAGATTGTTTATTAATATTTCAATGCCAGCCGGTGAGACATCAAACCTCATGTAATACATGTAATCTTTGACATCTTTATTTGACGTATTATATATGGGAGATTTTTTTACTAAAAGGTAAATATGTGGGTTGTTAAATATATGTTGTTACTCTCCTCACATGCGTGCATTTCTAGATGTTAATTGAATAACACATGGCGTCTCATTTTACCCAGGTGTATTGCCCTATTCAACCCACGAAAGACGTGTTGGCTCCGTGTTATTAATTATGTTATTTCTCGATGATATATTCCAACAGGGATGCCTGGATTATGACACCACGATTCACAAACTGAAATATACGACGCAGGTCATGAACGAGACGCTGCGATTATATCCACCCTCACTTACGTGAGTTGGCATCACCTGGCTCGAATTTTCGAGGCAGAACTCTTTTGCATTTTATTCTCGAATATTTTCCAACGGACGAAGTGCAGACATTAGGTAAAGAGAACTCAGGTATGTGATCAGGAGTTTGCAAGTCCCCAGAATAGAGTGAAACATTTCAGACGACGCAGTTGTTTTGGGTAGGTTCACCTAGGTAGTGTTAGTATTAAAATTATGTACGTTTTTATAAATCGCGAAATGCGGTATAAATCAAATCTGAATGCCCTTGACTTTCAAAAAAGAAAATTACTGATATGTAATATTCCTAATACTTATCCTCGTATGATCACAAAATATGAGATTGTATACTTTCCGTCTTCACATTTCCGTGAGTAAATGTTGCAAGACTAAGCTAATTTTCGTAGTATAGCAATTCATATATTCAATTTACGCAATTCGAATGTTGCACCTCTATTAGGTAAAAAGCTGGCAATTTGTAATGCTCGAGAACTGATATTTGCATCAAACATTAAGGTGTAGTCAGTTACGTGTAGGAGGGCTGCTTGTAAAGCCCACATAATAGCCATCCCCATTGAACACACATTTGCTCATATGCCTGAACCGTCTTTCATATTCCCAGGTTCCACACAAGAACTGCAAAGAACAGCTTTGAGTACAAGGGTACAACGTTCAAGGCCGGAACGTGTATCATGGCACCCGTTATGCAATTGCACAGAGATCCACAATATTGGACTGACCCAAACAAGTTTGATCCTGACAGGTAACTATCCACAGCTAATTAATCGTAGGTTGATTTACATCCCTAAATGTTAGTTTACCTTTCGTGATAGCCTTCTCTTAATGCGTTGAGAAACTTTCTTTAAATGTTTAAATGCAACGGATATCAAACTTCATTACAAATAATGTGCGAATGTACACTAGATGTGATGTGTTCATCATAGATTCCTATAAAGGTACCACTCAAAGTGTAATCTCATCAGATATGCCGAACTGTGACTAACGTTTTACTCGAAACCCAGACTTCAAGTGTTGACGAACGTACAAACCTGGCACTTTTGAAGTAGCGCATGCTGGAATTAATAATTGATTCCTTCATATATTAGGATGACAATTGCCATCACTATCTAACATGAAGTGACCTTAAAATATTGACAATCTCCAGCGCCAGCTTTTACTGGGTCGACAACAATTAAAGCACTGAGGGCGGCTGGAGAAGTGCCAGATCTCTTCGCTTCTGTTAAGCTAGGTTCTTATCATTTCAGCATTTGTACTCAAAGTCTCAATAATCGAATATATCAGAAATATGAATTTTTAGGTCATGGTCGCGTGCCGCATGAGTGCAATAGGCTTGTTTTCACTTTAGCGTACGTAATCCTTTCTGTTGTATTAAACCAATTCAAGATAATCTGTGTACGTTCTATCTGCTACTTTGATCTCACGATATCGAGAGTAGAAAAAAAAAACACGTGTGCAAAAAATACTGGTTCATTGCTCATTTACCTCTTCTCCGCCTTTCTCGGGGGCATTTAAACCGGTATTTAAACCCGTATCCTAAGACTAATCCGGTGATCCGCACTGCCATTCATTTTCTTACGGGTGAGCAAAAAATATGGCGTCTAATATATTTATTTAAACTTTGAAGACGAACTTAAGGATGTACTTGCGCGAACTCTACTAGCTCTAACACGGCAGCCGTGGCAGTTCTGTACCCCAATCGCTACAAAGAAGGCGCATTCCAAAACATCGCGCCTACTCCGCCTACCCTTCTCGGCTGAATTACTTTTCCAGGTTGCGATCACACCCCATTCTTGTCGTCTGCTAGGCCGACACCGCCACAACGCTTGCCGGTGTTTGGTTCGGCTTCCCCGACTCACGGAAACGAGTCAGTCAAACAACCAACGGAGTGGAGACACGGAGCGTAACCTAACCGTTGCCAATGATTGCATGCATATCTTTGAAGATTGCTTTTATTAATCGGACAGACGCCTGTTCATGGTGTTTCTTTTGTCAGAACGCTGAGCACAAGTTTGTCTGCATCTTTTGGAGAGGTTGTGGTGACTTCAGAACGCCGAGTCCTGATTGGCTCAGATTGAAGAATAGTGGGTAGGGTTTAAAGCAAGCTGCCTTGAGGTCTACCCAATATATCCTTCACTTAGAACCAGTGGGAGCTCGGCGTTTTGACGTCACCACAACCCCTGGAAAAGAAGCAGACGAACTTGTACTCCGCATTGTTTTGCTCATTGTACTTATCTCGGTTTGTCCCGGACCAGGCGTATTTTTTCGGTCGAGCACCAGTCACCTAGCTGTGTTTGGAGATTTGTGTTTGTCCTTTGTCCCCCTTGTTCCACTTCTCCACTGATTACTTTCTTCATTCTTGTCCAGCTCGCTTGCATCTTTGCATTTAATTGCATTATAATCATAACATTAAAATGCAAGACTTCCACCCTTGTTGGTGTTAGACTGGTGGCAGCTGATAAAACCCTTTCTGCTCCACTGACGTCTAACCCCTGGTTAGCCCACTTGGTATAGCGCTCTACTGGAAATGGAGAGGTCCCGGGTTCGATACCCGGACCAGGCGGATTTTTTCGGTTGCGTAACAGTTACCTAGCTCTGTTTGGAGATTTGTGTTTGTCATTTGTGCCCCTTGTTCGCCTTCTCCAGGGATTACTTTCGCCATTTTTGTCCAATTCGCTTGCATCTTTGCATTTAATTGCATTATAATCATGTCCTCTTCGTTGGATGTTTGGCTGATACTTTTCCATGACACAGGGAATCCCAGTACCGATAGTGGCACCCGCAAAACCCTGTGAAGCAAACATAGGCAAACGCTGTAGCGGCGTCTGCTTTGCACATAGCAGACCAGGAGATGGTGTTATTGCAACCTGAAAAAGCAGTTCCATCGCGCAGGGCAGGCGGAGTAGGCGCGGTGTTTAAGAATATCCCTGCAATGTGGCGCTCGGGGTACGGAATGGCCACGGCTGCCGTGATAGGACTAGTAGTGTCCGCGACAGTACTTGCGGGGAAACTATGAGCAGAAACAACTCTTCAGGCTTCTTTATTTTACTGGTCCATTTGTAAAGAGCCTTCCATGAAAACATGTGTTAGAACGCAAAGCTTGCCTCTCGGCTTCTTGTCGATTAAAAAGTTTAACCCGATTGATCGCCATCCTTTAATTGAGTAATTAATCAATTCATCGGTTTCATTCAGTCCCATGCAAAATAGTTTTAAAAAGTCAGAATTAACTCTTTTTTTTCTCTGCTGAATATTTAATAACGGCGCAGTACAATTTAGAGTTTTAAATAAATCTTGATGTGTGCTTGAGAACAGTCAAAGGATACCCACAGTCACAAATTACTACTTAAGCCGCAGAGGCAACAAGATGCGTTGATATTCTCCGGCAATAGCGAACTCCTCTGATTGTTCACAATAGTCTCCGCTTTGCTAAACGGACACTGGCACGTGTTGAAGTGGCTGGGGCACGTATAACCTTTTCCACTCGTTTGGAGTTACAATGCTCTCCCTTACAGTTTACTTTAAGTCAACATTTCTTCTAAAGTTTGCCTTTTTTCTGGTGTACTGGTCCACGTCTGCGTGGTCAAACATTGCACCTTTCCTATTTAGAGCGCAGCTCTTAGACGCCCGTTTCCGGCTTGAGCGGCGTCGGCGTCGGCGTCGGCGTTACCGCGTAACCCTCGTAACCCTCATGAAGGTTACGAGGGTTACGAGGGTTACTCTCACGAGGGTTACCCTCACGAGGTTTACGAGGGTAACCCTCGCGATCCTCGTGACAACCCTTGTAATCCTCATAACCCTCACGAGGGTTACGAGGGTTACTCTCACGAGAGTTACAAGGGTTACCCTCACGAGGGTTGCGAGGGTTACGTTCACGAGGGCCACGAGGGTTACGAGGGTTACTCTCACGAGGGTTACGACAGTAACCCTCGTGATCTTCGTGAGGGTAACAACCCTAGTAACCCTCGTAACCCTCCCGAGGGTTATGAGGGTTACTCTCACGAGGGTTACGAGGGTTACCCTCAGGAGCGTCACGAGGGTTACCCTCACGAGGCCACGAGGGTTATGATAGTTACCCTCACGAGGGTCACGAGGGTTACCCTCACTAGGGTTACTAGGGTTATGAGAGTTACTCTCACGAGGGCCACGAGGGTTACCAACACGAGGGTCACAAGGGTTACCTTCACGAGGGTCATGAGGGTTACCTCGCTGAGGTCGCGTGACCCCCCGCTGAGGTCACGTGACCCCCGACGTCACGTGACCCCCTGAGGTCTCGTGACCCCCCTGATGTCACGTGACACCCTCCTGAGGTCACGTGAACCCCCCCTCGAAGTCACGTGACCTCAGGGAGTCACCTCTCCCTCAGTACCCTATCATCCTATCCCTCAGTACCTTTCCATCCTCCTCCTCAAGAGCTGCGCTCTAATCCGGCGTTATGGGGAGTTCTAAACGGATTTCATGTTTTTTCCTAAATATATACGCTTAACCTGTTAAAAAAAATCGTGACTAAAACATTAATCAATTAATCGATAGGTTAATCGATCAATGGCCCTGCCCTGGTCTCAATCTTGAAAATATTTTATAATTTGAGACATAATATAGCCTGTGGCAAGTGAGGCCTAGGAAGAGTCCGGAGTGGGAATTTCAGCCCATATTGTACAGGGGGCGTACATATTGACACAAAGGTATTGCGGCCCAGTCGAACATCAACGTTCACCACCTAAGTTTCGATCCGAAAACTCAGCGAATACATACTAAGCCATTCAATCATGAGGAAAATGCTATGACGGGCGATCGCGAGCCTGTTCCAGACATGTATAGTTACTGCAATAAAGTAATCAAGTACCGTTACTCGTAACGCACTCAAAATGTGATTAAGTACGTCACTCGTTACTGCGATTTAAAAAATAACGTATTGCCTCTGCTTGAAAATATTGCACTACATTTTCATTACTCTGCATGTGTAGTTTTCTATAAAGCAGCGTAGAAGCATCCAACATTTGCCGTTGTTAATTTTTTTTTTTTTTACAACGCCTTCATTTTGAGAAACTGTAGCCAGATTGATGCACATTGTGTACAATGTTTTGTGGTCCTGTATGCAATAAAAAGCGCTAAAAAGGTAACGCACCGGTCAAAGAACGGCGATCGCCACAGAGCGTATTTCGTCACTCTTTAACTTGTCCGTCGTCTTTTTAGCACTTTTAAACTAAAGAATAAATCACCAAGTAGTTCAAGTACGGATCCTATTTATTGTCTATTAACCCTTTATAAGGCGCGAGCAGTCCTTTATTAGTTCACTTATTTTTATATCAGAAATGCCTTATCGAACAAGAAAGATAATGTTTAAACCAAGTTACATATTTCTGCAACAAAATTCAGAGGCACAGTTGGTGGGACAACATACGAGGAGCGTTCATAAAGTTCGTATTATGGGCACAAAGAATTGAAAAAAAAAATGGAACAAAACAGGCATCAATATGAGCGCGCGTCCCTCTAGTTTTCGCACAGTATAAACATCGCATGCTATAGTAGCTCGGAACGCCGCTAGAGAGTCAAAACAAAAATGGCACCGCCCAGCGGTACCAAACACATGGAGTGATCCGTTTTCTCCATTTGAAGGGAAGCAATGCCAATGATATTCATTCCAATCTGGGAGCGTTGTTCGGGGACAACGCCCCAGTTTATGACACTTTGGTTAAATGGCGGAGACGCTTCCAGTGTGGCCAAATAAGAGGAAAGTATTTCAAGGACGGCGACTACGTGATTTCTGAAGTGGAGCGATTCATGAACCCTCATAACGAGGAGTTCTTTAACAATGGCCTCCGGCATGTGGTGCATCACTAGAAAAAGTGGGTAACTTTTGGCAGCGAATATGTAGAGAAAGTCTCAACTCCTACTCGAGTTTGATTGCTGAGTCTCTATTCCGTCGTGGCAATAATACGAACTTTATGAACGCCCCTCGTATGTCCCACTCCCCTCTAAGCACCAGAAACTGAAGTGGGACAGCGTATGTCCAATTGCCTACGTGAGACATTGACAAAAAATGACGAGAGCCCTCTTGTGTTCACCTGGACAAGTGAAAGGAGGAGGAGCACCCAGTGGCGTACCAACTTGTCTTTGAGCGTGGGGGGGGGGGGGTCGACCGGACCCGCCCCCCCCCCTCCCCCATCAGGGCCGGGGGGCGGTGCCCTTTGTATCCCTTGGGCGCCACCGGCCAGTGTTTGCTCTGCCCAGTGGCGGCTGTTGCAGGGGGGGGGGGGGGAGGGGCAAAACATACGCCTTGCACCCCCCCCCCCCCCCACTCTAAGCACTGGGGGAGCAAGCGCCCCCCTTCACCCCTCGGATTGTACGCCCATGGAAGCACCCAACACACAAAGGGACGTCGCAGGTGCAGCGAACAAATCTTGTGCGGACTTCCTTGCTCTTTGTGGAGCACTACTGACACCTTCTCCTCTTGGCATTCTCCTTAGGGAAGTGATCTCTTCCCTCAAGACGAATTTCATTTGGCACCCCAGTAATCAACGACCCACTGCGGCGTCCTTGTTCTCTTTGGAAATCTGCTTGTGGCTTTCTGCCAATGCGGAAAGTCTGCCTCTTGATCAGTTCTCGCCAGAGATGCACCTTGAAGTGAAGCAAGGCCACATTGTCATTGATGTGGAATGCCGTGTGTTGCACAAATAGAAAATCGCTGCTTCGACAAGAAAGAAAAAAATACGATGCCACCGCTTCTCGGACCGTCGATCGACCAGATAGGCATTGCGCTTTTGATCGAAACAGTCTACGCCCCCCATCCAGCGGTTGTAGTGCTTCACTGACATCGGGCATGTAACCTGAATCTTCTTTACGCAGGGAAGCTTTTTTTTCATCGAAGCTTGTTCTTCAGGGTCATAAAAATTGGACATCATGTTCACATTTTTTTTTGTGTCTCGCCATTAGTAAGCCGACACTGTCCCTTTTGATTGGTAGAGGCACTCTCCACGAGAAAGCTTGTTGTCAATTTTGACTTCTGGGGGCAGGTCTCGTTTGTTGGTCCTGAATGTGCCACAGCCAAACACTCCTCGTTCTCGTAGTTGCAGGAGCAGTTTGGTTTACGAAAAAAAATTGTCGAAAAAAAACTTGGTATCCTTCCTCCACTATATTCTCCGTCAGCGAGAGAACGACATGCTCCCCAATAGTCTGATCAGTGGGCCTTCTTTCCTTGCGTCATTGATATACTTCGAATTGGCAGAGGTATCCAGTCTCACCTGTCGGCGAGGCTCCAGAGTTTGTACCCCCGTTTGATTTTTGGTTTCATCGGCATGTATTGTTTCATTGCCGATCGACCCTTGAAAAAATCACATTCATCAACGGCGATGTGAAAGGACGGGCTGTATACTTTTCGGAAATTCTTGTTGATGGCTTCGATAGGAGGTCGCACTTCATAGCACCTGTCACATCCTGGCGGGGTCCGCACTGGTTGATGCGTGTTGTCATTCAGGTGCAAACAGCTTGTGATTTATTGATAATGCTTGAAGGTCATCACACGAGACATTTCCTTCACAATGAAGAGCTGATCTGAGCTCCAGTACAGGTAGACTTGGGGCAAGGACTGAATGCTCATAAGAATTCGCATGCCTATGTATGCTTTCAGCGCGCTCACTGAGAGTGGCTCTCAGTTCGCTTTTCCCACCTGATCAACATATCGGTTTGTCTCTGTGACAAATATTGCCCCCACTTCTTCATCAAACGAACGAGTAAACGTGTCAAAGACACTGCTATCTGCGCTTAGGTTAGGAGAGCATGTTAGAGGTTTTTCAGTGACCTTTTCAGGAATGTCTTGAGGTTACCCTGCTATCCATACAATGGACGGTGATGGCATCCCATTGAATTCGCCGTTCTGACTAACATCTGCTTCAGGCTAGACACGCGTCTTCTTGCTACGTCTTTTTCGCTCGTACGTCATTTTTGGCCTCTTTGCTGCTTGTTCGTTGATATTATCGCTTTTTAATGACTCTGCTAGAGCCAAAGCTGATGTTGAGGGCATTTGTAAATTTGTAGATTGTCATCCGAGTCGCCGGACGCGTCACTCGCCGAGTCGTCCAGAAGGCTAAAGAAAAGTTCTAAAGCCTCCTCGTCATTGAGTTTCCTTTTTCCAATAAAGAAAAAGCACTTATAGGTTTTCTGACATTAGATGGAAGCTCCGGCAGCTATAAGAAAAAAAATATCGCAACAGCAGGAACGACCAGCCACCTAACAACATTGGCTCTAAAAAGATTGTTGCTAAGCCTAACGAATTCACACCTGTTTGTAAATCATCATCAATATAAACCCATGTGCCATCTAAAACGTGCTAATACTTTATTCACCTATTCCTTACATGCTTAGGAAGACGTAGAAAGTAAATGGCAACTTAGTTGACATTCGGGTACCAAGGACGTGTCTTCCAAAAAATGGGCACCTACGGATCCGTGTTTCGAAAGCCGATGGCAAAAGCAAGCACATGTTTTCAACCTTCCGCCGTCTCGTGAAGAAAAAAAAACTGAGGAAAAGTTGCATTTAACATTCATAGATGGCGCTAAAGGAGGAAATGGGACGCCAGTGTCCCACGAACCCGAAGAGACTCGATTGAACCAATTCTCACAGGGGGGACATATGTGTCCCACTTTCTCGCAAAGGCCTAAGAGTTTACTTGTCCCGCAGATTACAGGCGCGAGCTAGGATCAGAAAATGGTTGAGTACTTGTATCGTAGACGTTCCCTTCCAGAAGTAATTAAATACCATTACTCGTTACTTTATCAAAAACCAAGTATCTTTATTTGTTACTTTTTTAAAAAGTAGCCTAGTTATTATTTCATTGCAAAAAGTAAGAAAGTGGAAATAAGTCATTACTCGGAACGGGTTACGTAAAAGTCTGGTTTGTTCCATGCGTATCACGCTCGCATCATGATCGTCAATTACAGGTTTAGTCCCGAAAGCGAAGGGACTTACTGCAAGAGAGCATTCCAGCCTTTCGGTGTCGGACCACGCTGTTGCGTCGGATATAAGTTGGCTCTATTTCAAGTATTGTACTTCACCGCAAGAATGGTGCAAAACTTCAAGATGGAACTCGGAGAAGTACACAAGGTAGCTTCTGTATTTTATTCAAAATTAGCTGTCACCTCCCAGATTTTACTTTAAGATAAACATTAAGGGTTTCGAGAACACTTGTTAAGCAGGTTAACCTCCTTCGTTTGAAGACCAACCATAATGTAGAGCAACTCAACAAGGGTAGCTAGATTAGAGATACTTGTTATTGTTAACTGAATTTGCTTGCCCAGTATCAATCTTGCCCAGTATCAACAAAGTTAACGGACAGATTGGGATTGAGTTTTATTGGTGGGACTGTAGGGAGTACGGATATAATATTTAGCCTTTAAAACTTCATTCGCATGGTTACCTGCATAAGCAGACACAAAAATGCAGTGAACTATTAAATGCTCTTATCAAGACCAGCTTCCTTGATTTCTATTTTATTTGACATTTTATCTACGATAGAAGAAGTAAGAAGTTCTATAAATCCTTCAATATTAATTATTATAGAAACTGCTTTTATATTTACTGTATTGCTGTTGATCTTGATATATGTATATATATTTAGGGCCATAAATAAACCAAAGAAACAATGATATACATTATCACCAAAATTAGTTTTCTAATCATAAATATTATGGTTTCTTTGGTCTATTTATGGCCCTAAATTTCAAGACAAAAACAACTCCTGGCTAAAAAAACTGTGCTACATAAAACAAATCTTGACGCAGTTTAAATAATTTTTGAGCTTTCGTTATGAGTTTAACTGAAAATGCGTTTTTGTTGTTTATTCAGGGTGCCATCGAGGTACATACCATCGGCATGATGGCTTCACCCGGCGATGGATCATGGATGAAATTTACACGGATTTGATACTGCTCGTTTTAAAACAAATATCCTTGGAGCGAGCTCTGAGGCTGCAACTTTGGAAAATAATTCATTGAAACTGTGCCTGTCTGTGTATATATTTATATTAAAATAAATGTACTCAGCACGCAAAAAAAATGGGACAATCGAAAACAAGTACAGGGGACAAGCACTTACGATAACTTGTTTTGCTAAGCTGACACGTTCTATTTTGCGTTTGACTTTGTGTTTTTTTTGAGTGCCGCGTACATTTATACCATACATAACCTTCCTCCGTTCCAGAGATACTTTGAAGTAACTGCATCTACCGCTATAAGCTTCGACCATTTTTATTCTATACAGCTTGAGTTTAGAAGATTTTAACTGGCTCGTTTAAATCATACACGTGGAATTTTGCACAAACTAAATATTAATACCACCACAGTTTGAACATACTCAGTGGGGATTATGTTACAACACTGTATTTACACCGAGTGACTGGGCGGCTTTAATGATGTTTAGATCAGTGATTCATTTGATAGCGACTTTTCTGATTATAAGTTGATTAATGTTTCGTACGTTGAAAGAGAGTATTAATGCTGCATTTTTGTGCGGCAGTTGGGAATAGGCCGAGAAAAGCTCTGGTTATTCTTGCAAACTACATCCTATCATTTCCGGTATAACTGTTTATAACATTTAACGTGTAGTGTTTGAAGCACATCACGAATGATGTCGTCAATACAATTATTTACCTGCTCCACAACCAGACCGTGTTTTATTATTAAGCTTACCTTTTTCAATTTGCGGCATACCGTCAAAATCAGTTACGCTAAATACAAAGCTAAGATATTTATCAGCAACCAACACTTCTGAACAAAAGGAGGTGAAATGCCGGAGAAACTATGTGGAAAATACCAGTAAGCCCGTACCAAAGATATAAATTATTATATATATATAATATAAACAAAAATCACTGAACAGCTGTATGATCCGATGTGCTTTAAATATGTCTCCGAGTTCACTTTTCTGCAGGTCACGGTGACAGACAATCACAGCAAACAGCAGCCAATCATGTTAACATCCCAGCGGGTGACGAAGCTGGTTATACCAGTACACCGAGAAAATCTAATGTGCGAGGAACAAATGCGCACGACATTTAGCTTGCATATTTTTCTTCGGCACATTGCAATATGAAGACACAATCGATCGCTTACTGAGCTGCGTCGTTTTCTGGGGTACACTCTAAGAAATGCCTGCGAGTGTACTTACCCGAAAAACACTCAAAGAGCCAATATCTGCGATCTACGAAATCAGCTCTACGAATGATGAGGTGGAACATCCGTTTAGACCTAAAAATGAAGTTTGCGCTGTGGCATTACGCAATGCAAAGCGTCATGCTTGCATTGCGTAATGCCACAGCGCAGACTTCATTTTGAGGTCTAAAAAGATGTTCCGCCTCATCATTGGCTGAGCTGATTTTGTAGATCGCAGAGATTGGCTCTTCAAATGTTTTGCGAGTAAGTACACGCGCAGGCATTTCTTAGAGTGTAGGGGGGGGGGGGCGGGGTCGTTGTATTGTTTGCTGTGATTGGCTGCTTTCACATTCTGCGGCGAGAAAGTAAATCTCGCAAACATTTTCTGTGCAGACAGTCGCTGACAAATTGAAACGCACGAGGCGTGCCTTTTTATCTTCACGTACCTTGCATTGCGATTACCTCTTCGGAGTTCTTATAGGATAATGGCTTAATCTCATTGTTTTCGGGGCAACATTAAGATACAAGAAAACCGGCACGACCGCCGTTTCTCAAGGTGTCGATAATTATAGTAATTGACGGTTTAAATAAACGCAGGAGTGGACCAGCACATAGAGTGTTTTTAGAAGCTTTAGAGATTCGTTTAACAAAAACCGTTCAATCTACACTAATGTGCTTTTTGCAGGTTTTTTACATGTCAGGAGGATCATGTAGAGGAATCATCATCACGATAAGTCGAATATTTAGATCAAATTTGCTAATTGACTTCTTAATGACTGAAAATAACTATGCGTTTCCTATTCAAAACTTGCTCTGCGTCATTAAAGACCACCGCGAACCAGTTATTTCTTAAAAAAACTTTTGGCACCTGAGAAGCCCGGCACTGCGCTGAAGTCAACACCCGTGCAACACACACGGTGCTGGCGGTGCACTCTAAAAAAATGTATGTGCGTCTACCTTCACGCACAACACTCGGAGAGCCAATCGCCGCAAGTGACGGAGGCAGCTCAGCGGATGACGATGCCGAATCGTATGTTGAAACCAAAAGAACGCAGTCTGAGTTGTGACATTAAGCAATGCAAAACGTCACGCTTGCATTGCCTAATGTAACAACTCAGACTGCGTTATTTGGTCTAAACACATGTTTCGGCATCGTCATTCGCTGAGCTGCCTCCGTACGTTGCATGATTGGCTCACCAAGTGTTGAATGTGAAAGTAGACACACAGATTTTGTGTTAGTGTGAGAAAGCACTGGCGATAAACGACGGAAATAGCGCACGGGCCCGTTATTGCACCGGTAAACGTTGCTCGTTTAGAACGAGTGCAACCTTAGCGCTCCAACAAGCACCCCACGTGCTACAAGTCTTTCTAAAATCAACGGAGTTAGTGTTATTGAACGACGGTTAGCAAGTGACTAATTGGAACCATCTGTTCATTTTCATCAATTAAAATATCAAACTATTTTATTTATTTAGCGAACTCATCGTGAAGATAATCCCCCTACACTCTGTCCTCCTTGACCATAAGGCTCACCTGGACAAATCGCATTAGAGTAGCTTTCGCGGCTTTTGTTTTAAAAATATTGGTAACACATAGAACGAAAACAGCATTCGGGCTCTTTGGGTGATTATTCGTCCCCCGCTGTTCTTATTGGCTGACGCCAGAGTTCTATGCGGAGTGACAGTTTGTCTGCTTTTTTCGCAGGTGTTGTGGCGACGTCAGAACGCCGAGCTCTGATTTGCTCTGATTGAAGGAAAGTGGGTAGACATCAAGGAACCTAGCATTGATGTCTACCCACTATCCTTCAATCAGAACCAATCAGAGCTTGGCGTTCTGACGTCACCACCACCCCTGGAAAAAAAAAAAAAAAAAAAAAAGGCAGACGAATTTTCGCTCCACACCGACTGCGGAGCTATAAGAAGATGCTTGGGACACTCTAACCCAAAATACAAAAAGAGCTGTTAAAATTTTACAAACTATATAGACTTACGCGACTGTTTCACGTCACGCCACTGTGGTGGTGCTGCTGTCGCAACTGCGCATGCCCAGACGTTTTATCTCGTGCGAATTTGGTTTCTGCACACGCGCCGTCCCCACGCTTGTTGATGTGGGCGAAGCGGGTATTTTGCTTGTAAACAGCGTTATATATATGCCGAGTGCAATGTCATAAAATGCAGCGAAACACACACATGAATTGAACAAGAAGGCTTTTGTTTTGCGTGAAAAGACACCACTCCTACCGGGAAAGGGGCACTAGCTGATATCGAGCGATTAATATACCATAAGAGATGAATATGTATCGCCTGCGGGCTCATTTTCGTCTTCTGCGCACGGGAAAGAGGACGCCAAGGCGGGCGAGGAGATTGGTGACAATTCCGACTAAGCTCCTCCCCCGTGCATGTCGGGAGGTCGGCTTGGGGGTAAACAACATCGGCGCCGGTAATGGCGGCCGTGCCGTAGCGGTGACCGTTAGTCCTCTGGTTATTGCAGTGCTGACAAGATTTTCCGAGTTCGGCAGAGCGAGCAGCTTTGTGACCCTTACGACTCGTCCTTCGTCTGCACGACACATTTCAAAACAAGATCAAGACCAAGAAAAGCACAGTAACGAAGGCACATGGCCAGCCTCGCGGTAGAAACGACAATCACTACAAGTAACAAAAAAAAAACAAAAAAAAAACGTCGTCCGATTGTGCCGGTGAGGTGCCTTCTTGCGCTTACTTTACAAACACAACGCGTTTTAACTTCTAGCAGGTCTTTGTAAATCTTGCGTCGTGGAGTCAATAGCCTTTTACTTGAAAACAGCCGTAACATAAATATTTCGCGATTCTCCAAACCCCATCTCCGCAGGTGACATTTAAGATTAGATGCTCTCCGTTTTGAGTCGAATCTGCATGGAGACTTTATAAACTATATCCCGACTCATTTTAAATACGCTCGAAGTCAGAAGCTACATGTGCGGGTCCCGTGCTTTGATCATAGCTGCCTGCATGTGCGTTAGTGCAGTGCAAGCTAAGTTCACAACAGCTTCTCACTTGTAATTTTAGCTTCGCTCGCACTTATGCGAAACGCAGTATAGTGAGCACAATCATAGCACTACAAATAAATACATAGCGCGCGACAATTACTTCAAAGACGTGATTACATTTTTTTTAATTCGTTTTCAACTCAAGAATTGAATCTGAATGGCTGGTATACGTGTTATACAGTGCACCAACTCTGACGGTAAAACTTTGGCGTTTCGCATCAACCAGTACAAGTAAATTGCAAAATAGTACCGATGCTGTCTTTCTGCAATGTGTGTCGCATAGTGTATCTTCGAACCAGACATATCGGCCTAAACATTCGGAGATTTCGCGCGATCCAAGCTTAGCTAATGAGCGCTCCACGTGCATGACTATATTAGTAAGCAATTGCTAACATGTGGGCTTTGTTGTTCTGTTCGTTCTGCATATTAGGGTAAACAGGAACCAGTGGACACGCGACAACCTTCGTGACTTTCAAACATCATTCCTCTCTTCTAAGTCTCAGATGGGCTGTTGGCATCCTGAAACAAATTCCAAAAGATGGCGGTCACTCTGCTATCGTAAAGGATGTCCGGAGGCAGTCCGATATTGATCCATATTTCTAGTCCACTCCCTGATGATCCTTCCGTGCTTTATCAATGTTAACCTAATTATGCCAGACAGTGAGTGACTACTCGCACTATGTTGTGTTAGTGACGGTGGCATGAGAGGCTTCATACTGTCGCTGCAGATGTGGCCTAACCCGCAAACCGAGCTGTTGGTGGTGTGTCTTCCCATAAATTTTTTTTTTTTTTCAAAACACCAATATTATTTTGGTGTGTCCTGCCTCTAACGCAGACTCGCCAAGGATGTCTCATCTGTTTCCTGCGGATAGGTACTATGTCAGCTGCTCTCCATGCGTCTTTTAGAAACTGCCTGGTCTGCTCTGCAGCATGTGTATCTGATGGTGAATTCCACTCGTAGATCCGGAGCGCTTTCCAAAATCCGCGAGGGAGGCAGAACTCCGCTCCGTGGCACCCACTCCGAATCGACGAGGAGAAGATAAACTCGCCGTTTTGGAGCGACCTCCCCCACACCCCTCCCCATCGCTTCCCCCTCCGCCGTTCAAAATGGCAGCTGCTCGAACTTGACAAGCCCACCAACGCCTGAGCCGACTGATCTTTCCGACGCAGAAATAACACTCGACACAGGCCGGGCGAAATTATACGTACCACGGCGCTCATGTCGCAAATAACGAAGAAGTCCGCGTTCGGCACCGTCCCATACCTTTCGGCCGCGTCGAAGCGGTGGGGCACGGACAGCGATTGCCAGCGGTGGAGTTCAGATTTCTGGTACGACTTTAATAAACACAGAGGTAACAAGCCATCACTTGCACGGTCATTGCCTAATCTCTTCTTGCTTTATTGCACGGGAAAACGCCGGCGGAATGCCGTGTAAAAAGGTAAACAATCATTGGCTGCGGAATGAAAAGGCCTAACCTTGCGTCTGCCTCCGGCTTTCCTGTCGTTCTTCCTCTCACGATCACAGATGTCAGCGCTTACGATTTACCACGCTCCAAAGTCCCGGCTTTGTATCCCTGATCTACGCGAGATAGAAGCTTTTGAACCGTCACAATTCCACGTAAACAACCGATGCATTCGAACAGATCCAACTCGACGACCCGTCCGGCCCGCCGACCTCGCCAACCTCGCCGCGCATGCGCACTGCCGATTTAGAAGGAAATCACGTGGGCCGCTCTGTCAACTTCCGGAGAGATCTGTGAAATCCCGCAGAGCAAGTTCGGCGCAGTTTGAGGCGCTCCGTGGAGCGAGCGTTGCCAAAGATCTACGAAGGGAAGATGACCAGCTCGAGCCAGATCTGCGAGCGGAATATGCGCGCTCCAAATGGAGCGCTTTTGGAGTGCTCGAGATCTGCGAGCGGAATTCACCATGAGCTTACGTTCCGTGGTCTGTGATTCTCATGCTTACGCTGAAATGTAATAAGTCCACTGAACAAAGTTTTACCAATGAACAAACACATTCCGAAGAAAGGCCCAATGGCTATTTTTTCTTGTCTCATTCATAGTATAGTTTGTCTCATTCATAGTATAGAATGCTGGCAAAGCTATTGACGCCTGCACAAAACTTAGCCTTGTGCCTTACCTGCACACGCTTTCAAATGAATGAGACATCAGGTGTAGCCACACTCGCTGCAGTAGCATTTATAGTAATGCTTCCTGTGCTTTGTATGCAACAATATAGCAGGGGTACAAATTTTAGTGCATGTTTGTAAAATATATGTCTTGTAAATCATATGTCTTCCCTATATAAAAATGTTCAGTGTTGTGCTCCTATCTAAAACCCATAAATATGGGTATTTGCTTGCCCTTCCTGGTATATTGAGGTATTTTGTGAGTGACATTTGTACCCTATTTGTGCCTCGGAACTGCACCGCTGTAAACATGTAGGGCTAGAGTTGACCAGAAACAATGTCATAGCTGATAGTGCTTAAGAAAGGAGGCTCATTTAATAACACTTTGTTCACATATGCCAACAATCTTTTTAATCGCAGTCCCGTTGATTATGCAGCAGATTGTTAGTTCAGCCCTGGAAGTTGCCATCTCAAACAATATGTACGAACAACATGGGTCAATCTGTTTTTAGACTTGCCACACAACCAACAGGATGTAATTTGTCGGCATGGATAAAGAGTCAAGTCTATTGTCACGGACATTTACGCACACAATTTTTACATATAGCTTTCTAAGTACACGACTCACACCACCTCCATGCTGTGCCCCTTCGCGAAACACAGAAGACCATGCCGCGGAACTTCTGTTATTTCTAACACTATGGCGCAAAGGCGGATATCTCTCGGCTTAATTTATGGTGACAGGTTATGTCCCAAATTTTATATGGAGTGTGCAAGTCTGAAAGAGGCATCCAAGCTAGACAGCGACAGAGCAGCTCAAATTTCATCCGGGGAGGATGTTGCGGTTGCACCTTACAGCCCCAGAACAGAGGCCTCAGGAAGCAGAAAGCGTCCCGCAAAGGGCCGCGAGAGCCCTAATATATCCAAGTGCACAAATGCGGACTCAAAGAAACCTGGAAATGTCAGGCGTGCCGGGGATCAAAAGCAAGAACCAGGAGCTCTCAGGGCGATAAGCCGTCGTTCGAAGAGCCGTCAGACGTGCAACAACAGCTAACTCGAGTAATGGGGATGTTGACAGTACTTGCACCACTAAAGCAACAGGTTGACCAGTTGGTAGAAATAAAAGAAACTGTGATGCACATTGAAAAAAACAGTAAAGTTGCTGTCGGATAGCTATGATGAAGTACTGAGAAAAATGAAAGACCATGACAGCAACATCAAAGAATTAAAGAAGTAAGTAAGCGAACTAGAGCAAGATCGAAAGACTGATGAAACTGTTCCAATAAAAAAAAAAAAAAAAACCAAACAGGCTGAAGCAGTATGGACGAATGAATAATCAGAAGTACACGAACTCGCTGAAACACAAAATGAGAATCTGCTTGATAAACTGAACACGATCGCTGATAAAATCCAAGCGCCAAGGTTGACAAAAGGTAACGTAGAGGCTGTTCATCGTCTCCCATATCAAGCAAAAAAGTGCCTATGGTTATCGATGGTTATCGTGCACTTTGTTAACCGAAACGAGCGAAATATGTGGCTTCAGAACAAGCAGACGTTAAGGCGCGAAGCAAGTGGATTTCTTGTGTACCTGCAAAAGAACATAACTGCGTCAAACAGGAAACCCTTGTACGATGTCAGGATGAAGGCCAAGTACCTTGGTTACAAGTTTGTATGGCACAGAGAAGAAATTTTGTACGTAAGAAAAGAAGAATGCGAAGGAACTATTAGAATCGAGCATGAAGCTGATCTCGCAACAATTAGATAAAAATTGCCTGAACTGAAAGCCGTGTTTCTTTGGTTTTTGAACTCAAGGAATATTTTACGTGTCCCACGCCAGTGGGTCTAAATGAGCACGGTCTTTACAACAGTGTTTTTTAATAGGTGCTTTCATAAAAAGAAAGGCAGTTTCCTGCGATTCATTTCAATATAAGAAGTATAAGGAATAAAACCGATGACATTGACTTTTTTTTATTCGCTATGTTTACGTCTTGATGTAATAATGTTTACATAAACATGACTCGCAGAAAGTGATCACGCGCCATATTTTGAAGGCTATAAATGTGAAAGTCTTGCAAGCACGCAACAGCGAGGAGGTGGCATTGTGATTTATGTTAAGGAAACATCTCGTACAACGTTGTTAAAGAATTTTCAGTTATTAATTCTTACGTTGGATGTTTGGTTCTGTGTATAGGAAAGGTAGTGATTATATACAGACCACCAATAGAAGATAAAGGTAATTTGTTTTTAATTTTTTGGAAAACTTGTTCATTTTTTTTTTTGCTACCTACCAAGTACCTTTTATTATCATGGGTGACGTAAACATTGACATGAATTTAAAAAAATATTGCCGCCGCAGAACTGTCTGATATATTAACGACCTTCGGATGTACAAATAGGACAGCACTACCCAGCAGGAGTTTTTCAAGGTGAGCATCTTTACTTGACTTGTGTATAACAAATATACACAACAGTGGCTTCAGTTCTGGGTTTTTTTCGGTGATATTAGTGACCACCTTCCTATATTCCTTTTAATTTCCTTGTCAAAAAATGAACAAAAAATACCCTTTCTTAACTTAAAATAAATGAACAAACTCTCTCCCACTTTTCTGCCTTTATTGACAGTGCCGACTGGAGCAGCGTTTATGAAGAAGCGAATCCTGATGTGGCATATAATCACTTCTCGAAGATCTTTAAAATATGCCATGACAATGCATTCCCCCTTATTCAATCCAAAAATAAGATCAGAAAGTGTGGAAAGCCACGGATAACGGAAAGCCTTTATAAAAAAAAAATATGTACCATGACTTTGTCAAAACACGTCACCAGCAACTACTGATTCGGTTTAAAAGAGAAAGAAATAAATTAACAGCCGATATATAAAAAAAAAGTGAGTATCAGCAGAATATGTTCAACAATATGAGAAACCAGTCGAGAAAGATATTGAACGCAGTGAATGATATCACAAATAGGAAATAGTCTTTCGCGTGTATAAATGAAATTATTATCGATATCAAGAAGTTTGAAGGGAAAGATCTTGCAAATATTATTAATTCACATTTTGTCAGTGTGGGTGGAAGCGAAGAAAATGACGCGGGCGATTTCGCCGTTGACAGAACAAAGCCTTTGCTGAGTTCTATAATGTTTAAGCCAACTACGCCGATCAGAATTGAAATGCTGATTAAAGCATTAAGAAATAACGTTGCCGCCAGAATTGACGGTTTTAAATCGGTTCCAGTGAAACGTGTCTCACAGTCACTTAGTCACATTCTGTCATACATAACAAATAGGATGCTACAAACAGGAATATTTCATAATGGAACAGCGCGAACTTTACAAGGACAGAGGAAGGAACTGGACAGGACGAGCGCTGACTAACAACTGAAAGGTTTATTATCAGGAAACCACGAAGAAAACATACAACAACACGACTCTCTAATCACGATGGAAATGCGCATGCGCCTCACAAATTTGGGTGCTATCTGTTACACAATTCTATATGCGTCATCCCCGATCTAAAAATTTGACCTCACTGTCCAGCAAAGTCAAGGAAGTCTGACTCACGCAGGCTGGCCCCTCCTTCTTTATTCTATGAGCTTCGACAATCTCTCGAGCTTTTTGGTCCCTGTGTTTATAAAACAGAATGGCCTTGTCTAGTAACGGTGTACAGGCGCAGTCTCTGCAGTGTAACGCCAAGTGGGAGCTTGCTGTTCCTGTCAAAGAACTACGGTGTTCCCGTAGGCGAATGTTGAGGCACCGCCCCGTCTGTCCGATGTAAACCTTCCCGCACGTGAAGGGTATCTGGTATACTACACCCAAGGTGCATGGCACGAACTCAATGCGGTGTTTTATGCCGCACGGCCTCTCCCCCCGTTTTTCTTCCTTGTTCCACGCGTTCCTACTGCAGAGCAAATACCGCCTAACTTGTTACGTGCCGAGAACACCACGTCTACCCCGAACTTTGAGGTAGCTCTTTTAAAGCCATGTGACATGTGGCGCACATAATGGATGACTGTGATCTGCTTTTTTTTACTTTTTTTTGTTACTTTTCCCCGCGCCTCACCCTTAATACTTTTCACTATTGCTTTGGCGGCCGAGGTGATTACCGAATCCGGGAAATTAATTTTCTTCCTCTGTCCTTGTAAAATTCGCGCTGTTCCATTATGAATACATACCAACACGCCCAGTTATCCTGTTTGCTAAGGAATATTTCCGAACCCGTTAAAAAATGCGAGAATTAGCCCAATATTTAAAGGCGGGTAAATTATGGTTTGTACAACTATCGCCCAATTTCCATTTTGGCAATTTTTTCAAAAACAATATTTGAAAATGTAATTTATACTAGATTAGAGGCATCTTTCTGCAAGTATAATGTAATAAATGAGCCACAATATGAATTTCAAAAGCAAAAATCTTCAGAACAAGCCCTACTTTGCATAAAAGACCAAATTATCAGGAATTTGAAAAAACGTTTTATACATTAAGTTTGTTTTTGACTTTACAAAGGCTTTCGACACAATACAGCACAATATCTTACTGATTAAGCTTCAATATTATGGGATACGTGGCGTGGCATTAAAACTAATTGAAAGTTATTTAAAGAATCAATACAAATATGTGCATTTAGATAAATCAGACTCTGATAAGTTAGAAGTACGGCACGCAGTGCCGCAGGGATCCATTCTAGGCCCTCTGTTATTTCTTATCTATGTAAATTTTATCGCAAACATGCAGGATTCTATAGAACTAATTATCTACGCAGATGACACGAACGCATTCTTTAAAGCACGGACTAAAGATACATCACAAATATTGGCCAACGAATATTTGGAGAAGTTGCCTAACTGGCTTAAGCGCAACTAAGTTGAACTTAATGCTAAAAAAAACTAAATACATAATATTTCGTCCAATTAACAAGCAAGACCAAAGTTCTATATTTATTGATTTTGATGAAATAAATTTAGAGCTGGTCGAAGATCGGAAATTCCTAGGCATATGGTTAAATGAAGATTTCAACTGGTCGACGCATATACAAAAAACTTTGTTCTGAACTATCTAAATCAATATGATCTACATATAGAATTCATAAACTACTACCTCCATGGTTAAAAAAGAAATTATATTATGCTTTATGTTATTCAAAAATATCATACGGTGCATTGGTATGGGTACCACAACTATGACGAACTATAATAAAAAAATAGTTCTTCAAAAACGAATTCTTCGCATGCTCGACTATTTTCGGGTAACTGGCGAGAGCGTACGGACCCACTGTTTGAAAAATACACTATGCTAAAGGCTAATAAAATATATTACTTTAAATTACTTCAGCTTATCCAAAAGAGATGCTATACCTAATCCCGAAGAATGTTAGCTCAGAATATGCACCGAGAAAAAATATCTGGAAAAAACCCAAAGTAAGAGCCAATTATGGGAAGCAAGAATTGGATTATCTAGTTTTCTCCTTGTTAAACAAAATTGAAGAAAAGGTAAACTTTTAGTGTTCCTTTCAGATTTTCAAGAGAAATATTAAGAACTCCTGGTGGAGAGTGCAATCGTTTATGAATGAGGAAGATAATGTGAAAATGTCCTTTTTGATGTAACTAGTATCTTTTTTTTTTTCAATCGTGTTAAATCTAGTACAAGTGTTTATTATGAATTTGTTTGGTTCTGCATGTGCATTTGCAGATGTCCTGTTTTGCGCGGCACTGTAAAGGGAGGTAGAGGCCTCATCAAGCTGCAATGACAGCTTTTTTCTCTACCTCCCTTCCTCCCCTTGTTTGGAGAAAAATGAACAAACTGAACTGAAATTCCTGCGTGGATGCCAGTGTCAGTGTCTATACGAATATGTCACAAATTGAAATTCCTGGAGAGGACAAATCATTGCTGCGTGATTATAAGTCTTTTGTGTGTAGCCTTCGAGAAACATTTCAAAGCTCGAAGTCCAGACAAGAAAAGCTGTTAATTCTAGCACTTTGCCCGCCATCTTTGAGAACAGCCGAAACTAGTGGATATTTTGGTTGCGGCAGCAAGATATTGCGATCTGCCAGACGACTCCGAGACACGAGATGAAGTCTCGAAAAACCCGATATAACAAAAAAATTGCCCACTGTCCTCCGAGGTGCAAACCTTAATTGAGGCCTTTTACCAAGATGGAAAAATATCGTGCGGTCTTCTTGTAATGAAGGACGCCCTGAAAAGAAATCAAAAGCGGCTTTTTCATTGAACCTAAAGAAAGCTTCCATTTAATAGAAAGAGGAAACTCCAGACAAGCTCACCTGCGCCGATAAGAGCCCCGAGAGCGCGTGAGGCAAAGGCCGGCAATAATTCCTTACATACATACCTAATCTCACAACTTAAAAACAAATGTTGCTGAACGCTTCGATGCATCGGTAGTTTCTTCTGCCCCAAATAAGGTAACTGGTTCGTGCCAAACAATAAATGCCTCTCATTTGGAGAGTGCGGCTGCAAGAAATAACACGAAAACAAATTTGTGGACTGCTCCACGTGTGTGGTGTATGGCATACCACTTTCTTGCGGTCCCTCTTACGTTCACCAAACTTGGCGATGCGTTAAAGATCGCGCAAGGGAGCATGCGGCTGCACTAAGCAGTTACCCTCAAGCCACTTGGCGGTGCATTGCAATAGATGCGAGTGCACTCCACTCTTTACGGAAATTAAGATCCTCCGAAGGCACAGGAATAAAACAAGTGAAATACAGGATGTTTTTGGAATAAAAACAAGAGGCACAAGCAAGTGTGTCAGCGAGCCATCATTGGCACTTCTTGATATGGAATTTGCATTTTTGCAGAATAAGGGGGAGGGGGGGGGGGGGGGGGGTAATGACGTGGTTTTGTTACGAACCATATATAAGTGTATATTTTTTTAAATTAAACTTTCAGTTGCAAGTACGCGAACGTGTTGTTTCTTCTTCCTCGTGTCCTTGTTTTTTAGGCGTTAAGTTAAGATGGAAAAACAACTAGCCCAACTTATTTTTTGATGCTATTACAATGGATCGCAAGATTGCCCGGGGGTGATGACCTCATTAAGAGCGCGTGTTCTTTTAGGTTCTCGTTTATGCAACGGCCTGTCTGGCCGATACACACTTATTGCAGAAAACAGGGACCTGATAAACGACACCCTCTCTACACTGAACAGTCATGCATGCTAAATTTGAAAGGCTACCTGCAGCCCAGGCTTTTAAGGCAGTAACAATGACCTGTGTTTACCCAGGTAGGTGTGACTACCCAGCAAAGAAGCAAGCTATATACTATTATCGTTACACTGCTGCATCAGGTGAGGACGGAGCGCGCACCAACTCGACGCAAGCATAACGGCTCGCTGAGGACAGTTCATCCGGACGCAGCTAGAGCTCACGTGCCGTAAACTCTTCCGGTGCAGCAGCTATAAAAGCCGTGGAACACGATGGCCTCGCGGGATATACAGCCCAGTATTTCAAGGCACTAATAGTGACCCGTGTTTACCCAGGTAACGTGTTAGACAACTCCTTTGTACTTTTTTTCGCATGTTGGCTGTTGATCCCAAGCCATGGGTGTCGATTCGTGCATTTATTGTGCCCGAAGTAGTCTTTTCCATATGCTGAAAGCAGCAGTCAATGGTAGTTCCACACCACTCGTTTGGTTGACACCAAAGATTGCTGTCAGGCTAAGTGTTTGCCTCGTGCTTAGTCTGGCATTGTTTTTATTGTGTACTGGTGACGTCGAGCACAATCCCGGACCTGATAGCGTACGAGACGACAGCTAAATTTCACAACTGCAAAAGTCTAACGAGGCCTTGATTGCCGTCAACTCGAAATAGCAGAGCGACAATTCCAGCCGACTTGATAATATCGCACAAGGAATATCTGAGATACAAAAAAGGGTAACGGCCTTAGAGTTTAATGTTAAAGACTTTACGCAAGTTCGTGATGACGTCAACCAGCTGGAAACAGGTTGAAACCATCAAAGCTCACCTTAACCACTCTAGGTCTGTCAACGTTTGCATCCTGGAACTAGTTGATGTCTTGGATGACCTCAACAACTGATCAAGACGCAACAACTTAATAATTAAAGGGCTGAGTGAAGTCTAGGATTAATCCCATACCCAACTGGAATCCTGCGCTGAAAAGTTTCTTCTTAGACGTACTTCGTGCCGAAGTAGGTATTTTTAAACGCATTCACAGACTCGGATACAAGATCCGTCATGACTACACACGACCAGTCGGACTTAAGCTCCTTGACTACCGATTTAAGGTTGCTATCCTGGTGGGGGTTGCTAGCCACAACCACCTACGCCGCTTTCGGACGCTGCAACGTGGCCACTCCGGCAACAGCAAAGGCGGCCACCCATGAAGCCCAGCGGCTCCCTGAGGCCCATGAAGTCCCCCGAAGTCCGGGCCTTGAGGGAGGGGGGGGGAGAGTGTGGGAGCCGAGGGTGAAAAACGAGGCAGAGCGCACGTGACAGGCGGTCGGCGGAGAAGACACGAGCTTGCGCGAGACAATCGGCGCTGAGCGAGGCTGAAGCTGGGCAGGAACGACGGGGCCGGGCTGCCTGGCCTGGCTCATGGCGAACCCCGGAGCGGCCCACCAGCGAGGTCTGGAGCACGACCGATGGAAAAGGCGTGCCCTGGCCATCTGGCCTTGGCCACGACGATCCCGGGGTGGTTCCGCAGCGAGACTCAGGCAGTGATACCCCGGGACAGCCAGCCTAAGCAGCGCTGGCGTGGGAAGGAAAATCCGCAGGCCTGGACACGGACTCCGACTGCGACCTCTGATCGACGGGCGACAACAAGCACGGCCACTCGATACCCCCTGTTTGTGCGGCCTGCCAATTTTTTCCGAAAACAAAAAAGCGCCCGTGAGAGGAGAACTCTCATCTGCCGTGGGGGCGCTGCACATCGGTGACTGGTCTTGTGAGCTGAGAGCTAGAGAAGGCGCCCAACGCGCTCTTGCTTCGCGACCCAGATAAAATATGTGCCCGTCATTGGCTTCGCCGATACCGAGGTGCTGCCGCGGTTTAAGGAGGCCACAAAACTCGTTTGCCCCCCTCCTTTGTACCACTTTGCGCGGAGAAAATATCGTAGTGTCACCCTGTGCTCGCCTGTGTGGTTTGTGTTGGCATTTTGGGGGCTGCCAAAAGTGCAAATGCGCCCTCTAGTTCTGAGTGCCAGACGGCGACGAAATGTGCCAGCTCCACTCGAGAAACAGGAAATCCTGCAGCTCCTGAGACAGCTTTTATAGTGCTTTGAAAACTTCAGCACTTGATGAAGTACAATGAAGTCCCTTCCGAGCTTGAGTTTGCACCGCTGACTTACATGGCTGGATACTTGGCCTCCATTTCCGAACAAAAGGTGACCATTTTTACTTGTAGAAATTGTCGCAATTTCAAAGTATTTAGCTGAAACATTCAACCGAGCAAAGCAATAAAAATGTCTGAGTGAAAGCAAGGAAGGCTAATGTGTAGAACCCGCTCAACTTTGCAGGTGACGTGTCCTGAATGCAAGGGCAACTTAAGGGAAATGCGTCACGTGACGGAGCATATCAGTTCATGTTTAGCCTTGACCAAGGAGAAATCAGCTATCCAAAACCTGAAGCTGTCTGGCTGTGCAAGCTTGTCTGGACCTTTGTCGAGAGGGCTCTACAGTCGGCAGAGGTTCGTCGTTGTGAACGAATTTGCAAGGTCCTCTCAGGCACTCTGCTTCCACACCTTATGGACTGCCCGCTGATGTGGTGTACTAACTGCAGAGACCCGTACCACAGTGAAGAGCTCTGCGAACTCTTTCTCAAGAAGTTCCTCAGACCTCTTTTGGCAAACTTTGCTGGTGACCTAAACAGCTCTCTAGAGAATATATTTTGGCTTTCGCGGAAGTCTCTTTCCCGAAAGGTATTCCACTTGTGAACAGTATGACTCCCTTGATCTGCTTGTGAACAATGAAGTTTATATTGCGGAAGTTATGCACGAAAAATCCGGCTTTTTATTGCCCTTCACAGATGAATAAAAGGCACAGCTCGAACGTGCTCGAGTGTCGGTTAAAACCGGAAATTATACGGCCTAGCTATATCCAACTATAACTCCTATATTACAGTGGTGATATAAGCGGGGCAACACTTATGGGAACAAGAAAACGACAAGTCGTTGATACTGCCAGCCGAATGCGGCTCACACGCGCAGCCTGCAGCTGAGTGAGCTCCTCGCAGAAAGAATCGTGTGCTTTTATTCCACACAGATTTGTCCCATCATTCATGCAATCTGGCCCTCGTTTCAATTAAGAGTTGCCGCTTCACGAAAAACCATCTAAATAGCCACACCGGGCCGGGCCGGGCGGACCGCTCCTCTCTCGCTAGAGTTCCTCGATATGCTCCCCCCAAGGGGGACCAGAGTTGCGCATTTGTTTTCCCCGCGCCGCCACACCGCTATTCTCCGAGATCGATCACGTGAGGAGCAAAGCATCCAGAGCCCTGCAGGAAAGCCACCGCTACGGTCGCGCTCCGCCGATGTTGCACGCTCCCAGGCGTATGTTCCCCTGCTTTCGCTCCTTATCCTCCTTTCCTGATTTCCATGCGCGGGGACGCGCGCGGCGCCGCTTTTCGCCGAATTCAGTCACTTGACGAGCAAAGCACACAGGGTCGTGCAGAAATATTTTTTTTTTCAGGTTTTACAACGGCGACGTTACCACCCTCAAAGTTAAGCGTATTAATATCTTGAATTACGTCTTCATCTCGAACTTCCAAAAACTATGTGAACCGCGGGGTGAGTTATCTTACCCCAACTAGAAAAAAAAAAAAATAACTCGGCCACGGTGAGATGAATTGCTTTTTAAGTTGCCCTCACTAAAATAGAATCGCCTTCCAAAACCTATTATCTGCCAATTACCGACAGAACGTAGTTCAAAAATGAAGAATTCATTTTTGTTTTATTTAAGTTACTTCCTTAATTATCTTTTAACTGTGTACGCAGTTTTTTGCCGTTTCCGTTTAAACGGACACTGACAGCATATTTGTACTTTCCGAGTTTTTTTATTTCAACATGACGTAACAGAGACTAATTACCCAGAACGTAATTTGCGGCTCGAAATTCGTTTTCTTTCCGAACGAAACACAGGAGGTCGAGAATTGGCCTTTTTCAGTCGCGCTCACTCTCTCTTTACATGGTCACGTGGCATTCAAACAATATGTACCAAATATATTCGAAGTCGTGGGTCATCTGAGCCACATGTTCAGTATTAAAAAATCAAAGAATTTGAACCGCATCTTCGTAGCCTCCATGAATCTGGAAATACGTTGATCGAAAAAAAAAGCCCAAGATATTGCACATATCACAAAAGTACATGTGCACGTCATTCTCAATATCGGGTCGTACCGCGGGTTGGACGGCGCGATGGCGGTGAACGATGGACCAACGTTGAGACGGACATGGGGCTGTCAGTTAGGAACTATCGTTCGTGGTACCGGTCAGTCGATCTTCGAGCGCGGAAGAACGAGGTGAATTGATATAAGCGCAAAACAATCGAACGGCAAACGGTACACGCAACGTCGTCGTTGTCGTTGTCTGTTTGACACACCGGAGAAGAGGAGAAACAAAGACGCGGTCTGGTGTAGCCACGTGACTTCCGGCAATGACCTTTCGTGCTTTTAAAAAGAGCAGCAAGGCTCCAAACTCAGCTAGGTGACTGGTGCGCAACCGAAAATATCCGCCTGGCCCGGGTATCGAACCCGGGACCTCTCTTTTGTCCCTCTTGTCCCTTTTGTCGCTATTTTCGTCATTCTTGTCTAGCTCGCTTGCACCTTTGCATTCAATTGTATTATAAGCCAAGCTTGGAGCCTAAACGAAGAAGGTAAAAAGAAAACACGATTTCACAGGACGTATTGTTTGAAAGAATGTGAACCGTCGCCATGCTTCCGTTCTTTTAGATGTCCTTGATCCCGCGGGAATTGATGGTTCTCAAGAAGAACCACTTATATGTGTCAGTTAACAAAAGAACATGAACCAACAAGAGCGAAACTACAATATAATCTACGGTGCAGCTTGTGGCTCGCCTCTCACGTCACCATACGCCTCCAATGGCTCGCTAGTGGCTGACTGTGACCAGTAGTGAAGTTGAGTTTTACACGAGTTCATCTATGCTTGCTGTAGCTCACAGGTGTCAAATAAAAAATAAAAGAACTTTACACCATTCTGTCTATGATATTTTTGACGGAGCAGCCCTTCACAGTCTCCAAGCTAAAACAGAGCGTCTTTGCCTTTAGGGGTATAGCTAGTCTAAAATATCCTCTAACATAGATCAAAATGTTCTAAATTTTTACATTAAGATAGAGATGATGTGTGAATGCAAGACTAATTTTCCAAGTTACTCAGATAAAAAAAAAGCTTCTGCTACTAGCTTTGTTGTCTCTATGGTTCATCTACCATATGATTTCAGTTTATGTAAAGCCGAAGACGAAGCTACTTGCGTGAGCATAATGACCTGAACGATGGATCTACTTCACGAGCACGCGTGCCTGAGAGGATGCTGGAAGCCAGGTGCTCCTTGCACTTGAGGTTCATCTTACACGAAGACATCAAGTTCATTTTAGTATGCAGAGTAATATATAAAAAAATCGAAGTTTATTGAGACAGCCAACGAGGAATAAAGTTGTCTGCGGGGCCATCACAAAAGGCATTGACATGCCTGAGGCGGCAGCCTCTTCCCTTCATGGCCAGAGCATAATGCATGCCCTGGACTCTAATTTACGTTCTCTCAATGGTATTAACGAACCAGCTTGTTTAACTTTGTCGTCATAACCGTGTGCTTATGACGAAAGGCTGTGTAGATTAGTTGGGTCATGTTACTACAAGCGAATTCTTGCATCCTGGTTCAAATAATATCGAAGCAATCTTCTCTGCTCCACGGCCACAGAACGCCAAAACCCATCCAAGATTCAATAAGTTATAATTTATTGCGGGTTTACTTCCTTAATTTTGAACATATTTCCCCCTTTGAATCATTTGCTGGGTCCAAACGTGCGGCGCTCACCAAACACATACGGAACACGCAAAATCTGCGTTATCGCATGCGAGAGCTATCAAGGTGGATACCAGAGAACTGCTTTATGACGTAGCACTTAATAGAAAAATATAACCGCCCTATCAGGGCAGGTACCTCCCCCAAGGTCGCAATAATGGCTCGACCTGGGTAGTTTCAGCAATTGTTCTTGCCGTGCGACCTACCATTTTCGCCACTGCCATCATAAAACTGCCGAAATAACGATGTCCAATGAACATCCGCGTTTTGACCTTTAGCGAGCGTCCTTTCTTGCTCAAACTATTCTTTTAATGCAACGCCTATAAGCCGTTTAAATGCGAGATCCTTAACTGTCCCACGGAGCGAACCGGCGTTATCAGCCTTTGAAGCCGCGCCATACTGTACCTAAATTCCCCTGTGTGATGGAGCGAAGTATGGAGTCTGCAGCTGCGAATTGACGGCTAAATTCCCATTGGCTGGCGCGTCATAGTCTAAAGGAACGGCACCCCACAGAGAAGCCCTCTCCCTGTTTCCGCGGCCCCCGCGCCGGTAAAGGCAGCGGTCACCAGCGAGCCAGGGAATGCGGCGCTGCGGACGCTACTGCTCCTCCAGGCGCCGACAAACATGGCAGCGCCTCATACTCGCACAGAAAAACTAAGGAGCACTCAACGGCGTTCAATTCGGCACCCATGCTTTCGCATTCAGTACTCATAAAAAGTGCTTAGGTGTAGTTGGAATTTTTTTCGGCTGCAACAATGATAGTGCTTCCACGACAAGATACATAATTTGCATTTGCCTTAATTGTTTCATGAGCACCGTATAGTATTCCGGGACGTTGACTGAAAAGGACACAATAAATTTCGAAGCCGGGCACTCTTGTAGCTAGACCAAGAGGGGACTTAGATCCAGAGTAAGTCACTTTTGGTAGGTGCAAGAAATTTAGCACAGTCTGACCCAAGGAAGTGTTCGGTGTTGGTCGCAGATGTGTCCCCGTAAGGTCTCGGAGCTATGTATTTCAGCGAGAAGCACCTAGAAAAGGACCTCTTTCATTCTGGTCAAGAACTCTGTCGCTAATGAAATCAACTTTATAGAAAAAAGCATTGGCTCCCATTGATTCCAGCAATATCTCTGAGTATGTTCATTTGAGCATCCAACTGTTCATAAAAAAATAGCCCCTGGCCTACGAAAAGTTCATTCTTGAATCATGCTTTCAATGTGCCGTACGCCGGACATTGCTCTGGTCGACATACGATCGCATCGTGAAGTAGGCCAGGCGGACAAATCCCTCACACGGACGGACCGAGCAGTGACCCTTATATGCGATGAAATTAAGGACTCAGTGCCCACCACCTGAGGGTTTTACGCTCTATCGATACCACCCGAACAAGTTATCAGTGCGGGTCGTCGCAGAAGCTACGAGCAAAGATCGGTGCTTGCAACAGCTGCGAGCAGCGTTGTCAACGGGTCAGGGCTACTCGTGTAAGAGCAGTGCAAGGAGTATACGCAGCTTGGCTCCACAATACGAGCAATCAGAGTGAGTGTATCTTGAAAGAGCTGGGGGGAGCCCAGCGGGGTTATTGTCGCATTGGTAGGAGCGGAAGTCCTGCATATTCAACACGAAAGGCATTGGGTGGTTTTTAAGGTAACAGATGTAGCTAAACAACGCCACGCTGTTCTGACACCACTCCGCCGCAGTGGCGCTGCCGTCATCACGGCGCATGCGTAGACGCCACCTCTCACCCATATCTGGTTTATGCGCAGGCATAGTGCCCACGCCTGTTGTGGGCGAAGCGCGAGCTTGTTTATAAACAGCGTCCTGGTCTATATATGTGCTGCCCGGCACACGAGAAAGACATCGCGGGAGGTGTGCGGCAAGCCGGTGCGTGCCGATCGGTGCTGGTCAGGTTGTGAATATTTTCGTAGATGCCCCGCCCCTGGTCTCAGTTATGTATAGCCTTCGCTGAACGCCATAGAAACAACTGTGCTCCGTTTCACCCCATGTCAGGAGCGGCCGACGATACAAGTGATTGGATCAAATGAAGATGCTTTTGTTTGTCCCGTCCTTTCTGCCTTTGCTTCTTTACGTTCATGCTCACGCAGCAGTAATATGGTTGAACTGGCTCAACTGAAGCCCGTAACCAATCAAACGTTTCGAAAAGTGTACAGTCACGGCGCACATTTTGTATGACTTTTTCTATTATCGGCTAAGGCAATGACGCAGAGCGAAATCTCCATGATCCTGCAAATTCGTGCCTCTTATAGCCTCTTATAGCGACCTTACAAAGACAACAAGCTCCGTGATGATGAGTGTCTCGAGTTCCTCGATTTAACTTCTTGGATTGTAGCGTCGACTGCAGTAGGACTTAAGCGGGTACTCCGGGGCTATTTTAGAGCAACCCCAGCTAACTGCATTTCCTGAATCCGCTGTCTTTATTATTCCCGATATGCGATTTAGTATCGCGAAACTAAAAATCGTTATTGTGAAATCAGTGAATGCGATGATGCCAAAACCCCCATTCAAACACAGCGATGCTTTTCAGTGCCGTAACCCCACTGGCCGACAGGCTTACAGGTCTAGCAGGCGGTTTAAATATGAACTACGGTGGGCATTTCGTTCGTGCTGTTGTGCGGCTGCATTTGACACCATTAAAATATTTGTAATCAGTTGGAAACAAATTCTAAAATCCAAATAGCGAAACCCTGCCTGCTTCTGGCGTCACTTTCTTATTGTTGTAGTAGAAACTTGAGCTTAAAAACACGGTGAGGACCGCAATTGTAAATTCAGTAACTTAGCACAAAAGTATTTGGGTTATTAGTTCAGTGATGTTTGTAGGTGTGTTTGGTAAAGCAAATCGGAGACCATAATTGTGTTTTCTAAAAAGATTTAGGGTTCTTTTTGGCCATCTATTTAGATTTACGTAACGTTAATGGTCTGAGAAAAATGTTTGCCATTCAGGTCACACAAACGTAAACCAATTAAAAAAAAATGAAAGCCGTTTACAACTCCCTGTAACGCCGAATTATAGCGCAGCTCTTGAGGAGGAGTAGGGGAAGGTACGGAGAGGAGGCTATGCCTCTCCTCCTCTCCTGCTCGCCTTTCATTTAGGGGAAAAGTTTCCGCTAAATTTAGCCGGGAAATTTTTTCGCTAAATTTAGCGGGGAAATTTTTCCGCTAGATTTAGCGGGGAAATGTTTCTGCTAGATTTAGCGGGAAATTTTTTTCGCTAAATTTAGCGGGGAAATTTTCCCGCTAGATTTAGCGGGGAAATTTCTCCGCTAGATTTAGTGGGGAACTTTTTCCGCTAGATTTAGCGGGGAAATTTTTCCGCTAGATTTAGGGGGGAATTTTTCCGCTAGATTTAGCGGGGAAATTTTTCCGCTAGATTTAGCGGGGACATTTTTCCGCTAGATTTAGCGGGGAAATTTTTCCGCTAGATTTAGCGGGGAAAGTTTTCGGCTGGATTTAGCGGGGAAATTTTTCCGCTAGATTTAGCGGGGAAATTTACCCATAATGCACCATGCGGTTACGCCGACGGCGACGCCGACGCCGCTCAAGCCGGAAACGGGTGCCTAAGAGCTGCGCCATAAAACAACACAAAAATCAAGGAGCGAATTTTTGATGAGTAATGCTTATGCTGTGAAACAAGTTCTATTGTGTGAGCAGCAGCCATAGATATTGTTTCGATGCCAGTAGCAGCCGTCGGAGCTAATTACGCATTCGTCGCTATCCGAAATACATTCATGGTGGTAGGGTTGAGGCACGCAAGCAGCGTAGTTTAATTCACGTCTTTGTTTTAATGAACATTTCAAAGGTTCAAGCGAAGGTCAGAGTAACCGATCGTAGCCTGTTAGAAATGACAGTTGTGTAGATGTAATTCTTTTCCAATATCGCGCAGTAATTGCTGCAGTCAGAACGGCAGCGGTTGTACTGGATGTGGGGTTTTAATTGGTGTACATGTGTTGCATACCACTTTTAACGCAAATTTATTTAATCATTTGAACTTGAAATATGGAAAGCTGTTTTGTTTTCTACAACTGGCATTCCAGCTGCTGAAATGAGTGTACGTTTTGAATAAAACTTCTACTCAAATAACTTTATAACTGTGGTAGCTCGAAAGAAACCACTGCCTTATACTAAGTTTATTGATGATTCCGAAAAAAATAACATAATTGGTTTTGTTTTAACACCAACTAAAGGTTCACGCTTTAGATGTTGAGGCTAGATTACGAATGCGCGACATTCAGATTGAGATGTGCGTGGTGTGAGAGTCAGAAGAAACGAAAGGGTCTAGTTTCCCAAAATGGTCTTGTTTATGTTCCTGCAGGGCAGATCGTTCGGTCACAACTGCTGTCTTCTGACATGCTCCTGTGGCCTGGTTTATCGCTGCTCTTGTTCATGGTCTATGCTGCAAAATAAACAGGACATTTTGAAAGCTTCTTGACGTCATGCAAACACCTACCAGCCTCAGCAGGCAATTACCCCTGAGTTTCAAGCTTTGTAGTTGTACATTTATTTCAAAAAAATTATGTGTGAGTCAGGGGGATCAGTGGCAGAGTGGGTTAGCGCACTCTAGCTCGGGGCACGTGGAGCGAAAGCTCGCGCTGCAGAACCCAGGTATCCTGGGTTCAATACCTACCCCTGGCCGTTTCAATCTGGATGAGTATTGTACCGGTGTGCAGTCGTGTATCACTATTGCGTGGTGCAGGTTAAAGACCCCAGGTTAGCAGTTGTACCGCACTGGCTAATTGCTCATTTACAGTTGAGACACCAGGCGCCCACAGAAGCAGACTATTTTCCGGCAGGAAATTAACACTGGGTTTTACGTTTTGTGGTTGTTTATTTGTTTCAAAAATATTATTCGCATCATTGCTAACCCGGACTAATAACGTAGCTTGAAAAACATTGCTTTCGAGCTACGCATCCACGTCAGTCGAAACTGAAACATATTTTAAGCTGGTTCCTTTGACATATTGCAGTCCTCGAGGATGTATGTGGTTGCAATATTCTGCACATTGATCGCCGTTTTTGTGATTGTTCTTCTCCGGGAAAGAAATTCTTACGCCTTGGTTGATAATTCGAAATACTCTTTTTACGCGTGATGTTTTTACATTAGAATCACTAGACATGTAAACAGGCTAAGTTCTCAAATTGTTTCTTTCAAAGCAAGCGATCAATAGACCCTTCCCGAAATTCAGTCCTAAGACTTTGATCACTATCATCCTCATCGTCTAAAAAATGGCATATGTGCCATACTAATGGCGGCCTTCTGTTTACTGATGAAGGAAAAGTTGAAGATACACCTAATCTGAGGATTCTAGGCCTATAGATTCGAGACGTTAGCACGTTGCGAAGCAGGAATTGAATGAAAGATCTGCGTAAGCATTCATTTCTATAACTCGGGCCCAATCAATTTGTTAGAAGCCCAGAATCCACTTGAAAGCCCCTTTGGTATATAAAACTTTATTAAGGCGTCTATCTGGATTGGCGCTTCGGTCTGACTGGTTGCATCTTTGTGGCCATCAAGACTGAAAGAGATGATCGAGATAGAAAGCTGCACTGTCTGTCCTGCGTCCGTTCTTTACCCCGACTCCAGTGTTACCATGTCAGTATTCAACCAGCTCGCCCGCACCCTTGCTTTAGTTACATTAAAGCTCATTCTCGTTTGCCGTTGACTTGCAAAAATGACGGTGCACGATAAAATACGGCAGGCTACAGGTTCATTGCCGTCATTAGTATGGAAAAAGCTAAACCGCCAATTCAGCCACCAGATGGCACTGAGTGTCGGAAAGGGTCTTTTGCGATTTATACGTACTCTGAAAGTACATCATTTTTGTTTGGATCAATTGAATTCCAAGTAGGAAGCGGCTAAAACAACCCCGTGTTTGCTTGGGCATTTTCTCAATTCATCTTCCCGAATTCAGAATTATACTGGATTTTGCACGCTTTCTAAGATAACAAGCTTTTCACAGGGTTTCTTCTCTACAAATTTTGTTTTAATTTTGAACTTGCAGGCTTATAGAAATATAGGACAATGTGTAGCTCTGGTATTATTTGCTAACCAAAACTTCTTCTTAAGAATATAAATTGATGTCCCATAACAATATTTGTTTCGTAAAAGAGCTGTATTTTGTATTTAAATATACGTGTTATCAAGGACAATCAAATAAAATAAGTGTTATGAGGATTGTGTTCTACAGATAAACAGGATGACAATGTTTTATTTCTGTTCTGCTAATTTGTAGAGAATTAACATTTGTTTAGAAGCTGCTAATGAAGTGGTAATATGTCGTTTCCTCTATATTCCTCTAAGAAAGTTTAATAATAATTTATTACCGTGACTTGTTTTGATAACCTTCACCACAAAATTATGATTTTTTCTAAACTTATGAGTTTCGTGTTTTACGCGTTTGTAGAGCAATATGGTTAGCGGTATTTGTAATGAGCGCAAACCTTACAATTTATCAAAAATATTTGCTACCAAAACGAAGCAGCGCGCCCCCTTTAGGTGTCGCACGCACTCAATAATTAAAAAACAATAATTCAGATTAAGAATACTTCTTGTTTTGCTGCGGTAGCTCAAGGATTTTTTTTTTAATGTATATACGTAAAGCACGCGAAATCTCCGGTCTTCAAAACAAAACTAGCAGCATTTTTTTTTCTTTAGGAGGAGAAAGAAAACATTGAGTAATTCAGCAGTCTCGGTATACCTGAACCTGAACCAAAAATTACCTGGGGAAATCTTAAAGGCGCCATAAAACGATTTTTCTACTTTTTCCAGTTTAGCTTTCCTTCTCAACTCACGAATCACGCACTGTACCGAACAGTTTACGAATACGGAAAGGAGGGAGACCCCTCTTGCTCGGACCCTCGTTTGTGTACCCGGACACCACCATTCTCCTCCTAGAAGATTATCCCGTCACTCAAAACTCGAACAAACGTTGCTTTCCACTCTTCGTTCACCCCGAAGCTGACAGTGCTGCGGAATCTATTTGCTTGTTGGGCCAGCCACACATTTGCCATGTTATCACGCTCCCTCGCGCATTCCTACACACAGAGAATGAGGTCACGCGATGAATGGAGGCGTCTGATTGGTCCGGCAAACACATAGCTTCCACCGCACTGTCAGTTTGGGGGTGAAGGGAATAAGTGAGGTCCGGTCTCGTGTGAGGTGCGTTCGCGCCGGCGACGCGATTTGGGTACCGCGGATGTATCACTGTGAAAAAGCAGAGAGCTTTCGAAGGGAAGGAGGTACGAAATAGTCCGCTGTGTTTTCAAGTTTTCTTACTGAAAGTCAGGCTTTTGACTTCCTACCTTCTTTCTTTTGGCCCACTAAACGATATGATATTAGTAAAATCCCAATCTAAATTCATTTATCACAGCCTCAAATTTGTTTCAAGGTCCCTTTAAGGAACACCACCAAAATGTACACCTTGTTTTTAAATAAACTAATTTTTATTGTGGACCCAGATCCCTGTCGAAACGAAAAAAAACATAAAATATAATTTGTAACGAATTGTCCTCCCCCCCCCCCTCCCCCCCAAAAAAAGTATTTTTTTTCCAGCACAAACATGAATTGCACTATCTAAGAACCCTCAGCCTACGACAAGAAGTATTTCTGACGGACCAGACCAGATGCGACACTGAAAAAAAAGGAACCGTTGTATTATTTAACGGCCATAAGCAATTTTCGGTCGCTTTGAATTGCAAGACGTTAGGCAACGAAGTCCACGAATGCATCAAATCAAATCAAATTAAATCAAGTTTATTTTGCAGAAACTCTGGTGGGAAAGCCCATACAAAAAGCTGTTAAAAACAGCTTGACTAGGTATGAAAAAATGTCCCATTTTCTTGTTGAATGTTGAACGAAATCATCTAAACATTTGAGTAAGTCTCTGGCTAGTTCTGAAACCTTGGCATGTGCTCCGGTGGCGCCACATTTGGGCTGAGATTGCGCGTTCGGCGATGCAAAGTTGTTTTTTTTTTATTATTTTTAATACGTAGCGAATGCTTTGTGGGACATGTTGATAAGGACAGAACAACAAACTTCACCACATATCATTTGTTTGACAATGGTTACTGTCTTGCTACCTCTGTATAGACACCGTAGAATCGGCCGCGAAAAGAAAGCATTATTGTGACTTTGATAATTAGCGGTTTTATTTCTCCCCACAGTGTAAATTTTTAATGCATTACTTTTATGTCAATGTCTGACTTGTTTAGTGTTATGTCAAAGACTTCTTTAATATGGGCACGTCTCCCTCCCAAATCTTTCAGATGCTAGCTTTGAGCTATTTGAGAGCGTATATTCTCTAGAATTTTACATTTGAATTAAATCTTCAAACAGTTATTCTGTAATCAATTTACTGGATGCTTTCAAAACAGGACCGGCACAATTCTTTGGAACAATGGTGCGAAAATACGGCGATTTATTTGGGGAAGCACATTGGCTCAAAACCGCGATATTACTAGAGCTAGGTTTTCGTTAAGATATTAAAGACTACCTCTTTTCTTATTTTTTAAATTCATTCGGACGTTTTAATACCTATGTAGATTAGTGTACATTCCTTAATACCACACTGTTTTAAAATCGCAAAATGCGACACATGGGTTTCCCGATTCTTGAGTAGTACGTTTTAAAGTTCGCAATAGTTTTTCAGCTTTTATAACGGCGACGTTACCACCCTCGTAGTTAAGGACCTTCATTTCTTGAATTACGTCCTCGTCTCAAACTTCAAAAACTTTGCGAACCGCGGGGTGAGTTATCTTACCTCAACTAGAAAAAAAAAGCAAAAATCGGCCACCGTGAGAGTAATTACTGTTTAAAATTGCCCTCACTAATATAGAATCGCCTTCTAAAACCTATTTTCTGCATATTACTGATATTAGAAATGCCGTTTCGGAATATATTTAACGTAGTCGACAATAAAGAATTTATTTTTGTTTTATTTAAGTTACTACTTTAATTATCTTTTAACGGTGTACACAGTTCTTTGCTCGTTTCAATTTAAAGGGACACTGACAGCGTATTTATACTCTCCAAAGCTTTTATTTGAACATGATCTAACATAGACTAATTACACAGAACGCAATTTGCTGCTTAAAATTTGTTTGTTTTTTTTCCGCCTGGAAAACAGCCGGTCGAGAATTGGCCGTTTCCAGTCACGCTCACTCTCTTTTACATAGTCACGTGGGACTCAAACTATGTGAACCAAATATATTCAAACACGTCGGTCATCAAAGTCACATATTCAATAATAAAACATCAAAGAATATGAACCGCATTTTCGTGGCCTCCAGAAACCTGGAAATACGTTGTTTGACGAACAAAATGTTTCACAGATTACAGGAAGTATTTGTACACGTCATTCTCAATATGGCTGGTTAGACCACGCGATGGCGGCGCACAACAGACCAACGTTGCAACGGACATGGGGCCGTTACTTCGGAACTGTCGCTCGTTGTACAGGTCAATCGATCTTCAAGCTCGGAAAGAGTGAAAGGGATATAAGCGCAAAACAAACCAACGACGAACGGTTCAGGCAAGATCGTCGTTGTCGTTGTCTTCTTCACACGCCGGAGAAGAGGAGAAACAAAAACGCGGACTGGCGTAGCCACGTGACTTCCAACAATGAGCATTCGTGCTTTTTAAAAAGAACAAAAAGGCTCGGAACAGTGGCGTACCAACTTGTTTTTGAGTGGGGGTGTCATGGTTCTGCTGCTCCATGCCATAATGAGAAGAAAGAAGTAGACCGAAAGAGACAGCGGGAGGGTAGAAGAAAAAGAAGAGAGCATGGCCAGCGAAACCTGAGGTTCGGTCAAAGGACGAGCTCCCCAAGAAGGTCTATTGCTATGGTCCAGTACTTGCCCGTCTTTTGCTACGCCCAAGCTGAAACGGCAACTCTTTACTTCTGAAGCCCAGGATTCGAGGGAACTACGGTGAGCTGCACCTCTTCGCGGTTCGTCCACGCAACGAACTATTAGGTGCATTCTATATGAGGGACTGAGGGACGCCTCTTTGCCCGTCATTGAACTGCATAGTTACACCTACTTCTTTTTGTAATTTGTGTTGTAATTATTTTTCTGACTTGGCCTTTGTTTGTATTTGTATTTTGTAAATATAATGTAGCAACTTCTCTGCCGCTTGACATTCTCTTCATTTCACTTGCGGTCAGTCTCGGGTGAACCGTGACAGGGGGCAAACCAGACTCTGCCTCCCTGCCTCCCTGCCTCTGTCTCCCCCCCCCCCCCCCCCCCCCCCCCCCAGGCCCGGGGGGTCGGTTCCTTTGGTATCCCTTGGGCACCGCCGGCCAGTGTTTGCCCTGCCCAGTTGCGGCTGTTCCAGGGGAGGGGGGCAAAATACATGCCTTGCCCCCCCCACTCTGAGAGCTGGGGAGGCCCTTAGCGAAAACTAACACGTTTGAAATATACCACATTCTAATTTGAGTATATTTGAAGTACAGCTCATAATTGTAAGTACACAAAAAATATACCGAAAATACACACTTCTTTTTTTTACTTAGTTCTAAAATATATTTCTGAAAATAGTTTTAAAATGCCTTTATTTAAACTACATTTGAAGTCCTCTTCATACGTTCTGAAATATGTAAATACTAAATTAGTAGGCACAAAATACCTTTTAATTAGATTTCTTAAAATATTAGTTTATTTCATGCAAAATATACAACCCTAAAAGAAGGCAGCGATCAAAAATATGTGCAGAATGCTCTTAAAATACCTAGAAATCGTAAATACTGTTCTGTTATACCCTAAGTACGTTTTGACCGCAATAATTTGGTAGTTTGACTTAAACTACCAAAGTATGAAAAGCTTGCATATCAGAAATTCACTTCAAGCAGATGTGGAGTACATTGAACTGCCTAAATACAACATTTGATTAGTTTGTCAATTGAGTTGTGCAGCATCAAACTGATGAATCAGAGAAGTTTATGTTATTGTTTTTTTTTCTATCAAGAACACACCTGATGAGTGTCTTGCACACCAATCACAAACGGGGTTCGGGAACTACAACCACAATACTTGCTGATGCTGGAAAGCTTCAGCAAGAGCAGTGAGCAGATATGTTTGGCGTGGAATTGTGTTAGCGCATGCGTCAGTTCACTGAATGTGTATACTCGCCATTGTATGGGATGTGAGTAGTGACTTTAATATAGTGACGTTAATGACCGTATTAAATGGTCAACTAGTAGAGAAAAGCAAAATTACTATTTTAAAGTGAAGAAACTAGCTTGACTCGCTTCATCCTGAGTGGTGCAGTGGTGCTATGCAGAGAAGCAATAACATTTCTTCTAGAAGCCGTTTTTGTGGATATTGTTTTAGCGACTGCGCCGAACGCCAAATTATTATTAGTTGTACCAATGCTTTTTAGTAAGAGATATCGTCCACGAACTTCAAACACTGTTTCTCATTTGACAGACTCCCTAGGAGAACATCGAATACTTAGAACCTTAATAAGTGCAGAGCTGTTCACCGGCCAAATGATTACCTTGAATATGTAGGCTATATAAGGCTCTAGAGCAGTCAACGGGACTGTGATTCAGGTGTCCAGTGCGTCGTGGTCTTTGTGTTTGTGTTCGTTTCTGATGTGTAGTTGAGGGATGTATTTAGTAGAGTCTTCAAACACTACACAAAAATGCATTTACTAACAAAAAAATAAAAAAAAAATTGTAGCCGCTTTTTAGGACACAAATGACGTCTTGAGGGGGAAGGAATTATAATTTTGGTATATCTAAAATATTTCCTCATCAATATTTATGATATATTTTGAATACATTACGTGCGTATTTCGAATGCGGACAAAATAATACAGAATGAATACAAAATGAATATTCATGTTCAATATATTTCAAATTCGTTTCAAGTACGGCCTCTTTTTGCTAAGGGGGGGCAAGCACCTCCCTTGCCCACCCCCGGTTGGTACGCCCATGGCTCGGAAGCGTAAAAAGGAAGGTGTGAAGAAAAGACGATTTCACTGGACGTATTGTTTGAAAGAAAGTAAACCGTCGCCATGCTGCTGTTCTTTTAGGTATCGTTGATCCCGGGCGAACAGATTGTACACAAGAAGAGCCGTTTATATCTGTCGGACAACAGAAGGACATGAACAAACAAGAAGAAGAACTGCAATATCATCTTCAGTGCAGCTCGTAACTCGCCTCATACGTCATCATACTCCCGCAATGTCTCGCTAGTGGCAGACTCTGACCAGTAGTGAAGTTGAGTTTTAGGCGAATTTATCTATAATTGCTGTGGATCACAGGTGTCATTTAACAATTGAAAGACCTTTCACAACATTCTGTCTTCAATATTTTTGACGGGGCTGCCCTTCACGGTGTCCGAGCTAAAACAGATTTATTTTTTCATTTTTTTGTCTTTAGGGGTTTTGCTATACTTAAATCTCTTATAATATAGATCAAAATATATTCAAAATATTTATATTAAGATAAAGACAGGCACGTAGCCAGGATTTTGATTTGGCGGGGGGTGCCCATGACAAAATGCTGTATGAGGGGGAGGGGGGGGGGAGTGGAGGCCCCAGCAAAATGCAAGATTTTTTGGGGGAAGGGGCGGGCCCGATGGGCCCCCTTCCCCTGGCTACGTGCCTCGATAGAGATGATGTGTGAATGCAACACAAACTTTCCAAGTTAGTTAGATAAAAAGACATATGCTAATAGCTTTGTCGTCTCTATGGATCATCTACCTTATTTTTTTAAGTTTTTATACAACCGAAGCCGAAGCTACTTGCATGACCGTAATGACCTGAACCACGGATGTACGGCACGAGCAGGTGTGCCTTGGAGGATGCTGAAAGCCCGGGGCTCCTTCCACTTGAAGTTAATTTTACTATGCAGAATAAAATCAAATAACATAAAAGTTTATTGAGACAACCATCGAGGAATAGAGTTGTCTGCGGGGCCGTCACAAGAGGCATGCACATGCCTGGGGCGGCAGCCCCTCTCCTTCATGGCCAGACCATTCAGAATGCCCAGGACTCTGATATAGGTTCTTGCATTGTATCAACGAAGCAATTTGTTTGACTTCGTTCTTGTCATGATCGTGTGCTTATGACAAAGGCTGTGTAGATTAGTTGGGACATGTTATTAGAAGCCAATTCTTGCATCCTGCTCCAAAGAACGTCGAAGCAGTCTTCTCGGCTCCAAGGCCAGAGAACACCAAGACCCATCCAAGATACAATAAACGTAAACTTTTATTGCAGGTTTACTTCCTTAATGTCGAATGTACTTCACCTGTTGAATCGTTTGCTGGGTCTATATGTTCAGTGCTCGCCAAACATAAGGAACACGCAAAATCTGCGTTATCCCATGAGAGAGCTATCGTGGCGGGCACCAGAGAACTGCTTCATGGCGTGGCACTAAATAGAACAATAGAACCACCCAATCAGGGCAGGTGTTGCAACCGGACGATGAGGAAGAAGAGAAGCGGCGGGAGCTCATGCTTTTTGTATTTTTTATGAGTCTGAAAAATGAACAGTAAAGGAAAGGTCGCACCGACCGATTTGTCTAGCGTAATTGCCTTCGTATTCCTTGGTTCCTCAACATATGATGCCGAAACCCGGGAGTTTCCCGCATTACAAGGGCCCAAGCTACACGCCGCAAGCAATTTCAATCCTGCAGCTGCAACGAAATTCAGCAGTTCCTTGGCGGGAGCAGACCACTGGGAAAAGAACTGCGACGGAACCTTGGCAGGCGACCATACGGCCTCGTAAATATGAATAGTCGATGGAAAGGCTGAAGGCTAGGCGGTTGGCTCGGCGGGCACAGAACACTAGGATAATGAACGACGCCAATCGAATTCTACAGGATCCCAGCCCCGACCTAGCAAGAGTGCGTTCGATCAAGGACAGACTCACTACCAGCAATGCAGAGCTCCGACTACTTGACGGTGAGATAGAGCCGATAATTCCAATCCAAGAACTGGAAAGTGAGTGCACCGCCACTGAAGAATACCAAGACGAAGCCGTCATGGTGATCAGCGAGTTGGAGAGCAAGATTGAATCCCTACAATCGCAGAGAATAATAGCTTCGGCGGCGAGCACCGGAAACCAAACCGGCATTCAAGGCAACGCAGCGAGACGTGGGCCAAAGCTTCCGAAGCTGGAGCTATCTACCTTCGATGGAGAGCTAAGCAACTGGTTCACATTCTGGGAGCAGTTTGGTGGAGCCATCCATATACCAATGCAACTTTAACAACCACAGATAAGTTCCACTACCTTCGTCGGTGTCTAACGGGAGATGCTGCTGCTGCTATAGCCGGGCTACCAACAACAAAAATATGCTATGCCGAAGCGATCACCATCTTGCAACAAAGGTTTGGAGACCAGAGGAGAATAGAGCGACAGCATCTGAATGCCCTCAGAAATTTACCGCACGTTGCTTCAGCTAATGACGTGAGAGGGTTGTGAAACCTGTATGACACCACACAACTTAACGTTCGGTGTCTAAACTCTTTGAATGTTCCCGCGTCAAGTTTTTCAGCCATGCTCTGTGACATTCTTGTCAGGGCGTTACCTTACGAGGTTACTGTGGAGTATCACCGGCAAGTCAACAACACCGCTTTCACTAACGCAGCGGCTCAAGACCAAGGAGACGGATCGGCGGCTGGAACTTCAAGGTCAGCGGATACTCCGTCGGAGTCAGTGACCGAATTGAATGGAATGCTTCGCTTCCTGCGCGTGGAAGTAGAAAGCCGAGAAAGAAGTAGCCTTGCGGATGCTCGAGGCAAACACGAGACAAAGGTAAAGTCGTTTCCATCAGAATCAGCTCTTCATAACGCAACAAATGCTACACTTCCTCAGTGTTTTTTCTGCCATTTAAAGAAGCACACCACCCCATCTTGTGATTGCAACAAACAGAGATAGGAAAAATTAAGGCTCTTATCATCAGACTCCAGATGTTTCCCATGCACATTGAAAGGTCTCCGAGCACGAGATTGCAGAAAAAACCTCAGTTGCGCAGTTTGCAGAGCCAGACATGCAACCACAATGTGCGATCCTGAGTTTGTTAGGCGGATGAAGGAACGTTCACCCCAAGGTAACGATACGATTTGCGTGTATGCATCCAGCTCGGGCGCGCGCTCAGAAACGAAGTTTAGTGATGTCATATATCTCCAGACGTTCAAGGCATTTTTACTGACCAACGCTGGCAGCTGCTATGTCAAGGGAATAATCGACGGTGGCAGCCAGCGCACATTTATAAAAGAAGAGGTAGCTCAACGCCTAGGGCTGAAAGTCCTGCGGAGAACAAAGATAGCGCTCAACACTTTCGCCAGTAACGCTTCGAAGGTTATAGAGCGCAGTCCCGTTGTGGAGGTAAAGCTCAAAAGTCAATTTGAAAATACAGAAATAACCTTTGAAGCAATTTCTATCCCGGTCATTTGCCAGGACCTATCTACGCCAACAACTGACATCCCGTTTGTGCGATTTCTGCGAGAAAGCAGTAAGAATTTGGCAGACGACGTGATTTTCCCAGGTGTAAAAACAGTTCCTGGAATAAGTCTGTTGATTGGATCCGTCCAGTTGTGGAAGTTCTGCACAGGAGACGTGATCAGGTGCGCAGATGTGGACGGATTGGTCGCGATCAACACAAAGATGGGCTGGACGCTGCAAGGTCCTTCAAGACAGGTGGGAAGGCTCCTATGGGATTCAAGTCTTATTATATGTGTCCTACAAGCGAAGACAAAGGAAACCCAACTGGAAGAGACGCTACAGTCCTTTTGGGAGTTAGACAGAATGGGAGTTGCCGACAGTGAGCTCGGAGACACTGATGCAGACACCGTTACACACTTTGAGCAAAACATCATTAAGAAAAACGGTTTATACAAAGTGGCTCTGCCGTGGAAAGAAGACGCTGCTGATATGCTGGCAAACAACCGGGAAGTTGCCATTTTACGTCTAGGGAGCTTGTTGAGAAGAATATCACGAAGGGAGGGATTACTCAAGCGATATGATCATGCAATGAGACAGTATTTGCGTGATGGGCATGCAGAAGTGATAAAGAGCAGAAAGGAAAGCGAGAGTGCGCAGGTCATGTATTACATGCCGCATAAAGAAGTAATACGTGAAGATGTAACAACAACAAAGTTAAGGATCGTCTTCGACGCATCTTCTCATGCCAAAGAGTGCAGGTCGTTTAATGAGTGCCTAGTAACAGGACCCAACTTGAATCCTGAGCTTCTGCAGGTCCTGCTTCGGATTAGATGGTACTCAGTTGCAATGACCGCCGACATTGAGAAAGCGTTTTTACAAATTGCCATCCGTGAAGATGATCGTGATGCTTGTAGATTCCTTTTGTTTGCTGAGGAGCCAAGTTTCCCTTTCAACAAGGAAGAAATTCAAGAGTGGAGGATGACTCGGGTTCCTTTCGGATCCATGTCTAGTCCATTCATGCTCACAGCTTCAATACAACATCGCTTGAAGTTGGTCTGCGAAGAAGACCCACAATTAGCAGAGAAACTCAGAACATCTTTCTACGTTGATGATCTACTGCTCGGAGCCGACGATGTTGAGGATGCTGTGAGGCTTACAACAGCACGGTCAAAACAGCACGCGTCAAAACAGCACAGCGTCAAAACAGCACGGCGACAAAACAGCACGCGTCAAAATAGCACGCGACAAAACAGCACAGCGTCAAAACGGCACAGCGACAGAAGAGCACGTGCCAAAACAGCACGGCGTCGAAACAGCTCAGCGTCAAAACAGCAAAACGACAAGACAGCACAGCGCCCCAAAAAGTGTGTTTAGGAAATTATTGCGGTAAATATTTGTAGACTCATAAACTGCTCGGTTCTTTTCGATTTATTGACGAAAATCAGTATACTGACGAAAATGTATTATTTAAAAGCGTTTGTTTAAAATGTATAGTGAGGTAACCAGGTACTGATATTTGTATTTTTTGTGGCAGCCGACGCTACTTGTTCTGCAAGACGCACTGGGGCCCTATCGCGATCTGACATTATTTTCGTGTGCCCGTATTTGTACACAGGACGAACAAGAGCTTCACTACCGCTTCGGTCAGAAAGGCAAATGTCAAAATCCAGAAATTTGCAAGCATTCTACTCAGTGCGCTTTTTCCCCCATTTTCACGACTGCGATAGGTGGTAAATTCGCGACAACCACAGAAACGGCTATAAAACAATCGTATTTATTTCCTTCTCTAGTAGACGGAAGCTAGAGTTGTTAAAAAGTTTGCGGCATTTACGGGCGCGCTTGATTTGCACTGTGCAGTTCACGATTAGATTTTCCTCTTCCCTATCCCTATCCCTATTAGGTCCCTATCAGGTCAAAAACCCAGATTTCAACCTGAAGACCCCTGCGCCCCCGGAGCTTTTGTTGAAAGTTGAACCGACCTCTGAGACAAGCTGAAAACTGCGAAAGGAAGTGGTCATATAGTCAGGAATGAGTCGCATCCCCCCGCCCCCCGCCCCCCCCCCCCCCCACCCCTCCAAACACCCTCGAAAATACTGACTTTTTTCAATTAATACTGACCTTCTCTTTTTCTGCTGACTATAAACGACACGGAAAAATCCGACAAACGCACCAACAATAGCTTCGCTGAAGGAGGTTCGCACAATTGCACTCGTTTGTTTAAAGCTTTCCGCTGGATGCCGATCGGTAACTCCTGTTGTGATAAAAATCGTGGTCCACTACCAACTGCCGTGCCTTGTAAACTGTGGGTCAGACAGATCCAGTTTTTTTTTGTTGGTGTTATCAGTTTAGTCATCTTCAGCATATATTTTATTATGTGGACTGCTACTAGTATTCATCATTGTAACTGACTCTTGTAGCCTCGTGAAAAGCCCGAGGGAGGGTCGTGACGCGATATTTTTTTTTTTTTTGGAAGGGGGGGGGGGGGGTTCCGTGTTGCGGAGTTTGTAAAGCTCTGAAATTTGGGAGGAATGAAGCATTAGCGCATGCGCAGTACCGACAGCAGCGCCACCGCGGTCGTATGACGTCAGCAAGTTGAGTTGGTCGATATGCGTGCTGTTTTGTCGCCGTGCTGTTTTGACGCCGTGCTGTTTTGATGCACTTATAGGAACGACGTGAAACATGCAGGAATGACATCCGGAAATGGAACTGCGAACGATGAGCAATGCAGGAGCAGTTCAACAAGGGATGAGCCAAAACTTATGACCGAAGAAAAAAGCCTCTCACCTTCACCAATCTCCAAGGTCTTGGAATGATGTGGGATCACGAACGGACTGCTTCATTTACAAAGTTGAAGCTTTGCTTGAATTCCTCTCAGCAAATGTGGACACTAAGCGGTTCATCCTCAAGGCAGCCTCAAGGGTATTTGATCCTCTTGGATTGATCGCGCCCTTCGCCCTAACAGCTAATCTGCTATTTCAGAAGCTATGGACGTTGGGAATCAGCTGGGATGAAGAACTCCCCGCTGATTTGATCACTGAATGGCACGTTTGGACGGCGGACCTTGTTCAACTGCACTCGTTAAGAATACCGAGACATGCCAAGCAAGGCATCCTGGCAGGAGCCAACAAGGTACAGCTACACATCTTCGGAGATGCAAGCACGAAAGCCTACGGATCTTGTGCGTACTTTAGAACAGCCGATGACCAAGGAAAAACAGCTACCATGTTAGTTGTTGCGAAGACAAGAGTGGAACCGATAAAACCTTTATCACTGCCTAGGTTGGAGCTGATGGGGGCGAATATTGGAGCCAGACTCCTACGATACATAAAACAGTCATATTATGACGTGGAACTTGATTACATTATGTGGACCGACTCAACGGTTGCCCTCAGTTGGGCGAGAGGAGTCCCTGAAAAATGGAAGCCATTTGTAAAAAAACAGGGTGGCAGAGATACGCGTCATGACATCCCCGGACCGCTGGAGGCACTGCCCCGGTCAAGACAATGCGGCGGATCTCTTGACCAGAGGACTAGGCGTTCAGGAGCTTCGTACTAACTCTCTTTGGGGGAAAGGGCCCAGTTGGCTCAGTCAAGAACCTTCAGAATGGCCTGCATTTTCAGGGTTTTTGGAAGACACGCTTCAACTCGAAGTAAAAGAAGAGACACATGTGCTGTTGGAGAAAGACCAAGAAGTTCCATCATTGTTTCAACACCGGAAGTTACGAGAATTACCAGAATGTTCTGTGGATCACTGCCTGGGTCATTAGGTTCGCTAACAACGCTCAGAAGAGAAATGACAAATTATGAGGTGGATTAATTGCGACAGAGTTGGACAAAGCAGAGCAGTATTGGATCCGGCAGATACAAAACGAAAGGTTTGAGACGGATATTATGCTCCGCGAGAAAAATACGACGGAGGTTAATATAAGACTCGCAGAGTATCATCCTTTCTTTGACGAAAACAAACCCCTGCGGGTCGGAGGACGACTGCAGAGGCTGACTGAAAGTCTTGATGTGAAACATCCAGTCCTATTACCGAACGACCATAACTTTGTCAAGCTGGAGGTACCTGCCCAAGCAGGGCAGGTACCTCCCGCGAGGTCGAAATAATTGCTCGATCTGGGTGGTTTCAGCAATTATTCTTGCCGTGCGACCTGCCCTTTTTGTCACTCCCGTCATACAACTGCCGAAATAACGATGTCCAAGGTACAACACCGTTTTGACCTTGAGCGAGAGTCCTCTCTTGATCAAACTATTCCATTAGCCTTTGAAGCCGTGCCATACAGCTCCTAAATTCCCCTGAGTGATGGTTGTTGTTGTTGTAGGCGTTGAAGTGAAATTAGGAGCGAAGTATGTAGTTTGTAGCAGCGAATTGATGGATAAATTCCCATTGGCTGACGCGCGTCATAGTCTAAAGAAATGGCACCTCACAAAGAAGCCCTCCCCCTGGTGGTGCGGCCCCCGCGCGGGTAAACGCAACAGTCGCCAGCGAGCCAGGGCGGTTTGCGCGGCGCACCACCGCACTCCCTGGCGGCGCTGCGGACACTTCTGCTCCTCTCGGCACCGAGAAACATGGCAGCGCCTCATACTCGCAAAGAAAAACTTGAAGGAGCACTCAACGGCGTTCAATTCGGCACCCATGCTTTCGCATTCACAACTCATAAAAAGTGTCCTTTGGAATTTTTCCGGCTGCTACCACAATAGTACTTCCACGACAGGATACATAGTTCGCATTTGCATTAATTGTTTCATGAGCACCGTATAGTATTCCGGGACGTTGACTGAAAAGGACACAGTCGATTTGGAAGCCGAGCACTTTTGTAGCTAGACCAAGAAGGGGCTTACATCCAAAGTAAATCACTACTTGTACGCGCAAAAACTTTAGCCCAGTCTGACCCGAGGAAGTGTTCGGTGTTGGCCGCAGATACGTCCCCGTAAGGTCTCGGAGCTGTGTATTTCAGCGAGAAGCATCTGGAAAAGGACCTCTTGCATTCTTGTCAAAACCTCTGGCGCCAATGAAATCAACTTTATAGAAAAAAAGCATTGGCTCCCACTGATTCGAGCAATATCTCTGAGTATGTTTATTTGAGCATCCAACTTTTCATAAACAAAAGACCCCTGGCCGACGACAAGTTCATTGTCGACTCATGCTCTTAATGTGCCCTACACCGGTCATTGTTCTCGTTGAGATACTATCGCAACGTGAAATTAGCCAAAGGGACAAATTCCTCACGTGGACGGACCGAGCAGTGAGCTTTATAAGCGATCAACTTAAGGACTCAGTGCCAACCACCTGAGATTTTCACGCACTATCGATACCACCCGAACAAGTTATCAATACGGGTCGTCGCAGAAGCTAAGAGCAAAGATGGGTGCTTGCCACAGCTGCGAGCAGCGTTGGGAACGGGTCAGGGCTACTAGTGTAAGAGCAGTGCAAGGACTATACGCAGATTGGCTCCACAATACGAGCAATCAGAGTGAGTGCATTTTGAAATGGGGGGGGGGGGGGGGGGGAGGGTGCGAGCTTGGTTATTGTCGCATTGGTACGAGCGGACGTCCTGCATATTCAACACAAAAGTCATCGGGATGTTCCTAAGGAGACAGCCGGAGCCAAACACCACCTAGTGATTCTGACACCACTTCACTGCGGTGGCGCTGCCGTCGCCACGGCGCATGCATTGACGCCGTTCCTCACTCGTATCTGTTTCTGCTAAGGCGCAGTGCCCACGCCTGGTGCGGGCAAAGCGCGGGCTTATTTAGAAACAGCCTATCGGTCTATATAGACCTTTCCTGTGTACTCTCGTCCCGAACCACCTAATAGGCGTATCCGGTATGGGCGACTTACAAATACTAAAATGTTTCAACCTGTAACTAGTAAAACAATAAGGGGGAGGCAAAACGATAATGTCTGACAGTTACGCTTATATCCTATGTGCCTTCTACTGGCGCGGCGACGGCAAAACAATGTTCAACCATACTGGAAGTGACGACATTTCAAGATGGCGGCGCCCTTGAAGAAAGGGCCTATACGAGGTGCCCGACACAGGCCCGACACACGAGGTGGACATCGCGGCAGAAGTGCGGCACCGCGTTACGCGCCCATCGGTCGTTGTCGGGTCGCGAACATTTCCGTAGATTCCCCTGGTCGCGGTTACGTGCGGACTTCGCTAAGACCCTTATAAAACAACTGTGCTTGGTTTCATCCCATATCCGAGAGCGGCCAACGATACAAGTGATTGGAACCAATGAAGATGTTTTTGTTTGTCCAGTCTTTTCTACATTTTTTGTTTGGTGTTCAAGCTGAGTAGCACTAATAGGTATCAACTGCACTCTAAAAAAAGGGTGCATTCTTACACCCTTTGTCCCATATAATAAACCCCAAAAACTACAGTTCGACGTACAGCGCACTGACGTCGTTCTGACAGAACTAACGTTCACGAGAGGCTTAATAGCCGTGTGGCAAAACTTATTAAAATAGATAATGTACGTGTTACTCACTACAAAAAAAAAATAAATAAATAATCGGGGTTTTTTTTGGCCCTACTGCAAAACCTCAGTGTTTTCTTTCTGTGGTCTTTTATACGTACTTTAGATATTTATTAAGTTATATCGCACCGTTATCAAGCCCCTGGTAAAATTTGGAGCCGTCTGCTCCACTATAGTGCGCTGTACGTCGAGCTAAAATTTTGGGGTGCATTATATGGGACAAAAGGGTGTAAGGTGATACCCTATTTTTAGAGTATGGCTCAACTGAAGCCCATAAGCAATCAAACATTTCGAAAAGCGCCTTGCCACGGCGCTTATTTTGTATGGACTATTTTCTATTACAGGCTACAGCAATGATGCACACCGAAGCCTCCGTGATCCTGCCAATTTGTGCGAGTGGTTGTTTTAGCCTCTTATAGCGACGTTACAAAGAGGGAAAGCTCCGTGATTATAAGTTTCTGGAGCTCCTTGGGGGGGGGGGGGGGGATTTAACTTTTCGGGCTGTAGTGTCGACTACTGTAGCACATAGGGGTGTACTCTGGTGGTTTTTTAGAACCACCCTAACTAACCTCTCCTGAATCCGCTGTCTTTACTATTCCTGATATCCTATTTCTTGTGACGAAGTTCATAATCAATATTGTGAAATCAGTGAATGAAAATGATGCCAAAACCCACATTGAAAAACAGCCGTGCTTTTTACTGCCGTGATCACATTGGCCGGCAGGCTCCCAGGTCGAGAAGGCGTTTTAAAATAAACTGTGAAGAGTATTTCTTCCGTGCTGCTGTCCGGCTGCTGGAGGAAGTCCGCCAAGCATTCATTTGACATCATGAAACTATTTGTAATCAGTTGGAAACAAATTCTAAACTCCAAATGGCGAACCCCTGCCAGCCTCTAATGTCACTTTCATTTTGTAGTGAGAAGAGACTTGAGCTTAAAAAACACGGTGAGGACCGGAATTGTAGATTCAGTAACTTAGCAAAAATACTTTGGCCTAATTATTGGGTTATTAGTTCAGCGATATTTGTTGTGTTTGCTAAATTTTCAAGCAAATCGCAGATGATAATTTTGTTATCTGAATAGATTTAGGATTATTTATTGGCCATTTAGTGAGACTTACGTACCGTACCGTTAGTGGTCTGAGGAAAATGTCTGTCATTGAGGTCATAAAAAAACAAACCAATTAAAAACAAGACAAAAATTAAGGAACGAACTTTTGATGAATAATGCTTATTTTATGAAAGAAGTTCTACTGTGCGGTTGGACGGCGTCCATTGAGTATACAGCAGCTATAGAAATTGTCTCGGTGGCAGTAGCAGCCGTTAGAGCAGATTACGCATTCCTAGCTTTCGAGATCCATTCATGGAGGTAGGCTTGAGGCACGCAAATAGCGTAGTTTAATTCACGTCTTTGTTCGAATGCACATTTCGAAGCTTCAAGCCAAGGTTACAGTTATCGAACGTAACCTGTTGATAATTACACTTGTTTAGATGTAATTCTTTTCCAATATTGCGCAATGATCTCTGCAGTCATCAGGACAGTGGATGTAGTGGATGCAGACGTGTACGTAACGCGTTACAAGTAACGAGTTACTTCTACTTAGTTGCTATTCTTGGTAACGACTAACGTATTTGGTTACTTTTTTAGAAAAGGAACGAGTAAAGTATTTAGTTACTTTTAAGGCCAAGTAACGAGTAACGGTATCTCGTTACATTTGAGGAGTATCGTGTACAACACTGCTTAAACGGCCTTGTTTTTTTTTTTTCTGACCTGAGTATACGTCTATTGCGAGAACGCTAAGTGGGAGACCCGAAAAAGAACTAAACAGTATGACAGTACAGCAACAGTGAAACAGCAACGTTTATCGCTGGACACGTCAGTCGAACGTTTCGACTGACGTGTCCAGCGATAAACGTTGCTGTACTGAACTCTACAGCTGGGATTGTCTTTCACCCAGCGAGCACACTAAGGTGGCTGGCTGAACCTTCTAGAACCGGGTACGGTCCGAATGTAAACCCGGAGTTTGCGAACACGGAAAGGCACATAACCCATTACCCGCTGTCCTCAATGAAGGCGTAGTTCCCGAAGATCTTCCTGAAGCACAACACTGCCGTTTCTTCGAGTGCGTCGGTAGAACGACTCTTCATCGTCGCCGGAGATGCATTTTAAAGGAAGCGGGGAAACATGACTGATGAAAACTTGGAGAGGCCGCTACTGCTTAAGCGCAACGAGTACTAAAAACAAAACAAAAAATATACCATAAAACAAAAACAGTTGTGTATTTAGTTGTCAAAGTAACGTGAAAAGTAACTCGTTAGTTTTGAGGTAACTCATGCGTTCCTTTTGAGAGGCGGTAACGAGTAACGTATTTCGTTACTTTTCGAGTGAGTAGCGAGTAACGGTATTTATTTACTTTTTGGGGGTAACGTGTACATGTCTGAGTGGATGTGATGTTTCAGTTGGTGTACCTGTGTTGGCATACCACTTTCAACGCAAATTTATTTAATAATTTCAACTTGAAATATGTAAGTCTGCTCTGTTCTCTGCAACTGGCATTCCAGTTGATGAAATTAGTGTAAGTTTTGAAAGCCCAATCTACTCAAATGACTTTGTAAACAATATCTGTAGCTGGAGAGAAACCCCTCGCTTATATTAAGTTTGTTGTAGATTCCTAAAAAATTGAGATCATTAGTTTTGTTTTAACAGCAAGTAGAGGTTCACGCTTTACTTGTGACGGCCTGGGGCTCAGCCGGTTGGCTTGACATGCTTCCTTGTATACCAGCTGAACATAGAGGAAAAGCGACGGAGAGGAGAAAACAAAGAACCAGCAGTGTGGTCCTTGTTTATGTTCCCGCAGGGCAGATCGTTCGGTCACAACTGATGTCTTCTGACATGCTCCGGTGGCCTGGTTTATCGCTGCCCCTGTTCATGGTCTACGCTGCAAAATAAACAAGACATTCTGAAAGCCTATTGACGTCATGCAAGCACCTGCCAGCCTCATCAGGAAATTACCACTAAGTTTTAAGCTTGGTTGTTGTACATTTGTCTCAAGAATACTGTGTGCGTCAGGGGGATCGGTGGCCGAGTGGGTTAGCGCACTTTAGTTCGGAGCACGTGGAGCGAAGGCTCGCGCTGCAGAACCTAGGAATCCTGAGTTTAATCCCTACCCCTGGCCATTTCGATCTGGATGAGCATCGCACCGGCGTGCGGTCGTGTATCACTACTGCGATTCAAATTAAAGACCCCAGGTTAGCGGTTGTACCGCACTAACTGTATTGCTCATCTACAGCTGATACACCAGACGCCCACTGAGGCAGACTAACTTCCGGCTGTATAAACATACATACAACGATCCCTTTTTTTTCTGTGTGCGTCATTACTAACATGGCCTAATAACGCACGTTGAAAAACGTTACTAAACATGAATGCGAGTAAGGCGAATGGAATCATATTTCGGCCTAAAAACAAAAATGTTTCTTCAACTAACACCCTTGTCTTAAATGCAAAGGATAAAGACATTGTAGACAATTTTAAGAGTTTAGGTATGATTTTCATTCAGTACTTATCGTGGGAAAATCATGTAAATGATTTACGCACTAAATTTTTCAAAGCCATTGGACTAGTCTCTCGTAACCGTTTTATTCTACCTATAAATGTTAAGTTTCTTTTAAACCAGACTTTATTTCTTTTTCACCTGAATTATTGTTATCTAGTTTCGGGCAAAACCATGCCGCACAAATTTCCAAAAAATACTCCTATTGCAAAGCAAAAACAAAATATGTGCGACTCATTGAGAGTGCTTCTTACGACTCTAGCACCCAGGGTCCGTTCATAAAAATAGTATACTTCCTGTTTACCACAAAGTACAAGTATAGACTCGCATCCCGTTTAAAGTTTGAAAATGAATGAAATAGGGATAGCATGGTAAACCCTGCGGAGCTAAAAGAAATTGCAACTTCTTACCCAACTCGGTCGGCGGAACATTGGACTGTGCCATTGTGTCACAAAAAACTATTCAATCCACTAACTCAAATAGCATTTCCTAGTTGATGGAACACACTAATAAAAAATAACAATAATATTATTTCTATTGCAATTCGAGAATTACGAACCGACCTAATGTGAGGCGAAAACGAATGCATCGATTTATGAGGACTGTTTCATTTGTGCATTTTACTTTGTTATGTCGGTTTTCTCAGTGTTTTTCGCTGTTGCTTTGTTTTTATGTCTATAGATGCCACTAGAAAGGGAGCAAGGGGCTCTGTCAAGCTGCTCTCACAGTTTTTTGTTTCTTGTTTCCTTCATTTATGTATCGAAATGGCAAATAAAGCTCCTTAAAGAATAATTATTGTGAAATCAGTAAATGAAAATGATGACAAAAGGCAACATTCAAGCACAGCCATGCTTCTCAGTGCCGTGACATCACTGGCCGGCAGGCTCACAGGTCGAGCAGGTGGTTGAAATCTAAACAATGCCGAACATTTCTTTCGTGCCCCGATGCTGGAGGGAACTCGCAAATCATTCATTTGACACCATGAAACTCTTTGTAATCAGTTAGAAACAAATTCTTAAATCCAAATCCTCTGACGTTAACTTCTTGTTGTGGGTAGAGACTTGAGCACGGTAAAGACCGCAATTCTAAATTCATTAACTTCGCAAAAAATACTTTGGGCTAATATTTGGGTCATGAGGTGAGCGATGTTTGTTGGTGCGTTTGGTAAATTTTCAAACAAAACGAAGACCATAATTTTCTTTCTAAGTGGCTTAAGAAATATTTTCTGGCCATTTATTCAGACCCACGTACCGTTAATTATCTGAGGAAAATGTTGGCCATTCAGGTAATACAAAAGTAAACCAACTAAAAACAATACAAAAAACAAGGAACAAATGTTTGATGAGTAATGCTTATGTTATTAAAAAGGTACCATTGGGTGACTGGACGGCGTCCACTGAGTATGCAGCAGCCATTGAAATTGTCTCGGTGCCAGTAGAAGCCGTTGGAGCTAATTACGCATTCGTAGCTTTCCGAGATCCATCCATGGTGGGGGAGTTGAGGAGCGCGAAGAGAGTAGTTTGATGAACCTTTTCCCAGTAAGCGTCTGCGCACGCGCACACCCTTTCCCTTGACCCTGACCGCTCTTTCGCTATCCTTGGGGGGCACTGTTCTGTTGCGACACTAATCTGTTCCTACGGAAGAAGGCGAGTCCGGTTGCACTACATTTGTAGTAGGCGGCGAAACCGTCATGAGGCACTCCTTACTGGAAAAAGGTCCATTGACGTCTTCGTTTCAGTGCATATTTCGAAGCTTCAAGCGAAGGTCAGAGTAAACGAACTAACCTGCTTAAAATAAACCTTTTGTAAATGTAGTTATTTTCCCATGTCGTGCAGTAATCGCGGCAGTCAGAACGGCAGCGGTTGTTGTGAATGTGGTGTTTCAGTTGGTGCACATGTGTTGCATACCACCTTCAACGCAACTTTATTCAATGCTTTGAACTTGAAATATGGCAGCTGTTTTGTTTTCTGCAACTGGCATTCCAGGTGCTGAAATGAGTGTAAAGTTTGAAGGACCCCCTCTACTCAAATAACTTCATAAACAATAGAGGTAGCTAAAGAGGAACTACTGGAACATACTAAGTTTGTTGAAGATTCGTAAAAAAAATTAAATCATTGGTTCTGTTTTAACAACGAGCAGAGGCGCCCGCTTCATCACTCGAGACTAGATTACAAATACGCGAGATTCAGATGGAGAGGCGTGTGGTGTGAGAGACAGAAAAACGAAAGGGACTAGTTTCCCAGAAATGGTTCTTGTTTATGTTCCTGCAGGGCAGATCGTTCGGTCACATCTGCTGTCTTCTGACATGAACCGGCGGCCTGATTTATCGCTGCACATGTTCATGGTCTATGCTGCGAAATAAACAGAACATTCCGAGAGCCTTTTGACGTCACGGAAACACGTGCCAGCATCGACAGGAAATTAACACTGAGTTTCAAGTTTTGTTGTTGTTCATTTGTTTTAAAGGCATTATGTGCGTCATTACTAAACCGGCTTCATAACCTACCTTGAAAAACATTGCGTTTTGGCTGCGTTTAACTTCATTCGAAACAGAAACAACATAATTTAAGCTGGTTTCTTCGTCATATTGCAGTCCTCGAGGATGTATGTGCTTGCAATCTTCTGCACATTGAGCGCCATTTTAGTGATTTTTCTTCTCAGGTAAACAAATATTTACGCCTTGGTTGATCATTCGAAATACTATTTTTACGAGTGATGCTTTTACATTAGAACCACTAGACATGTAAACGGGCAAAATCCTCAAAGTGTTTATTTCAAAGCCAGTGATCTCTTGCGATTTATGCTTATTCTGGAAGTACATTATTTTTGTTTGGATCAAAAGAATTTTAAGTTGGAGGCGGCTAAAACAACAACCCTGTGTTTACTTGGGCATTTTCTCAAGTCATATTCCCGAAAGCAGAATTATCTTGGGTTTTGCACGCTTTGAGAGATAACAAGCATTTGACGGGGTTTCTTTACTATAAAATTTGTTATAATATGGAACTTGCAGGCTTAAATAAATATGGGACAATGCGGCCCCCTGGTAGTTTTTGCTAACCAAAGCTTCCTCTTAAGAACAATAAACGATGTGCCATGACAATATTTGGTTTGTAAAAGATCTGTCTTTCGTATGTCAGTCTAAGTGTTATATAGGACTGTCGAATTAAATAACTGTTATCAAGATTGTTTTGTGCCGATAAATAGGATGACAATAGTTTATTTTTGTTTTACCAATTTTGTAATGAATTGAGATTTCTATAGAAGCTGCTAATAAAGTAATGTGACATTTTCTCTATATTGAATACGACTATTTTATCTTACGAGCAGCATGTAAAGCAACTAATTTAAATTTTGTTCCCAAGAAAGTTTATCAATAATTTATTGCGAATGCTATTTTGATGACCTACACCATAAAAATTATGATTACTTCTAAAATTATGAGTTTCGTGTTTTGCGGGTCTGCAGAACATTATGTATGGAGGTATTTGTAAAGAACGCATATTGTAAATTTACCAAAAATCTTTCCTGCCACAACGGAGCGCAGCGCCCCCTTTAGATGTCGCACGCTCTCAATAAAAAAAAAACAAAAAAACATTACTTCAGATTAGGAATACACCTTGTTTTGCTGTGGTACCTAAAGGCATTTTTTAATGTATATCCGTGAAGCACGCGAAACCTCCGGTCTTCAAAACAAAACTAACAGCATTTTTTTTTTCTTTAGGTGGAGAAAGAAAACCTTTGAGTACTTCAGTAGTCTCGGTATACCTGGACCTGAACCGAACATTATTTGGGGAAATCTTAGGGAGTACCACCAAAATGTACGCCTTGTTTTAAAATAACCTATTTCTTTTTTTTTTTATACCCTCAGCTTACCACGAGAAGTATTTCTAAAGTCCCGAACCAGATGCGAAATTTTTAAAAAAAGAACCGTTATAATATTTAGATGTTATTACCTATTTCGGGTCATTTTGAATTGGAAAAGGTTACACGACGGAGTTCTCGAAAAAATGGGTACTAATGGCGTTCACATTAGTGCAAAATTACCACTTTCCTTTAGAAAGTTAAAGGAAATCATTTAAACATTTGGTTAAGTCTGTGGTTCGTTTTTAAACCTTGGCATGTGTTCCGCTAGCGCTACATTTGGGCGGAGATTGCACGTTCGGCGATGGAAAGTTGATTTTGTTCTTTTTATTACGTGGCGAATGTTTTGTGGGATATCTTTATAACAACTGAATAACTAACTTCATATCGTATCGTTGCTTTGACAATGGTTACTCTATTCCTACCTCTGTATAGACACTCTAGCGTCTGCCAAGGAAAGAAAGCAGTTTTGTCTGTGACAATTTCTGGTTTTATTTTCTCTACAAAGTGTAAAACTTTAATGAATTATTTGCTGATGTCAATGCCTTATTTGTTTAGTGTTATGTGATTTACTTCTTCAATACGGGCATTTTCTCCCTCACATATCTTTCAGATGCTAGCTTTGAGATAATGAGAGCATATAGTATCTAGAAGTTTTACATTTGCGTTAATTTTTCAAACAGTTATATCGTAATGAATCTACTGTGTGTTTTTAATACAGGACCGGCACAATGCTTTGGAACAATGGTGCGAAAAATACGGTGATATATTTGGGTAAGCACAGTGGCTCAAAAGCGCGAAACGCCTAGAGGTTATGTTTAAGGTAATAAACAGCATCCTTGTTCTTATGTTTTCGATTCATTCTGATGTTTAATACTTATGCAAATTAGTGTATATTCCTTAATACTACACTGTTTTAAGATCCCAAAATTTTACACAGCGATTTCACGATTCTTGTGTAGCTAATTTTAAAGATAGTAATATTTTTTTTTTCAGCTTTTACAACGGTGATGTTCCCACCCTCGTGGTTAAGGACCTTGATTTCTTGAAATACGTCTTCGTCTCGAACTTCAAGAACTTCGTGAATCGTGGGGTGAGTTATCTTACCCCAAGTAGAAAAAAAAAAGCAAAACTCGGCCACGGTGAGATGAATTACTGTCTGAATTGCCCTCTCTACAATGGAATTGCATTCCGATACCCATTATCTGCCTATCTCTGATATTAGAAATGCTCTATCAGGATATTTTGAACGTGGTGAAACAATGAAGACTTTCTTTTAGTTTTATTTAAGTATCTTCCTCAATTATCTCTTAACTGTGTACACAGTTCATTGCTCGTTTTCATTTAAAGGGACACTGACAGCGTATTTGTACTCGCCGAAGTTTTTATTTGCACATGACCTAAAAGAGTACAATAAACTCAAAACGCAATTTGCTGCTCGAAATTAGTAGTCGCCGCCCGAAAAGAGCCGGTCGAGAATTGGCCTGTTTAAGTCGCGATCACTCTCTTTTACATAGTCACGTGGTATTCAAACTATCTGTACGAAATATATTTAAAATCGTGGGTCATCAAAGCCACATTTCGTATATTAAAATATCAAAGAATATAAACCGCATTTTCGTGGCCTTCTTGAATCTAGAAATACGTTGACAAAAAAAAAATGTTGCACATATCAGAAGTATTTGTTCATGTCATTCTCTATATGGCGACGTACTGCTGGCTGGACGACGCGATGGCGGCGCACAACAGACCAACGTTGCGACGGACATGAGGCCGTTAGTTCGGAACTGTCATTCGTGGTACAGGTCAATTCATCTTCAAGCGCGGAACATCGAGCGGAAGGGATATAAGCGCAAAACAATCGCACGACAAACGTTACACGCAACTTCTTCGTTGTCGTCGTCTGCTTCACACGCCGGCGAAAAGGAGAAACAAAAACGCGGTCTGGCATGGCCATGTGACTTTCGGCAATGAGCTTCCGTGCTCGTGTTTCGGTTTTGGTTTTGAGCTGCTGAGATTTTTGGCTCGATTAAATATATACGTGGCTCTTTAGCAAAATATTGATTGCGTAGTCTCGTGACACCGTATTAAATTGGTTTGCAAAATTATTAATAAAAAGAACATTTTCAGGTATGGTAATTTCTCTTTAAAGACTAGGCTTGGCTCAGTTCCACAGTTTCGAGTCAACGGGTTATTTCACTTTGAGAACTATAGTGTGTTAGGGTTCTAGATGTTATACGCAGCTAAGAAATGAGAGTCGTTTACAAATCTCTGTAATGCGAAATTAGAGCACAGCTCTTGAGGAAGAAGAGGCGAGCGTATGCCCCACCTCCTCTTGCGTATCCTCCCCTCCTCGTCTCCTCCTCCTCCCCTTCGCTCCTCCTCCTCCTCCTCCTCATTCCCTCGTCCGCCTCCTCTCCCCTCACCCTGCTCCTCCTCCTCCCCTCTGTCTTCTCCCTTCCTCCTGCGCCCACTTGCCTCCTCCTCCTTTCATCTTCCTCCTCCTCTCCTCGTCCTTCTTTTTCCACCTCTCCCCTCCTCCTTCTATTCTTCTCCTCCGTACCCTTCCCTCCTTCTCTTCCGTACCCTCTCGTCCTCCTGCGTACCCTTCCATCATCCTCATTGGTCCCCCCCCTCCTCCCACAGTTCCCCATGTAAATTTAGCTGAAAAATTGACGCCACGTGACATCAACACCAATTCAGTTGCCCCGCTAAATTTAGCGGGGAAAATTACGTCACAAGACTTCATGTAAGGTTACCCATGAACAAATTCAGTTTCTCTGCTAGATTTAGCTGGAAAATTGACGCCACGTGACCTCAACACCAATTAAATTCCCCCCTAAATTTAGCGGGGCGGTTACGCCGACGGCGACCGTGACACCGCTATACGCGAGAACGTGCGCTTAAGATCTGCGCTCTAAAATTAATCATTGTGGAATTTTGCTTTCTACGCCTGTGGCGCTCAACTTCTGTGTAGAGTTAAAAAAACAAGCTCCGTCCCCCCTCCCCCCAGCCAGAGGCAGCACTCGTTGTTAGGACAATATTTGATTTTTACTCGCAACGTAGTGACCAATGATGGTTCAGTTGAGCCCATAGCTGACCAATATTCGCCTTTCCATTGTATAAGCTTTCCAATGATGACCCAACTTCCCTATTGGAAAATCGATATTGGAAGAAAACTAGCATAAACTGGTCAAAGTCGTGCTGTCAGTTTCTTTGGATGGATGAACGATGGCATAAAATGGGCGATGTTGGCCTATCAGTCCAATGGGCGTGCCAATATTGAATAAACAACGGCATTAAACGGGCAATATTGCCTCGAAATTCAATTCGCTTGGCAAAATTGGAGAAACATCGGCATAAATTGGTAAATGTTGGCTTGTCACTATCCTTCGCTTGCTAAAATTGGTAAAACATTGGCCTAACATGGCCGATATTGGCCTGTCAGTACCATTGACTTGTCAACGTTGAAAGGACAGTTGCTAAAAATGGCCAATGTTGACCTGTCAGTATCAATGGCTTGTGAACATTGATAAAGCACTGACATAAAATGGTGACTGTTGTCTTCCCAGTACCCTCGGTTTTTCAACATAGCAAGTAGGTTATAACATATGCAGAGAGCAAGTTCGTCTGCTCCTTGCAAAGGGGTTAATTGCGATGATGTCGGAACGCCGAGTACTTATTGACTGATCTGAAAAAAATAGTGGATAGACCTCAATGCGTCTAGCATTGAAGTCTACCCGCTACCCTTCCAATCAAAGCCAATCAGAGCTCGGCGCCGTTCTGACGTCACCGCAACTCCTGCGCAAGAAGCAGACGACTTGCTCTCCACATAAGCTGGTAAATATCGGCCGGTCATGTAAATATTGGCACGTCATGCGTAAAATCACGAGTACTGAGTGCACTTTCACGCATGACTCGTAACGTCCACAGTTACTACTGCATACCGCGCCCACTTTGTTCTCTAGCGTTAGAAAGGTCGGAAATTTCTTCGACTGTATGCAATTCCCTGAGCCGTAGTGAAACGTTATGCGGAGAGCAAGTCGTCTGCTTCTTCCGCAGGGGTTGCGGTAACGTCAGAACCCCGCCGAGCTCCGACTGGCTTTGAACGAAATGATAATGGGAAGACCTCAATGCTTTAAATCGCTTGAGGTCTACCCACTATCTTTTTTTTTTTCAATCAGCCAAGGACAGCTTGGCGTTCTGACATCATCGCAACCCCTGTGCATGAAGCAGATGAACTTGCGCTCGCCATAGGCTAGAGTTTGAGCAACAGCGCTTAGTAAGAGTTGTGCATGATCCATACCTGGAAGACAAGGCCACGGCGCATGTCCTCACTGCTAAAGAACCTGCGGCAATCCCCAAGCAGAAAGCAGGCTGAAGCTTGACGAGAATCGACCAAAAGCGGCAGACGCGTCCGTTTCGGCGTAGACGAGTGCTAGGATCGCGCTCGGAGTGAGCCGCTGCGAGACAGGCTTTTGGCGACGCTGAAGCGAGACAGGCGGCACTGCACGGATCCAAAAGGTGCGCTGCTAAAACGGCTCCGCGCTGTTGCGCAAACAGGTGCTCTCGTTCGGGGAGGAAACCACGGCGACCAGCTTTTTGAGAAGCGATGCATTTCGACTCACTAAATAAGCTCTCTTGAAAACCAATAACAAACAGTTGGTTTACACGTTGTAGGAAGAATAAAACAGAAAGGGGCGCGACACACAGGCGGGCATATTCTTTTGACACACATCGTTTACTTCCATGGCGTACGATCGCCAGTCGTTTTATAGGGAAAGAGGATAAATACAAATTGTAACACAACGTGCAAGTGGGCAAGCTGGTACGTAATTGCTATACTTAAAAGTGCGCAAAAAAAGGAAAAAGAAGTAGAAGTGAACACACGGGGCGCTACTGGTAACTGAATTTTATGTAAAAATCACGAACATATATGCACACTCATTTTATACCTCAATCTTAATGAACCTGAACTGCTTATCTGAAAAAGAAACGAATGACGACGCACTGAGGCTGCCGTCACACTCCTTTACCTTGATTTTGTGCGCATCAAAAAAAAAGTTTTTTTTTTTTAATATTTTGGTGTCATATTTGTCCGAAATTTGTGTTTTATCTAGCACAGAACAACACGGCTACTAATCATAGTGGACGGCCAAGTTTCCCGAAGGAGACCGCTTTACAGAAAGTTGACGCCGTCGCACACTTTCATGAATGCATCTGCCTGTCTGCGCTATGTAGGATCACCCACATGTCGTTGATATTTCGCAGACTACCGATGCGGCGCATTCTACGTATTTGTCCGCATATTTTCTGTGCACATGCTCTCCTTGACTGTATTCTTGCTTACTTGGGGGCATACGCTAGATAGCTTCAGTGGTGCTGTGAATACCACGGGAACGACAAAGTGGCCCGCCATCTTCGTGAGATTGTGTGACAATCTATGGATATAGGGCAATACCACCGCTTTCAGATTTCTTTTTTTTTTATTTTGTGAACATTCAATTCAATACCATATGTTTTGTTTTTAATTTTGACACGCGGTTTTCAACAATCTCTACCAGATTGCTTTCCGTATACCAGGATACTATATACGGGCAGAGGCAGGCTGTACAATTCGGGAGATTGAAGACAAAAGAGTAAAGGCGCGCCGACCTCCACAGAACGGGTTGCACTGATTTTTATTTTTTCTTCAATCGATATTTTTTATTAAATTTATTTATTGACCGTTCCTTCTGTTCGTGAGTCTGCATCACATATTTCTGTATTTCACTCTATTTAATATTGACTTGAGACTTTCTCAACCATGACAAAATGCGTGCATACACGTACAACTTTTGGGCTGACGGAAGCAAATGATAATAAACAGCACACGTGGCTTGTTCACTTCAGTTTTTTTTTTTTCGGATGTTTTTCATGTTCAGTAGCATGCCTGCTCAAAATGACTTCCGCGAATAGTACAGCCCGTGGTTAAGGAGGGATGTCGGAATTTATATAGCCAGTGAATAGGTTTGGGAGCAAATTTTGAATAAGCCAATGATTAAACTTGCATGTCAACATTGGTCGTTAAACGCACAACCGACGGTGGTCCAGTGATGGCTTAGTTAGTGGTTCTTTAGTGGCCCAACTTTGGTGGAAGTGGTGGCTAAATGGCGGTCCAACGATGACACGAGTAATGGTCCTATGTTAGCTCATATAATAGCTGAATCGTGGTTCAACATTTGAGTTAGTCAATGGTGCAATGTTGAATCGGGTCGCACTTTCACGAAATCAAACTTTACGCCATTATTGGAGGCAATATTTACCAGGGGTGGGCCGATGTAGCTCGCAAAGTGGTGTCCTGCTTCGGTCACGTGGCACAAAGTGCCCGAAGTGTCACGTGATCTTACACGCGCATGCGCGTGGCGCGAGCGTCCTAGGCATCGCAGCAGCCTCTGCTGTCTGCAGGCGTCGGCGCTACAGCGACTTACGCGCGCGCGTTCAGAAAAGCAACCAAAAATTAAAGTCAATACGGCTATCGTTGCCAATGCGAACAGAGAGAATGAGCACTGTACGTCTCAACAAATGAGATTAACCTATTGTAGGCGTCACGTGTCCCGTGTTCTCGAATTCTCCCCGAGCAGTACATGGCGAACGCATGTACCAGCCGCGAAACAAGCTATAGGGACCGCGAATATTAGTGGCGCTGTTTTCGCTATTTGTGGGCTACCTAGACGAAATTAAAAGAAACCAAATTTTATTATGTCTATGGTTGCAAGTCATTCGCCATACATGACAGATTTTGTTGACTCAACCGCTTCCTTCAGGTAGGCGTTGGCAATTTCATTCATCATTTAAGCGAGATTCACTCGATTCAACTAGCCTTTACATGGATTATTTTGTCGGGTGGCTTGGCGACGTGCTTTTGCTGTTGGCGCGGTGTTTACGTTTGCATATCAGTAGCTTCGTTCGATGTACCTGCACCTCCTGCACCGGTGGAAAAACGTTTAGGGCGATGTACTTCCAGCATGTGTACTGAAATACGATCGGAAGAACGCCGCCCTGCACTTTTCTGCACTGGTGCAGCAGGTGGAGGTCAATTGAACCAAGCTAATGTTTCTGACAGAGTTCGGTCAATGCTTTGCGCGGGGTGTCTTTTGTCTTTTCTCTTTGCTGTCCGTGTGGGCGGCTATATGGTGCTGTTTATTGTGAATAAACCGAGCTGCGTTTAAGATTCGGTGTATTCTTGTCTATTTTTTATACCCCTAGATTATTATATCACAACATGATACATGTACACATTCAATATTACATAAAAATTGCTGAATTGCCATTTTTTGTGCAATAACACAAATCAACCAAATCTCATTCAATGACAGTTCAATGGGATTCAAGCGAAACTATATTATCAATCTGAATCGAAGAAAAACATTTAACGTCAACAAGTTACATATTTTTAATGAATTTTAATCAATCACTAGAAGCTGGGTCAGGAAAGTTAACTAGGTTTTACAAGAATGTGTGTATTTGTTGTCTTTTCAATTTAACTCACGGCACTATCAGATGTGAAAACGCAATTTTACTTGACGTGTTCTCAATTTTTTTTTAATGTTTAGATTGTGAAACATTGTCAAATAACGCGAATGTCCCCATTAGTAGCCATATCAAAATGGTCGACAGACATCACGTGTTCCTATTACGTGTGAAATCGCAATTGTTCACAATGATATTTTTTACCGAAAGAAACCATCGCATTAGACTCATTTCAACGGAGCAAACGAATAATAACACGTGTTCAGATGGTGGCGTTTTTTAAGGAATAACGATTTCCTATTATTTTCCGTAGTTATTAGCTTACGCCGGGTACGTTTTTTATTACGTTCACAAATATATCTATGTAACGTTTATTTTACAACTTATATTTTATAAATATAACTTTTAGCACAAGGGAAAAACAAACATTGATTGATTGATTGATTGATTGATTGATTGATTGATTGATTGATTGATTGATTGATTAGAATCTCACGACTCGAAATGACATTAAAAAAATATGTAACAGTTGATTCCGTTGTCGAGACGCTTTCTCGTGTGGAAATTTACAGAGGAATACATAGTACAACTGCTCTTACAGATTACAATGAGGACGGACCAGGAGCATTCGTTTCTCGGACAGTCTTTGATTCATGCCAAGGATCCCCAATGGCGATTTCTTCGAAGTGTCTCATCAAGGGAGTTCACTTCGCACAAACTTAAACAGGTGACTAAAAGGAATGAATCCTAGCCTTGCTACAATTACGGCAAATACCAAGTAAGTGTCCGCTGTATTAGAAATTTCGACACTAAAAGAACCATCATCCTAAAATAGACGCGGAAATGCTAAATATTGCAAGAAAGAAGTGGAACGGCCAAAGGGCACCGGCCCGCCAACCTCGCGCTCGGCAAAAACTCTTCTTTTAATGATACATCACCATTGGCATCGATCTTGTATTTATTTCGGCCTTGATTATATCATATCTTACAAGCACCTAAGCCCTTAGTGGAGGTGCCGTCTCTCATTCGCTTAGAGACGGTTACTGACTTGCCGTCTTTTTCAATCCGCAGATGATGCCACACCTCGTTGAGCAAGGAGACATCTTCATGGATATAGTGCGTAAACTTGCCAATGATGGAAGGCAGGAATCAATGAATGACGCATTCCAAGCACTTTCAATGGACTTCACATGTCGGGCAGCCTTCGGAATGGATACCGACATCCAGCATAACAGGAAATGTCCGTTCTATATCAAAGCCGATGGCGTCATTCCCGGAATGATGAAAGGCCCTTGCCACGCGATTGCACGTAATTTTTTTTCTTCAGCCTAAAACAAATTTTGTCACAGGTTACCTTATTCTCTGCAGCAGTGCTCTGCTTCTCGCTATTTAACGCAACTTAAACTAAGACTCCTGCATTTCAAACTTTACCATCTTGAGAGTAGAACATTTGTTAATGTGTTTCTATTTTTTGTCAGAATGCACGACGACTTTCGGAAATTTCATGAAACCCTTTTTTTGGCTGAATAAAGTAATGGGGACTTTCACCATGAAAATATTTGCTGAAGAGATGAAGAAGGTTGTGAGACTCAGAACAGAAAATCCGTCGGTATGCTATTTTTTCTACTAAAAAAAATAAACTCATATTTCATTACGCCTTGTTCATCCTTAAAACAAAGACGCAAATATCTGTGTACGGTATTGAAAATAGCACGTTTATAAAAAGTTCTTTGCACTAGTTTCGTGTTTAGTGTGTTCATTGTTACTTGTTTTTTAATACCTTACTTAAGCTTAAAATAATTTTCCCTTCGTTTTGCATTCATTGCAAACGTTTGCTATTGATCCCATAGAGTTATACTAGCAATTGTATTAAACTATTTTTGGAAATTCTAAACATGTAAGAATCCGAATCAATAGCAGGGAATTAACCCATCCCACCACCAACAATCTACTTCCTTGTCCCTGGCAGTAACAAGTGAGTCGATCAAAACTGTCAGTTTTCCATCTACTTACTTGTTTGTAGTTCGAAGTTTGAACGCCCGAATTATGAAAACTGTCAGTTTTCGAATTTTTAGATTTATTTTGCTCCATTTCAAGATAACGAAAATGTTCTACCAACAAGGGGGCATTTTCAAATTTTATACCTTTCTGAACCTACTGCTCCAATAATTTACACTACAATAATATAATAGCATCTTGTACAAATATTCCCGTTATTACAACTCTCGTTACTTTGTTGATTCAAGACTGACCTTTGCGTTAGTTTGATGTCTGTATACTTCAAGTACTTAACTCGTGTATGTGTGCAATTTCTATGCACCCGAGTATGAGATTTACACAACACTTGCTTAAAAGAACTGTATTTTTCAGACACATGGACACGATATGCTGCAGAATCTGTTGGACGCACAAGTGCATACTATGCGTCTTTCTGATGAATTTGGATTAAAAAAGTTCCCTGACTCAAATGGTAAAACGTTTAGCTCAGTATTGTTTTTATAATGGAGTATAAATTTGTTTTAATTCACGCGTATTTAATGAACCAATGAACTTGAGATTATGAGCGGTGCACTTCGAAGTTAAATCTCAGGTAATTTCTTGTACTATCAGAAATACTTTTTAAAGGAAGCTAGAACACTCCCGTGTGAGGTAGCAGTGTTGGGTTTTGACTCACGAGTCAAGTACTTTCGAACTGGTTCAGTTCAAGTGTGATCACAATACTAAAAGAGAGATAAGAACGACATTAACAATTACAGGCCTATATCTGTCCTTCCGGTATTCTCAAAGGGCTTAGAAAAATCATACATATTCGTGTATCTCAGTTTCTGGATAAGCACCAAATAATTACTAATGATCGGTTCGGCTTTTCAAAAAATCGATCAACGGAACTTGCATTGCTCGAACAAAAATAATTTATTTTACGTAGTTTTGAGAGTAAGAAATTGGCACTTGGCATTTTTGTATATTTTACAAAGGCGTTTGATTATATAAATCACAGTTTACTGCTAGAGAAGCTCGATATTTACAGAATTCGAGGTCAGACACTTCTCTTGCTTAAATCTTATTTAGATCACAGTTCAACAAAGAGAATTATATCCGGTGAACCACAAGGAAGCAGTTTAGGGCCGTTATTGTTTTATATATACATTAACGATAGTGTAAACATAAATCCACTGACTAAATTCGTAATATACGCGGATGACACGAGCCTCTTCTTTTGTGGCGAGAATGGCGACGAGCTAATCAGCTCCGCAAACGTGACCCTAACAGCGTGGCAAAAATGATCCTCAGATAACGCGCTAAACATCAATGCGAGTAAAGCAAATGGAATCGTCTTTCGGCATAAAATTTAAAAAACAAATGTTTCTACAACTAAGAAACTTGTCTTAAATGCAAAGTATATAGATATTGTAGATAACTTTAAGAGTTTAGGTGTAATTTTAACTCAGTAATTATCTTGGGATAATCATGTAAATGATTTACGCACTAGATTGTGAAAGGTCATTGGACTAGTCTCTGGTAACCGTTTTATTCTACCGAGAAATGATAAGTTTCGTTTGTACCAGAGTTTATTTATTTCTCACCTGAATTATAGTTTTCTAGTTTGGGGCACAACCCCCTGCACAAATCTCCAAAAATACTCCTATCGCAAAAAAAAGATGTGCGTCTCATGGAGAATGTTTCTTACGACTCTAATACCCAGGTTCTTTTAATAAAAAAAAATAGTATACTTCCTGTTTACAACATGTACAAGTATAAACTCCCGATCAGTTTTAAGTTAGAAAATGAAAGAAATGGGGATAGTTTAATAAACATTGCGGAGCTAAAAGAGCATGCAACTTCTTACCCAGCTCGGTCGGCGGAACATTGGACTGAGCCACTGTGTCATTACAACTATTCAATGCGATCACTCAAATACACACTTCCTACTATATTGAACACCCTAATAAAAAATAACATAATAATAATAATAATAATAATAATAATAATAATAATAATAATAATAATAATAATAATAATAATAACAATAATAATAATAAATAGTCAACCATAATCATAATTATTATGGTAGACATATCAATTTTTTTCTGTAATTTTTTGGGCGGCATCACACAAGCCATTTGTTGGCTTTGATTGCCCCCGCACTCTTGGATGCTTTCATGAATGTGTCCTGAACACAAGTTTATTATTATTATTATTATCATTGTTCTTATTATTATTATTATTATTATTATTATTATTATTATTATTATTATTATTATTATTAATATTATTATTATTATTATTATTATTAATATTTTGTTTAACTGGAAATTTTAACAACGTTTTTGTTTTTATTTCTTGTGATAAAAGTTTTAAGAACTAACATTAAAAAATCAAGAAGGTTCTCTTTTTCGGGGAAACTAAAAGTCAGACAATTTTTTCTTACTGGTTAGTTTGTGATAATATAAAACTACGAAAAAAACATTGTAATTTGTAGGGCAGCCTACTTACAATAGTCAAGGTCTTACGGGGGCAAGAAAATGTTTAATATTGAAATATTTTTCCAGCTGGTGACCTTCAAAACCCTCGACGCCCGACTGAAGAGGAGGTTGTTTTACTAACAACTGTTCTTTTTCTGGGAAGGTAAGCACAACTATATTATATCTGAATCTTCATATTCACTTCTAAAGTACCATTTAACTTCGGCACAGTTAAAGATAAATCAGATAATCAGATCAAGCAATGTTTCAGTAGCTGTAGATGTAAAGGCAGTGCCCGGAATGAAATAATGGCAACTTAACCCAACAGGCATTGACATCCCTTAAAACTCAAAACTTAATGTACCAACCTTAAGGGGGTACTAGATGTAAGCTTAAAATGTACACCTCTCACGTTCAGAAATAAGTTAAACATGATCAACTCTACCTCCTAGTGACAGTCGCACGCTTGTATTTCAAACTGATGGCTGTATTTTTCGTTCTAAATGTTCCATTCTGGCGAGCGATTCGAAATCAGCCATTAAAGACCGCGGTTCGTCTCGGTATATCCGTTGCGCCCGCGACTTGCCCACGACGTCATCGGTTTCGTTATTGCCAAACGTACCGCAGTTATAGCGTGGCTACGTGGTGGCGTCGAAGTGTTACTACGTCTAACTACCTCGCTAAGTCAGAGAGCCCAAGGGCTGTAACATAACATCCGGAGATTGCAGAGCCGGCGGAGTCGTGCACGCTATGACAACACGTAGTGCGTCATCTGCTCCGCGACCTGGTCGATATGGCGACATCGACAATGTCGGTTTCGGGTGCGAGCTCGCTGCTCTTTCAACGAGACGACATCGTCGCGAAGCGGCTAAGGTACTTCTATTTTCTCGCACGATACGAGATGCTGGTAGATTTTCTACCTCATGTTGTCGAAGAGGACGGCAGGATCATGTAAGATATTAGTAGGACGAGGCTGATTTACGACCGACTGATCACAACGGCCAGAAACGGCGGGAGCGCCAGCTTTACGGTTAAATAAATATCACTTTGAAGGCGCCACGCCAGTTAGCATCCTTCATTTATTAAACAAGCAGGAAAACAGGCCGAACCCGGTGAGACAGCTCGGCGGTGGCATCTTTCAAGTGTTTCACGCAGCGTATCGCATAGATAGTGATGTGACCACATCATCGTCAAGCCACCGCGCAGGAACGCGTGCACCACAACTATTTTGCGACATTCCTTGTCACAAGGGTGATCGCTAAACGAACGAAGGGAAGGCATCGGTGCAGAGGAAGCTTGCGCTGGTCTCGACGGTACGCCATTTTCCAATCGAACTCACAAAGCACAGAGAACATCGCTGTACAATTCTCACATCGTCACAAGAAAAGTACCACAGGAGAACTCTCAAATCGCCACTATTTTACAACGCGACCTGTCTCAATGGCTAACACCGTACGAATAAAGAGAAGCGATCAGCACCGGTTTCTTCGGTGTCGTACGTCATGTCCAACGAGGCTTACGCGATCGTCCACACGAAGGCATTAAGCACTTCGACGGTGACTAAGTTGGACGGAGAGACGATCGCTGAATTCTCACATCGTCCCACAAAAACAACCGCGCACAAAAACAGATATACCGGCACAGCTCTGGGACGTGAACCCGGGTTACTTCGAGAAGTTGGTGTCCCTCGGCGAGAATGATGTTGAAAAACAGCCCGCACCATGTTGAAAAAGATAGTTCATCAGCCCCTTACGTCAGTGACGTCAAAGAATGAGTGAAAGCGATTGGCTGGCGGAGGGAATGGAAGGTGACCAACTGTGCTTTGGCTTTCTTCACAAAGTCTTTGGTATAACGTTCTGGCCTAGGTAATATGTACTAGTGAGTGTACTTCCTACATGGTGGCGCTGCCGTTAGAGGCCGATGACGTCACGACATTTTATTGAAACTTCATAACGAACCACGGGATGGGGTTTAGTCATCGTTTTATTCAGTTTAAAATATGTTTTCTTGAGTTTTCCAACAAACAGTTGATGTTTCTGAGCTTCTACTGCTGCCTGCGTCATGTTTAAGCAAAGAAATGAGCTCTCGAAGTTTATTTCCGTACCCATTTAATGCGTACGAAGTTGAACAAACCCAAGAAATGTTTGGATTGAAACTCTGGGGGATGTACCTGAAAATTAATTATCAGCTGTTAATGTAACGCGCACTGTTTCTCGGAACTATAACTACAAATGTTGGTAACTCCGTAGTTTTTTACTTAGTGGTTTCCTCCTGCGTCCTAAAGCTTGAATGAACGTCACGGCAGATCCCTCTTTTATGAAAACAATATCTGTGACAGGGGTCAGGCAGACATTTCTTTTTAAGTTACCTAACTCACAACTATCGAAATCAACTAAATTTATTAACAATTCGCCCTGTAAAAATAATTTATATCTGCCCGGTAAACACAGAAATATTAGTATTACATAACTTTTTGTATGGAGACTGGGGTATCTCCTTAATTCAGAATACTTAACAAATCTCTCAAATGAAATGTGGCGATTATTTCTGAACAATGAGGCCACTGATTTTCAAAAGCATACGCATTAAGTACATTCTATATATCGTCTAACATATTTCAATTCCTGTAGTTTTCAGACCTCATCAGTAACACTAAGCTTCATGTCGTTGTTGCTCGCCATGCATCCGGAAATTCAAGAAAAAGTAAGGCAGGAAGTAAAGGGTGCCATCGCAAGTTCGGTAATGATATCTTTTGTTAACCACTCAATATTCAAAACAGTCGATATGTAATTCTCTTAAATAGATTATAGTAGCTTCGTCACTGTTTTAACGTTATAATGTCTCGTAAGAATAAATGTGTTTGGTATGTGTCTCAGGTATCATGTCGAATTTTATTTCAGTTTTATATATCTGGGGACTTTACAACTGTAGTTGGTGACAGGTTAAGAATGAAGTGGAAGCTCCTTCCACCTCTTTCCACCTTAGTTGAGTGAACGGTGGAGAGGAGGCGACCTGCTCTCCAGTGTTCCCTCTCTTAAGGTGGAAAGAGGTGGGAGGAGCTTCTGCTTCATTCTTAACCTGTCAACGACTATAGCCCATAATTACGAAAGATATCATGCTTTATGTCATATTTCTTTTCATAATCAACTTATGTATGCTGTGTAGAACTCTTTCATAACTAACACGGAACACATAAATGCCTACTGTAACAACCTTACCATCTTAAATTCAGTTTGCACTGTCGCCAATACGCAGTTGTATTTCCCTCTCGGTCAAAAAACTAATAATGAAAGCTAACATAGAAAGTTCTGCAATTATGTTTCGAAAGTTAATATCATATTTTACATTATTATTCTCTGATTAAAAAAAAAAAATTTTTCTGAAAGCATCACCCTATCTTATAGCTGACGTTCTAATAAACTATTGTCATCTTCGAATTACCGAACAATTTGTATCTCAAAGAAAACCACTCCTACCCTGAGCGTTTCCAGAGGCTCGTTTTCAAGTTTGCCTGTAAGAACCGCTGTGTTTTATTTTAGGTTTAGTCTATAAGTGCGATAGTAATTATCCAGCCTTATTGAATTCACCTTAATGAATCTATTAAGGCTGAATCCAATAAGACTGAGTCTCATCAGTAGTAGATACTCAGTCAAATCTACTGATGAGACTGAGTCCACTTCCTAACTTTCGTTATTTTTCATGATATATTGCTCGTTTCATGTTATACTGATTAGACCGAGTCCACTTTCTAGCTTTCGTTATTTTTCATGTTATGATGCACCTCCTCTGGTTTTTCTACGCGCATGTACGTATTTTTAACGCAATAGCGTTTAGGAGCTCGTGGCGCAAATAATCCAGCATCGGCGTCGGCGTCGGCGTCGGTGGGACCGAAAAATCCCGCAATGCAACGCGCGCAGCCACGCGTCACGTCACACGTGGCTGTGGTGTAATTACTCTATCGACCCGCTAATTTTGTCAGGAAAAGTTTCCGCTAAATTTAGCAGAAACTTTTTCCTCCAAATCTAGCGGAAAGCTTTCCCGCCAAATTTAGCGTAAACTTTTCCCGTCAAGTTTAGCGAAACATTTTTTGCGCCAGATTTGTCGAAACATTTTTCCTAAAAATTTGGCGGGAGAATTCCAATGAAAAACGTGACGTCATTTGACGTCACGTGAGATGTGACGCTACCAACTAGACCACGCACAAGCGCTTGGACGGCTTGGCAACGTCCACTGGTTTAATGAGAAGGATTAGCGAATGGGGCACAAGTTTTCATTTTTAAATTATAAATGCACTTTTATCGGGTTTTTCATTTTGCACCTGCGTATAAGCATCGCACTTTATAATTTTTTTTACGGGTAACGTTTTGTAGCTTATATACTATTTTAAAAAGTAAAATGCACTTTATTATGACAAGCAAGTTAATTTGTTTCGTTACTGCAACTTTAGTTTAAATGTGCATTTCGCTCTACTCATCACAGTTGCCCAAATTGAAATAAAAGAAAAAAAAAATGTTTTGCTGTTGATGTTCATAGTGTCTGCCATACTTTGTATATACACTATTGTAGTGTGATCTCTTCCACCTTTGTTTAATCTCTTTGCCGCTTCTGGTGCCGGTCCTGAAAAGGGGGGGGGGGGGGGGGGGGTATCAAACTACTCCATCACCAAGGCTACCTTATCTTTAACTTCTTTCAACAGGGATGCTTGGATTACGACACTGTGACGAAGGAACTAAAGTACACGAGGCAGGTTATGTACGAGACACTGCGTTTGTTTCCACCTTCCATTACGTAAGTTGCCACCTATTGCCTACAGCAAGGGTGTCCAAACGTATTGGCCAAGGGGCCGGATCGGGAATCTGTCGCTGTCGTGAGGGCGGGAAAACAAATAAGCAAATTTAAATAAGGCAAACAATAAATACATAATTCTAGAAAAGCATAAGAAAACAAAATATAAAGTTAAAGAAAAACTTGAGAAAAACAAATCTAAGCTGGATGGATACATGTACTTTGTTCTGAAAATGATAATTATTTAGATTCTTAGGACGCATAGCGCATATGAACTTTTGAGTGTTCACACAGGAGAGAGGATTAAAGAGAATGTTAACACTAATGCTGACAGTACGCGATGGATGCGTCAAAGAACGCTAAGCACTATCTACAGATAGTTCCCTTGAAAAGAAATTGTGTTTTTCGGCCCGGGTGAATAAACTTAAAGTCGTAGAAAGCTCGTACTTCGTGAGAAGGGAACGCGATAAACATATAAAAAGTAAGAAAGACAATGCGAGGGGAAAAGTTCGCCCCCAGAAAAAGTCGTTGTGGAAAGGAGGTTGCTCCTGTCCGCTTCAGCTTTCCTAGTTTCCACCATTTTCCCCCTCGCAATGTCTCTCTTAAGTTGTGTCTGACTGTAGCGGTTGGGACAGAACTAAAAAGTTTGAGAATAAGCGGCGTCACCTAAGTCAACAAAAAAGAGAGAAAAATTAAATTTATCTACGAGACGACGTCCACCTAAGCTTCAACACAGAACTTGACATTGTGTACGGTTGTGGGATTTCTATCGGTGGAAGACTCGTGTCAGTAAGAAAACGTCGGAGCTTCAGTCCACGCTGTGAATGTGGTTGGCCAGCGAAGCTGTGGTATCACCTGGAACCATTGCCCACTGCTCTATACCAAATGGTTAAAGAAAAAAAGGCAAATGCAGTGTTCCAAAACTTTAATATATGCAGGGTGTTTCACGCAAGTGACGAAAATACCTAAAATTTTTGTATTCGAGGGAAAAGGATAATTGTCCCGGAACGCAATACTCGTGGCGGCGGACGTAAAAAAATGCGCGATACTTACTAATTATTTCGCTAATTAACTAAAATGACTAATTAACTTTTAAATGAGCGAAAATAGATATGTGGTTACAATAAAGACCCGTTCACACACTTGCGACTCCTTAGAACCGAGCGCCTTAAAACCTCTTAAAAACTCTTATGACGGGAGACAACACTGACACGCTGGCGCCATCTATGCGGTGACCCTGGAACTGCATTTCACTAGAGCGAAGGTTTGGCGGTATTTGCGAGGTTAAATGTACGTACTGCTTATGAGAAATGCTCGATCATATTATTGACAAAAGTTTTCCAGGCCAAGAAAAAAGGACTGGTGGCCCAAAGAAGTTGAAAATATATGGGACCGCCCAGTGTTCCAATGCTACCCGCTGGGTGGTGCCAGTGTGTGCTCTCGTCATAAGAGATTCTAAGAGTTTCCAAAGAACTCGGTTTTAAGAATTCGCGAGTGTGTGAACGGGCCTTTAGAAACTTGCTGAGCGTCATTAAAAAACCGCAAAACAGTCATTTTCACCAAACCTTTCAGCTCATAAGAAGCCTAGTAGTGAACTAAATCTACAACTCGTAGAGCAGGTACAAGGCTGTAAGGTTCTGTAAGGTGCCATCGTTCTAAAAACTTGTAAGTTGAATTTTTAAACTCACGGTAACGTATTACGTGCAATTCACTGACAAGAAAAACTATATGTTCGTTGCAGACCTTCATTAATGAAACAAATTTCAGATTCACAGATATATAAGATAGGGGAAGAGGTGTGGGGTATATGGCACAGCCTCTATTACTATTATAATGTTGACTGTGGACTCCTAGAGAATTACAAATTATCTTCATACTGCATTTAACCGTACACAGACGTTTTTATGGACATATATTTAATATGTAGATATATATTCTTAATTGTCTGCTACGCATCTATCGTGCTTTTATGTGTGTCGCCCACGTTGTCGCGTCAGTATAAAACTAAAAAATCCTAAACGCATTCAAGTGCGTGTTTATTTCTCTTCTAATTTCCCTATTTAAAAAACCTGAAAAGTAGATTTTTAGGAGTATTACGTTATATATGTGTCCGCATAAAACTCCTTGGGGTTTATTATTATTATTTTTATTTTGGTTTCTTCGTATTGCAGGTATCACAAAGAGAAGAGCGCGTAGATTAGGGCAGTTATTTGAAGATCCAGTAAAACATGACAACCTTGTCACAACTGCACAAACTATTCATTTGTACCTCTCGCTGAAATGAAATTGAGAAAAATGTTGAAGGCATTTATAAAAAAAATATAGATATGAAAAAGTCCTCTCTAAAATGATAAAGCTTCCTTTCATGGGTATATTTTATGGCCTTAAAATATTAATTTTTTATCAAACAAAAAAAGAAAAATATTAATAATTTTTGTGATTAAACTAATTTTTGTTTCATGCATTGGTTTCAAAATTGTTTTATCTTCTAACAGTCGAATGTCTTCCGTTTATCTACGTAATCCAAGCCTCAACTTTATGCTTATCTCTGACTTTACACATGCAGAAATGCACCTTTTCTCAATCCACATTAGCCGGTATGTACAATTCCAGGTTTCACACAAGAACTGCCAAGGAAAGTTTTACGTACAAAGGCATGACGTTCAAGGCTGGAACGTGCATATCGGCTCCCGTAATACAACTGCACAGAGATCCTCGACATTGGCCCGAACCAAACAAGTTTGACCCTGACAGGTAATTTATGAAGAAGTGCTTCAGTTGCGTGTTCATATATTACGTATCTATCTCATAGATTATAACATAATCAAATCTCATTTTATCAATGCCGATGGCGCGCACAAATTACGCTAAGCACCAGGTTTCATTCCGCAAACAAAATTTCAAATATAAAATAATAAAGTGAGTATTTAATCTCAAATTGGGCAAACGGAACGGGTCTAACAATTAATTTTTACGAAAAGGTTATATTTGGAAAGAGGTTCTTAGATGAAATACGGCACGAATGTCAGTTCAAAGAATGCTTGTTTTTATGTTATGAACAATTGAAGCAGGCAGAACGGACTGTCGTTAACTAATGAAGACACGTTTCTCTAAAAGAAAATATTAAAGTCGTATGCTTGCATGTGTAATATTAAGTCAAAAATAGGGACTCTAACCAAAAGTTTAATAAATATTCTTATTATCAATCCTTGTGCAGAGTAGTATCTGCGCCTCTAAAAAGACGTCAGCTCGAGCTTCCATCCCCTGCAGAGTTTGGCACGCTTGTTATCTAACAATGACAGTCAGTTTGTTTGAGCAGGTCAGTCAAAACGACTCAATTCGGACTTGACATCTAAAATGCCTGTTCGGATTTCGGACGGACATTTCTGACATGACAGAGCACTCTGTCCGGAACCATTGTTCCTTCCTATCCTAATCGTTCGCGCTATAATTTTGCAATCAACTAGAACCGTGATTCACGTTCCTTCAAACGCTGCTTCGAATTATGTTGCTTCAAATCATCACTCAAAGTATCTTGTAGCCTAGTGGCAAACGGCCTACTAATTTCACCATGTTCATGTTTGCAGTCTCATAACTTTTCATGGTTTATTTTTTTGGTACATCAAAATCTCTAGGGCAAAGCCAGTTTTACCTTCATATAGTCTAAACGCATGTATCGTCAATCAACCGACCGACCACAGTGAGCATTTTCCAGACCGAGCGTAAACATAAAGTTCTGGCCCTCTTTGCAGCGAACACTAAAGCAATGTTGTAATGCGCTAGAAGAATGTGGCAAGCAAGGGTATCAAAATCCGTATTTCGTGCATCGGAACGCAAGACAAACATGCCAATCCGTGGGCAACATAGAAAACGCGGAGGAAACGAGCGATGACGAGGCAGCGAAGCGCACGCCGCCATTACTTCAAATTAGGGGAGAAAGAAAAGCACGGGTAGCGTTTGAGGGATAAACAAACGCACAAGGTATGCAAAGAGCAGACGAACTTGCAGTACCGTATTGCAAATATGCATATATGTCGTCCATATGCTCATTTATATGCAAAACAAATTTTTGGGAGCTCCCGTGGGACGTTTCACCTGTTAAATAATCATTTTTAACACAAAATCATTAATGGTGTTTTACACCCTTCCTCCACGCTCTTTACAGAATTGTGAGTATTCATGGGTATATCAGGGGTGCACGAAAAGGCTTACACCCTGTATACACTCTGCATAGGCATATAACTAAAGGTGGCACCGCAAAATCGTGTTAGAAGGGTGTACATTATCTTCGCTACACCCTTCGTTCTTTGCGTCTGAATTGAGTGTGATAGTAATAACTTACTTCTAGCACGATTTCAAAATCATCACGCGTCGAAGACACTTTTGCCCGACTTGAGGCAACGGGAAAAACACCGTGCACCGATTGGTCGCCACCGCCGTTTAACTCCAGAAGGATGGAATGAACCGGCCGTGACATCAGTCTCTAGATGTGAGCACCGAGCTGAAATATGTATCAAATATGTAATCGTGCGGTAGGTTTTATACTTTTACTAAATTTCAAGAAATATAGCTCCGTTGCTATTTAAAAGAGTCATTTATTTAAACACCACGCTTTATATGCAGCATTAGAGCCCGATTCCAGACGCACCCGTCAGCGTTCCCTCAAAACATCAAGACCACTTGAAGGGCGCGATTTTGATTCCTCCAGGAATCGAAATCGTGCTAAAAGCGTGTACGCGTTCTTCGTTACGTCCTGAACTCTGACCGTATACAACAAGGATGCGATGAGTATAGTACCCAATACAATGTGAACGTTCTTCGCGCTGACCGAAACTTTGTCATGGTGACGGACAGCGAGAAAAGCATCATGGTCGATTGGCTGGCACTGCCGCGTTCCAGTACGAAGCGATTGCCGATTTTGTCTTTCGTCTTTTTTTTTTTTTTGCTTCTTAGAATCGAAAGGTTGTCATCTAAACTACTACTGTCGTGCGAAAGGCTGATTTAGAACGTTGACAGAAGTGGATGAATATGGTGCCCGCCATTGCTCTCGGAAAGTAAAATACGAAAACTGCGCCGATATCATCTTCGCGATGATAATGTCGCAAGGTCAATGCGTGACGCTGTTAAGGCGAATCACGCATCGACGAATTTTCTACTTAGTACTTTTTATAATCACTTCCCGCTTGGCTGATGGGTTTTATTAAAGTGTTTTTTTTTTCTATTTGAAGGAAGAAATTTCACTATAGTCATTTATACAGATTGAAACAGCAGGGTGTCTTTAGAACGCCATTCCCCCTCACGTCCTGTATGCCGTCCTCTGACTGCACACTCACACTCCAGGCTGCAAAAAAACGTCGTTGTCGAACGGGACAACTGAAGCTTCCCCTTCGTCTTCTCCTGTTGTGGGTGACTTTAACTGTTCGGCATTAGCAGTGTCGAGCTGTGTATGTTGCATTCACAATAGTTTAAAATCAAGAGCATTCGCGTTCCGCAAATTATATGCGGTGTAAACGAGGTCGGCGTATCGATTGCACGGATGAATAAATCACACTTCAACGCAACAAAGGTAACGAGTGCGCAAAGAATACCGCCTTTTAGGTCGCACCACTTGGACGGGATATGCCATAATCTTCTGCAAAAAAGATACGAGTCTCGAAATTTGAAGGATACGGGGAGAGTTGATTCGTGAAGAGGGCGAGCGGAAGGGACGTAACATTAATGACCACAAATGTATCAATTTTTGGAAGTTCATCATCAAATTTATGTGTCAAAACGCTGGTGTTACTAACATCTGACCCTAAAACCACATGCGAGCTTGTTTTTTTTTGTTTTTTTAATCTTCTTTCTACTGGTTTGCGAAAAAGCCCCCCCCCCCCCCCCCTGTCACCGTTTTCATACTTCACGGCAACTGCTCTTCAAGGTAGAAAGAACCGCACTGCACGCTACGGGCTCTCTCGGCTTATCAGAAAGTCAAGAGCGGTCACGTGATCTCGGGTTCTACGCATCTCTGGGCCCGACCATATAGTCATGTGACATATTTCCTGCGTAATATTTGATTGAACTTGGTGTAGCGCCTGCCATTGTCCTCGGGAAGAAGTGGACGCGGAATCGTCCCCCGTCCTTGGGGCGTTGTTCGCGCTATCTCGCACGCCTGACTGGTTAGCTGGCAAGCCATGAAGAGAGAACGGCCTAAAGGGGGGAGGGGATGCCAGACGTCAATCTGAGTCATTCATTTCATCAAGCGCTAAGGGAGTGCCGTAGATATGCTTCTGCTAGATGAGTGAGTTCGCACTGCCTGTCCTGGCTACATTGCGTTTGTTAATTCGTTCCTGCGCGATACAAGTAGCTAGAAGGTTGAGAAAGAATTGACGCTGGTCAGTCATCCTTGACTTAACGACGACTCGGTAAGGTTGTGTGCGAAAATATTTTGCATTATTGTGAGCCAAAGTCGTCGGAACCGCAATGGTGAAGAAATGAGTTAGCTTGTGTAGTGTAGTCTTGGACGTCCTGAACTGATGTGGCCGAAAACAAAACCACCGCTGCCCAAGGATTACCAACAATGCTCGAGAAAGAGCGGTTTGTGTGTGCGTGTGTTCGTGTGCGTGCGTGTGCGTGTGCGTGTGCGTGTGCGTGTGCGTGTGCGTGTGCGTGTGCGTGTGCGTGTGCGTGTGCGTGTGCGTGTGCGTGTGCGTGTGTGTGTTTGTGTGTGTGTGTGTGTGTGTGTGTGAGAGAGAGAGAGAGCGAGTACGTGTGTGCGAGTATCGTTTTGAGGAGACACACGCCTGCGAATATTGGCGGCTAGATTGAACTAGAACTTTGTTAAGCGATTTACCATTACCTGCAATCATTTGAGCTATTATGTACAGTTATTCATTTGCTTAAACTCTTTGCACAAGGGCAAAACGCTGCGCTACAACTTGTTTGTAGTCAACGGCAATGAAGTTTTCCTGGAATGCACTAATAATTCAGGTCCTTTATATTCTTATGTCCTTGTCGTGAGTCATTTGAAGCGGTGCTAGAACCATCATACACCATTTAATGATGGGTGTAGCTCCTTTGCCTCTGACTTTATTCACTGCCCCATTTATGACGTTTCAAAGTATCACATAATGTTTCTAAATCTGCAGTGTTAGGAAATTACACCATAATTTCAGTGTGTTAGAAAATCACGCCTTATACTGTAGGTGTTAGACCACGACAGTACATTTTTAGGGTGTTTGAACTCTACGCCTTTTTATAAGGGTGTACGTAAGTACACCCGGTTTTTAGGGTATTTCGCAACACAAATATGGGTGCTCCCTGTGTTACGAGTCATTTACACGAACAAGGTTCTAAAAAATTAAGTGTCTGGCGCTTGCTCACGTCTGCTCTTTACATTCTGCACATCTGCGCATCCCCTTTTCCCGGACGCAATCATCGGCTGTAATAACTCTGGTTTCCGGGGTTCGATTTTGGTCAAGATTAAAGCAAACAGTTTTCTTGTCTGCTGATTGGACGTGGCGCCACAGCTTGCGCGAATCAACCAATTATACAGTTTTTACCCCTTCGCAAGTTCACAATCGGGCACAAATGTGGTGAGAACAACTTACCAGCATAAAAATAAAGTGGTATCGCTGCCTCCGCCGTACTTGTCCTTAGTGCTCCTTCATCCACCGGTCGATGTAAGCTTGTTTCTAGATGAATGTTCACAGTTTCCGCCTGCGTCCGATCTCATTTCGCCGTAGTGCTCATTTTGTAGCAGAAGGTCAAATTTTTTCTCGATCCGTAAGAAGACGACATACGGTGTCTCTTGTTTTGTTTACTTTTACGGAATAGCACTTTATACCAGGCGAACCGGATTCTTCGCCTACGTTAGCAGACAAACAGTCTTTGACTCCGCGAGAAGCGAATGAGATGTTGCTGTCGCTCTCGCGGCAACAAAAATTAGGACGCCTGGCTTAGTAGTTTCTCGCAATTCGCAGCTTATGTTCTCTCAGCCGCTTCTCGGTGCATCCAGGCGCTCTCCATGCTCCTGAGTTTTGTCATTCCTTAAGCGTGCTTTCTCTTTGTGATTTTTTTTTTGTGCAGGCGTTTCCTTAATTTTGTCCTCCTCTAGCCAGATCATTTTGCTGCCGCGATTATTCTATCAAATTGAACACCCACCTATGGGTCACAGAGATAGTCTACCTATCCCACGCTGCAAAACAAAAATCAATTTAGGTGGTGTCGCTTGCCGCTATCGCCGGGCAGGAGGCGTGGACAGATTGCAGTGGGTGCTAGCTTCGTACCAGGACTGGTTCGTTCCACGCCGACGTAGAGGGCGCTCCAATCGAGGAGTTCCAGTGAAATAGTAGAGACAGAAAAGGCCCACGTTCGCGAATGGCGAAAGGTGCGGTGATGCCGCGGAGGTGAGCACACCTCTGAGCAAGAAACTCCCCACGCTGATAGCCCGACTTAATGTGGAGTACTTACATGTTTGAAAATACATCCATTACAGAAATGAAAGGTAGTATTTCTCAGGTGCCTACTAAGAAATCTGTAAGATACGATAAAATGTCAATGAAAATGCAAAAATGAAATATTGACTGACTGGGAATTCCACTACCGCATCTGTTTGGCAATTCTTTAATAACTGGGTCATATCAATATTCATTAAAAATGACAAAAGTTCGTCCTATAATTAAGGGCGGTAATAAAAATGTTAACGACCCTGAAAATTGTAGACGAATATCTGTTCTAAACAGTATAAGCACAATATTTGGAAAGGTTATAGTAAAACGTATTAACTCCTTCTCGGGGATATTCTATATTATAACACCCCTCCAATGTGGCTTTCGACATAATAAATCGACGTCAAGCGCTGTTATTTCACTTAGCCAATTAATAAATATTTCAATTAATAAAAATAAAATAACTCAGCATTTTTCTAGAATTTAAAGAACAGCTTTTGGCACAGTTGATCATCTCATTCTACTCAATAATCGGGAACAAAATGGAGTTTTAGGGGACTCAAATTTATGTTTTCTTAAAAACTAGTTAACATCTCGCTCCCAATTCGCTTATGTGTTTCACAACAGATATTCTACTAGGCCAATCACAACAGGCATCCCAGAAGGATCAGTACTTGGTACTGTTTTATTTTAACTTCCACGATCTCTGCAATTGTGTTGCCCACTTACAAATGATAAAGTATAATGATAGTGCTTTATGTTAGGTGCCCAGAAACAGCTGTATGCCTGTTTAGTGGTGCACTACGTCGAAAAAATAAGAATTCACATATCAAGATCATACATTGGCATATCAAACAAAGACAGCTGTCAATTCAATTTCTAAGTGTTAGCTTATATCCCAAAATGTCGATGTCAAATCTATTCAAGCTGAGTTCCAAAATTTTAAAAATCAGTTGCAGACGGGTGATCGGATCAGTTTTGTGTAGAAAGGAGGGATAAAACACTGAACGTACTCAACTAGACCTCTGAGGAACATGTAAACATGCACAGTTCAGTAAAGATATGCAATTGACAACACCTTTAAAAAACAACAAATCAGGCATCATACGACTATTACACAAATAATGTAAGCCAATCTGCCCACATATTCTCTCGTAGTCATAATACACTTTGGATTGCAAGTGACGATCATAAAACACACGTATAAAGTTTCTTGTCACTCTCTCAATACTAGATGATTTAGTCTCTCCAATGCTGTTCCATACAGCTGAAGAAAAGTCGAGGCGGATTCGCTCAAGAGAGGGAAATAACATTAAAAAACAGAGTGAATAATTAAAATTACTCGATATACGCGTTATAACAAAAAAAAAAAACTCTTAGAGATAAGTTTACAATATTTTTAACATGTTGATTGAGAAAAATTTCAGTGTCTAAAAATACATCCAAAATCCCTAATCAGAGACACACGACTGAAAACCGTGGTGTTCAAAAATAACAAAACTGTAAAACGTCACGTTTCCTGCTGAGAGAAATAACTTTTCTTTTCGATTCGTTCAACACAAGACAATTAGACAAGCACCACACAGAAATAGAGCATACAATACGATGAAAACTAACACAGTCCTCTACAGTATTTGTCTGTCGATACAGTTTTATGTCGTCGGCAAATGAGAAAGACAGTTTGACAACGTACTAAGTTTTCGAGTTTAGATGAGTATAGCTCTCAAAAAACTACCAATACCTAGGACATGAACCATACATTTTAAGTTCTAGGGCTGGGCAATTGATCGATTAACCTTCCGATTAATCGATTAAGGCTTTAATCGCGATCAAATTTTTTAACCGGTTAATCGGTTTTTTAATTTGTACTCAAAAGAAGTTCGTTCCCAGCCAAGTGATATGAGCAAGGTTCAATTCTCGCGCTCGCAAAGCGTCACGTGTTCGAGGGTATACATTACAGTAGTGCCGAGGCCAGACGAACAAGCCGGACCCGCAATTGATCCCCGCGCGACCGTGAAACTTCACGTGTTGAGTATCTATTAGACATCCTGCCCAGGCAAGACGAACAAGCAGAAAAACAAGCTGGGAAGCTAACAACGCCATGGTTACTTGTTCCAGTATTCGTCACGTAAAAATGGTCGAGTTCACGAGTATGAAAGGCAATCTCGCTGAAAAGTTTGGGTTTAAAGTAAACTTCAGCGGTGAAGTGTTTAACTCAAAGGAAGTCCACTGCATCATCTACAGAAAGCCGTTTTCGTACAGTGTAAGCGTAAGTTCGCTTCAGTATCGCCTACAAGCGAAGCACCCATGTAGCTGCAGCAAGGACCATCCGCCAAAACGCAGAAAACAATCAACGCCTTCTCACCGAGGTTCCTTTCTCTGAAAAAAGAAGAAAGCATCGCCCAAGCTCTGACTTCTTGTCTTCCTGTCGAAGAATGTGGACTAACGTCTGTTTCTCCGGAGCAGGAGCAAAAATAGAAAGTCTTTGAATTGTTGAACTATACATATCCTCAATTTTAAATGTCTTTTGCGTCGTGTAACAGAGAGTAAAATAAGTCTTCAAAGGCAAGACGAGTTGTTGCATTCTTTTTAATATATTATTTATAAAAGTTAACGCAACAAATTAATCGATTAATTAATCGATTAAAGGGTGTCGATTAATCGGGTTAAAACTTTTAATCGACGCCCAGCCCTAATTTTAACTTAACCAACAGAATCCCGTGATCTACCTTGACGAAAGCCTTCCTTATGTCAAAATTGATTACGTCAGCCTGCTCTCGGTTATGAACAATGGGGACAACTTCATGCAGAAAAGAACACGAACTCACCTCCACCGAACGACCTGTGAAAATGCAACGCTGTTCAGGAACACATTTTTGGCGAAAAAACATGTATAGACGGTTTTGAATTATAATCTCTAAAATTTTGACAATGTGCAGAGCAGTGACAGAGGTCGATAATTTTTCAATATACTTCTGTCACCCGACTTAAATACTGGAATAACAGCAGAGCTTTACCACATTTTCGGGAATACACCCGATTCCAGAGATAAGTTAAAGATGTGATGTAAAACAGGACAAACCATTTTTGCACAACCTTTCACTATAAAGATCATGAGGACAGAGCCCTTTACTACTCCGATCATTCTCTAGATAACATAAATAGTGAAATTAATGATAAAGTAATTCTTGCACAAGAATGGCGTAATCATAATAAGTTGACTTTCTCTAGAAACAATACAAAATATGCCATATTTCACTCCAAAATAAAGCAGATCAATTACAATAACTGTCAAATTTACATTGTGAATTCTACAATAAAGCAGGTAACACCATTTAAATATTTAGGTGTTATTTTCGATTCTCATTTACAATGAGAACATTATATTGTCTTTATTTGTCAAATTATATTATACGCATGCAATATTTCGATGAAGACTCGGCAGTATTTTAACTCTCGCATAATAAAATGATGTATTTATCTATTTCATAGTCATCGAACATACTGTAGAGAGGCTTGGGGTACGAGTTACGGCACCTAGCTCACGCTCATGAATATTTTTCCAAAAAAGGTCATTATAATTATAACCAACTCGTATTATACAGAATAATCGCGCAGTTTATTTCATCAGCTTCGTATACTAACACTTTGGGATATCATAACACACTAAAATTGCTACATTATATAGAATTGTAACTACAAACAGCCCATTTCCAACAAGAATACTTCTTAAAAATACTCGTTAAACTAGAACAAATTTAGCTGGGCTATTTAATCATCCACAATATAATAACGTATACGGGGAAAGACTAGTCGAATTCACAGGTGCAAAAATCTGGAACTCATTGTCAGTTGATTAAAGAAACTCGCAAAACTTAAAAAAAAAAGCACTGAGGCACTATCCTCTCTTTTCTTCCTGAATTATCCTCATCTCATGGCCACTGCTTTAGTTTAGTTGATTAATATAACTAGAAATACATTTTCTTTCATATTCTGTAAAGTTGCTTTTCAGTTTTTCGTTAATTCACATGTTGAACGCTCTGCATCTTAGATAATACTGTTTTAATGAATCTCCACTGGCCAATTGGCTTTTGGTCCATTTGTCTTTTCAATGAGTTTAATGTGCTCTCTGAAAATGAAGTATAACTGCAATTAAACTGAAAAATAAAATGAGAAAGAAGCGGATAGAATGGCCCTTATTCGGGTGCCATCTATCCGCGTTCTAAAGAAGCGCCAAGCGCGTCGACATAATCTGGACTGTTTTTCAAATCGAGTGTCATCTTAAATCTCTTTCGTGCATCGTGATTACCTCATTTCCCTGAAAAAAAATACTACAATGTAACATGGCGGGCTTACCAATTTTCCTTGACCTCCGAAAGGGGAAAAAAGGATGATTAGAAAGCCGACCGACGAAACATGTGCAAAAATAACAAGCGTTTATTTACGCTAGATTGATATATTAATAATCGTGAGGAAGAAAAAATAAAACTTTTTGTAGCATTTGATTGGTTGGTGCCCCAGGAATCGACACACTCAAACGACAATTACTTTGATATTGGTGAAGGTGGCAAACCTAAAAGAATCTGGGACTTGGTAGGGTGTTGCCTCCCCTACCTAATTACGAGTTATAAGAAAGACCAAATGAATGGGCACTCCTAACAGTGTGGCGCCCTGCGCACACCCGACAATTACAATTACAGGTTCGATCCTGAAAACAAAGAAGGTTATTGCAAGGCTGCGTTCCAGCCTTTTGGTGTTGGGCCACGCATATGTGTCGGATACAAGTTGGCAATCGTTCAAGTCTTGTACTTCACCGCAAGGATTGTGGCCGAATTCAAGATGGAAGTCGGAGAAGCACAGAAGGTATTCTTCGTGTTCGATTTAAAATTGAGTGTCATCAGACAGGCGTCCTTGCAAAATCCACAGTTCAGTTACCAATCAAACCGAGTAGGTTAATCACCTACCTATGTCAGGTAACCTGTATAAAGAGTAAGTAGATAGGACAGCTAGTGCATTTTGGGTTTTAATTACGCCTTTATAGAATCAGCTTTTTTTATAACTGTATTCTTGCTCGTTCCGACACACACAAACTGTGTTTCAAAGATAGCCGGTTACTGTTAAGTGTTATTGATGGGACTAAGGTTCAGGTGAAGTTTTATTAAACATTTCCAAATCTTATCACAGAGTGCAATGGCTCAGATTCCGCACAACAGACATGTATTAGAAAGCAAAAAAATAGGGTGCCCTGATCTCGCACTGGCGTTCTCGTTATGTAAACCTTGTGATACAACAAAATTGGAAACAATCTAAAATTATTCATTCATTCATTCATTCATTTGTTTATTTTCCGTGCTCATGAACGGTGAGTAGCCTAAGTAATAATGCACAGATTCAAAAGGAGCACACACAAGAAATCTATGGCACATGCAGCAACTAATATCTTCAAAAAGTATGATGGGAGATAGTGTATATATATCTTGATGACGTCCCTGTAACATGTTCGGAATGTTAAAAGACCTCACACAATCAGATTTGTTATTTTCCTATTTTTATGCACTACCAGAATAAATGTATTTGAAGACACAACACTAAAGCCCTGCAAATAAAAAAAATAAAATTTTTATTACATTTTAATGACGCTAACTATTTACTGAGGGCCAGAAGCATGTGCTTTTCGAAGTATTTCTAAAATGTATTTTTGCCATCGCAACACAGAACAACCAAATCAACACGACGGTACTATTTTGGATTAATACTCTAATCACAAACGAGCTATTTGTGGGCTAGGTATTAATGGAGCTATAATATGGCGTTTTGCTTGAATTCACAGGTGGCACGTCACAAAAGCTTGGTTCATTAAGGCACTTCACACTAGGTCCCAGCAAGATACAATGCCAGTAAAATATACCTGGCTTATAAAAAAAAATTATTTATACTAGATCACCTCTTTTTTTTACTTGTCACGCCGGAATTATGTTTTCTACTCACTGATGTGTATTACGAAAACACTATTTCTTTATTTATCAGGAGATTTAAATCTCTAAACATTTGATGTACTTTAAAAAAAAATTCGAGTAATGAATGTCTGGCACGTTGTTTGTTATCAAATATCTCATAAAGCACGTACATCTCTTGTTTCTTTAGGGTCATATTCCGATACGTACTATCGGAATGATGTCGAAGCTGGAAAATGGACCCTGGATCAAATTCACAAGGATATAATTTCGCTACTTTTAACAGAAAAAACAAAACGTAACACGAACGAGATGCTGCACTGTGTAGATTATCTAAATATACTGCTACGTCTTCGAGCATATATAACATCAACTGTTTTGCGTATATACATGTAATGTAACGCATTATTTTTTTTTTATTTTTTACAAATGTTTATGGTGCAAGATTAAACAAAATATCCCACATTTTGCCTAAAAATCTATAAGCATTATATTTCCTCTTGTTTAGTACACATGTTCTGCTGGCTTATTAGTTCAGGTGATTTCAGTACATTCACAAAATTAATAAATCAAGAGTTTTGGACATTTTGTAAGTATGACATGGCGTCTTGTTTTGAATTGGTAAGGTGTATATCAGCAAATGTTTGTGTTGCAGAGCAATGCAATAATATTTGAATTATAAATAGTATAAACTATTAAATTTTCAAACTTTGAATACTTTTCTGGTGTTCTTAAAGAAACACCTTTAATCAACTTTTAACGGCTTGTTAAAGAGCTATGATTAAACGGCACACTGAGCCCGTGAATATTTCCAAGAATATTTAAACAGAGGGTATATCCCTTGGCCAATTACACTTTAGATATAAAGTTACCATTCACAACTTAAAATCAGCGGATGTATTATTTCGCCTATAAATAATAAAACGCTTACCTTCCTCACACACCGGTTGATATTTTTTTTTTTTAAATGCTCCCTGCTTTCGGTTCGCAGTGCCGCACTGGAAGTTACACAACAATGATCCCTTTGCAAGGAAGTGACAGACAACCTTGTTGGTTGGTCAATCAAAATTTTTACACCAAATGAATTCTGCCAATATGACATCAGCTTTTTTAAAGATCTGTGACAGGTCCTAGACAGCTCCGATTGGGTAAACAGTTCTGATACGGCGTTTGGAATGCGCCTTTGACAGGTGTGTTTAGCGTCCCGTCCTGCCCATGGATACATTAAAAGTGGTCCCGAAGTAAGAGAAGCCGGTGTGTCCATCTTGTCACGATCCGGTCGGTTGGAGCTAGAAGAACCGGCAAGAAGCACAAGCCAACGCGAGTGTCGCTGTCGTCGCAGCGTGCCAACTCCTGGCTGCCGAAGCTTTTGCGAATAGTAAATCTGGAGAGCGACCTGCAGCACTAAAGGCGTCTGTCACATATGCCATCGCTGCCGTGACACCGCCAAGGTCGGAGCAGGTGACAACGTGACACTTCAATGACGTTAGCAGGCGAACATTGAGGGTCCACGTTTTGGGGACGCGGTAGCACATTAGTCGTTTCGCGTTCTATGGGAACCCTAGTCTTGGACAGCTTTGTGTGCTTCAGCGGTTATAGCGCTACTTCAAAGCTATCAGTGGTGCACTGATGGCTTTCACGTAGCGCTACAACTGTTCAATCTACATCCAACTGCCTGTTGATGTTTGTATTGTTTTCTGAAACGAATTACTTCAATAGGGTGCCTATTGAAATAATATATGTTTCAGAATCTAAATTCAAAAGGCTGCATATGCTTGCTCGTTGAATTTTGGGTTTGCATATGTATGTTTATTAAAGCAAAAAGTGAGTCAAATATAAATCTTTTTTTAGAAAAAATATAGCTTAGCAGTAGTCTACATTTAAAGCATTTGCATCCATTTACTTAGTATCTAACAGGTCTTATTATACCGCTGATTGACAGTTTGTTATATATATATATATATATATATATATATATAGATATATATATATATATATATAAATATATAACACTATAAAACATATATGCGGTTTAGAATCGAAAAGTGATGTCTTTGAAGCATCTTATTTTTAAAATACAGGTGCAGGCATTATAATAATTACTTTTTTGAATCAGTGGTGGCGACTTTTTTCCCACAAAATTGACCCAGTAAGTCCTAATTACTTCTTTACCAGTTGACTAGAGTTAAGTGCTTCGTTGCAATGATTAACCATGCAAACAACAACGTTTATTTGTATTTAGCACATTATTTTCAGTATTGTGCGTTTACATCTGTAAGAGAATAATAATAATAATAAACAATAATCGTTATTTAAAATACCTCAAAACAACCACATGTAATGGCCTTTCGATTCGTGCACCCCCACAAACAACAACACAACAAAAATATATACAGGACCTGACTGAACACATGCTATTACAAATATATTCTAAATCATATATATATATATATATATACACAGACCTAAATACCTGTCAAACTGTTCAAAACAATTTTTTTTTTCTGAACATGTTCAAAATTTATGGCTCGTGTTATGATTGCAAATTCCATATCACGGACAGAAATTCAAGTCTCGACCTTACTAAAACGTTCAAAAGATTAATCAAGCCTTAAGGATTTCCAAAAATTGAAAGGCACGCGTGAAACAACTCCCAGTGTTCTAATCGCGCAACCCACCGAAAAAAAAAACAATATCTATGTGCTCGAAATTATCTTTCATAAAAGAGACTCGTTTCACAGGCACAATAAACAGGATCATGAAAATTCGGTATAAATAAAAATATCTAATACATATTTGGCAAGGAATATACATGATTTTATGGACACCGAAGTAACGGAGCCTGGTAACTTTGAGAAAACTGTCAGTAAGAAATAGATTTAAATATTCCAAATTAGTGAGAACTTATTTCATGTAGACCGCCTGAGACGCAAACCTATAAAACGAAAGCTACTAGGAAAGGCCTTAACGGTTTCACCTTCTAAACTACTAAATTCATTAGCACAAGGCAAAGTAATAACAAACTATTTAAATTTTTGATTCAAAAGAAGTCTATTAGCACGTCATATTGACAGTTACACTTCACTATTGGTACTTAATGTGCTAAAAGTTTTACCGGGTTTATCGAAAAAAATTAGAAAATAAAATAAAGCCGCGTGCTAATAATTTTAGGCCTCTTCAGTCTAAGCGTGACATCAAACTTTGTGAAACAGGATGTTGCAGGTTTTTTTCTGGTTTCATGGGTTTTATTACCGAGTGCACAATGTAACACTTCTTAAATGTTCAGGTGATATTTTAGATGTTTATAAAATTATACAGCACAAGATGTTGCAGGAAAACTTAATTTTTACTCGCGGGTTAATAGACTCGAGAACCTAGCAAGCAAACCACATTTTGCTCTACTCGAGAAACGCAAACTCTAAGCCCGGTCCCACTTAGCAAGAGAGAAGTTTCTTTATTTTTTGCCAGTTAACTTCAAGGGTGACGATAGGCGTCGTAATATTACACGGGTATGCTCCCTCTTAATTAAGTGAGACACCACCCCTCTGTAAAGTAAAGGATACGGCGTCTCCATTTAATTCGAGGTCAGTGCCCTTTAGTAAGTTGGACATTTTTAATATAATTTCCCTCTTAAATTTGAAGGGACGGGTCAGCGGTATGGTCACCCTTAAGTCGGGGTCACACTGCTTATACATGATACAAAATGCATTCTGCAGACATGTTCTAAAATGAGTCATTGCGATATCCGTGCCTCGTACGACACGAGGCAACCTATTCAAGAGGTAGCTTTGTCACATGGCATACAAAGCACGGATGTCGCGGTGACTCGTTTTGGAACATGACTGCGCAGTGTATCTTGTATGATATATAAGCAGTGTGACCCCGGTTTTGACTGTCAGCTGACATGCTGCACTGCTGTGATGCAGTTCTCGCACTTTCGGTGGTATTGCTTAGCCAAAGTTATTTTGTGCTGCGTAACAGAATTGTGTGCTGCGTAACAGAAAATTGATCTGTATATTATGTTTGACAAACGAAATCAATTTGACAAATAAAATAGTAACCATCCTTAAAAGTAAACACGTGCTTTATTTGCCATGGAACAAGAAAATTTATTGAAATCTCTGCAACAAAATGGGAATTTTGCAATGAAGTTGTGGTAGCTTGTACAAATAAAAAATACGTTAGAACGACGCCAGAAATTGGTGTTTGTTTTTAACTATCACACAAATAATTTTGTGCTGCAAAGTGACTCCTTTTGGCTATGATAAGCAATAACAATACAACCGTGCTGAAAATTGTCTTTTTTCAGCGGATAAAACAAAAAGTAACAGTACACTCCAAAACAAAAAAGCCCGATCTTCTACTTTCCCGCACAACACTTGGAAAGCCAATCACTATAACTCACGGAGGCAGCTCAGCGAATGTCAATGCCGAGACATATGATTATACAATAAAATGCAGTCTGAGTTGCGACACTAATCAATACAAGCGTGACGTTTTGCATTGCTTAATGCCACAACTAAGACTGGTCTAATCAAATGTTTCGGCATTGGGATTCGCTGAGCTGCCTCCGTGAGTTATGGTGATTGGCGATCTAAGAGTTGTTCGAGAAAGTAGGTTTATGGGCTTTTTTTATAGCGTAGTTAACTTCTTCATAGCATTAAAGACAAATTACTCGGCGTTTCTTAACATCAACAAAAGCTCATAATTTCTGTTGTTTTTGAACAGCTATATGCAATTTTCCGAGCTTCTCAGACATGAACTGAATCGGAAACTCCACATTTTCAACGAGAAGACACTGGAGGAGACCAAGGGTTTGTCCATATGCCGCAGGGTAGGAGAGTACCCTACCCTTATTTAATACACGCATAAGATCATGACTACATCTGCCAGAGTCGTGCTAGCGGAGGGTTTCATTGACTGTTTATAGAAACGATCTGTTTCTCTGAACCGAAGAAAATCTTGGGTTCTGGAACTATTTCGTCAGGGATATGGTCGTCCTGCAACCAGCGATTGTTCGAAAATTGCGGCAGAGTCAAAATTAGATTTCTATCTTTGCGTCCGCGTTTTCACGTACCATGGTGGTGAGAGACATTATGGTCAATCGAGACAGAGGTGGGTTTCAGTGTTCAAGAAATAATGTTGGTCGTTTCCGCAGAAGGCCCATTTTACCTCCTCCAGTTTTCCCAGTAAGGTGCCCATTGTGTTTTGGAACCGAGGCTCTGCTTCTGCCTTTACCTGAATGAGATACCATAGTGTTTTCCTTTAGATAAAAAGAATGGAAATTACAATGAAGGTAATAAAGCGCTTTCACCTGTTTTCAAGCAGGTGGTAGGAAACTAATGCGAAAATAAAATGCAAACATTCGAAGGGCTTCAAACCCAATCTGTAGTTACTGAATGGGTGCTCTAAAAGTATAAATATTAAATATTGTACGTAATAAAGCAATGATCAAAAAAACTGCGCCGACTTTACTTAACAAAATGAACAATTTAATCAAACGTTTCGTCTCCCATGCGGGAGACATCATCAGTGAAGGTTTCACTGATGATGTCTCCCGCATGGGAGACGAAACGTTTGATTAATTTGTTCATTTTGTTAAGTAAAGTCGGCGCAGTTTTTTGATCATTATGATTCCCGGCTTTTGGGATATTTTTGTAATAAAGCAAGGATGCATGATTTTCCCTGAACCGATTCTCGCACGAAAACAATTTTACAAAGTTTGATCTTGACCTGGGTTTAATGTAATTTTTTAAAACTTTATTTTAGGAAGTTTTTTTATATATCAAAACGAAGGTACATTTTTGGTTCCATAAGGTACAAAGTGTGCGAGGAACGAGGTTTGCTCGAAATTGTAGTCAACCAAAATTAAAGTATACTACCGCGGACAATAAGATAGGTAAAAACCTGCCATGCTCATTTGGAGCCCTTAAAAGTGTTCAAATACGCCCTCGGTCAAATCAGGGCTGGAATTCGAAGCTTGGGTCCTGGCTTTTAAACTACGCGGGGACAACAAAGAAAAAGTCCAAATGAAGTGACGTTGCTCATATGGTCGGTGTCAAGTGCCACGAATGGGCCACAGTTTCCCATTGAAGGTTTGAATCACATACGTTTGAATATGCCATTATGGTAACAGTTAGTTGTGAAATCATGGCCTCTTGTCAGGGCTGCTTGCGCTAAGTTATGCAGAGATAGCTTTCGGTGATATGTATATGCTTTTTTTTTGCATTTAAAAACAAAAATACGTTGTAATTCCTTCAGGAAAAAAAGCAATGCATCTTTAATCCAACTTCTTGCACACTGCGGAACACATTACGCTCTAGTTTATCCGTTGATGTAGCAAGTTATATTAGCGTATGACTTAACTTCTGTGCCTGTTAAAATTTGACATCAAAATAGACTGTATTTTATTTTACTTGAATTGTTTTTATATTACCAAGAGAAAACAAGAGCGGTCTTATAGTAGCGGGACATTAAAAGACCATGTGCTTTGGAAAACATGGATTCCAGTTGCGGCTTGCGGCTGGAGAAAGATCTGATGAATTTGTTTTAGAAAGCAACATAATGAACTGAAAAATATTTCTGTAGACATTTTGGTGGAAGCCATTTATTTTTTTTTTTCAGAAGCAGCGCGTATGCCAACAGAACGTAAACCTATATACTAGAATACAAAAAGTTCATACTGACCGAGTTCGTTGTGAGCGGTGGGCGGGTTGCCGCAGTAAGCACACCACCCGGGTGGTGCCTTCCACCATGCAGAGGGTGCCGTAGAACTCGTTACACGACCGATCCGTGCGGAACCCCCGACTGATTTCCCTCATGACAACGTTCGTAGCCATTGCCTCACTCGGAAAACAAGATTTTTAACAGTCATTTAACGCCTATAGTGAACCTAGCTCTATAGCGCTTGGGAATACAAAATAAAAAAGTAAACTTCCGTCCATATATATTTCGCGTGTGTGAGGCACAAAAAAAAATAAAAGAAATTCAAGCAGCCACAGACAACAAAGAGGAAAATATATAACATGCATAAGAGCTAAAAAAAAAAAAACAACATTGGCCGTCGCAAAAAAGAAACAAAAATGGCCGTTAGCTTTGCCGGTTTGACTATCAAAATATAACGAACGAAAGAGTACGTCAGGGAAACAAAAAAAAAAAAGAAACATGCGCTCCCGCCCCCCCCCCCCTCCCATTTCCCTCTTTCCGCAGATGGTCGCGTCGTACTGCGACGCAACCCAAACGCGCGGACGAAAAATAATTTTTTTTGTGGTCTGATATCACCAGCCTAAGACAGACGCGTACACATTGGGACAACATAGCCCGAGCAATACCGCAAACCAGTGTTTTCTGCAAAGGAGAGCCATGCGGCTCATGGCAGGGCAAACAATTAGCGACGCTTTGTCTTAGCTGAACGAGCAGACCCATGAATCGACCACGGACTAGATTAAATGCAGCTAGACAATTATAAATATATATATACATGTCTAGATAAAAGAAAACGTGACCACGTTTTCTATTGGGGTTTGCGAGACAAGATAAAAGTAGTTGCTCATCCCTGTTACGTCTACACTGGAGGTCTCAAAGAAAGGTCAGCCCGCAGGCGAGCTCGTGCAAAGTGGACATAGCTTGACCTGAGACAGGAAAGGAAAAACGGCGCGTCTCCGAACACAGCCATTTTCAGAGGTGTCATGTGTAGACCCTTCCTTTAACGCATCTTGTGTCTTCCCTGTCTCAGATTAAGGTATGTCAAGCGCAGGTTCTTCGGGTTCATCGGAGCAAACAGCCGTCATTGTCTATGTCGTCTGCTTGCTTCCTCGCCTTCATTACGCGCCGGGACCGTAAATCGTTGGTTCAGGACAGCTTTTGATGAGCAGCCGTCAACCGCGCGATTCTTACTTGCTCCGACATGGTGGTTTAAAGTAGGCGCGCAACGCACATCCCGCATTCGTTATAATATTGAAACACCTTTTCTCTCCGATTAACTCTTAAATGTCTTGAATAAAAATACGAAGAAGCGGTTTGTTTTAAAAACGCCCATTAGGTTTTTATTATTTCAGAATACTTTTACCTTTACTAGAGGAGATGTGACGGTCAGCGATACACAGGATTGGTTGTCGTCGCTTCGCTAAACGCGGAAACTGCACCCCGCATTGTAGTAAAAGCGGCAGTTTGATACTTTAGACCCATGTTACGAATAAAAAAAAACAGGACGCGGGATGGCCAAAAAAACATGCTTTTCGTGTAGGGCTCGTCAAATTATGAGGCGCTGGAGAAATGCAGCCTTCTGCGTTAAGTCCTTATTTCGAACTCTTTTTGTTCGCCTTCCGCCCATTGAAAAGCATGCGGGAAGGGCCTTAGAACGCACCTGTTCGCTGCGCTGCAGCGTTCTTCCGCAAGATAAAGTCCGTCTTCGTTCCTCGCCGTCACCATGGCAACGAACGCCGAATGAATGGAAGCACGCACGGTACCGCCGCGTGAAGCCAGCAACAGCTGACGCCATTTTACGAGCGCCGTCTGCTAGCCAAAGCCGAACGCGGTATGTCAGATCAACCGCCTCCGCCGGTGCTCGATCCATTTAATTCCATTCCCATTCCATTCCGGGGTCGCGAAAATGCGGAATGACTCCGGAATCATTCTAACTCCGGAATGGCAACTCCGCAACATTGTCAGTGCTGACAGGCGAGGAGGTTTCGCCTCTTGTTTTCCCGCTTTCGGGAAAGGGACTCGTCCAGCGACCGCGAAAGAGATAGGACGTGTGTCGGCGACTTCTCCGATGCTTCCCCTGTATTGGCTCTCCGGAACCCCGCGTCTGGCAGGTAAGGACCTTTTCTTACCTTGCCGGCGCGGGGGGCATTTTGGATGGGGACATTGTAGTTCATTTAGAAGAGTATGTTAATAAATGCTCTTGGACTCTGTCCTTACTCTGGTACGTGTGTCTTCGCTTCCGCTATATTCGAGAGAGCGAGACAAGGTAGACGATCATTGGCACCGACGGAGGTAATTAATTGAACCGACCCGCGGTAATGTGGCCCTAAACGTCGTCTATATTGCCGCGCGCGCAGCTTGCCAAGTAGGCAGCGCGCGCGTGGCCGAACGGTTATCGCGCTTGTCTCCCACGCGAAAAGCCAGGGTTCGATTCCTGGCCGTGGCTACACATTTTTGTTGACACTGTAATGTGACGTTCTGGTAAATTCGAGAACCGTCTTGCTGATTCGAGGTTAGAATCTTCTAGGCACCGAACCTTCTACGCCGAATGCTCCAGAAGCCCACGCGTGTACAAAAGCGGCTCCGCGTGGCAAGCTGGAGTCAGTCTCGCCCCAGCGTTCGACTCTGCTCTACGCCGACTTCGACGCCCGCGACGCTCTGTTATTATTTTCTGTACCCCTTTTAGTTTTGGCACAAGTTCGCCACATTAAACGTTTCTTTCTTCCTGTTTATTTATTGTTCTTTTGGTCACCACCCGTGACATTTGGTGGAGGTGCGGGGTAACGCATGCCCCTGCCGCGTACTCCCCCGAGGGCCCGCAGTGCAAGTCCGACGCCAAGCCCACGAAGAACCAACGAAGGCACTACCGAGATCCGGTTCAGTCGTCGCACCCTTGGCCTACCCCCGGAGTTAGGACCCTTGCCACCCAGGACCAGGCAAACAACGAGGACGACGATGGCCAACCAGTCGGAGACCCCGGCCGCTCCTGCCGTCGTTTACCTGCCCGTCGTACCGCGGACGGCTGCTCCATTCCACGGCGAGCAATACGAAGACGTCGAAGACTGGATTGACCAGTATGAACGCGTTGCCCGCCACAATTGCTGGACCGACGAGCAGCGCCTTCACAACGTCTATTTTTCACTTGAGGGTACCGCCAAGCACTGGTACGAGAATCATGAGTCCTCTTTGACGTCGTGGGATATTTTCAAGACCGATCTCAAGGCTACGTTCATCAACCACCACCGCCGAGAGAGAGCCGAGGACCTACTGCGAACCAGAACCCAGGGCCCCAATGAGAGCGTCACCGGCTTCGTAGAGGACGTTCTGCGCCTGAGTGCCCGCGCCGACCCTCGGGCTACCGAAGAGAAGAAGATACGAATTCTCATGCGCGGGGTGAGAGACGACATTTTCGGAGGCCTCGTCCGCAACCCGCCGGCAACCGTCGACGCCTTCGTCACCGAGGCAACAAACATCGAGCGCGCCCTCCAAGCGCGCGCTTCCCACTACCAGCGGCATCCAAGCGTCACTGCAGCCGCTCTGCTTAGTGGCGAAAACGCTCCTGGAACGGACATCCGCGAAATCATCCGGGAGGTCGTCCGGGAGGAGATCCGCCGGTTGCTGCCAGCCGCAAGCCGACCAGCGACGCTCTCCATCGCCGAGGCTGTGCGGGAAGAAGTTCAGAGAGCCATCCAACCAGAGGCTCCCGTCGCCGTGACAGCCACCGAGGAGCCCACATTGACTTACGCCGCAGTGGCCCGACGGCAACCGCCTCCTCCTCGCACCTATGTCGCGCCGCCCCGACGTCAATCTCCTGCGCCGCAACACGACAGACGCCACGACGACCCGGTGCAGTACGCCCGCCCGGAGCCTCGCGCACCCCGGAAAACTGACGTGTGGCGAACGCCCGACCGACGCCCTCTGTGCTTCCATTGCGGGGAAGCAGACCATACCTACCGCCGATGCCCATACCGACGACTCGGGCTGCGCGGGTTGCACCCGAACGACCCGCGCCCCCGTTATGGTGAACGACCTCGGGAGATCGACGAGTACTTGCGACGACCTCAGTCCCCCGAGCCTGCGTCCCGCCGAGAGTTCCGGTCGCCGTCGCCGCGACGTCCACCTTCGCCGATGCACCGGCCCCGACGTGAAAGCCTGTCGCCCCTCGCTCCTCGCCGGGGAAACTAGGCGCGGCAACCCCTGGAGGTGGAGTTGCCGAAGACGACCGACGCCAAGATCCTCCACGAACGTCGGAGGGCCCCCACTCGAACGCTACCAGAGACCGAAACGACGCCCCTGCAACGGTGTCCAATAACCTAAACGTCGTCGTCGATGGCCACGACGCATCAGCACTCGTGGACACCGGAGCTGACTACTCAGTCTTGAGTGGGAGGCTCTCCTGCCGCCTTCGAAAAGTCATGACGCCGTGGGATGGACCTCAAATACGAACCACCGGAGGGCACCTCATCACGCCGGTCGGGAGATGCACTGCTCGCGTCGAGATTCACGGTGAGACGTGCCCTGTCAAGTTCGTCGTTCTGCAAGACTGTTCGAGGGACGTTATCCTCGGAATGGACTTTCTCTGCGAGTATGGCGCCGTCATCGACCTCGGGGCAAACCAGTTGACGCTGCGAAAGCCTGTCCTGCCCCCGGTGGAGGCCAACACGACGGCATCCGCGATCCGAGTTATAGCCGACCATGTGAATCTGCCGCCGCGGTCGAGTGTTTTCGTCACCGTCATGACCGACGCAGCCATGCACGGCGAAGCTCTTCTGGAAGGCAGCGTTCAACTGCTCCTTGGAAAAGGAATTGGCGTCGCACGAGGCGTAACGGATCTTCAAGAAGGACGAACAACTGTTCTCGTGACAAACTTTCGAGAGGAACCGCAGCACCTAACGAAGGGTACCACCATGGGCTACGTCGAGGAGCTTCAGACGCCAGCCGTGGTCACCGCAGTCTCAGAGGAAACCTCGTCGCCACAACAGAAGAGCACGACGCCGCCGCCGCTCGACATCGACCCCGAGCTCCCAGCTTCGAAGCGCCGGCAACTGGTTGATCTCCTCGCCGAATACAGTGGCTGTTTTGCCACGACATCGAAAGTTCGCCAAACACCAATGGCGAAACATCGCATTATTACCGACGACGACGCACTCCCTGTTCACCAGTCGCCGTATCGAGTCTCCTTAAAGGAAAGGAGAGTGATTCAAGATCAAGTTCAGGAGATGCTCGACGACGACATCATTCAACCCTCAAGAAGTCCATGGGCGTCCCCAGTCGTGCTTGTAAAGAAGAAGGACGGAACCCTGCGGTTCTGCGTGGACTATCGTCGACTGAACGCTGTGACGAAGAAGGACGTCTATCCGCTCCCCCGCATCGACGATACGTTAGACCGACTGCGCCACTCCCGATATTTTTCGTCGATGGACCTGAAGAGTGGTTACTGGCAGATTGAAGTGGACGAACGTGACCGGGAGAAAACTGCATTCGTCACTCCCGACGGACTGTACGAATTCAAAGTGATGCCGTTCTGACTTTGTACAGCACCAGCCACCTTCCAGCGCGTCATGGACACCGTGCTGGCAGGTCTGAAATGGCAGAGCTGCCTCGTCTACCTGGACGATGTCGTGGTATTCTCACGAGATTTCGACGAACACCTCAGACGACTTCGAGCTGTGCTTCAAGCCATCAAGACCGCCGGCCTGTCCCTCAAGCCAACAAAGTGTCGGTTCGCCTATGGGGAACTAAAGTTCCTTGGCCACGTCGTGAACAACGAAATTTTTCAAGCCTGCCACGATGACCCGACGGCGGGACACCTTGGCTACAGCAGAACTCTTGCCAGGATACGCGAAAAATACTATTGGCCCAAGCTTGCGAAGACAGTGCACCACTACACCCGATCTTGCCACGAGTGTCAACGACGAAAAAAACCACCGACGAGACCGGCAGGACTTCTTCAGCCTATTGCGCCACCATCTGCCCCATTCCAGCAAATCGGAATGGACTTACTTGGCCCATTCCCACCCTCGACGCAAGGAAACCGATGGATAATCGTCGCAACCGATTATCTCACGAGGTACGCCGAAACGAAAGCCCTTCCTTCAGGGACTGCTGTGGAAGTTGCCAAGTTTTTCATTGAGTCCATCGTCCTCCGGCACGGCGCTCCAGAAGTTCTGATTACAGATCGCGGATCATCGTTCATGGCACAGCTGACCCAAGAAATCCTCCGACTCAGTCACACCAGCCATCGTCGAACAACTGCGTACCACCCGCAGGCCAACGGGCTGACGGAGCGACTCAACAAGACAATCGCCGACATGATCTCTATGTACGTCGACGTAGAGCACAAGACGTGGGACGAGGTGTTGCCCTACGTCACGTTCGCCTACAATACGGCGGCTCAAGAGACCACTGGATTCACACCGTTCCAGCTGGTACATGGTCGGAAAGTAACGACCATGCTGGACGCGATGCTGCCCCATGAGCCAGCTGACAGTGAGAGCGACGACCCCCAGGTGGTTGCTCAACGGGCCGAAGAAGTCCGCCAGCTCGCCCGACTCCTGATTCAAGACCAGCAACGCGTCGACGCCGGCCGCTACAACCTTCGTCGCAGGGACGTCCACTTCCAGCCCGGAGACAGGGTGTGGGTGTGGACGCCCATCCGTCACCGCGGCCTCAGTGAGAAACTGCTAAAACGGTACTTTGGACCCTACAAAGTGCTTCGTCGACTCGGGGATCTGAACTACGAAGTTCTACCCGAGGGAACGCGCCCATCTGCAAGACGCCAGCCACGACCCGAGGTGGTGCACGTCGTCCGGCTCAAGCCGTATTACGAACGATAGAACTTTGGACTCTCGCCAAAGAGTGAACTGGGAACTGTGAAGTGTGACTCGCAACTCTGCTATCTTTTTGTTGTGTATTTGTGTTTTACCTTTGTTCTGCATCGGGGCGATGCACTTTTTAAAGGGGGGAGTAATGCCGCGCGCGCAGCTTGCCAAGTAGGCAGCGCGCGCGTGGCCGAACGGTTATCGCGCTTGTCTCCCACGCGAAAAGCCAGGGTTCGATTCCTGGCCGTGGCTACACATTTTTGTTGACACTGTAATGTGACGTTCTGGTAAATTCGAGAACCGTCTTGCTGATTCGAGGTTAGAATCTTCTAGGCACCGAAACTTCTACGCCGAATGCTCCAGCAGCCCACGCGTGTACAAAAGCGGCTCCGCGTGGCAAGCTGGAGTCAGTCTCGCCCCAGCGTTCGACTCTGCTCTACGCCGACTTCGACGCCCGCGACGCTCTGTTATTATTTTCTGTACCCCTTTTAGTTTTGGCACAAGTTCGCCACATTAAACGTTTCTTTCTTCCTGTTTATTTATTGTTCTTTTGGTCACCACCCGTGACAATATTGCCGCGGAGATGTGGGGACCGCGCTGCTAGGTTTGACGTCTCCTTTGAGCGATCGCCGCCGCTGTTGAGACAAACCTTTGGTTACTCTATCGGTACCTCTGTTGGTAGCTGGGGAGGTCTACGGCCGGCTCTGGGCGTGTTGGCTGCTGGCGCATTACTGCTTCGCAGGTTTGCTCCGAGGTCGTCCACCCCACCTTCACCAGCCCACTGCGGCCGAGATGGCGCCGAACCCCCCGGGCAGCGTGTCTGGGACTTCCCCAGCTGGTCTCTGCGGGTGGGCGGCGGTCGTTGGCTTTTTGGAGCTGCCGCCTTCATGACCGCCTCACCGCTCTCCACTGCAGCGAGCTCGTACCGCGACACCTGGGTCCAGCGGCGTCCGCACGGTGCCTGTGATGCTCAGCGGTGCTGTGGCGGCGATAGTCAAGCGCTTGGAACTGGAACTTTCCTTTTCTTCGGCCTGGTGCGTGAGCTGTTGACGGCGGACACTGTGAGGACGCGCTGGGTGTCGCGTGTATTTGTTGGGGGTGCGCAGAGAGATATATTATTTTATGAGAGCAGGTGGGCCTCCTTTATTCTTTCTTGAGACCCACCTACCGTTTTAAGGAGGGGGGATGTGGGGATTCCATTGGTCTCCCTTCCCCGATGGCTGCGATAACGGCCGCGGGTCGGAACACACGGCCTCCTTTGCCGGGAGCTCCAACCTGTTCGTGGGGCGGAGGGCCGCCTGGCTTGGGGGGCCCTCCTCTCACTCTCTCTCGGGGGTACCGATTTCCGTTCCCCCGCTCGGACGCGGACCACTGCTGACAGGCGAGGAGGTTTCGCCTCTTGTTTTCCTGCATTCGAGAAAGGGACTCGTCCGGGTGACCGCGAAAGAGATAGGACGTGTGTCGGCGACTTCTCCGATGCTTCCCCGGTCTTGGCTCTCCGGAACCCCGCGTCTGGCAGGTAAGGACCTTTTCTTACCTTGCCGGCGCGGGGGGCATTTTGGATGGGGACATGGTAGTTCATTTTAAGTCTGTTAATAAATGCTCTTGGACTCTGTCCTTACTCTGGTACGTGTGTCGTCTCTTCCGCTATATTCGAGAGAGTGAGACAAGGTAGTCGATCATTGGCACCGACGGAGGTAAGTAATCGAACCGACCCGTGGTAATGTAGCCCTAAACGTCGTCCACATTGCCGGGAGATGTGGGGACCGCGAGCTACTAGGTTTGACGTCTCCTTTGAGATCGCCGCCGCTGTTGAGACAACACTTTGGTTACTCTATTGGTACCTGTGTTAGTTGGTAGCTAAATGCAGAACCCCCCCCCCCCCATAAAATGGCGCCCAACGTGGGGCCACGGCTTCCTTTATCGTGGTCGTGGCTCCGGGCCTCCGTCCCCTTGTCCGGCCTTTGCCAGCATCCTTGCCTTTGATCGCCCCGTACCACGAGCGTCCTGATCTTCGCCACTTATGGCTGCGCAATTAATGTCGAGTCGGCAACCCGCAGTGCCACTCCTTTGAGCGAGCGCAGTGTGATTCGTACGCGTGTTCCTGTTTTGGAATTGGCGTGCGTCAAGCAACATTCTTTGTTGCGGGAGGCCCTTTGTTCTCTATGCTTGAGGCGAACCCTTCTCCTGTGTGTATTTGGGTTCCTAGCGCGCCACCAACAACTTGTCCTGAAGGGAAAATGTATATAGAAGTTTTGATGATGATTTTGAGAATCGGGTGGACTTTTATGTCCGGCGGGGAGCGAGGCTTGGCAGAAAAGAGCAGCGAAGGATCAGCAGTGCAATCTGGGAATGTAAATATGCGAGTTTTCTTTGACTCGGAGTAGTCGCGGACACTCATTTAGAGTCGGACGGTACGCCTGTCCAATAACGTCGATAAGTAGCTGGTACTGCTACTGACGGGCTCCGGGTGCCGGGCCGCGTAACCGTCGGCGTCGAGAAGCAGTTTGCACACTGTTGACGCGCGCGCTGTATTCACTGCTGGTATTGCAGTGGGCGCGGAGGGTTTTCTTCGGGAAAGATTTGTATCTGCATGATGCCAACGTACTCCTGCAGCCTGTTGTTGTTTTCCAAGAACGACACTAGTTTTGCGTTCATGGTGGTGGCGCTACGCGGTCTGAGGCGCACTGTGACACTATCTGGGAGGACGAGTGACTCTAAGACTTTCGGAAGTTATGTTGCTCTAAAACCCGGGCGCCATGTAGCCAGAGCGCCCTTTGGCGATATCTGTCAGACTCGCGTAATCCAGGTGGAAGAGTGACTCTAAGACTCTCAGCAGTTATGTTGCTCTGAAACCTGGCCTTGCCTCAAAAGAGGGGTCCACACCGTTGTGAGTCCTTGATCGAGCCGTATCGAGTGCAAGACATGTTTTTCTAGCCTCGGTAAGCTAGCTAGCTCAAATATTTGGCGAAGCTAGCAGGTTTGAGCGTGTGAGCTGCGGCCCCTTTTGTCTTCCTGCGTGGGAAGCAAGATGGCGGCAATTTTGTGCGGGAACTTGCATCTTCCCCGCTCGCAGACGCGCATGCATGGCGGTTTGTTTCTATCCGCCCCTTCGAAGTTCCCGTATCTATTTACCTCGACTTCAGAAGACGGGCCAGCTGCAGACTGTTATCTGTTTTGGCCACTTAGAGTCAACGGACTCTTCCGGTAACTATAAAACCGGGTATTGTAGGCAGCCTCTGTGTTAGCTGCCTGCGGAAAGGATTGAGAACTCGGCGTTTTTCCTAGAAGCTCTCTCCCCGGTGTCCACATTAAGCGAACTCAATTAATTTGCTTGGTATGTGGACGCGTTTCGAACCGAGGGGCCCCCTTTTTTATGGCTTCTTCCGGTGTCGAAGCGGGTCACTCTGGCATGTTCCTGTCACCGTTGACAAACTGGCCACCTTTTTTGTGGTTTTTGTTTGTCGTTTGCTCCTGCCAATTTCTGCCGCCTTTGCGGCCCGAGGCAGGCGATCGTCGGTTGCGCGCGCCCCCTCATTTGGACGCTCCGGCGCCCTTTCTTCCCTTTGGGGAGGTCTACGGCCGGCTCTGGGCGTGTTGGCTGCTGGCGCATTACGACTTCGCAGGTCTGCTTCGAGGTCGTCCACCCCCCCTTCACCAGCCCACTGCAGCCGAGATGGCGCCGAACCCCCCGGGCAGCGTGTCTGGGACGGCTGTACAACACTAGAGCACACGACACTTGAGCGCCGACATTAGAGCGCCGACACTAGAGCGCCGCGACGTTAGAGCGCGCGACACTAGAGCGCCGCGACGTTAGAGCGCGCGACACTAGAGCGCCGCGACGTTAGAGCGCGCGACACTAGAGCGCCGCGACGTCAGGGCGCTGCGACGTTAGCGCGCGTGTAATTAGAGCGCCCGTCACGAGAGCGCACAACCAGTCCAGCGCGAGTGGACCGACCGGACCGGCCACTCTTTCGGTCATCACGTGTTTTATGTAAAATTGGCAGGGATTTATTCCGCGGAATTCAGCAATGACATTGCGAAATGAGTCGACGAAATGTTTGCGTGTGACAAACCAAAAAGTGTTACAAAAAGCTAACAGAAAAAGAATAATATCTGTAGCGGGCATTTTTGCAGGAAAAAAAACAAACAAAGATTGCAGCTGACCTAGCCTAGGTCAGCTGATATGTTTTTTTTCTAATTTTTTAACTTTTTCTCTAACGTTTTCTAAATCAAAGAACTAATGAAGGCTTCATTACTTCTTTGATTTTGTATATCACAGATTTTCAGGGGAGGTTTTCCTGTATCCGTTAAAAGGCTTAAAAGATCTGCATGCGATAAAATTGCGCTGAGCTTTCTTCGATGAGTTTTTTACTGATATGTTTTAGCGGTGATCTTTCTTCACTACGGGCATGGACGTCAGAATACCATTTAAACTTATGCGAGGGATGTCTAAACAGCCACCAAATAGATCGGAGCCCAAATGCCTGTCAAGAATAGACCAGATATAGCAAAAAAACCTGTTTATAGTATATCCGAGAGGTGCACAGCAGCACTGTGAAGAAATCTTAGACTCCCTGCTCCACTCAGCTGCAAACTTTCCCGGTACCTATATGCCCCAGCCCACTCCCCTGCCCCCTTTTCTCTCCGATGTCCGTAAACAATTGGTTAGAAAGAGTCGTACCCTTTTTATTTTTATTTTTTATTAAAGGCGTATTCAATGAATCAAAAATCACCAATGCTTCAATTCGATGAGTCGCACAATTTTGTTCTGTCTGTGGAGCCGCGGATACATCACACATTTTTCGGTGTTTGCTCAACTGGTTGTGCGCTCTCGTGTCACGCGCTCAACTGGTCGTGCGCTCTCGTGTCGCGCGCTCAACTGGTCGTGCGCTCTCGTGTCGCGCGCTCAACTGGTCGTGCGCTCTCGTGTCGCGCGCTCAACTGGTCGTGCGCTCTCGTGTCACGCGCTCAACTGGTCGTGCGCTCTCGTGTCGCGCGCTCAACTGGTCGTGCGCTCTCGTGTCGCGCGCTCAACTGGTCGTGCGCTCTCGTGTCGCGCGCTCAACTGGTCGTGCGCTCTCGTGTCGCGCGCTCAACTGGTCGTGCGCTCTCGTGTCGCGCGCTCAACTGGTCGTGCGCTCTCGTGTCGCGCGCTCAACTGGTCGTGCGCTCTCATGTCTCGCGCTCAACTGGTCGTGCGCTCTCGTGTCGCGCGCTCAACTGGTCGTGCGCTCTCGTGTCGCGCGCTCAACTGGTCGTGCGCTCTCGTGTCGCGCGCTCAACTGGTCGTGCGCTCTCGTGTCGCGCGCTCAACTGGTCGTGCGCTCTCGTGTCGCGCGCTCAACTGGTCGTGCGCTCTCGTGTCGCGCGCTCAACTGGTCGTGCGCTCTCGTTTCGCGCGCTCAACTGGTCGTGCGCTCTCGTGTCGCGCGCTCAACTGGTCGTGCGCTCTCGTGTCGCGCGCTCAACTGGTTGTGCGCTCTCGTGTCGCGCGCTCAACTGGTCGTGCGCTCTCGTACGTCGCGCGCTCAACTGGTCGTGCGCTCTCGTGTCGCGCGCTCAACTGGTCGTGCGCTCTCGTGTCGCGCGCTCAACTGGTCGTGCGCTCTCGTGTCGCGCGCTCAACTGGTCTTGCGCTCTCGTGTCGCACGCTCAACTGGTCGTGCGCTCTCGTGTCGCGCGCTCAACTGGTCTTGCGCTCTCGTGTCGCGCGCTCAACTGGTCGTGCGCTCTCGTGTCGCGCGCTCAACTGGTAGTGTGCTCTCGTGTCGCGCGCTCAACTGGTCGTGCGCTCTCGTGTCGCGTGCTCAACTGGTCGTGCGCTCTCGTGTCGCGCGCTCAACTGGTCGTGCGCTCTCGTGTCGCGCGCTCAACTGGTCGTGCGCTCTCGTGTCGCGCGCTCAACTGGTCGTGCGCTCTCGTGTCGCGCGCTCGACTGGTCGTGCACTCTCGTGTCGCGCGCTACACTGGTCCAGAGCCGTATATGTAGAGAGTTTGGTCAATGGGAGGCGCGGGCAGAGCCAGGGCGTGCGCCAGACTCGGAAAGAGGGCTTGGCATGCTCTCTTGACCAACCAGAAGCCGAAAAGAATCCCCTAGCGGTGGTAGCGAGAAACAGTTCTGATCAAAGGTCTATGTTCATAAATGGTTTCAATAAGCGCGTAGGAGTGAAGTGTAGTAACTCTTTGTGGTTGGAAATAGGGTGCACGTGTTGTTTTGATCATGATCATGCAGAAAGATGTAAGAAACGAATGCGCCGCTCAACTCTGTTTTGCTCGGACAGAGTGTGACCGCTCGGACGGCAGATTCCCGGCCCTCGGCGCTTGGCGTACGGATTATGTGGATCGTTCCGCTAGTCGCACTCTTCCACCATCATTTTGGATGAGCGTGATTGAAGCATCACGTGTACCATATTTTCAGTCATCGAGAGTTACTCCAATGCAGTTATCAGGTTTGGTTCTCGCGACCACCACCAGGGTATTATTTCCGGCTTCTGGTTGGTCACATTCGAATTTCTGAAGACGCCCTGGAACACGCCCAGCCCGCTTTCGGCCAATGGCGCCTCCTCATTTGTCTCCTATACTTCCCAACGAATGGCCAAACTCTCTACATATACGGCTCTGCACTGGTCGTGCGCTCTCGTGTCGCGCGCTCAACAGGTCGTGCGCTCTCGTGTCGCGCGCTCAACTGGTCGTGCGCTCACGTGGCGCGCGCTCAACTGGTCGTGCGCTCTCGTGCCGCGCGCTCAACTGGTCGTGCGCTCTCGTGTCGCGCGCTCAACTGGTCGTGCGCTCTCGTGTCGCGCGCTCAACTGGTCGTGCGCTCTCGTGTCGCGCGCTCAACTGGTCGTGCGCTCTCGTGTCGCGCGCTCAACTGGTCGTGCGCTCTCGTGTCGCGCGCTCAACTGGTCGTGCGCTCACGTGGCGCGCGCTCAACTGGTCGTGCGCTCTCGTGCCGCGCGCTCAACTGGTCGTGCGCTCTCGTGTCGCGCGCTCAACTGGTCGTGCGCTCTCGTGTCGCGCGCTCAACTGGTCGTGCGCTCTCGTGTCGCGCGCTCAACTGGTCGTGCGCTCTCGTGTCGCGCGCTCAACTGGTCGTGCGCTCTCGTGTCGGGGGCTCAACTGGTCGTGCGCTCTCGTGTCGCGCGCTCAACTGGTCTTGCGCTCTCGTGTCGCGCGCTCAACTGGTCGTGTGCTCTCGTGTCGCGCGCTCAACTGGTCATGCGCTCTCGTATCGCGCTCTCAACTGGTCTTGCGCTCTTGTGTCGCGTGCTCAACTGGTCTTGCGCTCTCGTGTCGCGCGCTCAACTGGCCGTGCGCTCTCGTGTCGCGCGCTCAACTGGTCGTGCGCTCTCGTGTCGCGCGCTCAACTGGTCGTGCGCTCTCGTGTCGCGCGCTCAACTGGTCGTGCGCTCTCGTTTCGCACGCTCAACTGGTCGTGCGCTCTCGTTTCGCGCGCTCAACTGGTCGTGCGCTCTCGTGTCGCGTGCTCAACTGGTTGTGCGCTCTCGTGTCGCGCGCTCAACTGGTCGTGCGCTCTCGTGTTGCGCGCTCAACTGGTCGTGCGCTCTCGTGTCGCGCGTTCAACTGGTCGTGCGCTCTCGTGTGTCGCGCTCAACTGGTCGTGCGCTCTCGTGTGTCGCGCTCAACTGGTCGTGCGCTCTCGTGTCGCGCGCTCAACTGGTCGTGCGCTCTCGTGTCGCGCGCTCAACTGGTCGTGCGCTCTCGTGTCGCGCGCTCAACTGCTCGTGCGCTCTCGTGTCGCGCGCTCAACTGGTCGTGCGCTCTCGTGTCGCGCGCTCAACTGGTCGTGCGCTCTCGTGTCGCGCGCTCAACTGGTCGTGCGCTCTCGTGTCGCGCGCTCAACTGGTCGTGCGCTCTCGTGTCGCGCGCTCAACTGGTCGTGCGCTCTCGTGTCGCGTGCTGAACTGGTAGTGCGCTCTCGTGTCGCGCGCTCAACTGGTCGTGCGCTCTCGTGTCGCGCGCTCAACTGGTCGTGCGCTCTCGTGTCGCGCGCTCAACTGGTCGTGCGCTCTCGTGTCGCGCGCTCAACTTGTCGTGCACTCTCGTGTCGCGCGCTCAACTGGTCGTGCGCTCTCGTGTCGCGCGCTCAACTGGTCGTGCGCTCTCGTGTCGCGCGCTCAACTGGTCATGCGCTCTCGTGTCGTGCGCTCTAGTGTCAAGCGCGCTACTGTCGCAGCGCCGTCTGGGACTTCCCCAGCTGGTCTCCGCTGGTGGGCGGCGGTCGTTGGTCTTTTTGGGGCTTCCGCCTTCACGCCCGCCTGACTGCCTTCACTGCAGGCCAGCTCGTACCGCGACACCTGTGTCCAGCTGTATCAGCAAGGCGCCTGTGATGCTGTGCAAGGTTGTGATGGCCGCGTTCGTGCACCTGGACTTGAACTTTCCGGGTCTTCGGTCCCGCGGGCCAGCTGTTGACGGCGGACACTGTGAAGACGCGCGCTGGGTGTCGCGTGTATTTGTTAGGGGTGCGCAGAGTTATATATTATTTTATGAGAGCAGGTGGGCCTCCTTTATTCTTTCTTGAGACCCACCTACCGTTTTAAGGAGGGGGGGATGTGGGGATTCCTAAGGTCTCCCTTCCCCGATGGCTGTGATAACGGCCGCGGGTCGGAACACTCGGCCTCCTTCGCCGTGAGCTCCGACCTGTTCGTGAAGCGTAGGAGAGCCGCCTGGCTTGGGGGGCTCTCCTCCTCGCTCTCTCTCGGGGGGACCGATTTCCGTTCCCCCGCTGGGACGCGGACCACTGCTGACAGGCGAGGAGGTTTCGCCTCTTGTTTTCCCGCTTTCGGGAAAGGGACTCGTCCGGCGACCGCGAAAGAGATAGGACGTGTGTCGGCGACTTCTCCGATGCTTCCCCTGTCTTGGCTCTCCGGAACCCCGCGTCTGGCAGGTAAGGACCTTTTCTTACCTTGCCGGCGCGGGGGGGGGGGGGGCATTTTGGTTGGTGACATTGTAGTTCATTTAGAAGAGTATGTTAATAAATGCTCTTGGACTCTGTCCTTACTCTGGTACGTGTGTCTTCGCTTCCGCTATATTCGAGAGAGCGAGACAAAGTAGACGATCATTGGCACCGACGGAGGTAATTGATCGAACCGACCCGCGGTAATGTGGCCCTAAACGTCGTCTATATTGCCGCGGAGATGTGGGGACCGCGCTGCTAGGTTTGACGTCTCCTTTGAGATCGCCGCCGCTGTTGAGACAACCCTTTGGTTACTCTATTGGTACCTGTGTTGGTAGCTAGCAATATCCCACAAATGAGAAATAGAGAAAACCAAATGTTTAAGACCAGCATTCCCCCTTAAAGGGAACACGGGGATGTGTGGCAGGCGGATGTGTGGTCGCGTTTTTGCGGCGTTTCGCAAAAACGCGACCACCTCTACAAGAAGAGAGAAGACACACAATCGCTGAATTTACACCTGAAGTATAGTCGAAGCGCAACCCTATATACGACGACGAAACAAGAAAAAGGCACATACGCACCCAATGCCACTCCTTCAGATCCCAGCACCTTCATCGCGAACACTGTCGTCGTGCAAGGAAATCTAATAGCGAGTTCGTTTCATGGCACTCGTGTCCACTCGAGCCCACTCGCGGCGTAAAGCGAGTTCGTTTCGGCAGGCACTCCACGAGTGGTTGCACTCTCCGAGTTCGTTTCAGTGGCGGCACCCCACGCGTGCATGCACTCGCTGCACCGAGAAAATCGGGCGTGCGCCAAAATGCAATCCCGTCATGCCTCGCTCCGGCAAGGCCGGTGTAGGACGCCGATCTCACTAATCCTCCGCTTCGACTACAGTAGCGGTTATGGCGTACGCCAAAATCAATACCGTAGTCGTTTCGGCGTACGCCACAGTCGATACCGTAGTGTTTTTCGCATACCCTAAACACACTACTCTCACGCCAAATTCAATACCTCGAATAACGTCGGTTGAGCTCCGCATTCGGCTAAAAGTGGCGGAAGTAACTTTCTGCGGAAAGCTACCCTGATTGTTTGTATTTTAAATAGAGCAACGTCGCGCCCCGCGTGCCCCGCGTATGTGCGCTCGTCACTGATCTCTATTGTAGTAGGCTGAATCGCGGCCTCGGCAGCTGGGGCCGAGTGTCGCCACCGGCGGCCATTGATTGACACCAGCCAATGCATGGGACTCTATGGGAAGAACGAGAAAAAGTGCCGTTTCCCCCATATCTAAGTTGTTGTCGGCACTGAAACTTTTTGAATGCTTTTCGATAAGCCCGTCAAATAGCTTGCGTACAAACGTTAAAACTGACAGCCCTCGCAGTTCTTACAAATAAATTTTTCGTGGTCGAGAGTGACTCCGCTGTAGTGCAGCTCAATGAGGCGAGAGTTACCTTGAGTGACCGCGGAGTCGGTGGCGGTTTCGTTGAGTTGGGTTTAGCAGACGACAAGCTCGAAGGCTTTGCTACACGGAATTCGCTCACTCCCGGAAAGCCGCTGTCGAGATGGAACTTCTTTGTCATTCATCAACTTCTGGGCTTCCCTAAGGACGGTCTTATTGACGGCAAATTCCTTTGTTTACTCCACTACGAGAGCAGGCTTGCCAGCTCAGCCGTGGGTGCTCCTGTACGTTTGATTTTTTTCATTCGGCGACCGGACGTTTGACAAATACCGATTCGATCTCCAAACACCCGACATAAGGATCGCAGTGCACCATAAAATACTCGCCTCCGAGCACAGCGTACATGCTTCAATATGCTTACTTTTGTGCGTAACGTCGATTCATCCATTTTACACATAGGTGTAAATATTGCACATTTTTTTTAAGTGAAACATTAATTTGAGACGTGTCTCTTCTATCCATGCAGTAAAACAGTTTGCTATCGGTTTCCCTGCAAAACCAGTGGGGAAGTTTTTTTTTTTTATTTCCAAGCGGTGTGGTTTGTGATCTTCAATGTCATCTGCACTGATCCATACTGCTGGCATGTCTAGTCCGTTGACCGTTTTGTTGCGGAATTCTGCAATACACTTTTGTCCTTTTTAATTTTATATGCATTTAGCTGTTTATCCTGTACGGGTACAACTCACATGTCCAGGGTTTGGAAGTCTAGCCCAAGGGAACAGGACTTTATGGTCTATGTTAGAGATCTGGGCTTTGATATATTTGTGCTCTGTGTGTATTTATTTACACAACAGTTTAGCCATTTTCACCAAAGGCAGGGTGTGTATCTTATGCTCACATTTCCTGTATCCATTCCACTAATTGTGGATGCCATTTTCTGCTCTCACGTGTGATAAATAAAAAGTTTTTTCACGCTTTCATGGCTTTATGTATGTTTTCCTGGCATACTCTTTATATTCTCATATGGGCCAGATTTTGTGATTTTATTTTACCAAATATAGTGATTAACTCCACATCAATAGCCGAAAAATGTGCGAAGGTTTTCGTTATTCCCATTCTATACCTTGTTATTGCCAAAGCGTATGAACCAAGACAGAAATAAACTTCAGAAACCAGAATTTTTTAGCATTGTGATGGAGTTGTCTTCATCGTGGCACAATTTGTGCCTTGTGTGTGCAGACTCTTTTATATCAGCCTCCTCTTGGTAATACTTTAGTCATTGCAGTCTTTTGTGCATCAATGGTACAGTTTTCCTAGGAAGCAACAAGGTTCCCACGGGGGAGGCACGCTAAAAATGCCTATGTAGACTGACGAGCGTGTTGGTTGAGTTGAAGAATATCGAAAGGATAAGACACGTGTGGGACAAGGAACAACGTACGCTTTCGTTGACTGAAAGAGATTGTATACTGTCCCTCGTCCCACCTGTGTCTTATTCTTTTGGTTTTCCTAAAAATGCCTGTATGTTTGGTTCCCACAGAACACTTGGAGAACCAGTCACTGAGATCTACAAATAAGGCTTGTTAAATGGCAAGGCTGGAATTATGTTTGGACCTAAAGGTTATGACTGGGTAGGATGTCGAGCAACATTTAAGACTACTTTTTTATTCATTAGACTTCATTTTTATGTCCGAACATGTTTTAGCTTTGTCATTTGCCCTTTTCCCTTCCCATACAAAAATGGTCTATGGTCGTCTTTGGAAAATTTTATGGCAGGCTATCACCCCCTATGGCCTTCTATGGTCGGCCATACAAATCCACAAATGCAGATACAGCCAGCTATAAAAAATGTATGGTCTTGTGCCTAAAGACTGGGAACCAATAAATTTTCTTTTCTCGGTTCAGAAAATTCTACGGCCACGAGTCCAAAGACTGGAGATTAATAAATTCTCTTTACCCGCCCATAGAAAATACTATGGCCCTGAGTCTAAAGACAGGGAAGCAATAAATTTTCTTTACTCGCCTATAGAAAATTTTATGGCTCCGCGTCTAAAGACTGGCAGCCAATAAATGTTCTTTACCCGTCCATTGAAAATTTTACGGCAACGAGTCTAAAAATTCCTCCTCCATGCTCGCGGCGGCAGCGGCGGTCTGCTAAACGATCTACTAAAGCAGTGGTTCTCAAATGGGGGTCCGCGGAACCTTTGGGGTCCGCGAAGGCATTCTAGGGGTCCGCAAAGCCCTGCCTCATCAGTCAAGCCCGGCAATAAAAGTTTTCTTTTCTCAGGTCAAGAAGAAATGTTTCAGTTTTCGGGCGAGTTTTCTCGTGTGTATGACAATAAGAGAGGTCTACTTCACATTATCCCTGAGTTTTATCCATTTAGTATATAATTATCATAATAAAACTTTAGCTTTCTTTTTCCCTCACCACGATCGGGGTCCTCCATCATCCCCGCCGATCCAAAAGGGGTCCGCGAAACGTCAGTGGTTGAGAACCACTGTACTAAAACTCTCAACACGGGCTTTTCAACTTTCTGACTTGGGCAACGTGATGTTTTCAAGCAGTCGCAATATATCACCGAAGACAGTCTCATTTTAGTCGTCTGCTGTGATACCCAACTCATGGTTCGTGGATCTTTATCACTCCCGGCTCCTACTTTTTGTATTAAAAACGCTCCAGGTTAGAAAATTAAAGCAATACTAAATTTCTGTAATACCGGTGACAAAGCATGACCCAAGTTATGTTCTCTGCTATTACAACGAGTATTGAAAACCAGTAATATCGTTTGCTTGAAAAAACCATTGAAATACTTGTGCAACCATTAAAATTAATTATTACCCCACCAAAACGGAAAATAGACTACACTGCAATCAAGCAATAGCTTGATTGCAATGTTCACCACCAGTGTACTGCATTTCAGCACTTCATTGTCAACACGATTTATCAAACTTATTAAAAAGATATTTAATACATTTTAGTTAATTAGCCTGATGATCTACATTTCCTTTGCTCAGGGTGTTGAATTAAGAGATGGGGGCTATTGCAAGAGACAATTCAAATAATGTATTAAATACGAGTAATATTTGCTCCACCTCTCCGTGTTTTTGCGACAAATGACGGGTCACCGGCAAAGTCGGATTCAAAAATTATACTGCCATATATACAGCTAGTGCGAACATAGTATATGTAGAGAGGGGCGGGGGCCCGGTGTCGCTGCATAGTCGCTGTTGTGTGGGGTAGTGTTCTGCTTGTGTTCTGTGCACGTATTCTGGGTGTTCGGAGATGTAAGTATATCTACCATGTAGCGTTCACAAGTCGGGGGAACTGAAGTACAATTTTATTTTAGGGTTTGCTGGCTAAAGAGAGCCATAGGGTAAGCCATAGAGAAGTCTTTAGCCAACCTTTAGAAAAGCTAAAGAGCGCTATGGCTGGACACCGATAGGGCCAAAGACAAAGCTAAAGAGGCCCATAAAGGCGAGCATAAAAATGATAAAAACAGCCATAGAAAATTTTTTAGCTAATTGGGCCAAATAGCTAAAGCCGACCATACAAAGAAATTTCTGTAGCCGACCATAGAACATTTTTGTATGGGTTGATTGATTGCACTCATTGCTTTCCCAAATGGTGGACGGGAAAGCAAATGCATGGGCTTTTTTTCTATATGGGGGGGGGGGGTATAAAGCTTACGTCTCAACATACTCCCGTAAAAGTTTAATATGGCTCCCCGAAGTACGGTGCCTAGAACGCTTCTTTGACTGGTGTGTTTACCGTCCCATACCCATACCTGCCATGTATCAGAAGTGGTCCAGAAGTGGCAACACAAAACCGGAAGTGTCATGCTGGCGGATGCTGCAATCCTGGCGGCTGGTCATCCAAGTGCCGGGGAAGAAGACAAAAAAGATGAGCAGACGCAAGTGTCGCTGTCGTCGCTGCTTTCGTCACTGCGTCCCAGCGTGCCTCAACTTGTGACTGAAGTGTCCGCTGACTGATCTAGCTACAGCGGATAAGGCGTCTGCCACGTCCACTTTTACTGCTGTGCCACCGCCGGGGGTGCGATATCCGACGGCGTGACACTTCCAGTGCGAAAACAAGAGACCAAAACTCAGGCCTTGGTAGACACACTAGTCGAAGACGCGTCCATGCACCGTACCCGAAGGAACAAAAATTGCATCGTAAAGGTAAGCTCTATTACACCCCAGCAGGTCGCAGTTGGCCTGAAAAGGGTGTAAGCTGGTCAATTATTGCTTCCAGAAGAGGAAAAGTTAGCCCCAGAAGGGTGTAAGCTGGTTGACACTTACTGCCCCTAGAAGACGTGAAGTTACACCCTTGAAGCATGTGCTGTCACTCCCAAAAATTGTGAAGCTTTCCAAAAGTATGCCCTATTACCTCTTAATGGAAGTAAAATTACACCCTTAATGTAAAGGCTATTGCTCCCCATTAAAGAAAAGGTTGCCTCCCCAAGGGAGCACAGATGCACCCTCACGTAAGGTGTAAAAGTTGCTCCCGAGCGGAAGGATAACCTTGCTACCTTTTGAGACAAACTCCAGGGACAAGCGAGTTACACCCTCATGGGTGCGACAACAAGAACCTTTTACGAGTGTCGGCGGAGAGGCCATATCCCGAATGTGGGCACGCGGAAGGCGGTTTCTGGATCGCGCAGGCAGCCGGCGCTCACGTGCACCGTCGCACTGTCTCGCCACCGCATGCCATCACAGACCAGTACACAGCGCTATAGCTTTCCACAACGGGCCTAGTGGTATAACCCCCACGGTGGGTCATTGCCCGCGGATCTTCCCTCTCACCAGGGGCAGGAGGCTTCCGGGCAAACTAATCTACGCGGGCGCTCGGGGCATCGGAGTGCTGTTATCAACGGCTGGCACGCCATTTCGTAAACTGGGCGACGTCTCCAGCTCGAAAGACTTCGTCGAAAACCTCGGGTCGGGTTCCAGTGGTTCGTGACGTTGTCTGGAGAGGCACCAGGCGCAACTGGTGCATACGCATCGGCGTGGAACCAGAATCTTTCTTTCTTCCTTTTCTTTATTATTCCTCTGCTATTCTGTTTAAATACGCCATCGTTGCTTCGACCCATAGCCGTGAAGGCTGGTCGCGGGTCCAACATTAGAAATAACCTTTACAATGCGGCAGGCGAACAACACAAATCTACGCACATATCAAAGTACACCAAAAACAATATACATACTATTTGAAAAGTATAGACAGGGCATATAAAATTGAACTTTTTCATCGGCTCGCAAATTAATTAGATATTTCTTTAAGCATGGCAACATATTGGGTTTACATTTGATGTCGGTAGGGATATCATTCCATACTAGAGCAGCGTTGAATTCAATAAGCCTTTCATCATAAACATTTATACAAGGTGGCACATTAAACAGATTATTTGTTGCAGCCCTCGTATTCCGTAATGGTAATTTAAATAGATGTAATGAAAGTGGGTTGTTAGTTTCTATTATTTTAAAGGATGTTTCTGCTCTTTTTAATTTGCATAGGAAGCTTAGTGGCAGCACGCTAACAGATCGAAATAAAGAACTACTTGGTTCAGTATATCTAGAATAAGTAATGAGCCTCAGAGCCATTTTCTGTAATCGACTGAGTGGCTCTAAATACGTGGTGTGTGTTCCGCCCCAAGACTATACAGTTGCTCAAGTGACTATGTACAAATGCAAAGTATAGAATGCGCTGTATAGACGAATTGAAGAACTACCGAGTCTTTAGCAGTCTGTAGCAACCGTGTGCAAGTTTTGTACATATGCTTTTAATTTGATTCTTCTAGTGCATATCGGTTTCAAACAAGAAACCTAAATATTTGTAACAGGAAACATGCAACAACTGCGCGTTACCTAAGTATATAGCTAAATCTTCAGAATTCGTTTTCTTTCTCCTAGAGTGAAACACGGTGAACTTAGTACTTTACCTTGTAGTTTACTTATTGTGTCCCGTAAAAAAACTAATGGTGTATAATCAGCATACATGAGTGCTTCGGAGTGACATAAAACAGAAGGGAAATCGTTGACGTAGAGAGAAAAGATTGGACCCGAAAACAGAGCCTTGCGATACCCCTCTGAGCACTGTTTGTGGTGTAGAAATAAAAGTATCATTCCTTACACATTGTGTTCGTTTAGAAAGATACCTTTTTTAAAACTATGATATCTTTTCCCTAAAACCGTACTCATAAAGCTTGTTTAATAGTATAGTGAGATTAACTTATCGAAAGCCTTACTTATAGCCAAGTAAACAACCACAGCAATTTTATTGTCATGAAGAGCTTTACTAAGACGCTGGGTTAACACAACTACAGCGGAAGAGGTAGATCTGTTCGGCCTAAATTCATGCTCACTAAGGGAGAGAATATCGTAAGTTCTAAAATACCTGAACATGTTTACAAAGTATTTTTTTTTTTAAATTGCATTAATTACACTCAATACCGATATTGGTCGAAAACTAGACGGCTCGAAAGTATCTCCCTCTCTAAAACTGGGCACAACCTTTGCTATTTTGAGCTCATCAGGATATATATCGTGGGACTCTCCGCGAAACGGCTTCTCAGGAAGCCCAAATGTGTCTGACGCGCCTTTCGTTTACTTTGAGGCTCCTGCCCGTACTCTGTGGCGACGAAACGTTTGCCGGTGAGGCACGTTTTGACGATTCTCGCCGAAACCGAGAATGGGTATATCTTCCCTGGAACAGGAAAATGTCGGGGGTTTAGACTATCAACCACGGGACCCGATCTTAATGCGCCCACGGCAACAGCAATGACCTCTCGTTCAATTGGTTGAGAGTGCTCGTGCCCTGTAACCAATAAAAGTCTAACTAGAGCCTGATTGGATGGGGCAGGTTTTGGTGCACCGTCATAACCCCCGACCTGACGGACCCATCTTCCACGATCACCACCCGGTCTCCGACGGTACGCACTATCGAAGGTTTCCACCGAGCTCTGGGACAAAAACAGCCTGATATCTACCCTTCTGTTCCGTCACTTTGCGCTGTACTCTTTAATCATCAGACCTTGGCGTTCGTGACGCACTGCAAAGATTAATATGCATGCTCGTGATTCCCCTTGAACACGCCGCTGCATAAAATTGTGTAGCCCGACAGAGCCGTCATTTGATCGCGCTGGGAAAGTAAATTTTGATGAATTGTCTAGCGTACCCTGTAGAAATTTTATCTATCACCAATGTCCAGAAGCTATACTTGTATGACTGGTGCGAGAATGAGCGCGCTTTCAGCCGAGCAGTCGAGGTTGGGTTAAAAAGATCCCGATGGTCCAAGTGTCGAGGAGGAAGCGCTGTATCGAATCAAAGACAGAGGAAAGTGGCGACCAGGAAAATTCGCCATTAGAAAAGTAAAAGCCGATGCGTTCTGAAATATTGCGAATCAGCCCTTCGTGGGCACACAGGTTGACAGGGACATCTTTCCTCCGGTTGATGAGAGACGTTGGTAGACTCTAGTTTTAAAAACACAATGAAAGTGAGAAAAGCTACACCATTGCTTTACGTGATTAAAACAAGCATATTTAAATTTAAAAGGGAGCTAAATAGATGAATAAAAAATATTAAGAGCTTATATTTCTATTTCTGCTGTGCGTCTAGAATCTGCTGTGTTTCACATTTTCGTTAATGGATATGTCTCTGGGCGGCAAAAGTCTGGTTGTCTTAGGATCAACATCTTCCAGCCTATATCACCACGGGAAAGACCTACATTGGTTTGTATTATATGCATATCCCAACAGAGAACTTTCCATCACTATAGTATTTTAGATGACAGCACTTCAATCCTCATAAAAAAACGGATGGAACTTGCAATGGTTTGCTTTGCTAAAGGTATCGAGAGGCGTATTTAATGTGACTCCAAGTACGATCAACAGCGCTCGGAGTTGAAGTATAGTTGGTTGTTTCTGAAGCTTTGAGTGATCATTGCTGCGAATAACTAAAAAGAAACAGCACTTGAACTAGGAAGATGACTAGACACAGACGAGTCTGTCCGTTCATATAGGCTTCCATGTTTACGTTATGTCGTCTAAACCGTAATGTCGTTTGCTGCTAAATTGGAATCCTTCGCGGGGCACTTTAATAAAAGCCCATCTTTGACTTTTGTGTAAAGACATTGTACGGTCGGTTTGATTTTTAGATATTTTGGCCCTCGTTTCGGAATTAAAATGAACGTTTGGGCTAGTTGTGTAAACGTCTTAATTACAAAAGCGCAAAGGACAAGGACAGAACAAAGATATGAACATGACAAGGGCTTACTATCAAACAATCAGTTGATAGTAATTACTTGTCCTGTTCATATCTTTGTTATGTCCTTGTCCTTAGTGCCTCGTGCGAGATTCACGGGCTAAATGAGACATTTAGCCAGTGAATCAGCACTGCTAGTCTACTCTCTTAAAAAGGCCTGCACGTCTACTTACCCGCAAAATGCTCCAAGAGCCAATCTCTGCGATATGCTCAATCAGCTCAGCGAATGACGAGGGGGAACACATGTTTATACCTCAAAATTAAGTCACGCTGTGTCTTAACGCAATGCAAGCAAGACAGTTTGCATTACGCAACGCCACAGCGCAGGCTTCATTTTTATGTCTATACGGATGATCCACCACATCATTCGCTGAGATGATTTCGTAGATCGCAGTGATTGGCTGTTTGAGTGTTTTGCGGGTAAGTAGAAGCGCAAGCATTGTATAGAGTGCAGGAAATTTAGCGTGAATCAGGCAGTAGGAACACATGAACGTACGCCACCAACAATGCTCATCCACATGGAAACAAGCAAGGGTGGTCATTGGATCCAGGATGCCTCAGATCTACAACGTCAGCTTTCCGCTCCACGTGTTCCGAGCTCCGGTAGGCTAACACACTCGGCCACTGCTCGTGCAGTTCAAAGTATGTCAATGCTACAGATACACAATAGCGTCTAGAATAGACGAATTTATTGCGAAGTGCATGAGATGCCACGATTTCAGTGCAGCCTCCTCGTAATAAGAACATTCACTGTGCGTGGATAATAAAATGATAATATATTTTAACACCTTTGGGTGTGCTAACAATTTTACCGACGTCCTCATATTCTGTGGAAGACAATCCAAGGCCCCCTTCCAGGAATTGACACCATGGCATACTGGTCCAAAGGCATCTCTTCCTGAGTGTGAGACAGGAATGTAATAGAGGACTCCATTTTAGGATGGATTGCTTAGTATCGCATGCAGCAACGGTGAAATTCACCAACATGCACAAACAACTCCTAGCTTAAGGGGCTTAAGGGCTCATAGACACATTACATATTTTGTTTTATTCACCATTTAAGCACTTACTATCGGGGTTGTACGATCCATTATTCGTAGAGAATTACGCAGTATCAGCCCTAGTTGATACGTTCTTCAGAAAACCGTGAGCTTTTGTATTTATACGGGTTCTTTAAGGTCAGGGAAACTGTTCATGTTGTTGCAAGCTCTAAGCTTTCACCTTCCAGCGGTATGAAGTTTTGTTTTATTTAGTCGTTTATTTGATGTTTATGCCTTATAATCCTTAAAATAACTCTGTGATGTCGGAAATGTCATTGGAGATGTGGGTGATTCCTTTCTTTAGTTCTTTTTATAAATAGTGTGAGACATTCTCTAATTTTATTCGCATATTTGTCTATATCGTGATATACACTAGAAAGGCATGTCGTTTTTTGTCGGAGTCTGTATTAAATGTACACATCGCGACACTGTTAGCGCGAACACGACATCGGCGCCTTTTCTCATTTTATTAGGAAAGAGTATTAGTGGGCACACAATTTTACCCTTTCTATTAGAGTCCTAAGTGAGCTCTTTCTATAATAATGATATCTTTGATGACAACCTTTCAGTTCTAAGAGAAAAACACAGAAAACTGGCAATCGCTTGTTCGCGTTAACAGTGTCGCGCTCTGTACATAAAAACAAACAAACAAAAAGTTGTAGTTACTTTTTTTTTGCATTGCAAAGACGATTCTTGGCTTGGCCTTTTTTTATTTGAAGCGACATTTGCACATGTTTACTCGTTATTATATATGCCCGAATGCACAGTGATTAGCTGCTTTATCCGCTAAATGATAACTGAAATGAACACCAGTCTTCAGAAACAATAAGCAAGCAGCGAAGGGCGAATATATTTCGATCTATTTATTCACTCTACTTCTCACTTTCTTTCGGCAATGTTACCATATTCAATTCAGGTATAATAGTGAGCTCATATGTAAACTCTTAATATATACGGTCAGTTTCAATGTTTTTTTCCCTAAGCCGAGGAATGGCATTAACCGTAAACTGTTGACATATTTTGTATAACAATCTGCCTCTTCCATCTTAAATGGATTTCAAATAAAAGCGAATATACTACATCAGCAAACTAGCGCCATTTCTCTATTTAGTCAGATTGAGCCGGTGCGCCTCAAAAATGTCTAATATCAAACTAGAATTAAATATTTTTCTTTCAAAAAATAGATTTCAGACTAACTTTATATTAGATATTAATAAAGCTCACTACTATGCTTTATATGCCTTGCCTATCAAGCTAGTCTAGGCGTCGAAACGAATTTTTCTATACAAACTTATACTCCTTCACTGGTAGTCTGAAAACCCGTCAAACACAAATAACACGGTAGTAAAACAAACACAATTTATTGAATAAACTAACATTCACTGCCCTCAGTGTATAAATTCATGTACAGCAATTTTGTTTCGTAAACAGAAATTAGACTATATTCGACAAAAACTCTCTAAGTTATCATTACAGATGAAGTCAGAAGAAGGCTTTGCGTTACACATAACACTACTGATAACTCCTGTCTCAAATGACTCTTTCCGTAGCAATAATAACTTGGATGACGTCCCTTGGTTTCGAAGAGAAAAACATTCTAAGTGACGCATATGTGTCACATCAAGACCTAAAAACTGCATACCTTTTGAGATTGGCCTAGTTCCCAACGGTAACGGTGTGTCATCATTGCAATTGTGTAGGTGATTTCCAAGAGAGCAAGCATAGAACCGACGCAATTTCTGGGTCCTAAGCCGAAGGGCTGGTACGCAATTTTTGGAAAGCTTCCGTCATTCTCGGGGCTGAACCTGGGGCCAAACATTCAAACTGTTTTAGAATCATAAAATCTGGAACATGGCATCCTTAAAACTGCGAACCCCGTCTACGAACTATAGAGCACATTTGATTAGGTATTTGCTTACTGAACTTTCACCGAGTTTTAGAATCACCAGCAGCTTGAGAGACGCATGGCGCGTCTTAGTGCATTCAGACTTCCTTCCTCGTGACATGGACTTATGCATTCCCTTTAACTAAGGCCGTCATCTTATTGGCTAATGGCCCATAATAAGACGAACGAGACTCAATACGCCCTGCGTTTCTGAGTGAAGTTGTTAAGAACTGTGGATACTTTGATATAGGTGCAAAAAATATCGCAAAAAAAATGAACAATCATAACAGAAAACATTTGCGAATGAAGGGACGCCAAAAACCGCATGGATACATCTCCCATTTTTGGGCCCGTAATGTGAATTTGTAATATTGTATTCTCGTCGTCTTGTTTTCTTTTATCGCAGAAACAACAGCTTCCCCTTGAGTTTATCTGAAGAAGGCTTTGGCGGCTACAAAGTCAGGTTGCCTCTAATGTCCTGCTTTCAATTCAGCAAAGGCATGCTCTCTGCGTCATTTACCAGAGCGGTCTTCTTCTTTTCTGTTCCAAGAATCGCCACCAAAAGTGTAGAGGACAAAACGAATGCAACGAAATGCAATTTTACAATAACGAGGCCATGAATTCAGGATTATTTTCCTTGAACACTGAAAGGCTGATACTCGCTATACAGTGCGGACGGAACTCCCGCCATCAACATAAATATGACCACCGTGTAGACTCAGATTTCTAAAGCGAGATTAGGTAAATCTCTTATCAAAAACTTTGCGGAGTTTAGAATGGCTAAAAATAACTGGTGACAACAAATATCACGTTTTTAGAGGTCGTTTGACGAATGGTTCAGTTTAACAGCTATTGCACCAGGTAACAATGACATGCGACGGCCACCCTGGTTTACCGTGTACCACTTGCCAGTCTCCGTTCTGTGTAGAGATAACCAAAATACGACGGCATGGCCATGCAAAGTTCCCCTAACCTAGCCCCGTGGGGTACGTCCTTTTCCCAAAAACGCACTGCACTTCGTATCACATTAAATCCAACCGCAGTCGATGCTACGATTTAATGGAGTCAATCAAGCGACGCCAAAGGAGCATCATCACGAAGCTCATTCTCTTGGTGTGCTCGCTGTCAGCGACTACACCAATTGATCATAAAAATAAGCGCAAGAACGCCGAGTAATCGCTGTGCCTTATAGGTCTAGTAGGTCATATCAAAGGCACCAAGGCGATGCGAACTATTGGACGTTGCATTTGTGGCGCCCCTGGATTCACTCCATTCGATCGTAGCTTCTGCCGCAATCGTTCCAAACGTCAAAGAGAGTGTGTGTGTGTTGTTCACTTTTTGTTCCTTGTCTCGGGTGTTCAAGATGCCCGTTCTATTTGGACCTTACGTGACTGATGAATTTAGAGAAACGCTTAGTGACAGCTTCGATGAAATCTCGGTATGGCTTTGGCATTCTTCACCATCGCTCGATTGTGAAACGTAGGTCAGACCATCGACGCGAAAAAATATGTGATTATAATCATGATTACCCTATTCGAAAAACGTACAAGAAACATACCTGCTGCTTGTACAGTTCTGGTATGACACCGCATAATTACTTGTGATTATGATGTAGCTAGTTTGGTTTGGCGTTCTGCATAACTGGAGATACCGGCACCACTATGGCTTCGCGTCTGACTATACTGGCAGCCAGTTTGCATGCCAAACAGATTCGTTGTGGCTGGTATGATTTTGCGTCCGATGGCGTAAGCGACCGCCATCTTTCGAAGAAAACGCTCGCACCACAGGACCACCGGTATCACCAGATCATACATGCAGAAAGGCGACCGCAATATTCCAACAAAACGTCCATCATTTACCACCGGTATCGTTACATATACCATACATGCCGAAACGGAACGTAGACCAAAGTTGAGCTCACACAAAGTCCTCGGTCACTCATTATGGCGACGTCTTGGGGTGACTGTCTCGAATAATGTGCACCACAAGTATTCGACAGCCGCACCAGCCGTACCGCATAGCAAAGCCAACGTGCACGGCAACACACCGATCGTGACACCAAGCCGAGGATACCGCATCTCCGGTCGACAGCGGCAAACGGGCCGTTGACCGCACTCGGCCAACTCGGCGCTTTTTCGTGGCTTGGAAACTACACCAAACGGGGTGGGTCAAGGACCTCGTGTATCTTGCCTTCAAAAACACATCATTTGGGGGGTGCAAAAGGAATTCTAAGACATAGTTTTGTTTGTATTGTCCTATTACGCATCGACTCCTTCGACTAAATGAGGAGTCGACCCAGCCTGTTGAAAATATAATACCTGCCAGATAATTGTTTTGCATTTGGTTAATATATAAGTATTCAGTTAGGTATCCCAAGTCATTAGTCGTTGAGACGCAGTCTCTTCGTAAGTCAGTCATTTTTAACATTCATAAAACTGCTTGTCAAATAACGGCATTGTCGAGGTCATTTATGACAAGGAAAGAAGGACATTTAAGACAAACGCTGGGCACAAGCTGGTCGTGTGGTTACAGGCAGCAAACATCCCGGTTGGAACGTCTGAGTACGTACCTCGCAATGTAGCTCAAGACTAGGCCAGGGCCCCACTCACAAACATCTATACTTTGTATTTCTTTAAGCTGGACCACTTTTAACACTACAAGTCATTGCAGCAAAAACAGCGTGACATGTGATTATAAGGTCGACGTACCATGGAGTCCAACTACAAGGCCACATGGCTTGCTTTCTGTACTGAATTCGCAAGGATGGCTTGAAGCTTCTGCCATGGTTAACTTTAAGCTGAGATAGTTTAAAATAATGCTTCCGGTTTTAGTGTTGCCCGGCACGGTTAACAATTTGGTGGGATAGTGCTGCATTGAAAAGTCGGCACATTCATGACAATATCAACTAGTGAATGCATTCTAGCTATTAAACTCTTCGTTCTGCAGAGAAATAAAATGCACTTTACTTCCAATTGCAGCTGCTTCTGGAACTTTATTGTAAGAAGCACCTTATGGCTGCAAGTTCTGACCAGATCTTGTTCTGTGGTCTGCGCAGGCCCATTGCATGGAGTCACTCCGAGAGCCTCACTAGAGTTTCCTGCCCGTGGTTGTTCTAAATTTTTCAGTTGTACGTATGCGTCCTTCCTGTCTTTCCCTTAATGGTACTCGGGCGTTTTCTTCTCATTGCCGCCGATTTGCCTCAAAATTGCTTAAGCACACGAAAGACGCTGTAAAACTGAATCCCACATATTTTTGTCAAGATAATTTTAGTTATCGAAGTTGGCTTTTTTATGAAGGTTGGTCTTCCTTGTTTGTATTAACATTTTTACTTGAGTCTCCACGGGCAACACTAAAACGTTATGCCAGTGGCGAGGACAAGTTCACTGCTCGAACTCGTTCTGAACTGATTGCAAGAAATTTGGTTGTGAAGACTGGATGCCGTGAAACCGCCTTCCAGCACTTGCACTGCAGCACAAAAAAATCTACGTAGGGCAGACTCTGTTTTTTTAGACAGCTTGCTCATTCTGCAGGTCTACCTGCCATAGATGTCGTTCTACTGGAGAGAGCAGGCAAATTCGATTGTTAGTATTGCCATTGCTTTTTTTAGCAGTTGTCTTAACAGTTCTTGTATGTTTAGAGATTTTCCTAAAGAGAAAGCCGGGAAGAATATTTAGTTTGATTAGGTAGCTGAAAATAATGATTCAGTACCCTTTAGTCAGTAAAATAGATACTGTGTGCCACTGTTAGTGCCAAGTCGAAATCTGCGCTTTTTTGGCATTTTGCTCAAAGTAGTACCCATTTTTATCGGTTAGCCTCTGGGTGCGCCAACCAAAATCTTCCTATGCAGACACCTGCCCTCGGCTGGTACACTCTGCCCTCATGCTCAGTGGGTGTATGAACTGGAGTTGTATCCCCAGTCGACACTTGCTGAGCATGAGGGTAGAAAACTATTTCCGTTGCAGTAGTAGTTTTAGAGCGCAGCTCTTAGGCGCCCGTTTCCGGCTCGAGCGGCGTCGCCGTCGCCGTCGGCGTAACCGCGTGGTGCATTATGGGACGCGTGACGTCACTGATGACATCATCGGCATCGGCATCGTCACGTGACCCCTCCCCGGTCACGTGACCCCCCCCCCCCCGACGTCACGTGACCCCCCCCCCCCCTCCCGAGGTCACGTTACCCCCCCAGGTCACTTGACCCATCCCCCCAGTACCCTTCCCTCCTCCTCCTCAAGAGCTGCGCTCTAATTCGGCTTTACAGGGAGTTGTAAACGGCTTTCACAATTTTTTTTATAGTCTTTACAGTTGAATGTGAATATTCGATAGAAATTTCTCAGTTTGGGGCGAAAGAGGGTTAAACCAACATGCTTAATCATTTGCCTGAATTAGGTACCCATCATTTCAAGGCCTACATGGCCTAGTCCTCGGGGGTGACTAGGGCTGTGGCAGAAACGGAGCAGTTTTTTTTAATAATTACAAGTACAAAGTAAAAAAATAAAAGGATCTATGCGCTAATCACGAAATAATATGCTAGACATTGTAATGTATCTCTTGCGAAGTACTTGAGTGTGATTTGTTTTTATTTTCAGCTACTTTGGTGCCTCAAGATCTGGAGATCCTAGTGGCCACGAACTTGGACTCAATCTTCTACTGTGGCCTCGCCAGGACCATGGGGGAGGCAATGCGAGCAACAAGAGCATCGCAGTATCTCCCTGCCTGTGACTTTTGATTAGCGTCACGACAGGGGAGTCGTCGTGCCAAAAGGTGTTAGTTATGCCACTGAAAAAAAGCATTCTTCTTACCGATTCCTTAAGTGAAACAGCAAAAACACAACTAAGCCTGAAATGCAAAAGACATATTCAAATCTTGAGTTGGATGGAGTTCCAATTACAAAAAGGAGTCTACAGACATCACTAACATGTGGACTTAAAGCCCGCAGATGTAGGTTTGACGGTGTCACAGAAATAACTTCCCGTAGATGGCTTCGCTCGCGCAAACAAATCCTTAAAATACGAGGGGCGTTCATAAAGTTCGTATTATTGTCACGAAGGAATAGAGATTCAGCAATCAAACTCGAGCAGGAGTTGAGACTTTCTCTACATATTCGTCACCAAAAGTTACCCACTCTTTCTAGCGATGCACCACATGCCGGAGGCCATTGTTGTAGAACTCCTGGTTTTGAGGGTTCAGGAATCGCTCCACTTCAGCAATCACTTGGTCGCCGTCCTTGAAATGATTTTCTCTTATTTGGCCACTTTGGAAGCGTCTGCGCCATTTAACCAAAGTGTCATAAACTGGGGTGTTGTCCCCGAACAACGCTCCGAGATTGGAATGAATATCCTTCGCATTTCTTCCCTTCAAATGAAAAAAAAAACGGATCACTCAATGTGCTTGGCACCGACGGGCGGTGCCATTTTTGTTTCGACTCCCTATCGGCGTTCCGAGCTACTATGGCATGCAATGTTTATACTGTGCGGAAACTAGAGGGACGCGCGCTCATGTTGATGCCTGTTTTGTTCCGTTTTATTCATTTTTTGTGCCGATAATACGAACTTTATGAACGCCCCTCGTAATCATTGTGTTACGTTGGTGCTATCAATCATTTGTGCCTACGCGCCCTGCAGTCGGGAGATGTGAAATATAAAAAACAGGAACTTGGACATTGTCAGGTCTGCAAAGATTTATATACTGAACAGAGCATAGAACGTTCAACTTAAGAAAACAATTCAGTGCAGGCCTTGCTTTAAGGTTCATACATGTGTAATTGCTCTTTATAATGAAGTGAAAACTTCTTAAGTTGTGGTCCACTACAGGCTTGGTATTAGTGTTAAAAAGTGTTATGGTGTTTTAAACAGCTCGCATTAAGTATTTTCTTGAAGTACATAGGTTCATGAAAATTATTATGTAGATGTTTGCAGACACTCATGGTGAGACCAATCTTTAATGTCAAGTGTTCCACTTATTCAGAGTTGGACGAGCCTGCAAATATTGTAGGTCGGAAATTAAATTCTTATATTATGCAATGGGCACAATCATCCGTTATGACTAGCTCTACCTACGGCAAGATGGTTTCGTGAAAGTAAGTATTACTTTCATTGAACTTCTGCACTAACCTTGTCTTTAGAAACTTTTCATATTCTTTACGATGCTGAGATAAGATTCTGGAAATAGTTTTTTTTCTAGAACTATACTAGATATTTCAAGTTCATCGACTTTCTCGCAAAGCATTCGAGAATTCGAGAGAGTCAAACCATGTAATGTACAAAGGGAACTCACCGAATGACGCGGCTGATAGTTAGTTTAAATCTATAAGAAACAGTCGGCACTGTAGCAGTATGTAATGACATGTCACTTGCTTATGCAATGCTCATTGTCGCAGATCGAACTGCTTTTTTCGTCCACACTCATTTTCGGTAGACTCCTCCACTGAACTCCTTCCCGAGACTGCAGCGCTAGGTTCTCTGAAGTAATTTGCATGAATATAGATGCAACAGGTTTCTTTTACTGTGTGTCTAACGCATATTCGTCTTATTGAATATGCTAACTGTATTCATAAACATATCCATAATTGTATCCACATTCTACCTAATAATTTTTATTTTAACATTAGAGTTTTTGACAGTACTTTTCTACACAGCTGTGCTTGTTGAGCCGTACTCAAGCCCATACATTTTGTCTTTCACTATTACATCAATATATGAAAGTGTTGACGCCGAGTGAGAATTCGAGGTACCGAATCTGTCATGCGAGTTAAGAACCAAGAAAAAGCTCTATAGAGGAAAGTTTGTTAAAGGGGGCTGTATGGGCATCAGAATAGCACATACCACGTTAAAAAAAATGCACTCTTGTTAGGTATGCAAGGATGACAGTGCTGTGCCGTTTCTGATGTGTCCCAAAAAACTCGGTGGCATACAGTGTTCCTTGTTGATGTTTAAAATGTCAAATTCAAAGCCTAGAAGGTTTATTCAAGAACGTTCCTCTCTCCAAATGTATTTAGAGATCTGAGCCACCGACTTATGCATAACTATGTGGCAAACATTCATTTTTATGTGCATTAGGGTTTACAAGGTCTAGTCTTCATTGATTTATTGCATTCATGCTGAAACTGGGTGGGGTTCTCTGGGCATAAATAAAGAGATAAACATTTCTTGAAATCGAAATATTTGAGAAAGAACGAAAGGAATGATAATAAAGCGGTATCTTAGATTCTCCTTTCTTTGTCTTATCTCTAATTATAACTTAATTTCATGTGAGGCATTTAGTTTTCTAGAGCGTAGCTCTTAGGCGCCCGTTTCCGCGTTTCGCGGCTTTGCCGTTGGCGTAACCACCTCGCTAAACTTGGCAGGAAATTGAATTAATGTTCAGGTCATGTGACGTAAATTTTTCCGATAAATCTAGCGGAGAAACTGAATTCGTTTATGGGTGACGTGACACAAAGTCATGTGACGTCATTTTCCCCGTTACACTTAGCGGGAAAACTGAATTGGTTTTGAGGTCACGCGACATCAATTTCCCCAGTAAATTTAGTGGGGAACCTTAACCCGCTAAATTTAGTGGGGAAATTTTCCGGCTAAATTTAGGAAAATTTCCCTCTAAATCGGGGGGCGCAGAAGAGGAGGAAAGGAGGGGGAGGAGGGGCATACCCTCCCGTCCTCCTTCTCAAGAGCTGCACTCTAATTTCGCATTACAGAGTATTGTAAAGGTCTCTCATTCATCATTTCATGTTTATTCAATTTTCATACCGCAGGTGTGCTCGCAGCACAAATCTGGGTTGTGCTGATCCTCTACGCACAAGTTGGATACTCCTGAGTGGCAAGAGTAGTAGTTTGGTCTGACAGCTCAAGAGACACCTTTGTTCAGTATTGAATTATAATTATCATCTTTTGAACAAAGTTAAGCTTTGCTGCATGCAATTCTTCTAGAAATAAACACTTACTACCAAATTTACCACGTCACTACATTTCACCACTGCTCTTAGTGCTCCTGGAGGACCTCAGACAAGAGCGTATTGGTGTGCAAACATCATGGTTGTTTGAAACCAGTCGCTGATGTGGAGACTCGCTGATATCCAGCGTTCCAATGGGACGCTGGATGTCCACGGGTCTCTCCCAAACGGTGCAAGTGGGGAAGGAACCATGCAATCATATCATATTAGGGGACATTCTACAGGGTGTTTCTTTTATTGCTTTACAGATTTTTTGAAAAAAAGCCGTAAAAGCTATGCTTACGCGGACTGTGCCATTGAGTTATATGGCCAGGGGGGCATAGTGAAAGGGCTAACTGTAATGATAAGTAGGCTTATTAAAGGGAAGTGCAAGACTTCTTTCAGAAAACTAGATGTAGGTTCATTCTAGAAACTAAACATTGGAGAGAAATCTCTCTGGTTTGGAAATACAATAATTAAAATATGGCAACCAACCAATTCCTAAACATGTAGGAGCCCTAAGTTTCGAACCGACTTGGTTCTTCGTCAGGGGCGACTGTGACCGTTGAGGAGCGGTGTTTTTCGGACTTCTTTTTCTTCTCTCTGGGGGACGTGGCGCATTTCTCGATCTTCTTCTTTCACGAATATGGCGAAGCCCGTTCCCATGCACTGTTGGTAAAGCCCCAAGGCACGTATTTATGTTGCCTGGCGTCGTTAGAATGCTGACAGGTCTCGATGAAAAGCCTATGTCGGTTGTTAGTCTCTGCGTCGATAATGCTGGTGTTGTGGAAATCAATCCGGTGGTCTTTGACTTCGCAGTACTCAGCGACTGCGCTGCGCTCGTGGTCGAGCTTGCGAACGTCGTTTTTGTGTTGGCGTATTCTTTCATTACAGTTCTTTGTCTCGCCGATGTAAGTGGCTGTACAATCTGCACAAGGGATCTTATAAACCACCCCCTGCGTTTTTTTTTCTCTCAGAGGGCGATCTTTTGGGCGGGGCATGAATAACCCAAGCGTGGACATCGGCTTGTGCTCCACGCTGATTTCTTCTTTGGTTAGGACGCGTGCAAGCGCCTCGCTTGTTCCTTTGATGTAAGGTACGCAGATGTGTGAGGTTGAGCGTGGCTGCATACGGGCTTGTGGTTGCTGGTGTCAGTGATTTCGAGCTTGACGACGGGCGACGCGTTAGATAAAGGTGCTCGTTTATCCGTTCTTTTTGAGATCAGCACAGACGATTTCTTCCTCCTTTCTTCTGTCAGCCTCAGACGAGCATATAGTCTTCGCCCTAGACAGCAGTGTCCTAACCACCGATGCTTTGAGGCAGGCTGGGTGATTGGAATCAGACTGGAGATAACGTCCAGTATGCGTGGGCTTCCTGTAGACTGAAAACTTCAACTCTTTCTTTTCTCTTCTCAGGAGCATGTCAAGAAAAGGCAAGGAATTGTCTTTTTCAAGTTCCGCTGTGAATTGGATAGACGCTTCGATGCAGTTGAGGTGTGAGAGGAATCTGTCCACTTCAGATCTTTGAAGGATGCAGATGCAGTCGTCTACATACCGCACAAATATTTTGGGCGCAGTGGCGAATGACTGCAGGACCTCTTCCTCAATGACTTCCATTCACAGGTTAGCCGTGGTAACGGAGACGAATGCGCCCATGGCGGTTCCACTGGCCTGTTTAAAATTCTCTCTCTTGATGCTAAAGTAGGTGTTGCTAAGGCAGAACTCAAGGCGGCACAGTTCCTCCACACTAAGGGCGGTCCTGTTGTGCAGGTTTTTGTCTTTTTCGAGAGCCTTCCTGGCCGTTGTAACTGCCAGGGGAACCGACACACTTGTGGAAAGTGAGATTACGTCGAAAGAGACTAGGCTTTCCTCAGCGCTCACCTTCAATTTCGAGATGCGCTCCATGAAGTCGCTGGAGTTGCTGATATAAGTTGTCGTTTTTCCCACGAGCGGAGAGAGGGTGTAGTGACGATAGTTCAACACGGCTCGAAGTGGTGAGGTTCTAAAGTCCACAATGGGCCGGAGAGCAAAGCTAGGCTTGTGGATCTTGGGAAGGCCGTAGAAAGCAGGCGCAGATCCATTCCTTCAAAGGAGGAGAACGTGGAGGCTCCTCGAGTCTGGATGTTTTTTTGGTTTTTTTTAATTTCAGTCAGGATCTTGTTCAGCGTTGCCTGGATTCGCGGTGTCGGAGTCTTTTTTTAGTTTTTCATAAGCAGAGGTGTCAAGCAGGTCTTGTATCTCTGGTCGTAGACATCCCGGTCGAGGACAACGGTCGATTGATTGATGATTGATTCTAGCGTAGTTTTATCCCGTGAATCTAGATATCACGTTCATTTTCCCCTAAGATATAACTAAACGTGAGAAAACACAGTAGACATCCGACAAGTAGTGACGTCGTAAGAGGATCTTTCGGCCGCCAAGCGTGTGTCGCTTGAGGGCCGCGCGTCCAATCGCAAGCTTTCTAGGTATATTCTCCCGCACTGGCACAAGTCGTGACGTCTTTTTCTGCCCTTTTTAAAAATAGCGTGTGAGTGCATAGCTTTGATGGGCACTGAAGATGCGCGAGTGGAGATTTCGAAAACTCCTTTTCTGACGTCACTCTCCGGGAAAGAGGGCGTTCAGCGGTATTTCAAAAATGATTATAAGCAGCCTCGATTCACCAAACTAAGAAATAATTTTTATATTTGAGATTTGGGAGGTCAAATGAAGAAGATTTAAACGTGTTTCCTCAAATACGAAACCGCTTCAGCTGCTCTTAAAGTATAATATGTTCCTTAAATGTTTATTTAGTGAAAATAGACCCATGGTTCCAATTAGAAACCTGCTAAGCATAATCGAAAAACACTAAACCACGTCTTTTTGTAAAGTTATAAGAAAGAAGCAGTATTTTACGGCAATCTAAAAAATGCTGAATTTGGACGCGTTTCCAGACTTCGGTTTCTTATCAGATAGCATCTTTGCGCCTGCGATCCTGCTGCGCACTGGCCGCAGTGAAAAGCAGCCCTCTCGCCCCCCTCCTATGATGTAGGGAAGCATGACGCACGTTTGTTGCGCGTCTAAGCCCCTGGGGAACAGGACCGTGGGCGCAGAGATGCGCTGCGATAAGAAAGCGAAACCTAGAAACGCATCCAAATGAAGCATTTTACAGAACGCGTAAAATGCTACCCCTGCATTATATCCTTATAAAAAGAGTTGATTTAATGGCTTTTGATGACTCTCAGCAAGTTTCTAATTGAACGCATCTGTTCATTTTCAGTAATTAAAAAGTTAATTAACAAATTGTATTTAATTATCAAACTGATCGTTACGATTAGGCCCCTATACTACGTACCCCTGGCAGTATGACTCACCTGCACAAACCGCATAATTGTAGCTTTCACGACCTTTTCAAACAAATATGTAAAGCTTTAAAAAATCGTCCTGTATAACAGTGAAAAGGCGATACGAGCATTGTGGAGCCATACGGCTCCACCATGCTGGTATCGCCTTTTCGCTGGTATAGGATGTCCCATAATACGTTATGTTTGTATGGTTCCGTGCGCTTTCATGGTTTCGCCATAATCCACTACGCTGGTATGGGATGTCCCATAATACGACACGCTTGTATGGTTCCGTCCGCCTTTATCGTTCCGCCTTAATCCACTATGCTGGAACCGACTTTGGTGGTATAGGATGTCCCAAATTACGGTCACGCTTGTATGATAGGGTACGATAAAACCAAAGAATAGCCTAAACAAGGGGGACATGACCTGCGTCCTGCCACCCCCCCCCCCTAATATATTTTTCCTTTACCATGGATTCGATTGTTTTTTATAGATGTAATTATGTTGAGTTTACATTAAGTAGTTTGCTCAAATGCTTTATGTTCGGGGATTAGTATGGTGTATTTACCTGTCCGGGTCAAACTTCATGGGATCGGCGAAGAATCTCGCGTCTCTGTGGATCTGAAGGGTGGGGGCCATGATGCAAGTGCCGGCCCTGTACTTGATGCCCTTGTACTCGAAATCTTCTGTCGCCTGCCTTGTGCTAAATCTGAAGATACGAGATGGAAAATGAAGATTGAGTGATTGGAAACATGTCAGTCCATAATAAGTTTTCACCTGTAGTACTCATGTAATTAGCAAGTTGAGAGACGTTCTGCTGTGTGGCACTTGTCCTGGTAAACCGTTATGCTCAGCGTGACGGTATAGACTGTGCTTTTAAGGTCTGAACCTATTTCGTGCTTCCTCATTTGCCGAACTTTCTTTCGAAGGACGCAGCAGTTTGCATTCCCAAGTCCTTCCTGGGAAAGTGGACTCTCAAAATATCTTAAAAAAGAGGAGACCCTCCATTCAGTCCTAACAAGCGCTGCTAGTATTAGGCCGCTAAAACACGCCCCGCATGAAATAAAGTATTTTTCCAAATTGTGATCCCTGCACCGATAAGAGCAAAGTGCTTAATGTACACTCACGTGAGTATAGGTGGCCAAAGCCGCAGCGCCTCATTCACAACCTGTCCGAGGTACTTCAATTTTTGTGTCACTGCATCATAATCAAGACATCCCTGAAACGAACAGAAGGGTATATGTTGATAACCGACGATTGAGAGGATATTCGCCAGCGCAAACCAGGTTTTCCATTTGCGTCTCCTATAACTACTGAGATACTAAGAATTTCAGGGCGCGGCGAGTTATGAGAATACTATGGGCACTCTTCAGCTCAGTGGCGTCACGAGGGTCAGCTAGACCCGGGGTGGTAGCCCGCCGCGACACCCCCCCCCCCCCCCCCCGCCACTCTCGCGTGGCCCACCGCGATTCCCCCCCCCCCCCCCCCCCACACCCTGCTCTCGTGGCCCGCCGCGACACCGATCTGAGCCCTGCACCCGGGGCGGTCCGCCCCCCCCCCCCTTGTGACGCCACTGCTTCAGCTAAGGAGGTTGCCGGATCAACTTACAGGAAGGACTGAAAAATGAATAGCTAAGCAAGAAGCGTTAAGTAAAAAAGTTACGGCTTGCGTTTCTTAGACTATTAGAGACTATAATCGTCCCTCTAAAAGACGGCTCTTAGGGAAAAAAATACATATTCTCTATTCTTCCATTGCACATTTGAGGCTGCCTGCGACGTTTTCCACTCAATTTCAACCCCAAAAGGCGAAGTATTATACGTAGAGTCGGAATTGGGGAATCTCGTTTCTAGCCGCATTATCTTATCAAAAATTGGGGCCGGAACCTATTGCAAATAGCGTTCGACGTTAATACGGCAATCGCGACTGAAAACATTTGCTGATATATCTGTCAATAAAGCCGTGATATAAAAAATAAATATCATAAGGATGCAGGCGAGACGGTGAATATTAACCATGTTGGTTGAACCTGAGACTAGAGTAGAGAGGTGAAGAACTTTAGATGCCGTCTGTCTATTTTCTGCCTCTTCTACGCTTTGGTGTTTCTTTTCTACTCCAGTCTCTGGTTAATCAAACATGGTCATATACAAAACTTTATTTTTTGACAAACGCCGTGGTGTTCACGTTTATTATCTGCCTTCCTGGCACGCGTCACCGCGGCTTTCTCGAATGGTCCCTGTACAGAAATGGCATGTATGGCAATATCGAGAATTGGGCAAATGAGGTTTTATATAGCCATCATATTTTGGTTGCTTACGACCGGGTGCGCAGCTGCACAATCGGTCATAAGCAAGCCCAAGCGGATGGTCATTTACGACACCTTACTCTCCTCCTTCTTGATGGGGCTCATATATCATTTCTGTAGGGTCGGTTTATCGCATGCTCCTTCCTCGACTGTCTTGCGACGACATGACAATGCACAAAGAGAAGGCGCATACACACACTCGCGTTTGAGCGCGGTGCGTTCAGTCGCGGCGGGCGAATGCAGTGCGTTTGCGCCAAGCTTGTACAGACGCTTGCGTTTACACGCAGTCAAGATTCAATAAGAAAGCGCTATCATCGCTTGCGGTTCACCGAAAGCAAGCTAAATTCACGGCAAATATAGCGGCGATCGGCGACAGCGCCAACATGGCCAATTTTGGTGGTATCAGCTTGACTTCCTTGACTTCTCGTCTGCCTGAACCATCGCGACCTTGGAATAACCTGCTCCCATGTCCCCACCGCTCCCCACCAAGCCAAAATCCCTGTCCGAACAGCTCTCTCGAGGGGTGTTCTCGACGACAAATGACGGTGGCCACCCCTCCCAATTTAAAAGGGAAGAACCCATGGCTACACACGCCCAGCTGTTTCTTCTACACAAAAGCTGTCGGTGCAAATGCCACTGTTTTTTTTCCACGTAGTGAGTTTTTTAGTAAACTATGTAAGCTTACCGAGCCGCGGAGTGCCTCATTCACCTCGTTTCTAACTTTTTCCTGGACATCCGGGTATTTTGCGAGTGCGTACGTGACGTAGCATAGTGCTGTCGCAGTCGTTTCAAACCTAGATGAATTTTACTTTATTAGAGCACATTCAAAAGGATTTTTCTGTGAAAACGATATTAATGTTAAGACATTTCATCTACTAACTACTTACGATGGAAGAAACGGTGAATATAATTGAGCCACTGTTCGCGACGTTTGTGCAGCAAATATTTAAAAGCAGCAGAGAAACCACGTGGATATTTTAAGGAAACGTGCTTCTGGCAGAAAGGTCATTTTCACTTGTCTTTGTTGGATTTGACACCCACCAACTTAAACCTGTTTTGAATAAAAGGGACGACGCAACAGTATTTGTACTCTCAATAACTACCTCCCTAAATTATTTCTGGGCATTTATAACCTATAAAACACGTTAGTGTTTCTCTCTGTGAAATGGCAATCGCAGAAACAAATTAAAGAAAAACAAGCGAATTCGCCTCCTGAAATCTCAGGGAGAAGAAGCGGCCACGAAACCTCAAACCGACTATGATTTCAGTGTATATCATAGTCACGCGCTTTGGGCTGGCAAAGTAGAGGGCACGCGCTGAATTCTACAGAATGTTAAAGTTCGGCTATACCCGTCATAGTTTGGATTGGGTAGGAGCCACAACCAGAATTCAAGTGATGCTTTGATTGTCACTACCAAATATTGAATGCTTACGCAGTGCCTCTGACAACTGCATGAGCCGAATCTCAATATCCGCTCCTCGGGTAAAACAACGCTTGATGATAAAATCCTGAGGCATAGCATTGTTCCTAACGCGAACAATGCAATCCCCACAACTTCGCCATCATGTTTTGCGAAGGGGAGACTGAGAAAAAACATCCATTTTTTTTTCATTGAAATTACGTGGAGACAAAGAAGCTACTTGATCAGTGGCATTGTGATCGAGTAAACTTGGCGCCCTGTAGTAGCAAGCTCGTGTTAAATGTAAAACATTCCTATCTAATATCGTTGCACGCGCAACATTGTCTTTGCGTATGGAATTGAGCAGGTCAACACTTATCTTCACTGTGTCAATATACTACGGCCTGCTTCAAGGTGCGTGCTGTTCTTTAGACGAGCTGTGCAAAAAATGTAAATTTGCATGTCCTGTATTAAATTTACTGTTTGCATTAAAATGTGACACCTTTAACTTGCAACGGGTCCTTACAATAAACAAAAGTATAGAATCTTAAAGACAACCATGAAAGTTTTCAAATGGGGTCATTGATCCTCTCAAGAAACCAACAAAACAATTCAGAAACAAAGCAATATTTAACACGTCATAGATATATACGCCGTTCTGCTGAATTTCAGGCGTCACCAAAAGAAGACCAACACAAGGCAATAATTAGAAACGAGTGCTGCGTCATTGTTCGGTTGGGGCTCATGCTGAATAAGTGAGATCAAGACTTATATTCCAAACGCTGGCACATCACTCGTGATTAATCTGTGCCCCATTTTGGCCTTGTTTAAGTGACGTCCCGAATTGAACACTCCGGCCTTGCTGGCTAAACGTTGTATAGCCTCACCCGGCAAGGAATAGAAGGGTCGTGTTCATCACCACTTCTTCGAAACGTAGTGTCCTTATCTTGTAAGTGCCTGCAACAGGTTGCATTCTTAATTCTTCTAAAATTGGCGACAGCGTAAAACATTGATCATTCAAATATGGCCATCAAAATACATACAGGGTGCCCATCAATGGTTTAGGCTGTTTATTCAAGCTCGTAAATGAGTCGCGCATTTGAGAAGTCGGACGCTTTAGCATCACCGGAACGTAACCCGACTGCTAAATGCCAGATACCAAATATTCTGCCCAATACATAACCTAAATAAAACTTTAAAAATTGTTTTTTATATATTTTGAGTTAGTGAAGTTGATGAACAATGTACAGCATGAGCAAGAAGATTATTTGAAGCCTTTGTGATTCACTGGATGAGCTCTAAAATATTTAGATACAACTTCTTGCGCAATGGCGTTCACGAGCCCAGTCTTTACTGTTTATGTTTGGGTTGAATATTGCAAGGCGTGCCAAATGTGCTGGTCATCAAGGCCTCACTCACCCTGTATATATATTTTTTTCTCAGATTTTGACCTACGTGCCGGAAGCGCCTCTTCTTAACCAAGTTTGCGCACCTTCCCCTTAAGTATTGCGACAACCACAAGCACCACGCCAAAAAGGCCTAACTTGGCCCACGTTGGGTAACCCTAGGGGCCTAACTTGGACTTAGTTAGATTTTCCTACAGGACGTTAATGATGAGCAAAATTATTCTTTCGGCCCTAACTTAAAAATTATATGGCAAGTCTGGCTTTTCTCTTGCTCGTCACCAGGTACGTAGCCAGGATTTTGTTTCGGGGGGGGGGGAGGGGGGGGGGCGCTTATGACAAAATGCTGTATGAGGGGGAGGTGGAAGAGGAGGCCCCAGCAAAAATGGAAGATTTCAGGGGGCCCCGGGCCCCATGCCCCCCTCCCCCCCCCCCTGGCTACGTGCCTGCTCGTCACATAATTATTAAAATGCCATACATGAACCAAAGATGCCATGCCACAAGTGAGATACATATCTCAAGACTAATTATTGCATATTTTAGGAAACTGAGGTCCAAAACGCTTGGTGACGACTCAACAATCGAGCTGTGAAGCCTAACTTTGGCACCTGTTCGGCATTTAATGCCCATCCCTAGTGAAAAAGCTATTTGTATGAGAAATTTATTGTGCCCAATAAACACATATGAATTATACAAGATACATAAGAACGTATAAGAACCATATAAGAACTATATAAAACTATATAAGATATATAAGAACACATAAGAACCATATAAGAAACTTATAAGCAGCTTCTCACAAGTTTTTTATATGGTTCTTCTATGTTCGTATGTATTTCATATTGTTCTGTTATAGTTCTTATATGGTTCTTAAATGGTTCTTATATCGTCTCATATATTTTGTATGATTCATATGTGTTTATTGTACACAGAAATTTCTCCTACGAAGAAGATTTTTCAATAGGAAGGTATACCTGGTGAAAACCGAAGAAGACTTAACTCCTACTTCTGGCTTTTCTCTTTTCAAAAACTGCGGCCCTGGGAAGTTAGGTGACGTTCCAAGCGCCAAGCAGGAAAGTCTAACTTCATTATATATTGTCAAAATACCTCGATTATGGCCAAAGAGTCTCAAGCGTTGTTTCACCATATCGTTTTTTTGAGCTTCGAGGGGTACGCAAATGGCCAGACAAAAAAACTAATGTTGGGTTCAAACTACGGTGCTACTTGGCATTCCATTTTGAAAAACGTAGAACTTTTAGACCAGTGGCCTTAGACCAGTAGTCATCGAGAAACCACAAAAAGTCGGAGGGCATAATGACACCCAAACTTCTTATTATCACTGCACAATCAGTGCGATTACGGCGTTAGGCGATAAGAAGACGAAAGGAAAAAAAACGAAGCAAGAGTCGTTAACGTAATAAGCGCACCCTGCACTTGAAAAGCTATCGGTGAAAATATCTGCTTGCATAGTCACTGCCGACCTAAGATATACAAGGTGTTGCTAGTGCCGAAAACCTCATTATTCCTCCGCAGCGAATGCGATTCCCGTATTATCTGTTGAAGCCATAAAACGAATCAAAAGTGAGAAGTGTGAACATGATAGGCCGGGCCTTGGATTTCTTAAGCAGTCAGTGTCTACAGACCTTTTTCATGGCAAACGCCACCAGGCGGCGCACCAGTATGTGACGTCCCAGAGCCCTTACACAGGGAGAGCTTGGGTGCTCTTTTGTAGATGCCGACAATTCACAACGACAGCTGGAAGTAAGGCAACCAGGAGGTGGCACCTTGCCTCCGCCATTTTGTGTTATGGAATTTCGAACCCACTCTGGCTTAGGTACGCAAGGTATGCGGCGACCGATCATTGTGTGGGCTCTTATGAAAGCGAGGAGTCGCGAGCGCCACTATATATATTTACATATTTAAAAAAAAGGAATAAACGTGAAGGTTGTTCGTTGGTAAGTACGGCCGAAAACTGGCTCACTCTCGTGCTCTCTTCTCGCGCCTCTCGCGCATCCCTGCGTCCTTCTCTTCTTCCCTGGGACTGTAGTTCCTACAGATACTCCCCCCCCCCCCCCCCTAGAGAGGAAGCGGGTTGACGAGCGTTGAGCTTTACGTTGTTTCTTGAAAACGAACTTTCTTTGGAACTCTGCTACTTCTTGGGGGCGCAGTGAGGAGATCCACAGATGAGGAAGGTTGCGGACATTCCTGAAATGCAGGCTTCAGTCGGTCGATAGACACTGTGTCTGTGCGACCATTGATAAACAGAGTCATGTGCTTGGCGCCTCTGCGTAGAACTTCGTATGGTCCGTTGTATGGAGGTTGAAGTGATCGCTTTACTGCATCGTTCCTAATGAAGACGTGGGAAGACTTTGATAATGCTGGACTCATGAATATTGAAGATGGTTGTGTGGCTCTTGTGGGGCAGGGTCGTAGCTGTGCCATGTGCTGTCGCAGGCGGTTTGCAAAATCCTGTATGTCAAGGATTACAGGCTCTGTTGCAAATGCAATTAATTCACCAGGCAGACGTAAGGTCGTGCCGTAAACGAGCTCAGCGGTAGTGCAGTTCAGGTCATTTTTGAATGCAGAGCGAATGCCGAGGAGTACTAATGGCAAAACTTCAGTCCAACATGATGAATGCATGGATTGTGCCATCAGAGCTGCTTTAAGTTGGCGGTGTAGTCTTTCAACCATACCGTTGGCTTGCGGATGGTACGCCGTGGTGTGAATGTGGTTGACCCCCAACAGCTGTGAAAGATGGCGGAAAAGAGATGATTCAAATTGTCGGCCACGGTCAGTTGTGATGGTAGATGGTATACCGAAACGACTAACCCATGTGGTAATGAATGCGTGGGCGACATTTTCAGCTGTTATGTGAGTGCTGGGAATTGCTTCAGGCCATCTTGTAAAACGGTCTACGCATCTGAGCATATACCGAAAGCCTTGCGATGATGGTAAAGGTCCCACAATGTCCAGATGGACATGGCTGAAGCGAGCGTCAGGTTGGGGGAAAACATCGTGAGGCGAGATGGTGTGTCGATGAACTCTTACCTTTTGACACTGAAGGCAGGATTGTGACCACCGCCTCACATCTGCGTTGATTCGTGGCCACACAAAGCGTGCGGTGACCAAACGCTGGGTAGCACGTATGCCAGGGTGGGATAGTGTGTGCAGTGCATCAAACACTGTGCGCCGGAAATAAGGTGGAATGTACGGTCGAGGTGTGCCTGTAGATGTGTCGCAGACTATCGTTGTTGTGCTGCCGGGAACGGTGACGTCTTGTAGTATAAGAGACGTTTGTGATGAGCGGAGCTCACTTAACTCCTTGTCCGTTTGTTGAGCTTGAGCGATAATCGCGAAATCGATTAGTGGTCGGGATGAAGAGATCTCATTTATGTTTAATCGTGATAATGCATCGGCGACGGGGTTGTCCTTTCCTGAAACGAACCTTATGTCGGTAGTAAATTCGGAAAAGAAGGACATATGACGGATCTCCCATGGCGTATGATTAGAGTTGTTGGATTGAAATGCGTATGTAAGAGGCTTGTGGTCGGTCCATATGCAAAACTGTCTACCTTCTAAAAAATGACGGAAGTACTTCACGGCAAGGTACACCGCAAGCAGTTCTCTTCCGAAAGTACTGTATCTTGTTTCGGCTGGTGAAAACTGTTTTGAGAAGAATGACACTGGATGCCACTGGCCGTCTTTGAGCTGTTGTAGAACTGCGCCTGCTGCGGTGTCGGATGCGTCAACCATAATGGAAGTTGGGGCGTCGCATGGGGGGTGAGTCAAAAGTGTTGCTTTGGAAAGAGCCTGTTTGATGGTGGTAAATTCCTCAGTAGCTGCTTCTGTCCACGTAAGTTGCTCGTTCTTGCGCTTTGAACCTGCAAGAAGCTGGTTGATCGGCTGAAGTATGGCTGCGCAAGCAGGAATAAAGCGACGATAGAAATTCACAAGCCCCAGGAATTCTCTGAGTTTGGTAGTAGTGGGAGGCTGCGGAAAGTTCTTGATCGCTTCAATCCGTTGTGGCAATGGGCATATACCGAGGTGATTGACCTGGTGCCCCAAAAACGAGAGTTCTGAGACGCCAAACTCGCATTTCGCCGGGTTGATGACAACTCCGTACTCGCTGAGGCGAGCGAAGAGTTGGTGGAGATGACGAAAATGTTGTTTACGGTCCGTGCTAAAAACGAGGATATCGTCTAAATACGCAAAACAAAAGGGCAGTCCGCGAAGTATTTGCTCCATGAAACTTTGAAACGTTTGCGCTGCGTTTCTTAGGCCGAAAGGCATTCTGGTGTATTCACACATGCCGAAAGGTGTTACAATTGCTGTTCTTGGTATGTGGCAAGGTTCGACCGGAATTTGATGGTACGCTTTTACGAGATTGATTTTCGTGAAAATGTTAGATCCGTGCAACGCACCTCCGAAATCTTGAAGATGTGGAATGGGATACCGGTCTGGGACTGTCACGTTGTTGAGAGCCCGGTAGTCCCCGCAAGGTCGCCAATCTCCAGATTTCTTTGGCACCATGTGTAGTGCCGATGACCAAGCACTTGTTGAGGGACGTACAATGCCTAGTTCGATCATGTGTTCGAACTCCTGTCGGGCGATTTTGAGGCGATCAGGAGCGAGGCGTCGAGGTCTTGCAAATACTGGGGGACCAGTTGTTTCTATATGGTGCGTGACGGTGTGTTTAGCTGGCTCTGTCGCGTCGGATGACCGCAGCAGCTGAGGAAATGTGTCTAGAAGGGACTTCCAGGGAGCCTCAAGTAAGGGTGTTGATATGGTGAGGTTGAGGGACTCGGTCTTGGACGCGAGTCCGTGAACGTTCCCGCGTCCAGGAGTACGTTCCTCCTCAGATCAACAAGGAGGCCGAAATTGCGTAAAAAATCTGCTCCGAGGATGAATTGCTGTACATCAGCCACATAAAACACCCAACGAAACGTCCTCCTCAGACCTAGGTCGAGAGTGAGTGACCGTTGTTTATAGGTCTTGATGGCGGAGCCGTTGACAGCTCGCAAGGGGGGTGTTTCAGCGGGGCACCGTCGGTCCTGTTTTGTTGGTGGAATCACGCTGACTTCCGCGCCAGTATCAACGAGGTACTGATGCTTAGTGGTGCGGTCAGTCACGAAGAATAGACGGCTTGTTCCGTGGCCCGCAACGCCGGCCGCCGTCAGCGCCGGGCTTGCCTGTTTTCCTGGAACGTGCAGGGTGGCTCACATCTTCTAGCACGGTTGCCAAAGGTGCGGTGGTACCAGCATGTACCGCTGCTGTTTGCAGACCTAGATCGACGACGTCGTGGTGGGCTGTCGGAGACCTGACGCGTTGTCGAACGACGAGTGTCCAGCCGCAGCTGCTTGAGGTCTTCTGAGAGGCGTGCGACAGTCGATGTCAGCACTTTGTTAGACTCCAGCAGCTGGGGAAGAGTCTCATTCAACAGAGATGTTCGGTGTGAGGGGTTTGGATGAGTTAGTTGGCAAACGTTGGGCGTGTTAACGTCCATGATTTGGTCCGCCATTCGAGCTAGAGTTTCGATGGAGTCTGTTGCTGAGGTGGAGAGAATCATGCGAACTTGAGTGGGCGGTCTCTGGAGAAATAATTCTCGGAGTATGCTTGCGTCCAAGGTATTTGCCTTGTCACCCAGTAGTTGCTCCATACGACGAAGTAGCTCCGACGGTTTCCTGTCTCCAAGTTCCTCTGATGTCAGAAGCTGTTGAAGTCGCCGTTGTTCGGACTCCGTCGTACGCCGTATAAGCTCGGTCTTGAGAATGTCGTACGGCATATCTTGAGGGGGTGCACGTAGGAAATCCCGGACAACCGCCGCCACTGTTTGGGGCAGTGACGAGACGACGTGGTCAAATTTGGACTGTTGGAAAGTTATCTTATTCTTCCGGAACGAGGACTCGATGGTCGAGAACCAAAGTTCTGAGTCCGACGACCAGAATTCCGGCAGTTTGAAATTTATTGAAGCAACTGCGGCAGCTGCTGAGCTGTCTTCTGAGTGACTCATGATTGACTGAGTGAATGTGCGTCGGGTGATGGGGCGGTTCCAAGGATTTGAACGCCAAAGAGGTACTTGCCTTGACGGATGAGGACGGTGTTTTTGAGTCCGAGATGCCGGGTCACCAAATTGTGGGCTCTTATGAAAGCGAGGAGTCGCAAGCGCCACAATATATATTTACATATTTACAAAAAAAGGAATAAACGTGAAGGTTGTTCGTTGGAAGGTACGGACGAAAACTGGCTCACTCTCGTGCTCTCTTCTCGCGCCTCTCGCGCATCCCTGCGTTCTTCTCTTCTTCCTTGTGACTGTAGTTCCTACAATTGTAATAAAACTGTTTATCGCCAATATAAGTGTTTTTGACGCTGCAGACGTAGTCAGAAACTGAATCGTACTTATCTACTACGATCTCCTAAGATTATATGAGCTTACACTTATTCCTCTTTTCTGAAAAATAAATTTTGAATACTTTGAATATTAGGTCTAAAAATTAACCACCGCTAAAATACAGTGCCGTGACGGGCGCCATCTAGGAGAGGTGCTGCGAACCCTTGCGCTCAATCGCCAGATTAATTTTTGTTTGAGAAGGCCTAATTTTGCTTAAAGCCAAAAGAAATAGAGCTAATTTGTAAGTTATGTTTTTGGAGATCAATAAAGGATGGCCAGTGCTTTAATATAGTGACTAATTGCATGCAAAGCGAAAAATCAGAGTACAAGCAATTGTGTTCATAAAACAACTACTAACCTCGCTTTTGGACTACCGCACGTAAGTAAAGTGGACAAGAGCTAAATCCTCCATTTCGTGTTATCGTAAAGTCCGCTTGTTTTAGCGGGCGACAGGCTCCACCGATTGGCCAAACTCTCCCAGTATATAGGGCTCTGTGACGTCTAAGAGAAGTTGCGGTTCATAAAAATAATACACAAAACCCCCTAAACACCACTGCTTGAACAGTGAATGAAACATTGAACCAGCTATTCTCCAGGTGAATGCGGAAAGATCTAAGAAGCGCAAGATCTGTTGAGATTTTTCTAATATTTTCGTAAACCAGCTTATCTCCTCCAAGACTTTAAGTTGTACAGCCAAAGGCCCTTGTTAAATCTCGAACGTTGTTGTCTGTGTAGCATTTACGCTTTCTAGCATTTGTGACATAAGCAAGCTCCAAACACTTGGAAAGACGGAGCGACCGGAAATCTCTTTCGGACGCAAGCAGAGCTTCATGTTTGTAAACAGCAGAAAAGTCTACAGTACCCCCTTCATCGATTTCCACCGCGCCTCAGAGCTACTATCGTCTACGAGTCTCAGTGTCGAACGATCGTTTTGCACCGAAAAGGACCTTGTAGGAAAAAACTCGAGAACGTTTTTTTATACCTTGAGTCCCCGTGATCTTCGTTCGCTCAGAAACCATCTTTGGAGTCACCGGAAGTTCCTCATACTCTGCGTCAATAAGGTTCTGGAGTATGTCATTTCTTCTTAGCTGTGGAAGAAAAAAAGGCAAGGGGAGGTTCACGCACACTCGTTTTTAAGTAAACAACTGATATTACCAAGCGTCTTGATCTTTCATACGTCTAAGAGATTGGAGCCTTCATATGTTGGAACTTTTTTGCGAACTTTAGTTGGAGCATTGTAAGCATTGTAAACATTCTGCAAATTATCCGCTATGTTGTTCGGAGGCTTACGCGACACCGAATTATCTGGCACGTGATATCCGCTTGACTTACACCTTCACAGCCATCAAAAGAATACCTGGCAAGTGAAATTCGTAGTCATCGAAGACTCCGCCACATTTCGCGAAGTAATTCAACAATATTGCAATTTCCACCCCCCTCTCTAACGCCTCACGGCCTTGAGGGGATTGTAAATAAATAAATAAATAAATACACGCATCATAAAGGGTCAATAGCACTTAATAATATTTTAACAAAAATAACTTTCTATACGCTTGTAGCGAAATTTATTTCCCGATTAATGTAGCGGGGAAATGGTGACACGGCGTCGGGTGACATATTAGCGTCACTTTACACAGTGATGTCACGTAGTATTCTTACGTCCTTGACTTTGTGACGCCATATGACACAATCATGTCACTTCAAGAAATGTGCGCCGGAAACAACGAGGACCAAGACGAAGTAAGACAACGCACTGTTGTCCTACTTCATCTTGGTTTTTGTTTTCCGCGCCTTATTTCTTTGAAACTATGAACCAACTTGCCCAAGTAACAGACTTCGCTACATCGCGTGGCACTGTGATGTTACGTTGCACTGTGACGTGAATGAAACTAGGCTGTCACGTGGCACCGTGATGTCAGATAACACCATGACGCCACGAGATATTGTGACGTGGGGAAATCAGACCAAAACGAGCAAGCTGTTGTTTTAAAACATAGAGTGTGATTAACGCACTTCAGGGTTGTTTTTCCGAAGGCGAATGACCTTTGCCGCGTGTTCGGCGAACTTTCGAACTGGAAATGCCCCGAAAATCCAGTTTAGCCATAGCAGCGGAGTTGCCAAATTTCCAAACGAAGTCGTGCACTCTGAAACGAAATAGAATAAAAAGAAGCAAAATAAATTAGGGAAAATTTGACGATGTACGAATCCGTTAGAAGTATAGCCAGCATTTCACAAAGTTGGCTGGTAGAATATCTTACGAGTTCGCTTAGGCAAATAAGGGTAGTGGTTTCAATCGACAAAGACGAGTAACATTAGAAATATTGCCCGCTGCAAAAATTAACGAACACGGCGCCCCAGCTATCTATGAATACAATGAGAAAAGTGTAATTGGTTTCAGTTTCAAGCATACGTCACCATTGTGTCTAAAAACATTCATCGATGAAGAAATAAGAATAAATAGCGAATGCTCAATAAACACAATTTCGCTCCGTCTAGTTAGTATCATGCACATTATTTTATACTAAGCACAAATGCTGACTGTGATCTTATGACCACTGGATAAACTCAGGGAGTGAATTCTTTTGTTTGCGCTTTTTCTTCGCGATGCGTTCTTCGTTGCTCTTCTCGGTTGATTAAACTACTGCACTCTCCGCAGAGTGACAATAAGGTGCTCTGGAGTCTCCACGCATTGGGTTTTTGTTGCGACAATTACCACAGTTAAACATGAACCCCCTTGAGACATTCCATTTTGTATATATACGTGGACGTGTTGTACGAAAAAAGACATGTGGTAATGAAGAAATCACTTTTCTTTTGGGTGCGATTTCAACCTTATAGACAATTCTACACTCATAGAACACTGAAGGATGCGCTTGCCTTCCCGCCAGGTTCTCGGGTGAGACAATGGCTGCACTCTCCTGAGGAGCTCGGCGAATGACAAGACGGAAATCATGTTTGTCCACTGCCGACATACCGGCTCAAGCCAGCCAAACGAGAAAATCAAAGTAAAGCCGGAAGTAGAGGTCGCGGATGGTGAAAACGCCCCCAGGGGCGCCAAAGTGCGTTCAATAGCCGTCAAATGTACCGAGGTCTGTCCAATAGCGTCTTTTGGTGTTGATCATCGTTGGGAGTCTTTTTCCCAACGATGGTGGCCTCTGTTGGCGGCATGTCGCATCCAGGAGCTTCATGATCACCTCCATGATCTGCTGACTTTAAAAAAGTAGGGGTTTCTGGGGTTTCTGTTAGAAAAATTATATTTCATGCTTTAAGACGTAAAAATGAGCCGAAGATCGCCGATGGTACTCCGGCATAGATAGTTAAGCTTTATGTCCGCTCATTCCTTACCCTTAATGTTCTATTATTAGTGAAAGAAACCCCAGACTCAATATATGCTTTGGTTTCAGGATTACAATGCCGAATGATCTAATGTGTGAAACAGTATTTACCGCACGATCACTATAAAACATTTTTTTCCAATTTTTTTTGTGTGTGTGTGATTATGATGGACGAATTAACACTTTTTTTTTTTCTTCAGGGAAACGGAAGAAATGAGGAAACTTACGAGCCAGCATGTGAATCGGGCCGGTCATGAGTCCATGTGCGGCCTCTTTCGCAGTGATGAGGAATGGGTGGTTCAGATTGCGCTGGAAACTGGCATCAATTCCGAACGCTGCTCGGCCGAGGTAATCCATCGTAAGCCCCTGGAACTTGCTGACCATATGAACCTCTGTGCCGTTGTCAGCATCCCCGCCGAGGACATCCATGAACACGTCACACATTTCTGCGATGTGGCCCATCATCTAGGGTTGTTGGAAATATAATACCTCGTTTGCTAATTACGTCCATGCATCCCACAGCCCCAAGCATAAAATCTCCATGACGAGATGATGAATCCATTAAGGCTGGGTTACACACTTGCGTTTGCTTGAGACCGAGTTCTGGAGATCTCTCACGACAAGAAAACACACTGGAACGCTGGCTCCATCTGAGGTATTCTTGGAACTGAATTTCAGCAAGGGGAAGTTTTTCCGGTATTGGCGAGATCAAGTGCACATAAAATCTCTGGGATGTAGTCGTTTATAACATATATAAATGTTTTTTGTTTTTTTTTACAATATAATAAACGGTAACTGCGAATGTTACACACCTTCCCGGTAAATGTCGTCAGTGTGACCTTTTTGTCGCAAGAAATTTTAGGAGGTGTTAAGGCCCAGCCACATAGGACATATTCTCAACAAATTTGCGGGAGGTTCAGCGGTCGTAATCACGGCATTTGATGGGCACGCTTTGCTCACAGAAGGGAAGAGAAGAAGATCGCCAAACCACACAATCCGCTTTTCGTCGACGCCTCTTCGCGTTTTGTGCACCGTGGTCCTACTCGCGCTTTTCATGAAACGAGGCAAAATGTACATCGGATCCAATAATTTTGCGTTCCGTAAGGGTAAATAAATAACCAAATGTTAATCAACCACGAAGTTCTAATTTGCAAAACCTTGTCCAAAAATGATCCTTGCAATCCTTGCAATCGCCAAGTGGCCCACAAGTCCCTGGAGGAGGACAGCCGGAATCTCTGCTCGAAACCTTTCTTTTATAATTTTTTTTTAAATCTTACGCAACATAGATGGTATTTTGTCCAGTCTCAATCGTTCATCGCTCGTCCAAAAGAGATATAGCGATTTTGAACATTTCGCCGCTAAGCCCTCGCGTGCGACAAGCGAGCACATATTTCGGCGGCTGAGTCAAGCCAGCCAGCCGGCCGCATAGTTATAGGCAAGCCGACTCTAGCAACTTCCTGCTGTCAACTTGCTAGATGATTGGCCGGCACCGCGCCGTATGCTTCCGGATACGCCACGCCAAAATACGCCGAAGCGCCGAGATCTCTCTCGGTTGGACCCCCGAATACGCGCATATTTATGCCGACCTTGAGGCGTTGAGGAAGCGCTGGGCCCGACGCCCGCTACACGTCCGGGGGGGGGGGGGGGGTACATTCTCCGAAGCGGCCCTAAATGCGTCCAAAAATACGCCCTATGTGGTTCGGCCTTTAAGGCACGCCGTCGTGAACAGTCGCAAGTGTGTGAACCAGTCGTTATTGTTACCATTCTCATCTAAAGGTGTTCCTACGAATTGGAACCTCAGGGTAGAAACCGCTTTGTACGAGGTAGTACCGAATATGGTCCTTCGGTCAGGTTTATCGTATTGACAACATGAGAAACGCTACATCATCGGCAGTGGGGCGATATAAAGACGCTCTAATGTCGTCACTCCCTGTGCTTCTTAAAATGTCGGAGATTATGTTTTCAATAGTCACCTGCTTGATCTTGGAGCTTGTGAAACCGGAGGAGACGGACTGGCGCGTGTTCTTCCAATGGGTGCCCTTGGCATGAACCAGGCAGTGACTAAGGTATGGATGCATCTCGTCCGATCGGATGGTCACCTGTGGGTCGACACATAGGTTAGCGTCTTAAGAAACGTCTCATACAGGGGCCGTACCGCTCACGTGATATTCATAGAAATAGGTCCAAGCATACTAATATTTCTATGCGCCATCAGCAGTAGAGTAACGCTACAAAAATACTCACTCCACGATCTGTGAAATTTGATGAGCTCTTGACGAAGACGTACTGCAAGAAATCTAGGTCCTTCACAACTATCACTGGCACATCGCCATTGTAAAAGCTGGAAAAAAAACAACGAAAGTTAGTTAGGGTTTATGCAGTTCAAGCTGCCTTCAGTAAAAAACGCATCACTCAATATTACCCTTCTTTTAGCCTGGGGACTTTATCTCTTGATGCGCTTATGTTTACAATTTGTATAGGGTTGCCATGAGTCAATGGACTCATTCTTCTATTCACTTAAGTAAATAGCCAAGTGGTTGAAGAAATTCGCAATTGGTTTTGTAGCGTGAGCTACACTGACCGAGGTTGAGCAGTTTTGCGTGGCTCGCATAATGAGCCGTGCTCCGTGCTGCGCAAGCGCGAGGAGCAGTGACGTCACACGGCGCACAGCTGGCGCGCGGGAGACGCCGCCGCCGCGGGTTCCGCCGCCGCCGCGCGCGCCTCGCCGGTCTTCGCATTCCAGAGGAGTGACGTCATAGCCGCGACAGACGCGAGCAGACGCCGAGGGAAGCTATACAGACGCTAGTTTACGCCCGTGGAGTGTACATGATGGAACGCTATGACGCCGCTTCACGTCACCATTAAATGGTCGCGTCTTGCGGACGCTATCGGAAGCGCTTCTTTTGTGGTCGCGTCTCGAGAACGCTACAGCTCCCCCTGGCCGAGAGAAACAGACCTATAGCCATGGAGAAGGAGAGCGAAATTGCTCCTCAGCGGCGCAGAAGAGCGGCGAAGCTTAACTCGGATCGCGAAGTAGTTGCCCGGCAACTAGCGGTTGAGCGTAGGAAGACCGAACAGAAGAAGGCTAAACGTGCTGCGGAGACATCGGAGCAAAGAGAGGAACGTCTAGGAAAGCGGCGTCGCCAGGAGGCCGAGCGACGTGCCCGACCATCTCAGCAGCAGCAACAACAAGACGCCGTCGATGACGTCAAGGCTCGCCGATTGACTGACTATACGGTGAAACTTAGCGAAAGCGCCAGTGCGACTTGGACCTTCGAGACGGACTTCGTAAACAATCCGTTGGGATATGTGTGCGACGTGTGTGAAAGACTGTGGCACATGAAAGACTTGACGCCGGTAACTATAGTGCCATGCGTGAAACGTTGAGTTTAGCGGCGCCGCCTGAGTGGGGTGAAACCGTGGCGCGGGTTTGTACAACGTGCAAGAACTTTCTCGTAAGGCAGAAGATTTCACTCTTTTGCGTTACCAATGGCTAGCCGCTTAATAGCGCCTCTCATTTTGTGCGCATAAGCTCACGCTACGCATATCCTGGCATAGCCGAGCTAAGCTACCGCAATTTTTATTTCCGATAGTAAAATTACATTAAAATTTATTGAAGCTTTCATTTGAAATTTATAAAAACCTTTGCTCTCATAAAGGGGTCATAAACGTTAATAAAGGTCATAAGTTCTATAGTTAGAAAGAATTGCTTGCGTCGATTATTTGCAGGGTCTTGTCTTTAAAGCACATTCAGAAAACAATTACTTGTATCATCACTTTCACCAATTGAATATAAACAAATTAGATAACATCAATCAGAGCGTTTCTTACCCAAATACGTCACCATACTTTTTGCACCACTTATCAAGCGCCCGGAACAGTCCCTGCCAAGATGATAAAAAGACGAAATCAATGATTAATAGGGGCAATATGTTGTGCGCAGGCGAATTCGAGCCTCAACAAGGGGCGAAAACATTGAAGTTCAACGAAAACTCCCTGGTTATCACTTCTTTAAATCGTTTCAATAACAGCCTCCGGCAAGCTGACATCATTGTTTATTGGGCTGTGGCACGCGTTTTGAGCATGCGCGTCTCACTTCTGGGAAATATCAGACGACGTGCACGCCACCAGAGCTTAGTGACCCGGCTTCTTTCGCCCGAGTGAAAAGCACCGAATTGCTTGCGTCGGTTATTACCACTGATGTCTATTATAGGGGGCTGGATGGCCCATACCCCTTCTCCGTGCAGGGCGCAAGTGAAGCCACCGCTAGTTTGATGCTTGTCCCGGAAGTCGGGCTTCTGCTGGGCTTCCTAGTGTATTCAGTCTACGTTTTGGTCCGCACTTTCTGGTGCCTTTGAGTGAGTTTTAATAATCATGCTCTGAACCAAATGCCGAAAATGAGGCATTTGAACTTGGGACATATGCACACTTGATGAACTAGAATCTCAAAATGTTTATATTGAATGGCTTTCCATGATACTTCTCGGGTCTGCATGCGCTCTTACTACGCAACAAGCAGGCTCTCTTGAGGTGAGAAGCGAAAATCCAGCGCCCTCGACGCTTCTCGAATCAGCACTCGGAAGTGTTATAAACCCCGCCAAGCGCTCACTTCCGGGACGAGCCGCATGTTTCCGGTGGATACATACCTGTTTGCTGAATGCGCCATCCAGCCCCCTATAATGGAGATCATTGGTGATTACAAGGCTAGTGCTTGCAGTAAGGCGCCCGAGCGATTTTTCCGTGTCTTATGAGAGCCCCAGCCTTGCACCTGCTCCACGAGTCGTAACTTCAGCGCATTACTACGCTTCTCACGCGCTCAAAGTCTTTCTGAAAATGAATGAATCAGTGGTTTTCGATGCAGCTCAGCAGGTTTCTAATTTGAACCATATGTTTATCTTCGGTAATTTAAAAATTTATTTGTAATTTTTAGTTAATTAGCGAACAAAGTAGTAAATATCGCATCTTTTCTGACGTCCGCCACGACGAGTAATGCGATCCCGAGAAAATTATTATTTCACCTCGAATACAATATTTTTAGGGATTTTCGTCAATCTTACATGAAACACTCTATATATATATAGAGAGAGAGAGAGAGAGAGAAAACGAAGCGCAGGATGACGAAAAGTATAAACGGAAGAAAACGCACCTGAGTCGGTTGTTGGAGTTTTTAAAACATAGTATTGTGCATAGACCAACTTTACCAATACTATGTTTTAAATACTCCAACAACCATCTCAGGTGCGTTTTCTTCCGTATATATATCTATATATATATATATAAACGGCATTTGGTTACGATGAATCAAAGGCCATAATAAACTGTATTTATACTTACCTTTTCATGGTATTCCCATAGGTTCCCCCAAATCAGATTTGGCTCTGGTCCCGGAATACCCAGACCTTTGAAGTAGGAAAAAGTTCTTCGTCTCCATCTACGAAATTGGGAAAAAAGACAACGCCCGGATATGGCAAAAAAGCTGCTAAGGCAGCGCCGATGCTGTCATGGCACTGCCAACAGCAGTTATGAACACAAACTCTATGCCGAGTATTTACTAGCCGATAAACAATACACGTTGCATATATGCCGTGTTGTATGCGTTACCGATAAAAAGGAACAAAATACGTTACTCGTTAGTAGCAAATAAAAGGAACGCGTTACTTTTACCGTTACCAGTCAAAAGTAACGCACGTAACTCTTGTGTTAATTTTTTTTTTAATTATGAATTAGCACGTTTCACTGTTTTGCGGGTGCAGGTACGCATAAGCGTCATATTTCAAGAAACATTATATTTATGCAAAAACTGAAATAATTACTTCATCGTTTTATGGTTTCAGTTAGATACTCACGAGAAAGATCGCAAAGAAAAATGCAGAACTCAAAACTACACATGGCGCCTAGAAACACAAATATGAAGGAAATGTAATTTTTTTTCAAGAAGTAACGACCAACGTAACTACGTTACACGTTACTTGGAATTGAAAGACGTTTACAAATCTCTGTAATGGAGGGTGTGCCCCTCCTCCTCCTCCGTACCCTCTCCTCCATCCCCTCTCCCTCCAATTCAGTTTCCCCGCTAAATTTAGCAGGGAAAATTACGTCACATGACTTGGTGTCACGTTCCGTATAAACAAATTCAGTTCCTCCGCTAAATTTAGCGGCAAATTAGACGTCACGTGACCTCGGCACCAATTTAAGTCCCCGCTAAATTAAACGGGGAATTGAATCGGTGTTTAGGTCAACGTAGCAGGGAACCGAATTGGTGTTTATATCACGCTAAATCTAGCGGAGGAACTGAATTTGTCCGCTAAATCAAGCAGAGAAACTGAATTTCCCCGCTACATTTAGCGGGCAGCGGAATTAGTGTTGAGGCCACCTGACGTTAATTTTCCCGCTTAATTTAGCTCAGTTACGCCGACACCGACGGCGACGCCGACGCCACTCTACACGGAAACTGGCGCCCTCGAGCTCCGCTTTAGAAGTAAGGAGTACGTGACTACGTTGCCGAAAAAGAAACTCTTTACAAGTAACACTGCATATATGTGATATTATGGCGCCTTTCCAGTGGATAATAAACTTAATATAAATAGCAAAACCGTACCACGCTCTTCCTTCACATTTTGCTGTGCAAAGGCGAGAACAAGTGAGGAACATATATTTACTGAAAATATTACCGAAAACATTGACTGAAGTTTATCAAATATCATTTTCAATCTAAAATTTTAATTGATCAGCAGAAACAACGTCTAATGTCTGAAACTTTGATGTCAGATTCGTTGCCTGAATACGAATGCGATTGTGTACAATAAACTCCACAATAGTCGAGCGTGTTAATAAAAATACATGTATAAACTAGGGTAGATTGTTCGGCTAGTTGGTTTTGGAACTTAGAATACATTTTAGCGCTCAAAAACAAGGACAAAAAGACAAGAATCAGACACCACAGTGCGCTGTGGTATCTGATTCTCGTCTTTTTGTCCTTGTTTTTGAGCGCTAAAATATATTCCAAGTATGAACTAGGGCTGAGCACATAATAGATTAACCTACCAATTTTTCCAATAATGCTTTAATCGCTAGTAAAGCATTAATCCGTTATAAATTGACTAACACAAATAAGTAAAAACTTCTGCGCTTTCACCGCGCAGACATGAAGGAGTGCACATGTATGAAGGTAAACCTCACGTAAAATTTTCACCTAAAGTAATTTGTAGGGGCGAGATTTGTAACTCCAAACAGGTGTCGAAGGTTATATGTGTACCAGCAACTTCAACGCCGTGAGAGTCTTCGATTAGCGCAGCAGAGATTGTTGTGAACAATCGAGGAACTACCCGTCGACTCGAACAATCAAGGAACTTCCCGACGTCTCGAATACCTTCCTTAGCAAGATTGTCTGTCATGCCATTGTCTGCCGTCGCCTGGCTCGTCTCCGCACCATAGAACACCAAAAGCGTGCCAAGGAACATTATGACGCCCATCACCGCGGAACTCCACTACTCTACAGGTGGCTTTGTTCTCGTCACATTTCCAATTAGCCAAGTCGGCAGGTACACAAAGTTTCTCTCGCGCTACCATGGACCCTACCGCACCGTGCGACAGACGTCACCCATCAACCATCGCCACTCAAGCGCTCATCACCCCACCTACGGCTTCTCTCTCCAATCATCCATGTCTCCCGACTGAAGCTTCGCAATTCCCTTTCCGCCGGTCAGTGTGACCTTCCTCCAGGTGTGTCAGCCGACTTCCCAGTACCCCAGCTCGCTCCATCTCCTGCACCTGCCCCTGGCAACGGTCATCCGAGACCAGGAGTAAGCCCCCTCAAAATACAGTATTATGCGAAAGTAGTGTACCAGAAATAATACACCGCAGTATTATGTAAACCTAAATCTAAAATTACAGGTAAATTTAATGTGCTTTTTTCTTTTATTCTGTTCAACATTTCAGTGAGGAGATGGTGTGAAGACAGTGCTCTCCGATGGTTATTTCCGTAGTGTCGTGACAATAAAACGTACTTGTTTGAAGGCATTTACGAGCAATTTGAGGTCAATATTTTACTATTCGCTATCAGAAAGTCTTTGCCCCTATTTTTTATTAGCCAAAATAAGGTACATACCGGTAATTACAAATATACGTACTATTCTACGTGCACATCGCGACACTGTTAGCGCAAACACGACATCGGCGCATTTTCGCATTTTACTTCTAAATAGTATTAGCGAGCACGAACTTTCATCGCTTAAATTATATAACTAAATGAGCTCTTTCCGTAGCAATTATAACTTGGATGACATCTCTTGGTTCCAAAGAGAAAAACTGGAAAAACTGGCGATCGCTTGTTCGCGCTAACAGTGTCGCGCTCTGTACCTTAGTCTATTTTTCCACATACTCCCCACACCGGTTCAGACATTTATCCCATCGCAGCACTAAATTTAAAATGCCCCTGTGGTAGAATTCGTCCGGCTAACTGTGGAACCACCGTCGGACTGCTGTCTTGGCTTCATCGTTGCATGTGATTCGCTGTCCTGACAGGAACGTCTTCAGCGGGCCGAAAACGTGGAAATCACTAAGGGCGAGGTCCGGACTGTATGGTGGATAGTGCAACTTTCCTAGTGAAATGAGCGGAGCTTGTCGGCGCTTCTGATTGCCACATGTGGCTTCGCATTGTCGTGGAGGATAACCACGTTGTACACATCGAGATTCCCTCGCTCGCGATTTCGCCTGATGGCAGTCAGCACACGTGACAGCGTAGAACAATAACTGTCGACATTGATGGTTGCACCCAGTGGCATGAAATCCAGCAGGAGCGGTCCACGGCGATCCCAGAAGACCGTTAACATCACTTTCCCAACAGATGGCAGTCAACGGAATTTTTTTTTCGCCAAGGGCGAATCCGTACGTTTTTACTCCATGCTCTGCTGCTTCGGTTCCGGAGTGAAATGCAGTATCCGGGCTTCATCTCCAGTAATAATGCGGTTTAGGAAACTTTCACCCTCCTCGGCATACCTTTGCAGATGATTCAGTGAAAACATAATTCGCTTGCGTTTCAACATGTCATCCAACTGCTTAGCCACCCACCGACCTGAAAACTTCCGGTACCCTAAGGACCCTTGAACAATGTCGTAAACACTCCCATACGAAATGCCAAGCTCTCGGGAAATGTCCTTTAGGTGCACACGCCGATTCGCTTTCACCATTGCATTCACGCGATAAATGTCGTCGTCATTCAGCGACGAACGCGGCCTCCCTCAACGCTCATTGTCATGCAAGCCTTCATGGCCTTTTGCGGACTTGCAACACCACCACCTCACACTTCTCAAAGTGCGAAACCTTTCCACATACGTGGGCGGCATTAGCCTGTGGATTTCATGGGCGTTCGTCTCTTGCTTCATAGAAAACGAATCACACTTTGTTGCTCGTACGCCGTGGATGTGTGAAGCACAACCGCCATCTTCAACAACTGACAGCAGCGCCGCGCCGCGGAGCTATCGGCAGAAAATGCCGGGCCGGTCCAAGAAAGGTCCACAGCTGGGAATGGTAATGTTGACTTCGCGTTTACAGCCGTAGTTTAGCTAAAAGAAGTAGGGGCAAAGACTGTATGATTCGCCCACGTTAGCTACTGGAGAATATAAAATGTTCCATGGGTCACCCTGCGTTTGGCTCATTTTTCAAACTGGTGGGAAGAGTATCGACGAAACGACGTACGAAATAGTTTTAATATCTTTTTCTCCTTCATTGGCGAACAATTTCGGAGTGAGAAAGAAGCTTTAGAGACGACTGAGTAGGAGCTCAAGATTCAAAATCGAAAAAGGGACCTTAAGGTCACTTTTTTCTCCGTAAACTAGTACGCATGCGCGTACTCTGCGCTAAGGCCAGCTGGGGCTTTAGCACATGTTTACACTTTTAACTACCATTCTATGCACACGTAGTCCTAAAACTGCTGCAGGAGTCAAAATAAAGAAAAGATGAACTACAGTCATGTTCCACCAATTCTTCGACTTACTGCACATTTGTAAAGAAGAAAGATTCGTGACGTATATATAAATAATGAAACTCAAGAACGCGTGACCACCAGAGATTATTTCAGATTCCACTAATACATATTTATGCACACTAAGCTCGTTCGGCAAATACAAACCGTCGATTAGCGCTTTGTATAGCTGCGCCGATCCATGAGCTATTGGTATATAGTAAGAGTCTCAAACACGCGGCCCGCGGGCCGCATGAGGCCCGTGACCCACCGGGACGCGGCCCGCAAGCCACCGGCTACAAGTCCCGGTTCTCAAGTCTTCAGAGCTAGAAATAGCATTCGCCATCGTGATCTCATCTCGAACACTTATTTTCGCTCCAAAAACTTGCTCAGCTCTTTTAACGTGTTCACATAGTTTATACGTATCTGTGCACAATTTCAATTTGTTTCGCTTTTTTTTTTTTGCTTCCCAGCTATTTGTAATTTACAACAATTGCGCTATTAGGGTACAAGCGCGAGCTATTTGTTGAAGGATGCATCTCGGCTGCGGGAACTTTCTATCAGAAAGAGCAAGCGCCAAAGATAAAGCTACGAGCTCCGGGATTCTCGCCTTTAAAAAAAAAAAAAAGAAAAGTCACTACTACAAGACAGCAATTTGTTGAGGGTGTTCGAATAAAAATCGCCAAAAAAGCAAGAACGGTCAAATTTACTATTTGTTTTTCTTTTTGAGACATGTTAAGCCTCTGTTAATTCCTGAGTGAATGAACCTTTCTAGAAACGCCAGCACTACCTCTAAGCGCTCCGGGCATTATGGAAACTCTGAGGGTGCCGGGCTCTTTAGCCAACCCAAGGTTAGCCAACGAACTGCAGCAACATTCCGAGTCCATTAATGCATCCAGGCGAGCTAACTTTCCACGAAAGTCGCTAAGACAAGCTGAGCTGTTTTTTTTTTTTTTTTTTTTTTTTTTATCGGCGAAGGAAAACAAAATGTACCTTACTAGCCCAATTGATTCTTGTAGCAAACAAAAACAAAAACACGTTGGATGCATGAGTCATACCTCGTTCTTTTGGCACGTGACGCACGCCCAATGGCCCATTTAAAAAAAAAAAAAAGAACAGTTTCTCGTCTACAACGACGGCTCATCCAAAAAAGAGCAGTGGACAAACGTGCTGTGTTTGAGGTTTTCTCACCCCTCACGGCCAAAGCAACGCAGCACAGGGCGCTACAAAGATTTCTGTCTGCCGTACAAAAATACCCAACGGGAACATATATAGGCAACGGGGTTCGAGCAGGCGATACGGCGGTAGCAGCAGACGACGAAGCAGCGACCCTCACTGTTCCCATAATGCCTCACGCGCGCCGCTTGCGGGCGCGTGCAACTTTCCAGAAAAGTTCATTGAGCAACGGGAACGCCAGTCTGCTTGCACCCTGGTTCTATTAAAAATGCGAGCACGTCGCCGAGGCGGTGTCATTTCGATTCTTGTTTTCACATCAGGTTTAGGCCCAAGGTAGTCATATGAACAAATCAAATGTAAAGATGTCAATGGTAAAACGGTGTGTTTACAAATAGCATAGAACACGAGGCCCCTCCCCCCTCCTCCCCCCTCCCTTTCCCCTTCCCCCTGTCTTACGTTGGCCCTCAACATTTGCGGTGTGGGATATTTTGCACCCATACTCAAATGACTTTCGGACCACTGGTATAGACAATCAGAATAAAATTGCAAAGCATAAAAGGCAAGTCCGGTCAATATATCGAATTTTTCCAGATCAGTCATTTTCCCTAAATTTCGAGGTATAATATTTGTTTCAATATTGTGTGTAGTTTTATAAATATTACGGCTCAAAATTTGGGTTCGGGCATCAACGACAATACCAAAACTATCTGCTAGAGAGGGACGTCAACACTGATAACCAGCTGTATGGCCGCGACATGACGTCGACGTGGTGCTGCGGTACGCGGTACAACGTGGGGGATCAATTTCACGAAGAAAGGGAAGCTGCTCCTCTTTTCGTGGCTTAGCTCGTACGTATACACCGCATGTAGGAAAGATGAGTGCGTATCCGTGAAGCTAGCGGCTAAAAGGCAAATTCCGCATGATGCGTAATAAAAGGAAAGAGCAGGTTTCGTTCGGGCCACTGGGTACTGACAGGGCAGTGGATGCATCTCTCTATTTCTGTTCCTGGCACGCGCAACAAATCGTGCTCGGCATCGCGCGAGTCGGACACAGAGGTTGACGAGGTCGGCCTCTCAGGCATCATGAGGCACGGGAGCAAACGGCGAGTCGGTCGGCGCAAGTGGACTTCGGACTGCTCTACGCGAACGCGCAGGAGCGCTAATATATTCCAACACGGATACTCTGCAGGCTCACGAAAACCGTAAAAACAAAACAAAAAGGCAGAAAATTGCGGAAAGCAGCTCGAGTCACTACTTTACTCAACGAAAAGAAGGCATGGAGGAAGAACCAACGTACCACGGTGACGCTAGGTTGCGTCTTCGCCCAGTGTTGCTTGACTAAAACCTAACCCGCTTGCCACGTGATGAAGAGGAGCTGCTCGCATCTTTAAAAACGATTTTAGAGGAGTAAGCGGCATCAATTTGAAGTAATATTTAGGCTGGGATCATAATTCTTGCCACTTAAGCGATAACAGTCATTTATTTTTCTTTCGTTTTCGACCGGCGTTGCCCTTTAAACCTTGTACCTACTTAAAAGTATAAGCAAAAACAACTCACGTAAGGAGCGCTGCAAGCAGTAGGACCAAGAGCGCTGTAAACCCGAAAGCAGCCAACATTTCGACTTCTCTCTTCAACTGTGCCGGAGGTCTAAGGCACACTGCTTGTGAAGCACTCAGTTTTCTGCGTTTAAATACGAACTTCTTGTCGTTTCGGATCGAATCACTGCTGCAAAAGCAGAGTTGCAAATGGTTTCGTATTTTCCACTAGAGTTTCTAAGAACACTTATCTCTGAGATATGCGTGTGACCTCGGACTCAAAGCGCCAGTCTTCGTGTTTCAAACCTCCGGCGATAGGCTTCGTTGCACCGCAACAGCCATCACGTGAGCCACTCACTTGATCAAGTGACATTTTAGCAAACGCCGAACGCCCACATTTCACCGAATAACACTTTAGCAATTAGTCGGCCACCGCGAAGCTGCGTTTACGGGTGGGGCGTGTTGGTACACATTTTTGAACTGAGCCGCCGAAGACTGTCGCCGTGAAGCGGCGTAAGCTCAGCGCGGGGGGAAGGGGGGGGGGGGGGGGGGTTAACACGTGCCCCCGGTATTGGCTAAAACGTCGATTCGCTAAAATGTCGCTGTTCGCTAGAACTTCATTCGCTCATGTGATTTCGACCCAGCCACCACAATGCCCTTGGCACCAGAATGGTAGTATGCAGCAGTGAAAGGCGGAGTAAATAAACAATCAAGAGCCGCAAAACACTATCGACTGAGCAGTGAGGTAATGAATGGTCAGTGCTTTATTTTATCTCCGATATCTATAAAATCCACTAAAATAAAATAATCAACATATTGTCAAGGTTATTTTATTCTGTAACGTGGGATATATTTGCAAAAATTCGCGAGCATTGTGGCGTTCACAACACACGCGGCAACCATGCAGAGGTAAGCCGTCCGAATCCCGCCAGCCTAGCTTTTAGAGCGCAGCTCTTAGGCGCCCGTTTCCGGCTTGAAGCGGAAACGGGCGCGCGGTCCATTATGGGGCGCGTGACGTCACTGGTGACGTCACTGATGACGACGACTTATTCATTCTTGACTGTCATCACAATGACGTCACGTGACATCACATATGACGTCACCGTCACGTGACCCCCGTGAGGTCAGGTGACCCTCGTGAGGCGACGGCGACGCCGCTCGGAAGGAAGAGTAGCACACAGGATGAGGAGATGAGGAAGAGGGAGGAGGGGTATACCCTCCCCTCAGTACCCTTCCCTCCTCCTCTTAAGAGCTGTGCTCTAATTTGGCGTTACAGGGAGTTGCAAACGGCTTTCATTTTTTTTTTTTTGTCTTACCAATTACTCTACTTCATGAAATGCCCGGTTCATCCTTGAATGTTATCGCGTGTTTTCGCTTAGAACATTTCTCGGCATTGCGCAGGTATAATATAAGTGAAAGCAGGCTGCTTCGAAGTAGTTACCCTTCTGTCTCCGAGGAAGCGTGGTCTTCGTTGTCCTGGTTGCACGCACAAGTCATCCTTATTCAAATCTTGATTTTCTTTTCTGAGTTTGGTTTGTGGCAGTGTTCGCAATTCGTAATGTCGGCCGATGATCGCATGCCCCAAATAAAGCGTAAACATGGGCCCGACCCGATCGTGCCCGTTGCATGTTTAGGGGAAGAACAGCGGCGCCCGAATGACGTGACAGGTCAATACTAGGTTCGTTCACGGCGACCTTTCAAAATCAAGTTCGCGGATTTCTAGCTTGAACTTTGGCTCCGGTTGCTGCGGCAATCATAAATTCCGCTAGTGTACGACCAAATAGACATATTTTATGTGTTTCCTGGTCAGAAAGGTAATACGATGCTGTGTCTATGGTTCCTGAAGCGCGTCTGCAACTGGTGTGTCCCGTTCCGCCCATTCATCAAAGGTGGCCCCCAAGTGGAAAACAAAAGACGTCACAGAAGCCGGAGTGCCATGTTGTTGGACGTCGCGATCCTGGCGGTTGGTTGAAGAAATATTGCCGAAACGCACGAGTTAACGCGAGGGTCGCTGTCGTCGCGGCGTCCCAACTCCTGGCTGCCGAAGCTTCCGTGCACTCACACTGGAGAGAGACCTGCAGCAGAACAGGCGTTTGCCACATCGACCATGGCTGCTGGGACACTGCCAGGATCGCGACCGGTGACAGAATGGCGCTTCTTTGGCGTCACCCGACGGAAATTGTAGGACCACTTTCTTGGAAGCGCGGAAAATTCACCCGACGGAAGCGCGTCTTAGGCACCGAACGATTGCACACGCCTTCCTCATGGGGTGGATTGCTCTATATTCAAGTGTAGTGCAGTTGGGTGCTTTTCCGAATATAATGGCAGTCCAAGGGCCATTTTGGCCTAATTATTTTACAGACACTAAACAAGGTGTTGGCGTGCCTTCATAGTAAATCAAAGCAAAATAAAAAAAATGTAGAAAAACTGTTTTGAAGGAAGTTGAGATCAAAAAACCTTGTGGAATCCGGTTCACACTCGCAACATCAGAACAAGCGCAGTTCTCAGGCCAGATTCCCGAAACGTTCTTAAGACAAAAAAGTTCGTAAATTTATCTTACGACCAAGTTACGAACTTTTGAGCATTCCAGAAGCAAAATGTTCGTAAGTTTTGCGTAAGTTACGACGAAATCCTACCACAGGGGGGATTTTGTCGTAACTTATTCAAAACTTACGAACATTTTGGTTCGGGAATACACAAAACTTCGTAACCTCCTCGTAAGGTAAATTTATACACTTTTTTGTCATAAAAAAGTTTCGGGAATCCGGCCTCTGTTCCGTAGGAAAGCGCCGCAATTTATCGACCCCTAGAAAAAAACAGGAAGCTTTCAGAAAAGGGTTATCGAAGGAAGGCATTTGACATTTTTAATTAACGTTATATTTTATTTTTAATGCTGTATATTACAAACGAATTTGTCTGGGAAATACCTTGCGGGATATCATTCTTACTGAGCATGTTAACTCTGATTTATATAGTGCTAATATTTGCTAAAATGAACAGAAAAATCATAATGTAAAAAACACTAAGGCCTGGAAGAGGCTGTAAATTTGTTTCTCAGTGGCGCGTTGAACAGTTAGTGCATTTGTTTAATTATCTTTTTAGGACACAAGTGTTTTTCACTATTTATTTAAAGTAATCAACGAGCAACACAAACCTACAAAAGTGTTTCTTTTTAGTCTCTCTTTTGAGCTCTTTGTCCAGTGCGCTCAGTATGCACACTGATCCAGAATTGCAGATACAATATCAAATACACAATTTCTTAGAATTCTCATTATGCTAACGACGCACAGAAGACACGTCTAGCGAATTGCGTGATCTTTCTGCGCGCTCTCTATCAATCTCTTTGAAGCGCGCGAGATCTGCTTGTAGTAAAGAGTACCAAACACGGTTTGATGAATGCACAAAAAAAGAAAAAAAAAACTTGGAGGACGCTTAAGCTTGGCCTTTAAGAGCGGAACGCTATAGCCTTATTGGGCCCCGTTCGCATCGCCTTTTCATTCGCCGTGCAAGCGTGCCTTGCGTGGCATCGACACCTGCCATGCGAAGGTGAGCGCCTTGCGTTTGGTCTGGTCCCGCTAGCTCATTGCCTCCTTAGAATTTTATGTTTGTTGAGCGACCCTCAACGTGCAATGGCTCGCCGAACGTAGGAAACAGAGGCAGCAGTATCGTTTAGTCGTCGAACAGGACCTAGACATCTTTGCGGTGCAAGAGACCAAAGTAGAGAGCGAGGGTCGGAACCGAATGTTATGGGGCGTCCTTTCACGACGCGATATGATGAATGTGTCAGACGCGCGGTAAGGACGTCGGCGGTGTCTTTGCTGACCGTACGCCAGAGTTCGGGCGAAACAGTTCAGGCTGAAATGACGTGTGACTAGGGACGTTTTGTTGTCTGTGATTTATTTATTTAGTCTTCTTTGGAATGGCAAATCATTTGCGTTTAGTTTTTAACTAGAGTAAAAAAGCGGCGGGTGTCTTTTTTTTTCTTAAATGTTAGGCAGTAATATTGTAACTGCAAGCGCCTGCTTATTTTGGTTGGCGACTTTAACTGCGTACGCTCCTCGCGTGACGAAACAAGTACTACGCCGCATAGTGATGCGAGTACTGTAAGCCTAGGCGACGCCGAGGAATGTTTGAGGAACGCGATAGACGTATTATTTATCCGCTTTCCAGGAGCAAGCCCCGCCCGTTTAGATCGAGCCTATGTTTCGCTGAGCTTTTGCCTTTTTGTTTCGAGTACCGTGTGCGACCTCTTCCATTTAGCAATAATTGTTTGGTCTCTTGTTGCCTGCGGAGTGAAAAATAAACTAGAAAATGTTCTAGCCGGAAGCTATGGAAGCGCAATTCCAAAAGTTTGGGGAACGACGTTTTTAAAGCCAGAGTTCAGGCTTCTCTAGGGGAAGTAGAAAATTTGTAAACTTTGAGTATGGGGCCAAGTTGGATGTGTCCAAGCAGGTAATTCAAATTATAGCTTTGGACAGAAGCGAGTGCGATTAAAAAGGAAGAAAGACGAAATGAAACTTTAGTGCGCAACACCTTGCAAATTCTGATTAAAGAAGAGGGCAGACGGTCGTACTTCAAAAGTTTAGATTTGTTTGTTGGAGGTCAAACTTGAGCTTATCGACCAAGAACGATATTGCGATGCGCTCGTCAGAGCGAGGGAAGGAAAGATAATAGCCGGGGAGACGCCCACAAAGCAAGCACTCGGCCTTGAAAGGCGTAACGTGCGTCGGAAAGAGATCGTTGAAATAGACTGTACCGGGACGGTCTAAATTGATCAGCCTGATATAGAGCGTGCCATTTTCGAGTATTAGAGCGCGCTCCTCGCGTACACCCCAGTTCCAGTGGAGCTATTTAAAACTGAATTTCCGTCTTTTATGCCTCGTCATGACGATGAAACGAAGGAATGGTTGGAAGCCCTAATTTCGGTGGAGGATGTTAGAATAGTTATCCAGATTTTAAACCCGGGAAAGTCCCCGGGTCCCTACGGGCTTAGTGCAGCCATCTGCAAGGCGTTGAAGAATAAGTGAAATAAATGTAAGGGCGAAAACGAGCTCGTGTACATTAAACAAGATTCAAAAACTCCGAGACTGCAGGTAGCGACCCTCACACTCAAAAGTCTCATACAATTTGAGACTCTTGACCAGTGTGTGTCGTTACCTGCAATCTCGGGGTTTTTGAATCACAAATAATGAGATCGGCCCTGTTCTATGGAGTGTTCTATGCAGTTCCTGTTCCATGCCATTTAATGAGGCTTTCGAACTTAACGTTCTACCGACATATTGCTTGACGTCACACACGTTTCTTATTCCTAACACGGAGGACGCCTGCTAGCTTCTATCAGGTCACATCGTACCGTCCCATTAGCCTTACAAATGTCGATTATCAAGTACTTATGACCATATTGTATAGAAGGCTGCAGTTCGTCATACAGAACTGTTGGAACCCCACCAGACGCGTTGGATAAGAGGGAGCACCGTTTTCACAAACATTCAAAAAGCGCGTAGCGTGCCAAAGTGTTGCGATGTAATGAATAGTGGCGTAGCAATGCATCAAATCGATCTCGAAAAAGCTTTTGATCGGGTGCTCCATGATGTTTTTAGCTGTTTTAGATCATGTGAAGGTCCGGTTTCGTTTTACGCGAGGGCGCGCGGATGGCTTATAACAGGTGTACACTAGTCTTACAGCTAATATGTCGGTAGGAAGTGGTATCAAAGTGCTACGATCTCTCCGCTGTTGCAATCGGCGACGGCGGTGGCGATGGGTGTCGGCGGCCTTGGTTCGTCGTCTCATGTTTTGCTGACGTGCGGTGCTCGTCGTCTCACATTTCACCGCCGAAATAACGTGGCTTCGAGGCGTTGAACCCGTCGAATGTCTGTCCTTCTTGGAACCCAAGCGAGATATCCAGTCAAGGTCTACCCAGCCGGCCTCGGACACTAACATTACGCCAGGATCTCGTCCAGTCTGCCCCAAGACACCTGGAAGGACGACGCCTTCGAAGAGGAGTGCTTTAACGCATGACGCCATCGAGGAAGATGATCTCTTCGGTGCGGAGTGCGTGGATGGGTGACTAACTCGTACAGAGGGTCCTTCCGAGGAGGCGTCGGTGACGATACTAGTGCACCGTCGCAATTGGTCGCCACCCGACTACATGGCAACCGAAAGACTTTAAGAGGAGCAGACTACCGACACTCAGCACTTCACCTAGCTCACCTAGATCAAGACTTATAGCTGCTGCTAGCAGCTGTATAGTCAGAGCTCATTGCTCTCCTGACGTGAAAATAAAGGAGAGTTGTAATTATCGTCATCGTCGCCTGCTGAAATTCCTGCCTGAATAACGTAGCAGCTTGGGCGAGTTGGTTGCTCATATTAACACACACCACAGCGCACTACTGCAAAAATACACTCACACCATACATTCACTCTGCACACGAAAAGAAAGAGGAAAAATCAGACGAACCACGCTGACTCGCCGCTGATTTTATATGCATTGCCTTCTTCTACGTCTGGAACTACCGAATTTTCTGAATCAAGCGCACCTATCTCCTAGACGCCAAGATCATGTGTTTTTGTTTTTTTCTGTCAGGTTCAAAGATGGTGTACTAATTCAGTTTTCATAATTTTTGACGATATGTTCGGCTGCAATAATTTTCCTTGTTAGTTGATTACCGTGCCTGCCTAAAACTGTACGACATGGCAGGTGAACCTTGCACATACAATCACGGCAGTGTATGCCTAGGTGGCCTGAGTTAGCGCTGGTGCTAATATTTTTGTGTTCTCGAGGCCTATCATTAAAGCATCGTCCAGTCTGACCTATGTACATTTTCCCGCACGAAAGGGGAAAAGAATTCAACACTTCCTCTGCACACTCGACGAAGCTCTTCTGATGTTTCTTGGTACAGCTTACCATTCGGTGGGAATAAGGTGAGTTCACTTGTTTGCACAGGTTGGAAAGCTTATCAGGAGCAAGAAATGAAAGCCGTTTACAACTCCCTGTAACGACGAATTAGAGGGCAGCTCTTGAGGAGGAGGGGAAGGCACGGGGGGGGGGGGGTCACGTGACCTCGGGAGGGGGGGGGGGTCACGTGACCTCGAGGGGTGGGGGCGGAGAAAATTTTCCGCTAAATTTAGGCGGGGAAAATTTTTCGCTAGATTGAGCGGGGAAAATTTTCCGCTAGATTTAGCGGGGAAAATTTTCCGCTAAATTTAGCGGGGAAATTTACCCATCATGCACCGCGCGGTTACGCCGACGGCGACGGCGACGCCGACGGCAACGGCGACGCCGACGGCGACGGCAACGGCGACGCCGACGGCGACGCCGACGCCGCTCAAGCCGGAAACAGGCGCCTAAGAGCTGCACTCTAAAAAGACGACGTCGATGTTGAACTTATTGGCGATTTTTTTTTATACCACGAGAGAACCTGTGTATGTAGGGCAGAACGACTGGCCTTGTGATTCTATCCCTGGCTCTTGGTGTGACATATGTTTCTTTATTTTTGGTTTTTAGGATGCTCTCTGCAATTGATGTTAATAAAGATATAGGGTATCCGGCAGATGTTAATTTTGAAATTTGCGCATCGATGTTCACTGAAATGGAGTGCTCGTAAGATTTTCGAAGCGAGTTGTTTAGACACAACTTTACGATACCTCTTTTTACCAGTTTAGAATGTGTTGAATTGAAAAGAACAATCGTGTTTTTCCCCCTTGGTCCGTATATATGATTGCGTCGGATTGGAACCTGAGATCTAAGAATCAATTAGATATTTCTTCCGGAAGCACATGATTAATATCGAATGGTTCCAGACAGTATTTGGAAGTTGAGAGAACGCTGGCCAGAGATTAAAAAATTGAGGATTTTGTGAATTTTTTTTTTTGACGTCAAGAATAAGTAAATAATCATCAACGTACCAAAATACCCTGGAAACTTTGGGAGAGTCAAGGCAATTGTTCAATAGTCTGTTTTGGTGAGGGAGGTAGAGATCACTTATAACTGGAGCTATGCACGACCGAATGCAAATACCTTTATTCATTAGGTAAGTGTTTTCTTCCCAGGTAATAAAGGTCGAGTGTACGTATTTATTACACTAAATAAGCTTAGATTATTTAGTGGCACTGCGCAGCTTCTCTCATGGCATCAAAAAAATCCCCAGTAAGTTTAACATCGACATCGTCTTCTCTGACTCTAATAAGCTTTAAAACCTGGGCAACCAAGTGAACTTACCTTATTTCCACCGAACGGTAAGCTGTGCCAAAACAAAAAATCAGAACAGCTTCGTCAGTACGCAGAGGAAGTGGTGTATTCGTTTCCCCTTCCGTGCGGGAAAATGTTCATAGAGCAGACTGGACGATGCCTTAATGATAGGCTCCGATATCACAAAAACAATAGCACCAGAGCTAACTCCGGTCAGCTGAGCCAAGGTGGAAGAAACACACTTAGGTGATGACTCTGGAACTTTTTATCAAACCGAACAGCCGCCATACATCTAGACAACCTTGTCTGAGATACGTTCCCACTAGGCAGTCAAGGCATTCCGCAAGGAGCCGTCCTCTCGTCATTACTCCTAAATCTGGCAATCATAGACATCCCCAAGAAACTTGTACAGATCCCACACCTCCAACACAGCCTCTATGCAGACGACATCACCCTCTGGACTAACGAGGGGAATGACGGCCACATAGAAGAAGCGCTGCAGGGAGGCATAGAGGTGGTGGTGGGGGAGGAGAGGAGAGCGGGCCTGGCCTGCTCTCCAGCTAAGTCTGAGATACTCGTCATTCCACCGAATCAGAAAAAACAACGCCCCTCCAACATCAAACTCCACATTGACAGGAGAGAGATCCCAGAGGTCCCTGCCCTTAAAGTCCTTGGGCTACAGATACAATCCACCAGACTCAATCACAACTTTCTCCAGACCATAGAAAGGAACGTAAACCAAACTATAGGTCTGGTCAAGAGAGTCACCAACAAACACGCAGGCCTGACTGAGCAGAACAGGGTCCGCCTGCTCCAAGCCTTCGTCGTGAGCAGAATATATTAAAGCAACTAAAACTGTTGAATAATGTTAGTAGCCCTCATAGCAGTTAGGGGAAACGAACGTTTATACAGGGAAAATTTTCATGGCCTTTCCTTTCCGAAGAAGTAAACTACACGTGACCGAACACTCATTCTCCGCTGAAATATAGCGCCAGTGCTTTGAACCAAATGACAAATGTTCAGAAGTAACCACGATATTACTAAAAAAGTTACGAGATTTTCAAAACATTTCAGTGAAAAACGGCGACCAACAGATCCCTCGAACAAATGGAGCTGAATGACCCCAGTTACCTAAAACGGGCCACATTTTCCCCTTGAAAGTTTCAAAAAATCAATTATCACTTTTGAAAGAGATAGCGGCTAGTTCTAAAACTTTGGCTTCTGGTTCTAATTGCTGGTGTTACATTTGGACGAAGAATGAGTCTTCTGGGGCACTTAGTGTAGTTCCGCGGAGAACAAAGCCCTATAAATATGTTTGGGGGGCATGCAACATAATATTACATTGGCGTCTACAGTAAGAAGAATGAAACACTCACTCCACGGGCTGTGAAATTCGAAGAGCTCTTGTCGAAGATGTACTGCGAAAATTCAAGGTCCTTTACTACCAGCATCGGCACGTCACCATTGTAAAAACTGGGAAATGAGAAGCAAAAACAATACTTAAAAAAAAGCGATTTAGGCCAGAATAATTGATGGCTTAACACCATAATAGCAAGTCGCGAGTCGTACTGATTTTGAAATTTATCATTATAAATAAAGAGCTTTTCAATTCAATCAATTTTTCTTTTAAGCACCCTTCTCCTTTTTACAATCACAATTTATTTAAAGGTGTTCGGGGAAATATCTTTCCACCGGCTACCGAGAACTATATTGAGCGGTTAATGTAAGTGTTGTTTTCACATTCAGCGTCAATAATCGTTCTTGGGGCATATTCGAAAATATCGACTCTCATATTAAGGACTTATGCTTGAACGATCCGAGTACCTTACCCAAATACGTCACCATACTGTTTGCACCATTTATCGAGAGCCTGGAACAAACTCTGCAAAAATTACAAAAGAAACAGAAAACACTAAAAATAAACTATGACAACTTAAGGACGCGTTTTTTCTTTAATTACACGAGGAAAGACTGGCTTACGAGCAATAACGCAGCTAGCTCGACTGCGTGTAACGTTACAAAATATCGCGGGGAATTCTACAGCCTTTAAAATCAGTCCAATGCCACGTGTCACCTGACGTTTGAGAGCGGTGTATGGACGCAGAGGGCGCCTAGTCACGTGGTGCGTTCAGAGCGCTGGACTGACTGAGATGACTCGTAGGGTTCACTGCGGTCCGTCGTAGGATTAAACGAAGTGTACCAACTCTAGCCCGCAAGTATATTTTACAAGACGCCAGGGTCTTGGCTTTCCCTTATGACTAACAAAGAATCAACCAGTTTGACGGAACATTTATAGCCGAAACCAGCGTTCTGGTCAGAACCCGCGCACTGAGCTAAGATACTTTGATTAGAAGAATATTGGTATTTGTCACGCAGTTAAAACCGGAGATAACGGAAATTAAAAATAACAACAAGACAACAACGCATCTCAATTGATACGTGTTGTTGTCCTTTCTCTATTTCCGTCGTCTCCGGTTCTAAGATTGCGTAATCTAAACCATCTCGCCTATTTATTAACATTATCCTTATTTGTGTTTGTGCTTTGGCTGACATCGCATTTTTGAGCAAATACAGGTTGCAGGCAGATAGGTGGCCATGTTAACGCACTTCAACATGTGAAGCTAAAACTCATGGCAGAGGCCACAATTGTATGGTACTCATTAGAAGTGCTCAAAATACTTGTAATCGATTGCTTTTTCGAGTAATTTGGTAACTATTTGATTGTTTCTATTGCGTAGAAATCACAACATTAACTTATTCACTTTTAGAAGTTATAGCATTACTTGTAACCATTACTGCTGTTAACCCCCCGCCCCCTCGGTTTCACCGTTTACGATTGCTTGATATGTCCGCGTTATCAGCTTCTAAATCTTGCGAACAACGAAGAATAAAACTATTCTTACTGAGCTGTACGAAAGAAGTGCAGGCTCTTTGTCGGGTCCGTTGATATGGTGGCTGGTTCGGTTTCAACCTGGCACTCTGAAGTCTGACTTCTCGACAAAAGCCTTTCGGTACAAAGGTTGATGGTTAATGTGACATTTAAGTCTTTATTCACACTAAAAACTGTTCTTGCCTTCACAAAAAAAAAAAAAACGATTAAATACGGCTGAACGCGTTTCTACACTCTTGTGCCCCGAATCCCAAGATATCCAACACCAGATAAAGTCACACCTAAGGCGTGACAGAGACGTTCGGCTTTCCACGAGAATGCATCAATTTCCGAATTTAGCTTTTGAGTTTTTTTCTGTGTAAAGTTCCGTGGGCGTAGAACAAGCGAGCTCGAACTTTACTTTGAGTGACACAGCTACATCCGGTTTGCTCTCTTTAGCTACTGTGACCTTAACAGAGCTTCCAAAACATCGTTTTTTTTTTGTATTTCTCCACTGGGACTTACTTTTTGCCCCCAAGTTCGTACAAATAAGGTTTTCCGCTCCCCTTCTTAATCACTCCCTTTATGTCCAGCAGTTTTTCTACAACGGAATTCTCGAATGAAGACTCCGACAAGGGGTTTGTTTAACGAAAGTGGTAGATCGATAAAATGAGTAATTTTTCGTCCGGCGATTGTATTTCAATATTAGACAGTACAAAAGGCCTGTTTTCAAACCGGCAGACAAATCTGCCGTTTTGAAAGTCTGAAGTAACCGGAAAAGTAACGGTTACTTTTGCAAGTGATGTAGTGTTCCTTTCAGCTCTCGAGTAATTAAGTAGTTTAATTGAATACTCTTTAACCGAGAGTAATTATCATCTGTAATTGATCACTATTTTAGTAACGTGTACAGGACTCTGGCATAACCCAGGGGTCCTGGGTTCAATCCTCACCCCTGTTCGTTTCGATCTGGATGACCATCTTACCGGCGTGCGGTGGTGTATCCCTAGCACGTCATGCACGTTAGAGAACACGGTCTCTGGGTGGTACTGGATGTGCTACATTTCTCATCTGCAGCTGAGACTTTAGACTTCCATGAGGACTCACTAACTTCCTGTTGCCTAGACAATCCTGAGGCATTTACTTCTAAAGCGATGAATCTCCTCATTACAATGTACCCAGCTAGTACATCAGAAAAATACCTAACATTGGCGAAAGCCTGGCGATCCCAGAGGCCCCTGTTGGTCCTAACACTGTTTGGGTCCGAGGCATCAGTGGCAAAGTACTTGGGGTTTTTCACTGGCTTACCACATAATTGGCAAGGTGCAAGACTTGAGCCGATGAACCGAAGAACCAGCAGCGAAACCTAAACATGTCACTTGTGTGGCAGTTTCGGCCAAAGGTTGCCGCATTTAGAAACGAACAACCAGAAGTGCAGACTAACTCTGGCCCTTGTTTGGTGATTTAGGCCCAAGGACACCAGATTCCAGCTAAACTACCAGCAGTGAGGCCTAACTTTGGCTATCGTTTGACGAATTAAAGCTCAGATGCCCAGACACTGGCCAAAAAGGGTCAAGTTTCGCTCTACCTTGGCTTCTTCTAATGTTAAGGCCCTAAATTTAGAGAAAACAAAAATTTGGCCCAAAGAGTTACGTTATCTGGGTAGTGGTAGCCTCTCAGAATGTTGTGCAGAAAACAAAGGTGTGTTCGTGTTCATGTTCAGGGCGCGAAACAACTCACTTTTTCGTGGTATTCCCGGAGATTTCCCCAAATCAAGTTTGGACTAGGACCCGGAATTCCGAGATCCCTGAAGTAGCAGAACGTCCTCCGTCGCCCTCTACTACCAAAACACCCAACCACTTCGTTTATACTTATAAAACGCGTCAAACGCCAAAGTTATTAATTTAATTCATCTGACATGAGTAGGTCAAGTGTTAGGTGAGTAATACTTTAAAATGCACCTAGGAACATTAATGTAAAGTAAACGGTCTGTAAGCCATATACGAAACATGATGTTGAGAATCAGGAACGCACATATAATTTGAACGCCTAAATATGTACTTATATTTTTACTACACATGTCTTCACATAAAAAAAAAACACGTTTTGCGCATTACTCATGTTTAGCACGAAGTGGTTCCTACAATAATTGCTTGCTAAAGGAAGAAACGCTGTTTTTTCGCGTTTCAAGCGTATGCCTCTAGATAAAGCAATATAAAGCTATTTCAAGATGCACTTACATACGTCTTCGTTTAACAAACAAGGAGGAGAATCGGTAACGTTCTACGTGGAGCCGGGCATTCATTTTACTAAAGTCATGGAGGTAAATCCAAGTATGTAGCGGGAATAAACTACTCAACCCAGCTCCTCCCCCCCCAAGAGCAGTCTTCTTTACTTCCGCTTAACTTCATCACCATCATCATCATCATCATCATCATCATCATCATCATCATTATAATGCCTTTCTTTGTGCCAATCAACAACCAACAAAGGTCTACAATGTGGCACAGTGAAAAATTGCACAGCTGTAAAACATGCTCAACTGATAAAATTAGCATGCAAAACACGAAAGTACATTATTAGCGACAGAAAATAAACTGAGATTTACGTAGCTATCAAAAATATCAAAATTTTCATGCCCAAGATTGTTTTCACTTGTCTGCATTCTTGTTGTTGGTGATATCATCTGTTGATTGTGGGGATAAAAAGTGAGAGCTCCTATTTGAGCGTGTCGGTACGTTCAAATTCACTGCGAACAAAAGTGTTGAGTCAATATCCCCGTGAACTTTTTTATTCAAGAAGGCTACATCGCGCGATAATTTTCTGAGGGATAGACACTGTAGGCCAAATTTGTTTAAATGCTCACACTTGTCAGGAATAAATAACTTTTTAACAAGAGACCAATAAATGCTGAACTTAGCCTACCACATTTGCGATCCATTTTTTTTGTACAATTTGTGACAATGCGATTTTTTATGCAATATATTAGATCTTTTGAATACCACGAAGGACACTTTCTAGGTTTCAATGATTGTTTTGGAATAAATTTTTCCCTTCCATTTCTCACTACCGTCGTAAACGATTTCGCCGCTGAGTCGACTGAATCGTCCTTTAAAATGGAGGACCAGTCGTAATTTTTAACATTCCTATAAAGACCAAAATAATCGCCTGTGTTGAAAGAGTAATACGTCTGCTTTGTGCGAGCTGCAGATTTCAACGAATTATGGGAAGCAACAATAAACGGTGGGTGAAAAGCGTCAACGTTAACAAGTGAAACATCGGCACATTTGAAAGAAAAAGATCAAGGGCGTTCCCATCGCTGTTATCAAACCCGTTTAATCGACTAAGGCCATTAAAGTGCATACAATTCAAAATGGAAGACGATTTGCTTGCTGTTATACTTCTTTGACTAGTAACAAATCCTGACTGCCAGTTGGCACCAGGTAGGTTAAAATCACCATAAATGTGCACCCTGAACTTTGAAAAGTCAATTTCTTTTTCCAATGTATCAAAGTGTTCATTAAAAGTACGACTATCCGATAGGGCAGGGAATTAATAATTCCCAATCAGGTAGTTACAACCATCATTTGAAAGCAATTCTATCCAAACGCATTCTGGGTAGGTTTCAAGGTCGCGTCTGCGATGCGAGGTAACTGACTGATTTACGGCGATTAATACACCACCTCCGAATTTCTGGCGATTTAAAGCATAGTCACAGCCACGATGGTGAACGGGATAAGAATAATTCATCACGCTTAAGACGCGAGGGGCGTGTCATGTTGCTAAATAATAATAATAATAATAATATATATTTATTCACAGGAAATATATACAAAAACAGTGATCTGGCCCACAAAAGCAGGGGTATGCTTGTGTGTGGGGCCAGGCAAACGACGGAACGCATCGACATGAGGAAATCGGAATCAAATTGCACAACAGAAAAAAAGGCACTTAGAAGTTATGCAGTTAGACATATTACAATTAATTCATTAAAGAATGACACCAGGTTTTAAGTTTGAGTTTTATTTTTTTTAAGGATGTCATAGCTATTAAAAATTGAGGAAGTCTATTAAATAATGTTGGAATATAATGATTTCTTGTTCTTTTTCCGTAGTGGGTGTATACTTTCGGGACAACATATCTTTCTGTATGTCTTAAGACTCTGGTTTTGGCCACTTTATTCTTAAAAGCCTTATTAAAAAAGTTTTGCGTGATTGTAGCAAAGATATGAAATTTTTCAAAAAATAAAATACCCAGCTTTGCCACGTTTTCCTCCATTTCTAATGTTTCGTACCCAGTTCCATAGGTGATATGGTTCACAATCTGTTTTAATACCCGATCTATCGCAGTCATTTTAGAACGAGAACAATGACCATATACAGTGATACCGTAACGCAACGTCGATTCTACTAGTGATCTGAAAACTAACAATCTTATTCTTAAAGAGCAAACTGCATTTTATCGCTCTGCAAGTAATTAGATAAAAGAATGGACCGATAAGACCCCGAAGAACAAATCACGAAGCATGGAGTGTGAACAGAATGCACAGCGCAAGTTCGTCTGTTTCTTAAACACTGGTTGCGATGATATTATCACGCCGAGCTCTTATTGGCCGATTGAAAAAAAAAAAAAAATAGTGGGTAAACCTCAAGGCACCTAGCATTGAGGTCTACCCACTATCATTTCAATCAAAGCCAATCAGAGCTCGGTGTCGTTCTGACGTCACCGCAACTCCTGCGCAAGTAGCAGACAACTTGCTCTCGGTGTAAGCCACGTCCTACGTTTCTTAAGTTGGTGGTGGCTACGTGACTGTGCAAATAATGGTTAGAATCGAAGAGTACTGCGTCACTCGTGACGTTCATAGTGCAAACCGAAACTCCACGGCAACCGGCTTTCTGAAGAGTGTCAAAGTTGGAAACAAACATGCGCGATTTCATTCGAACCGAAATTCGCACATCACTACTCGGAACAAATGAAGAAGAAAAAAAAAGAAAAACTTAGAAGTCGCAAATATCTATTTGTGAAAAAAAAAAAAAATCCTACAATCGGTGCGAACAATTCCTGCGAACAAATAATTCTTATTCAATAAAAAAAAATGGTGCTTGTCCACTTTCTTGCACAGAAGTTGGAAGAGACAATCGCTACAACCTACCGGGACTGCGTGGCGACTGACGAGGCTAAGAATACGTTTAGAGTTGAATCAACACTCTGCGCTGTAAGATGGAGCCTGACGTTTTACTTGTTTACGTGCTGCTCATATCACACAACAATTTTGTTTTAATGTCTCAAAAATATTTGCAGCTTTGTCGTATGCCAAGCTTCCTCCGTAGAATGAAGCGATCGACACTCCGCACTGCCTTGTCGGAAACTAGACGCACCGGATTTGTTAGGGTTCATGCTTGTGAATTTCTACGAGAACTTACCTTAAAATCTTGATTACGAGAAGAATCAAGACCGTAAAAACGAGCATCACAGCCAGGTAGAGAATGTTCCGGTTTTCCTCCTGCAGCTGCGTCAGAGTACGTGAAACTTAACGCTCTGTTATGATTCAGTATGAGTCCCGTGAACACAACGCACGGTTGATGAAGACGAAGTCTCGTTTTTGTGACGTATTTGGGAGCCCTTCCGCTGATGTAAGAATGGAGCGCATCATGCGAAGATATTCTGGAACGATTCCAGAAGGTAGCAAACGACACGAGGCGAACGCTGATAATCTTGGACCTAAACTTGGAGCTGCGTCCTGACCGTATAACGCGAACCAAGGCGCACGAGGAAAGAGTACAACGAGGTTATTCCTACTCGCATACTGAGCCTCGTGCCACGTATACATTTCTCCAAGCTGCCAGGAAATCGGCATGCCTCGTTCATTAAAAAGCGCCAGTGTTACAAGAGGTATTTTTGGTGTCGACCCCCCCCCCCCCCCCTCCGTTTTTATTTTTTCTTTCCACCTATGGGTTGAGTTATTAGGCCAAAGGTTATTTTTATTATAAAGGGTGGTGTTGTCCTTGTAAACGTACAGGATTCGACCATGGTTGGCACGCGCACTAACCACCACTTCTAGCATTCGAATTCCAAACGTGCATGTGCTGAAGTTGGGCACTTGAACGTTCTTTTGCCAAAATTTTATGACTATTATCTAGAGGTCAACGCAGGAATGGGGAAAGTTTAAATATAAAATGAAGTTAAAAAAAAGGCAGAAGCGCATATTCTTTGCCTTTTACTGACTTATTCATCATCGGCGCACTGATTCCCGGGCTCGCTCTTGTAGTCAGTAGCAGGTTAAGAACTCTGTAGACGCTCCGTTCACAGACTTAACGCCGCCGCTTTAAGTACCACCTCTACCGAGAAAGCAGCGCGTTTTGATCCGCGACATGGTGATCATTCCGGTCTAATGAAATATTATTTTTTCCCAAAATATGTCAATTCTATCTTAATTATGAAACGTTCTGTAATAATATTGATATTTCGCTTTCCTTAGCCTGCTGGTTATCTCATTGCGACACTTTTAATCATTCGAAACACATCAAAATCTCTAGTGCTTAAAAAGCGTGCATAGAGCTTGTTTCATTTAGTTATCACACTTAGTTATCACTCATGGTACAAATCGTACGCTTCATCAGCCGACTTCTTTGAGGGCACCAAATTCCAGTTTGTAGATACCACACACTGTCAGAACATTCCTTGTGTTTGAACGTTAACGACTGGAGAATAGTATATGGTATCATGAATAGGGTTTTTCTAACTTATCTAAATCAGCAAGAATAAATTGAAAGATAGTCACTGATACCAGAACACACTACACCAGCAGAGAGCCGAGTCCGAGTTACGTTACTGAAAAACAAGTCCGGTAACGTTTCACTGACTGAAGTAACGCCAGTAGGCAGGCACGTAACCAGGATTTTGTTTTGGGGGGGGGCCCGCCCATGACAAAATGGTGTATGAGGGGGAGGGGGGAGAGGAGGTCCCAGAAAACTGAAAGATTTCGGGGGGGGGGGGCGGGCCCCATGGGCCTCCCCCCTGGATACGTGCCTGCCAGTAGGACAAGTGATCGCATTAAAGAGACCAAAAGTAGAAACTCCAACTTGACGACAAGAAACAAAATTTTTATCGATATTGGAATCGCAACCTAAAATTATTTTATTATCGTTGTCACCATCAAATTGAAACACAGGTTCAATAAGACGAAAGAAGACAGATAATTCACCATGCTCTTCTCCCAAGCAATTCACCACATGTTGTCTATACATTACAGCAACCATAATGCTACCGTGCTTCACACATAGAGCTTCATAATCCTCTGTCACGATAGAATACTTTGTAGTGAATATCTGGTTCAAACAGAATGCGAACCGTGTCGAAACTTCGAGCCAGTAGCGTACCAATTTGATTTTGAGTGGAGGGGCAAACCAGAAACCCCCCCCCCCCCCCCGGGGGTGCTTTTGGAATCTCTTGGGCGCCGCGGGTCAGTCTTTGTACTGCCCAGTGGTGGTTGTTTCAGGGGGGGGGGGGAGCAAAACATATGCCTTGCCCCCCCCCCGCTCTGAGAACTGGGGGGGGGGGGGGGGCAAGCGCCGCCCTTGCCCCCCCCCCCCCCCCGCCCCAGTTAATACGCCCATGCTTCGAGCCCACTATCACCACAGTCTCCAAGCTTGGGTTGTGCTTGGCGAGGTTAAAACACATCGGAGTTGGACGCACACTCTCGCAGCGTCCTACTCCGATGCGATGTTTGAACCTCGCCAAGCACAACTGAAGCTTGGAAGCTGCGCATGTAGTAGGCTCAAAGTTCTGTCACTGTTCGCATTTCATTCCAACCCGATGTTACATAGCTACTCCACCACCGCACCGAGAGGAACAATTAAAAAGCATATTTCATAACTATCGAAGCTCTAAGTATGAAATTCATGACTGTACCATGCTTCGCTTAGCATAATCACATAAAAAGTAAATCCAGAACAACCAAGAAGGATACCAATCTCGTCACTTTTGTTTTACGCCGACCTCACATTTAAGTGAAAAACATAAAGTGGTTCATTTGTTTTATCATTGAACAACTTTATCACATCTGAAGGGAACGCAAAGTTCTGTGATGGTAATGTTCACAAAAAATTAAAAAAAGAACTCCTAGCCCTTTTCTTCTACAGCTTGTTGAAGACCGACATACGGAACCATTTTCCGCAAGGTAGGAAAATGTAACATTAAAAAAGAGCGTGTTGGTAAATATACTTAAAGAATCGGAAAGAATAAACACAAATTCGGGACGAAAACAGACGCATACAACTCTTTCAACTCTCAACGACATTTATTTCCTCTCCGTTCAAACGACGGTCTTCGAGCACGTTCAGGGGAGAGAGCAGAGAAGGAAAGGGGGGGGGGGGGGGTTGAAGGAGGAGGAGGGGAAAAAAACGGGTTGTTCGCGGCCTTCCCTCAAGGCCTCTTGTCCCTTCCGCCCAGTTCGGGACGGAGGAATTTCATCTCCCTGTCGGAAAGGGCCAGAGAAGCCGAAGCAACGTTAGTGATTGAGCTCTTAATTGCGTACGACTCGGCGACCTCCTTGCCAAATCTCTGCCGGTGTCCTCCCAATACGCGCGTACCTTCGTATCTGGGCGAACATCCGCCGCACGTCTTACGGTGTGCGACTATTGGATGCATGGAGTCGTCGGGGGGTTCGCTCACCTCCCGCGAGTGTTCCCTCAGGCGGTCATTTAGGCACCTGCCGGTCTGCCCTATATACTCCCCCCCCCCCACACGAAAAAGGGATGGAATAGACTACCTCCTTCTTACACTTAACAAACTGCTGTCCGTGCTTTTTGTTGCATTGGGTCGCGGAGGGTGGGTTATTCACCATTCTGCACATTTGTTGAAGCCTTTGCTTGAAGCTAAACACTACCCCTACCTCGAAGCGAGAGACGAGTCCCTTAAGGCGGTGCGCGGTGTTGTGCGAGTAGGGGATAACTGCAAAACGTTTTTTGCGAGGAACAGGAGCGGCTGGCGGTGCCCGGGAGGCGGTGATCAGCCTCTTTAGGGTATTTGCCACTAAGTCCTCGGGTACCCGGCCCTCCTTAGCCTCTCTGTCTGGAGAAGCACGCTGTGCGAACTAGCAATGTTCTCTTTGCACATAGAAGACATGTTCTACAGTCTAGACAACAAATTTCTACTCGAGTCCGTGAACAACGCCATTCACGAACATGGAGCCTGCAAATTTCAGAATTCGTCGGGAATACCTGTTAGCGGTTTCATTTCTCTCCTCGACTTATATCTTCGCTCGACATTGGTGGAGTACGAGGGTAACGTTTACATTCAGAGGACCGGCGTATGCATAGGCTCGTGTCTGGCCCCTGTTTTGAGCGAAATTTTCCTGATGTACGTGGACCGGGCCATTAAGAGCCGAATGGAGGAGACCGCACCGGAGAGCCGGGTGTTCCGGTATGTAGATGATTATCTGATCGTGCACTCAAAGCAGACCCCTCCCGAATCTGTCATTGAGGCCTTCACTTCGAGCCCCACCGGCCTCTCCTTCAAGAGAGAAGACCCGTCTGAAGACGGTCTTCAATACTTGGACCTGCACCTGAAGATACGCCCCGATGGGATGTGCTGGGAATTCAGACAGCGCACACAAAAGCCGGTCCTGCCCTTCACGAGTGCCCACTCCAAAGCAGTTAAACGGGGTCTCGTGAAATCACTCCTAAAATCCTCTGGAACCAGGTCGTGCCCCCATCTCACCGCGCACAGCGTGCTTCTCCAGACAGAGAGGCTAAGGAGGGCCGGGTACCCCGAGGACTTAGTGGCAAATACCCTAAAGAGGCTGATCACCGCCTCCCGGGCACCGCCAGCCGCTCCTGTTCCTCGCAAAAAACGTTTTGCAGTTATCCCCTACTCGCACAACACCGCGCACCGCCTTAAGGGACTCGCCTCTCGCTTCGAGGTAGGGGTAGTGTTTAGCTTCAAGCAAAGGCTTCAACAAATGTGCAGAATGGTGAATAACCCACCCTCCGCGACCCAATGCAACAAAAAGCACGGACAGCAGTTTGTTAAGTGTAAGAAGGAGGTAGTCTATTCCATCCCTTTTTCGTGTGGGGGGGGGGGGAGTATATAGGGCAGACCGGCAGGTGCCTAAATGACCGCCTGAGGGAACACTCGCGGGAGGTGAGCGAACCCCCCGACGACTCCATGCATCCAATAGTCGCACACCGTAAGACGTGCGGCGGATGTTCGCCCAGATACGAAGGTACGCGCGTATTGGGAGGACACCGGCAGAGATTTGGCAAGGAGGTCGCCGAGTCGTACGCAATTAAGAGCTCAATCACTAACGTTGCTTCGGCTTCTCTGGCCCTTTCCGACAGGGAGATGAAATTCCTCCGTCCCGAACTGGGCGGAAGGGACAAGAGGCCTTGAGGGAAGGCCGCAAACAACCCGTTTTTTTCCCCCTCCTCCTCCTTCAACCCCCCCCCCCCTTTCCTTCTCTGCTCTCTCCCCTGAACGTGCTCGAAGGCCGTCGTTTGAACGGAGACGAAATAAATGTCGTTGAGAGTTGAAAGACTTGTATGCGTCTGTTTTCGTCCCGAATTTGTGTTTATTCTTTCCGATTCTTTAAGGAAAATGTCCCTCACGCCCCTCATCTTCTCACCCTCTCACGAACGTCACGTGATGGCAGGGGTTTCTTTCCTGTCGGCTTTTCCTGTAGGGATAATCCTCGAAAAGCGCGAAATGAGCGGCTAGCTGCGAGCGCGGCAATGACTTTCAGACTCCCAGGTGTCTTCCCCTCGTTGACGCGGGCACGCTCCATCCGCGAAACCGAGGAAGTCAGCGCGACCGAACGCTTTTTTCCATGAGCTGCAGGCCCGAGGCCGCTCGGTCGGTGGAGATCGAGGGGCCGTGAAATGCTGGTGTCGTTACAGCAGCCACCCTCTGGCATTGCGCGGCTGCTGGAACCATTCCCGTGTCTTCACAAGGATTGGCTTGCGTAAAAAAGGGTTCAGATCATCGATAATGCATTTCTTTCCGAAACATATAAATCAGGTTGCTTTCCATAACCCCTTCACTACTGTTCGAAACATATACCTCCTCTCGTATGCTGTTCATCCCATTTTGCACTATTTTGCGTATTTATTCTTCCTTACCTCTGCTTATGACTGTTTTATAAGTTGATAAAGGCCTTTAAATATTGGCGCCGGCTTGCGCGATCAACGCTGTACCGGATTTATCCAATATTGGACAAGATTGGCGTTAGGATGGTGGAGGAAGCAACCCAAAATTCTGACTTCTAATGAAGACGGCGCAGTCGTAAGATAGGTCTTTGCTTCTCCCGCCTCTACAGCGCCCCATCGTTCGCACTATCACAACTTCTCAGTATCCTAGCTGTATACCACATTTTACTCATAGTTGTGGCCCTACTGGCTTTCCCGTTATGAGCGAGACGACTTTTTAATGACCGGAAACTCTCCTGAGTGAGAATAAATATTATCACCTTCCCAGAACAACCACTCTTTTCTCTACCCTCCCCCCCACCCTTTTCCCGAGCTGGGGAGATATTAGGCCACTCCAGGAACCAGCCTGCACACAGGGCTTTTTGGCTACTCATTCTCAACACATGCGAACTTGGAAGTAAAGACATCGCATGAACGACGCCCAGTTTATTCGCAACCTAAATAGTGTGGCTCTACTGCTGGGACCCAATCAATTTCATCATCAATCACCATTTGTAATGATTTCATGGTGAAAGTATGTTCGTCGTGATGCCACAGAAGTTATAGATTCAAAGGGAGAAATAGGTCCTCGTATTTATTTTGCGGAAATACTCGCTCCTGTGACGCTCTAGTGCAGGGGTCTCAAACACGCGGCCCACGGGCCGCATACGGCCCGTGACTCGCTGGGACGCGGCCCGCGGGTAGCCGGCTACGAGTCCCGGTTCGCATGTCTCGAGCGCTAGAAAGGGCATACACCATTGTGATCTCATCTCGTCGATTCATTTTCTCTCGAAAAGTAGCTCTGCCCTTTTCACCTATTCACATAGCTTATACTTATCTGTGTTCATTTGCCCTTTGTTTCGCTCTATTTTTTGCTTCCCGGCTTTTTTTAAATGTAAAACAATTTCAAGGCTGCAGGCGCGAGCTATTCGTTGAAGGATGCATCTCGGCTGCGCGAACTCGATCAGCAGGAGCAACTGACAAAGATAAAGCTACGATCTCGGGATCCTCGGCTTAAACAAATATCACCATTAAAAGAGAAGTATGGGTGTTGTAATAGAAATCGTAAGGAAGGCAAGAACTTTCAAATAACTGATTGTTTTTAGAGACATGTTGAGCTTGGCTAATTCCTGAGTGAATTGAGCAACGGAAAATACACTTTCTCTCTTGTTCTATTAAAAATGCGAGCACGTTGGAGGCGCGGTGTCATTTTAATGCTTGTTATCTCATCAGGTCAGGACCCACAATCAAACGTAAAAACAGCACTGGCAAAACAGAGTTTATAAAAAGCTTAGAGCACGAGGTGTCTTCTCTTTTAAATCTTTTGACCCCCCCCCCCCCCCGCGTCTAACTTTGGCCCCCGGCCTTCCCAGTGTCGGCTATCTGGCCCCCATGCTCAAATGAGTTTGAGACCACTGCTCTAGTGCGTAAAGTCAAAGCGCCCGAGGCAGTGTGTGATACTTTACAAGTGTCGTTGACGATGAAATATTTCTGGGAAGTGCATAAAATTTTTTACACCATAGCACCCTAAACAAAAACATATCTAAACACAACAAAATGTCGGAATCGCAAAAAAAAAAATATATATATATATATATCAGCCTGCGAAAATTGTTTTCTCCCCCCCCCCCCCCCCCCCCCCCATTTTCTCCATTTTTTTTTCCGCGCCCCTACAAAGATTAGCGGCCGAGCAACGAATTTCCACCAAAAACCTCGCTTCTTGGAGAAAGGACCCTAGGGTATATGGTAGTGAATCTGTCAGGGAGTTCGTAGAAATAATAGGTGACCATTGAATCTAGCCTTCAGCACAAATCATGCTCGGGATATTTCCATTTTCCTCCCACGCGATCAGAAGGCGAGACCCTGGGGGTAAATCATGTGCACTAACATGCTGCTTCTAAGAGAAAGTACCAGATTTATAGGTCATGTTAATTTAGATGCAAATAGTTTAATGACTGTGCACAAACATTTGCGGTCTGGAGAATGGCATGGAAGCATGAAAGAAAGCAGCTTGCTGGAAAAAGAAGTCTCTATTGCATTGCACTGATGTAAAAAAATATTACGTATTTTTTTGTCTTATTTCTCTGCGAAAATAAAAACAGCGTTTAGAAACCGAATACTGTGCGTTTTGAGGCGCCGAAAGGACATAAAAAACTGGGACAACCTGAACAATACGAGGCGCCTTGCGTCACGTAGCTTGCCCTGGTTTCTTGTTTTTCTGGAGCCTTTCAAAAGGGGTATGAAAAATTATAAACCGACTGACCCGACTTACCACATTAGAGCAGTTCATTTTCATTACGACAGGCTCTCTTCAAGCGTCTTGCATAGTTCAGCTTGTACTGGTCCGTTTTTATTTTCGGTTCCTTTCAAAAAGTGAGCTCTAAGCTTCTGGACCAACCTACACATTCATAATTTGCGGAAGCGGAGAAGTGGAAATGTGACAAAAGGAAAGATTCGCCCGCGTTATATGAGGCCTATAGAAAAGCGGAGCGGATAGAAGGAGCCGAAATCTTCTTCAAGAAACACACAATCTTCTCTGCAATTCTGTCTAACAATTTGATATTAAGGTATACTTGGACGCCGGCATTATTGGTTCAGGAATCAAGCGAAACTTTGTATTGGATCATTATACGTCTCCGTCCACTCCCATTCGATGATTATCATGTTTTTGTCTCCGTACACGGGGTGATTTTCAGCGGTTTGTTTTTAATCTGACTGCCCGCCAGAGCGCGAGCCAGAACGCACTACGGCTGCGGGCCGTTGCGCTCTTCTCCTTCTTCTGCGTATCAATAAACAATCAAAGACTCGGGCGGAGCCGTCAATAGTGCTGGTGTCGGGAACCAGTAAGTCTGACCCTTGAAATACAGGCATGACACAAAACCCAGAGGCGTCTCGTTCACCCACATAGGTTCTTCCCCGCATTTATAAATGAATAATGCCGGTGTCCAACTATACCTTCACATGAAACTGTTAGACAGAATTATAGAGAAAACTGTGTTTTTCTTGTAATCACGTTAAACTCTCCGTGCATTGGCTCAACGTTTATAGACAAGAGGGCGCTGCGGTCAAATGCTCAAATGCGTATATAACCACGTTCCATACCACACATTCTCTTTCTGACATGGACCGTTGACTTAAGCGGTGGAGATACGTTCCCACGGCTTCTAGCGGATCCAAGCTGATCCGCTAGAAGAACCACTGGCTCTGCATTTCACCGACCATAAAGCAGTAATAATGAAGTCGAAACGCAACCCGGAACTCAGCACTACCTATGAGCAATAAAAAAAATCAGCACCATCAGCACTAGCTATGAACAATAAAATCAGAATCATCAGCACCACCAGAGGTTCGCCCCAATCAACATCATTCACCACGTGGAGATGTTGTGATTTTTCTTTTCAGTTTAATGCACGGAGATTGCAAAAAAAAAAAATTTTTACATACTGCAACCCCGTTGGGGCTATTGCAGGAGTATGTGTGTGTGTGTGTGGGGGGGGGGGATCACAATTCAATATTTTATAAGACAAAAAAAACCTAAAACATCGTAAAATAAGATCAACCACTGTCAACCGTACGCAGAAACTCGTCTGGAGGTAATGAACGGATGCTCCTGGGTAGCAGATTCCAATGTTCACTTGATCTAGGGAAACAGAATGGAATTTAAACATGTCAGTACTTGCAGAAAACGGTGAGACGTTTAGGTCATGGTGGCTCTTTGTTGATGACGCTATGTGAAACCTTATTATGTGTCTAATGAGGTGAGACGTGGCGAGTTAACCAAACCATATAGAACTTTGAGGCTCTCAGTGTGAGGTCTATTGGAAAGAGGACTTAAGCTTAGAGCAGAAAGGTTAGAGGATGGGGAAAAATTTCTGTCGTAGCGACGGAAAATAAAACGTACTGCTTTCTTTTCGACTGACTTGATTATGTTAATATCACAGTGTTTTTAAAGATTCCAATGATTGAACCGAACTCAAGACGCCACACCCAGATTGTTCGGAATCTCCGCTCTCGTGCGTCTTCGACACCCATCAAATCTACGCACGCGCACTCCCGCTATTTTTAAAACCAGGTCCAAAGAAGACTTCCCGACTGGTTTTAATGCGAGGAATATACCTGGCAAAGCTTGCCATTGACCCTTTTCGAAAGTTCGTGGCAACACCTGTCCGCCACTGCTTGCTCACCTACTCTGAGCACGTATTGGACACGAGTGATGACGTGAGCATTCGGCGGGGACTTTCATCCAATCATCCGCTTCATGTCCAAGCAATGGCGACCTCCAATGTTGCTCGATGAACTCTTAAAAAAGGGTCTATTGTACGCGGTGCTTGCACGAGCGAGCAACACCCTCTTGGCGGCCCAAAAGATCTGTGTATGACGTGAATACTGGTCGGATACTGGTTTACTGGTTTCGTGTTTCTCACGTTTAGTTACATTTTCGTTGAGAGCAAACGTGATATTTAGATTCACGGGATAAAAATGCTCTAAAATTCACCTCAAACCTTTTTTTAAGAACCTTTTTACCTTTTTTTCAGGCTGCCAGAGACTTTTTTGTGTTTTCGTTTTGAATGTTGTACATAAGCTTGCAATGTCATGTGTAACGTAAGAAGCATATACGGCGAGCAAGTGCTCCAAAATGCCGTCTTTGGCGCGTCGGAACCAAGGACGCAGTCAAGGGCGCTCCGTGGTTGGTCGAGGTCGGTGGGAACCAAAACCACGTGGGCGCGTTTAGGGGGTAAACGAACGCTCGAGGCGCGCAAGAAGAAGCAGACAAACTTGCGCGCCGTACAGAGTGCTCAAACGTTCGTGTACCCGGTTCCTATGTTTGCGTACCTTGAGAAGTTATACAGGGTGTCCATCTGTAATTTAAACAGGTTTTTCTTTCTTGTTTTTTAAGTGGGTAAACGTTAGACTAATGTCGCCTTTACCATGAATCTATCAGGCTCGGCGGACATTCGATGAGGCGATAATAATCGTACTAAGTTTGCCAATGAAATCAAATCTGTTGATAAACTTTTCAATAATTCGTTTTATGGGGAATGTCGCAGTTTCAGTATGGACGGCAATCACTATTAGAGGTAAGACCATTTAGAATATTTTGCGAAGATGTAATGGGTTTGGAGATGTGAGTTTATAAATGTTTCGCGTTTTTGAGAGAGATTTAAAAATTGAGCGCAGAAAGAGTGGCTCCAGCCCTCCCCACAATGACGCTTAGAAGTCTCTTAGAGAAACCTTTCAACCTTAGTGAAACGACTGAGTCGTTTCACTAGGGTTGTCACCTATGTTGCTGGTGCATTCACCAAGGAAACGCAGCCACGATAGTGACGACTTCACTAAAACGGCTACGTCACTCTTCCAAACGTCATGGTGGGCAGGACTTGCGGCGCTCTTTTGGGGAACAATTTTAAATCGGGCTAGAAAAAAACGAGACTACATCAATTAATATCACAAAACTTTCTAGATCTTCGTAAACATTTCAAACGGTATAGCCTCTAATAGTAATTGCCGTCAATACTGCAGTTTCAACTTGATTCCTAAAACAAATAACTAGAAAGCGAATTCAAGCATCTGAGGTAATTAGCCAACACACTATGACGTTTATTCCTTCACCTAATATCCGCCTTGCCTGGTGGATACGCAGTGAAAACGGCATTCTTCCAATTTTCACCACCTTTTTCTTTAAATTGTTTCAATTAAAATACACGCTCTTAATCCATTGGGTCTTTTATCGAAGACTTACGACAAATCCTAGTAAAAAGTGTTAAAGTATTTTTGTTTTCAGAAATTAATTGTAAGCCACGGCGGACGTCAGGAACTGGAAAAAAAAAGGGCTTCCAATCCACGTAGTGAAGGTGGTTGGCCAGCAAAGCAGTGGCCAACCACCTTCACAGCGTGGATTTTCAGGTAGATAATAAAGGTTTCTCAAAGATTTGACACTGTGGGACGCGCGTTGGCCATGTCTACGCTCGCACCGCCGTCTCTTTGTCGTCGTTCCATGCACTTGCGTGCTTAGTTCCCTTTCCTGCCGCTCTCCCAGGGTGGCCTTCGCGACGTGCGTGCCTACTTTCCGCCGGGTGGCGGTCCCGTCGCGCGTGTTTCGTTTCCTCCGGCTCCTCGGGGCGGCGATAGTTCGTACCTTTGTTGAAAATTCTGTGTCACGTCTGTGTCGTGTGCTAAACAGCTTCGCTGGTCATCCACCTTCGCAGAGTAGATTGGCTCATGATTTTTTACGGTTACAGCATTTACTGTCTACGTTAACGCACGGTCGCATGTTTAAAAGAGGGACTAAGAAGGGACGTGAAAAGACGAGAGGAGCCTCTCTAGGTTCCCGCAGCTCCCGTGGCTTTTCCGAAGGTCGAGCGTGGTGACCAATTAGCTATGCGTGTCTTTTCTTTCTAATGTTTTCCTCCGTGCAGTCTTGGGTCTCCCTCTTACTCCTTTTTGCTCGTTCACGGTGGAATCCGGGTAATTCCATTTCACGGCTCAATCGCAGGTTTTATCACGCGTATAACGCCACACATTTAACGGTCACTTTTCGCGGTGTAGCCCAAACATCACTAAAGTGTGTACTCGTAGTTAGCAGAGGCGCTTTTACTTGTGGCACGTACTTAGGTGTTTTTGAACATCACACAATGTGGCAAAAAAACAATTTTATAGTCACAACATGAAAAAAAAAAAAGGTGACAAAGGAGCTTCTCCAAGGCTGTCCTTGTGCACGGATTGCTGTGGCGGGTAATTTCCAGTCCGGTTCCAATCTGTGGCCCGGTCTTGTCAGCGCCTCTGATGCTGCGCCGTAATGTGACACATTCACGCAACGTCTAGCTTCAGCCAATCAGCTAATTCTGGCGCATGGACGCAACGGAAATGGGTGTCTATCGTTGGGCTTGCTGTAGCGTTCATAATCTGTGGAAGACAATCCAAGGTCCTCTTCCTGGCGTCGCCACCATGCCGTACTGTCCAACAGGCATTTCTCCCTGAAATTATGCATGCATTAGGTATCAACAACACAGTTCCCCTTTGAGGAAACATTCTAAAATCCCGAACGTGTTCGATTCTTAGATTGATGGTCTCAGACATTTTGATCATGCATCGTTCAACTAAAGTCTCTTGCAGCTTAAAAGGCGCTTAAGTGTTTTTTGTAGACGCGTGTTATTGATGGCGTGTTGGTTTTTGCGGCTTTTGTTAATAAAAATAACCAGTTCTAGATGGCAAAACGGACTATTAAACTCGCGACAATAGAAATGCTGGGGCACTCTATTCTCTTGGGTAGGTGGTCATCATCGTGTCCCCGCCACCTCCATGAAGTTTGACCAATGAAAATAGTTAATTGTTGAGTTGCGTAGGGATTCCGAGATTCCTTTTTGCTCGTTTGAGGCACGTTGTTCAATACATTTTGACAAAAACTTCAGAGCTTTGGGTGTAGGAGACGTATTACCGCAATTATTTTTTTTTAAACGCCGTCCGACGGCACCCCCTGGTGTATTCTCCAAGGCGAAGAAAGAGTGGCTTGTCAAGATCTCTGACTAGATTTTTAGTAGGAAAGTAAGCGTTCAAGAGTGGCATTTCGTTAGTTTCTTCTTAGGATTCCTAGAGCTCTAGATTGAGTTAACCATAAGAAGACGATCTCAGAATCCATTTCAGTGCCAATTTAAGAGGCGCTGGACGTAGCACATGATTTTTTTTTGCCTACACAGACGTAGGCTTTTTTTGTAAAACGAAGTGTTTACGTATACAGCGGGGAAATATTGAACTGTAATATTGCGCAAATCTATGGCTAAAAACAATTTGAAACAGATCGTGCTAGAAGAGCCATAAAGAATTACGCTCATACGTCTCATTGACACCATTTAGTTAGAAATAGCGAACTGAACAGCAGACAAAGACAGCCCTAACTCTTTCGGCTGCTCGACCCGAGGGTCATTGATCTGCGCATCTGCATGCTGAAAGAGGTCCAATTCGACTGATTTGAACTCATCCAGTGACGAAAGTTTCCCAAAAACGCCACTCGCAAAAAGACAATGAAAACACTTCAATTTCTTGGCAAGCTCCTAACTTAAAAGGCCTGCCGCGCTCTCTATCAGAAGAAAGCTCAAACATTATCGAGGCTTTAGCAGCTGTTCATATTTTGTCGTCGCTCCCCGCTTGACCAGCTCTCACTGAGGTCATGCTCATTTCGCCCAATATAAGCGAGTTCCGCAAAAAAAAAAGGCCAAAATCAAGCGCGGCTGAATCTAGAGGATCCGCAGATTGAGCTGTCTGTTTTCTGGAGTGAGATGATAAGTTCGCACGATAAATGGAAATAGCCCGTTTTACTTTTATTTTACCAAGCACTACTCTCACTGTTGATTCAGCAATCGTTAGCCGACCAAGGGGGAACGAATGACAAATATCAAGCAGCCGCTGAAATCCTGCTTGTTCTCAAAATAAACTGGATAATTGCCCAGCTTTGTGCTCTTCAATAGCGCTGGAGCCAAGGGCTCGCCTGGTCACTTTTATATTGTTCGAGAATGTAAGTACACGCTTATAAAAAAAGTGGCGGTCCAACACCTAGTAGGTAACAAAGCCTATAGTGCAGCAGTTCTGACGTAACCTAAAGAAGGCCAACGCGGGACACTGCTTGTATTGGCCATCTCTAAGTGACGCCGAAAATTCAACCGTACGACTTCTAAAGTCACAGGCGTCGCGAACGCCGAGAGTGTCATTGTCGTTCCCTACCGTCACAATATCTGCGTATAAACCATTCAATCGCGGAAGAAAAAATCTCTAAACACAGCGTTCATAATTATTAAAACAGATGCCACGCTTTCTTTTTTTATATTTTAATTTTAGTGTTTATGAAAGGTGTTAGATGGGCTCACATCACTTGCGTAACGGGACAGTAAATGCGCTGGACATTTTTTTTAATGTGTGAAATCACTCGGGGTACCTTCGACTATTATATACAACGCGCCCTAGCTTCGCCTGCGACTTAAAGTCCCCAGAAGTTAAAAGTAAGCCATGATATAGATGAAACCGCAGAAGATAACGTGGTTGCTATACTTGGATTCTTGGTGCGGGCATCTCACCAAACCCAGTTTCATCGAATACCATTTCATTGATGCCGGCTCAACAGACATCATTTGATCGAACACTATTTCATCGAACGTCAATTCATCGAATCCGTTTTCTCAAAGCCGTTTCACAGAACACCACCTACCGCGTGGCTCAAATGTATATGGCCGTTTAAAGGTACGGCATAGATCGGCTCCTTAACGTATCGCGCTCAGATATACTACAGAGGTGCCTGAAGTTGGTAGAAGCTTGCCTTCGCTAAACTTGCGGGAAGATTGCTCATCGGAGTAAGTCAAGAAAAATGAAATCTAGGTTTTCTCTATACTTTGGATGTACACTAAAAAAATATTATACGTAACCGTGGCCCTTATTAGGAGCAATGAAATGAAGAATGGGTAAGCCCTTTATATTTCCTCTCCATTTCACAAATGTTTCAATCGTAGTAAACGCCAGAATAGCCCACAACGCTTTTCTGATGATTTTGAGATAAAAGGCCTAGCGATAATTTTTCCATAGAAAAAAGAAACAGTTTTCTCTTTCTTTCTTTTGACTTCGGAGGTTTCATTCACTCACACTCTCAATTAATGAATGCACCAGCTTTGAACACCCCTCTAGCAAATCCCAGCGCGACAACTTAAGAAACCGATTTGTACGCTCCCATCAAACCGCCATCCATCCATTCGACCCACGCTGTATTTCAGCAGTAGAATTTTTTGATCTTGGAATTGTTTTTTTTAACGCGAGTGGGATAGCAGATCTTTCTTTTCCTGCAAATATAGAAACTAATAATAACAAAAACAAACTTTATTTTCTCCGCTAAAACTTCTATTTTCCAATTTTTTATAGTAACTGATGACTTGTGCTGCCAATGTGGCCATTAATAAACGAGAACACCGCCTTGACATCTCATCAAACTTGTGACCATTGGGCGCAGTGACCAAGGTACGTCCCTTCAAGGGCGTATCCTCATTTTTGAAGAGATGTATTTCGTTCCCAGCGCGAAACCGTACTTGGAGAAATTACATGTCTCCATGTCACATAAAAGAGAAAACAATACGTGTGTCCCTTCTTTGTTTATTTTTTGTGGTTGGCAGAGCCTTGGACCTGTAGCATTTTCAACGTAAGTTCCTAGAAAGAAAGCAATTCTCCTAGCATAGAATGAAAACGCAAGTAAATAGATGCATACTAACTACAAAATGCCACGGTGATGAATAGCTCTATTTCTTTACGGATGTATCCTTCATGCGTGAGCAAATAGAGAAGAAAGTGTGTGGTAGAGTAGAGGTGCATAACTTGCCTGAAAGCATTAAGTTGTATCAAACTAAAGGTTTGGCATATTCTAGGATCCAGTAACTAAACTTTCGGTGAAAATAGTAGGAAGGTAGTCCATTATTTTGCGGTAATTCGACAAGAGCATGGAAAAGGCATAGAAGCGAGAGGAAGCTCATAAATGCACTAAAATGCTCTAAAATTCGGTGAAGTGAAATTCAATGAAACGACGTCAAGCGATTCGTTGAAAAGGCGTTCGTTGAATCGGCGTTTGGTTAAATATATAATTATTTCATGAAACAGCGTTCTATCAGATGTCCTGTACCCCCTTGGCTTCGTCATAAAAATAGTCAAATAATGTAACACATTCAAACTTAAATACATACTTAAAGCGCAAGTTCAGTGCGCATTTATAGCGCTTGATTGATTTTGTCTATGATAGAACGCTCACAAAATGATTAGGAACGTCTTAACCTTGCGTTTTGATGCTGCTTTATAATTTTTATTTTTAATGACGTTGGCTGCGATTCGACTAAGATGAAACGAAGTATAATCTCATCCTTCAACTGTTGCCACACCATGGTAAAATAATCGCCAGTCCTCGTCGTTTCTTTCTATTTCGTCCTCACCTTCATCTGTGAATCCCAGACAGAAGCTCACCAGACAAAATCTCAACGGACCAAAGCGCACCGGACGAAAGCCTACTAGAGTTTTACAGACCCGGAAAAAAACTTCACCACTTTCACTCGTGAACCTGGACAAAAGGCAACCGTATAAAATGGTCTTCTATTTTTACATGAGTTCAAATAACATGAAAAAATTAAGCAGCGAGTTCTATGATAAAGTATGCCTGACTCGTGGAAGGCACGTTTCTCGTTGAAGAAAAGAATATTTATTGCTCAAATCTTCAATGGCGAATATAGCCACTCACTGCTTCCAGCAGTTTCAGCCTGTCTCTGTGAATACGTATATTTATTTATTTAGTCACTGGACATGTCTTATTAATCGCGTTTGTGCATTGCTGAGTGCACAAAGTTTTCAGGTCCGGCGGCCCCTTTGACAATGCAGGTGAGGCTCCTTGAAATTAAGCGAAAAGTTTAGCATGCATCACCAAACAACGCATTTCTTTTCACGTCTAAAACCTGGGTCCCTAGACTCGTGAAACTCAAAGTTGAAAATACAGTCAGTGCGCGAATTAACTGGGGGAAATTTATCATAATGACCTTTGCCCGGGACTGAGCCAGAAGGTGGAGAAGAGCTTTACAGGGATAGAAAAAAAAAAAAGACGGACATGTGTCTACCTCAGCTAATTATTTTATTTAGCCATCTTTCTTATATAAACGATGGCTACGTCACATAACTGGAGAACATCCTGCCTTTTTCAAGTCCAACGCACAGAACTTACACACACATCACAAAACAAAAAAATTTGACAACGACTTTTCTTTTTAAAGTTCTATAATGTATTAGAATTGGTGAAGGAATTGGTGTATCACGTGACGTATATGTTTCCACTAGATTTAACTGGAAAACTGATTTGTTGTATAGGTCACGTTATGTCAGGTCACGTGACGTTGGTATCCACCTCTAAATTTAGTAGGAAAGCTGGATTGGTACCTAGGTCGCAAGACGTGAATTTTCTAGCTATATTTAGAAGGTAATTGAATCCGTGCATAGGTCACTGGACGTCGATTGCCAGCTACATTTAGCGGGAAAACTAAATTGGTGAATAGGTCACGTGGCGTTCCATTTTTTCGCTGCAATTAGTGGGGAAACTGAATCGATCCGTATGTCCCTTGACGTCGGGTAGCGTGACATCAATTTTCTCGCTAAATTTGGCTGAGAAACTGAATTTGTGTAGAGGTCTCGTGATATCAATTTTAACGCTAAATTTAGCAGAAAATACTCAGAAGGGACAAACAAAGAGACGGACGGACGGAACGGACACAATTTTGGGATTAGCGCGTAGCGCTAAAAGGCATTTCAGGCTTTCAAACAAAACACAAAAGGCAACCTACAGAGGACAAACACGATTGAATAAAAACGTTTTGGACTGCTTTCCTTCTATCTTATGAGGTCCTACTTTCTAATAAGAACACAATGCTCTGTAACCGTGCCGCACAAACAGGCTGCAAGGTTGACCCAGCACTTCCGACCCCTCTCTCTACTAGAGACTTGTCTAAAAAAGAGACAAGCAAACCAAGTCAATCTTATTAAAAATATATCATATTGCTTGAAACGCGACGCAAAAACAAAGCCGCATAGTGACCCAGCAAACTCTGTTAGTTTCCTTTTCTGCAACTGTAAAGATTATGTTTTCCTTTTGCTACAGTCTCACGTTAAAGGTATCATGAGAAACGTAGAGCCGAAGTTGACGGAGTACGCCAAGTAGACTCTGGCGAAGAGGACGTCTCTCTTTCGCTCCGAACTTCAATCTGCGCTCTCGGCAAACATTAGGCTCCAATTTTGTGTTCGTCGAGTTTAGATCTGGACGTGATGTGGGCCAAAATAAGAGTAGAGTGGAGTGATTTAAGGTGATCTTCCTTGAAGTACCTAAAATCGGTGTTAAAAAGTGATACGATGGGCAAGTGTTGCGAAGTGTGTCTTCGGCGCATGGGAAGGCAATTGCCTTCAGATGGTTGGCGTGCTCATCCTTAAGGACGGGTACGCCAGCCAAAGGACAACAAAGAAAATGCGCGATGACGAGTCAACTAAGCGCAGGCTATCGTTGGTTTAGATCGAATGGAAACAGAAGCACGTGTGCGCGTTTGAGGATGTAAATAAATGAATAAGGTGCGCAATGAACACACAAGCTGGCACGTCGAATAGGCATCTGATTTAACTTGCCTTCTGTGATTCTCCGAGTTCCCAACGGAAGTTCTGTGCCATCCTGGCAACAGTGTAGGCGAGATCAAGATATGCAAGCCTGAGTCCCAGGCAGTTTCGAGGTCCCATTCCAAAAGGCTGGAAAGCCAACTTCGGGATACTGCCTTCGTTCTCCTCGCTGAACCTGCAACACACGGTGAAATAATTTACGTGTGAATACAGCTTAACTCGCGAAACTTCAATGTCCTTGGCGCTGACAGCTTTTCTGTACTTGGCAGTACTTGAAGCGCGCAGCCGCCTTTGAATTCGGACAACGGGTGTTCATGACGATAGATGGCGGTAGTCGACACCTGTCGAGACGGCGGAGACGACCGTCTCTGCTGTCTCGGCGAATCCGGTATCGTGGTGCGTCGACGGTCCTCTAACTCGGCACAGCGCGAAAGCGCGACAGCGTGAACTGCACGATGCTCAAGTGGTCTCCCGAACACGCGAGTCCCCACCGCTAATAGAAAATTTGGCACTGTAGATGTGCTGTCCAATTGAAATGAAGAGGGTAGAATGTATTGTCCCAGTAAAGCATTTGACACGGTAATCAACGAACACCGAACATTTTATGAGGGATAAGGAAGCAGGGTTTAATACGGCACCAACTGCCAACGAAACTTCAAAATCCAAATGCTCAATAAATTTGAGCTTATACGTTGAGAGATTGTTAGACCTTTATAATAAGCCCCGTTGCGACAGCCAATTATATTATACTTCTTTCCTGCCTAAAGTGATAGCGCCGTGAAAGCTGCGCGATGGCAGAATCAATCAACCGGCTCCTCTCGACCACCTGCACTCCGCTCTCTGCGCGTGGGTATTGGCGGCAGTGCCCATCACGTGGCAAAAGATTGGCATATGAGTGGATCATCGCGCGCGTAGCTTTCTCCGCACTGTCAACTTAGAGGTGAACGGAGCACAGTGGGTGGCACGAGCTTTTTGACGCACACCCAGTATAGTCACCGACAAGTTAAAAAAACTCTGGGCGTGGAGAGAGCCGAGAATCTAATTGTCATTCAGCAACCCATAAGATTGCGCAAAAGAGCGCTAAAAAATATAACGAGGCAAGAAGTGTCAGCATTATAAGCCACTCCTACATTTCATAAGCTGTAAATGACTATAATCTCTTGGAGCTTAGAGGGGCACTGAAGTCATTTTTGAAAAAGGTCATTTTTTTATTTTTATTCTTTAAAATGTGTTAGTTCCCACATATACCAAGTCCTATATTACAAAATCGCCTATTCATATCAAGGCAATAGAAAAACATCTGGACTCTTTTTACTCGCGGATTGTGCGGACCAATGAAAGCCCTACAATGCGTGCAGATTCCGAATGATTTTATTATAACTTGTTTCGAAGAGAGTCCGATAGGTACACATTCGGATAAGACTCATCTTTTTCTCCGCGGGCGAAGCCATGGCTTGCAACTCGCCAACAAGCGCCCTTCGTTGACCTGTTCACTCGTAAGAAACTGCTTCCCAAAATGGGCGTGTCGCGATCTTTGAACACGCTTTTAACGAAGAAACAAGCTACGCACGGTTGTGGTTTCGGGTTTGTTGGGATGCGTAGAGCGTCTAGATTAAGTTGTCACCACAAAACGAAGATCTCAGAATCGACTTCAGTGCCCCTTTAAAAAAGGATGAGGAAATAGACACTTTCTATAATTGTAAAAAGATGCATAGATTCCGCGCAGCCACCAGGTCTCCTCGCTTCTGGCGTAAAGCCCGTGATTTTCTCCGAGTTGGTGCTGAGCACTGACGCAGCTATCGTGGGGGATGCGCTTCGATCCGAGTGCACTTTGCACGTTGACGAAGCACTCGCGTTTAAAGCGAGCTCACGGTGCACGAACAACTAAAGGTGGCCGCCCATAATCTATGCATCATTTAAAATTTTGAAAAAGGGTCTATTCCCGAGCGTCATGTTATCCGTGCGCTGCCAAAGAGCTTGTGGCATTAGCCAACAGGAACACCCTTGAACGAACGAATCGCAATGCCAGATGCGCGAACATGGTCATCAACGCCTGCAATTCTCAAAGTGTCAGTGACTGTGGGCGAATGGAAGAACTAGTGTTTCTGGGCAAATGCAACGTAGTATAAAACTTTTTCTAACCGGCTTTTAACACGAAATATGTTTTAACAAACGATTTTTATGGAGGTCTGTAACGTTTGGCTGTAAAGGCCCGCTGTAACGACGACCGACACCCCAAGCGTTACGTCCGTAGGGAATCGCATAAAAAAAACTTCGGTCTCTGTTAGGATTTGAACCCATCACATCTATATTGCAAGCCAAGTTCTTTGACCACTGAGATATCCACGGCCGATAGTCGAACCATGCAGAAGCAAAGTCTTTCTCGCAGCGAGCGGTAGCGCGAGTAGCGCGTTAAGGCCCTTTTTTTTTTTTTCCTAGATACGTTTATTACACGTTCTGCGCTTACCAGTCTTTGTCTGCATAACCAAGCTTGTATAACCTTTTTTGTCGGAATTTTTTCTGCCACATACTCCAATTTCGCTCCAATGTTCTGGCAGTAAATGAAGGCCACGGTTATTTCATATTGACATTTGGCATCGGTGTTGAGATTAAAGTTTGTCTGAAATTTTGTGTTGTTTCGTGTTTTAGAAGTTACCTGATGCTTGGAGATTGACGTAACCATAAATAAACAAACTCGGCCCAATCCCCGTGTAAACCTTAAAGATATTTAACAAAAAACACAAAGGCAAAGGGGTGCTATAAATGATCAAGATAAAATTATCACACGCCGAAATCGACATCGCTCAAATATAGTCACTATTCTCTTTAACACGATAAACCTCCTCGTTGTCATCAGCGGTAAAACGGCTTCATGTCAATAATACCTGTCGGGGTCAAACTTTGTGGGATCTGGAAAAAACCTCTCGTCCATGTGGATCACGGCAACTGGAGACATGATGCAAGTCCCGGCCTTGTACTTGATGCCCTGGTACTCAAAATCTTCCTTTGCCTGCCTCGTGGTAAACCTGTGGATAAGGTTGACGACCTTTGCCCATGTTACAACGCTTGACAAGGCATGCACGTGCGGAAACACAAGGAGTACAAACATCTGGGCCAAAAATTGTTTGTTATCGGGGAATTTAGAGCCTTAAAAACACGAAGAAGCAAAGGTAGACGCACACTTAACCTTCTTTAGCCAGAGTCTTGCTGCCTTGACCCTAATTTGCCAAACAAATAAGTGCCAAAGTTGGGCTTCACTGCTGGTACTATGGCTGTTATCTCGTATCTTTGGTCGAAATCTCAAAAAAAGTGCCAGAGTCGGGCGTCACTTCTAGTTGTTCCGTTTACATGTGAAATCTGGAGACCTAAATGTCTAGACTTGTGCCAGGTTTAGGCTACACTGCTGCTGGTTCTTCGCTTTATACGTGGCATCTTCGGCTCAAGTCTGGCACTTAGGTGATTATGTTGCGAGCCAGAGAAAAATCATAGCAACGCAAACGAAAGGCACTTTGGCCTTGGAGCAAAACCGTGTTAGAAAGTTAAGCCCCGGGGATCGCCAGGCTTGTGCCAGGTTTGTCGTTTTTCTGGCGTACTACACGGGAACGCATGGGGTAGACTACCTTATCGTCAAAAGTTAAGCCTGGTTCGGGTACGTGCATTTGCGGTTGCTCAGTTGAATTACACTCACTTGTAATAGCTCAGTACGACAAAAACACAGTGGCGTACTGGCGCAATCTGTGAAATAGCCTCGTAATTGCCCATAAATATAGTCAGTTACAGGTTAAGAAACGTTTTCCAGGGAAAGGAGGGCTGGGGAGGAGGAAGCAGACGGAACGCTAGAAAGAGGAGGAGGTTTCCTCCTCTCCGGTATTACGTTCTCTTCCCCCTCCCCAGCCCTCCTTTCCCTCGAAAACCTTTCTTAACCTGTAACTGACTATAGAGTGGAGTTTGTGCAGCACACTCCATGAAAAATGGTTGCCGATATGGTGCTCATGGCGCGTAAAAAAGGTGACGCCAGTGTACCAGAGTGTTCCGTCGTCGCAAGCTTTTAACAGAAAACGTAACGCACTCAATGATAAGACCCAAATCTATAAAATGCCCTATGCCTGAGAGTGTAGTCGGTGAAATAACAAAGCAAAAACATGGAAAGGGCGCAAAGAAAATTGTAATGCGTGTTACTTGTTTCAGCCCGGTATCGATGTTACCTCTTGTTTTTGTTCAGCTTTCGCCAGGTCGTACATGTTTCGGCGTGACGCGGAACCATAGTTTCCAGTGTGTTCTCACGCTCTAAACGGCCGCTAAAAAAATCTAACAACTAAGTTAATGAACAGAGGGCATTACAAAGAGAGTGTCGAACCGAACTTTTTATCGGTTCGGCTCGGGTTCGGGTTCGCGACTATCGGTTCAGTTCCGGTTCAGTTCCCGGGAGCAAAAATAACGGTTAAAATGGATTCGAACAAGATCGAACCGGTTTGAACCGGTTTGAACCGATAAATTTAGATTATATTTACCGGTTGTTCTATCAATAGGCACTATTTACGCCGTTAAACAATTAACTATATAGTTTTTTTTTTCAATCGTGCGGGCAATCCACTTTTATTTTCACGTACCAAACATAAAATTCCGTTATTTACTTTGGTCACAACAGTGTATAAACATCTACATTAGCATACAAAACGTAGTGTGGATCCGACTCAACATACCTTTGTTTACCAGAGTCACATGTATTGTACCCTAATCAAAATGTTTGCGCGAAGTGAGGTAGGTCGCCTAAAATTGGAACAACTTTGCGTCGCAGTATTAAAAGTTGAATCGTGGTTGTGCACTTGAACTAAGGAGTTAATTACTGTGCATAAAATCATGAAATGGGCACCTCATCGCCATATACCGTATATTATGAACTATGGCTAACGGAATACGTTTCAGAATATATATATGCATATGATGACGACACAACTGAGCTAAGAGCAATAAAGTTTTGAAAATGTCACGAGTGTTTTAGAACAAGTTCTTCCAAACTATCTTTTATAGAAACGCTGAGCGGCAATCACAATGCTGGTTTTTCTAACCAACATTGTTTACACTCAGCACCGTGGTGGAGACGACGAATCATGCATAAAGCAGTTTTTAAAATTGTTCACTCTAATACATAAGCACCTTCGGACTCAGGTGGAATCTGGCCTAGAATCATGCTTACCCAAGTGAACATTTTCTTATACAGGATAAACTGGCATAACCTGGGTGTTGAGGTTTGTTCTTGATAACATGCCGGTCAATTTAATTTGCAAATAAGCCTCACCATCGCTATTTGACGATTTTTGGTAAATATAACAAAGTGATATTTCATGCTCTAATCCATATGGCAGCTACTTAAATGGACACTTTCTGACGGTTTGCATGCGCAATCGTCATAGTTCCACTACGCGTCTCTGCGTATTTTGTTTTTGTCCAACCCACAGAGACATAAAGGTTCTGTTCACCACATAAAAGAGGCAATAACAGACTTCTATATGTTTGAGAGGATACATACATGTCAGGAATGCACAGTTATTTTATTTAGCTTCAAAATCAAAAATGTATTTAAGGCTTTCCCAAATCACTTATAACGTGTCTATCGAACATAAAAACGACGGAAAATATTTCTGGAGCATTTTTCAGATTTTTGGGGGGTGCATTTACTAATAATATATCTCTTTGAAGTGGTCGATCTTCCACTCATGTTGCCAAATCTTCATTTAGAAATGAAATATATTTCCATCCATTCATCCATAACTTTGACTTAATAAAGTTCACATAACCGCTTGAGACCGATACGGGAGGACGAGACTCAAAAATATGCCAGCTGTTGAGTCTGCGGAAACGTACTTTTCTTCGCTGTTTTGAAGTTTAAAATACCGGGTTGCAGAGATGTGCCAAAAAGGACTTTGTGCTCGCATGATAGATCGGAAGGCAAATACACGATGTGCTGAAAGAGGGGAGATTAGTGGTACTTTTTCTTAATAATCCCTTAAACAATGCCTTACTGCAAAAGGAGATGCATAGAAATGAATGCAATGATATTCTTAATTAAAAATAAATTTCGCGAAGGTCAGACGAAGATTATTAGAAGACTAGTATAAATCACATTTGCGCATCAGCTTGCCTGAGCTTGAAACTTCGCGATATACTGCCTCGGGAGGCCAATGCTATATTCGGTTTTACGTGCACTTTTTTGGGCCCTCACTTTACAACTTTGTACTTTTTCAGTCATGTGCTCAAACATTTCATTAGGCTGCCGTATATCAGCGCGAGGGTGCGATAAATACTGCACAACTTTACGATTTTGACACTGTTGCGAACATCGCCTTTCACCAAAAAGATTAACTGTTTAACATAGTTTGCACGTGACGTCATCGCCCTATATGCTGTTGGTCATGGCGAGTTGTTCTTGCTGAGAAAATCAAATCCGGTTGGGCAAAATGCACGGTGTAAGAGGTACGCGCTCAGGGCAAGCCATGTATTTGAGAGGCACAAATTATTCTTTTTGGTGCACCGTCGTTAGGCACGGCACGAGCGTCTGGCGTGACAAAAACGCGCTTTCCGGCAAGGATCTTTTTGTATACAAAGTAGTACCAACTAGCCCATCTGACACTTTGTTTTCTCGACCACGCTTTCTGGTCTCTGGCGAGGATGCGCCGCAGAGGAGCCTTTACGACACAGTATGGTTTTAAAACGCCCCCCCCCTTTCCCTCTTCTTTGTTTTTGTTCCTTTTTTAGAGAATATATATATATTTTTTTTTGTATTTAAGAGGGACCGCCTCTTCTGTTTCGGGGGGTGTTCACTCGACAACTATATTTTTGTCACTTGTTAACAGTAATTCTCCATTGTTTTTATTTTGCACTTGACTGTGAAATTTAAAGAAAATACAGAGGTGATCGAAACTTGGAGAACTTCACAATGACACTCCTGTGAGACCTAAAGCGGCTCCCAACGTTCGGCTGTCCCCCTGGGGCCACTAGGATATTTCTTTTCAGGTATTCCAATTGTACACTCTTATAGTTCTATGTGACGTCGGATTAATAAGTCACATTTAGCGCTTTCAATACTTCTTTTCTCGGGGACAACGTTCTGAGGCAATTCATCAATAACGAAAATGTTTAGGTGCCTCAACGATGTGTATACATGCAAAATAGGGTCGTGCAACTTTTTTTGTACCTTCAGTAAATTCCGCTAAGAGGTAATCCCTGTCAATGATAACTTGCGAAAACATCCCCTAGTTTTCCTCTCCGCGCCATGGCAGGCGCAGACCAAAGAAAGAAACGAAACAGTTTCACCTCCTCAACTCGTAATTAGAACAATCAGTCTTGTGGTCTGACGCTAGTATATGTACCGTCAGTGTTCATCAAAGTCATACGCAGGGTTCGCAAAGCATAGAGCATGGGCTGACCTTCGGATATTGTTTTAGTTCGGCTATTAATCTTTTTTTAATTGAACACGAGTCGTTGCCCGAATGTTTGGCTATGCTGGTTGTCACGAATTCCAGCACTTCACTCGGGGTCATGAAAATCGCTTACGTCATGCTGTCACGAGACTCTCAGTGCGAAGTCGTGGTGTCATGTTACGTCAAGGTGTCAACAATGGGATTGATCTAGTGTTGTTTTCAATACCAATCGACTTAACGCAGTGAATCACGTGATGCCATGGGGTCACGTGACGGGACATTACTTGGCAGCATGTCTTGCCACCATAACTTCACATGATCAGGTGACAAGTAGTTCAACAGAGTGCCAATAAGAAAAAACACACGAAAACCCACAATTTATTACACGTTGCAATTGTGTATGTGACGATTTGATCAATACGTAGAAATACGGGTGCCAATTTTCACTGCCAAATATTCAATTTGTAAAAGTAACAAAACAAACTAATACCGTGAACTGTTTTGAACCGGTTACCGTTATATTTTTTTTGCGGTTTAGTTCCGGTTCAGTTCCAAGATGGCGGTGAAGATTTCGGTTCGGCTCAGTTCCGGTTCGGCTAAAAATAACGTTTCAGTCCCGGTTTTCGGTTCGGTTCGGTTCCGGTTCGACACCCTGATTATGAATTTAGCCTTGTATTTAGGTGCTGCATTTACCGTAATCTAGTTTTATGAAAGTAGGTTTCAAATAAAGAAAAATATTAAGCCTAAAAACTCCTCTTTCTCCTGCGCACGAGAAAGAAAACGCCAAAACAATTATGGTTGAGGTTGCTGCCCACAGATGGCGCTATATAAAGCAAAATCGTGAAAGCGTCTATGATTTGAAAAACCTAAAGCAGTCCCGCAGATCCGAGCTGTGCCAGTACAATATGTGAATAGCAGCGTCAACCGGAAATTTCTATTCTTCGGTTTTCTTTTTTTTTTCCATCAAGAAACAGGTCTTAAATGCAAAGGCATTATATGCCCCATTACGTGAAAGTCCGGCGTCGTTGGCGGCGTGACCGAAAGATGGAACCGAAAATGGCCGGCGGCGCAAAGAGTGAAAGCACGCGAAAAATGCTCGGATTGGCGTCAAATTGTTCAGGGAGGTTCCTGTAAACAAAGTAAATCACTGGGTTCAAAAATAAAATTTGGAACGTTATGGTCTGTGTGGGAATCGAACTCAGGCCTCCGGGGTGCGAGACGAGAACACATCTCCCAAAGCTACGGCGGCTCGACCGCTCCGGTTGACTAAAGGTGTGCCTAGTGCGTGCGTCATACTTTTGCATTGCCACACGTAAGCAGTCTTGTGTCTGCCGATTTTGTGTATGTTTTTTATGTTCCTACGTTATACACTCATAAAGCTTGACTACAATAAATACATCACCTAAAGACTTCCTTCTGAAAAGTATCAGTGCTACTATGTTTATTAGTTTATTCATACGCATGCTGTTTGCGACGGAATAACCCTTGAGAACACACTGTACAAGACGGTTGACTACGCCTCTTCAATAACCAGGCTGGATGACTGAAGTTTTGCGCCGCATGAAGAGGCAAGCGCTGGGCACGAATTGTACACGAGCGCTGGCTCACCTTTCGCCTGAGACATGTCCAATCCACGCCCTGAGCTTACTCCTTAAATTGACGTCCAAATTTCAGCACTACTGCCTTCTAATCAAGGAGGTGTTTGGTCAACACTGACTTCGTTCTCAGCTTCTTAAAGTTAAAGGCGTAATTGTTATGACGCACCCAATTAAGTGAATCTTTACCAGCTCATCAGAAAGTAGGGAGGGTTTACTTGAAGAGAGTATAGACGCATAAAAAACGTTTAGTTTGACACTTCATTTCTGTCGTATCTCTGCACTGAGCTGTTCTCCTGCATAGCAAGCGCACCACTTCGCGTGTTTTATTTGTTTTTGTCATTTTTGTTTTTACATTGAAGTACTTTAGTTTACTGAAACTATGGCAAACGCTGAATTGACCAGAAAGAACACGACTTAAAACCTTGAACGGTTCTTGGTTAACCTAGGAGCTATTTGCAAGTCAATTAGGTTCCAGAACGATCTGTGAAATTTTAAGGTGATTAATGTTAAAGTGAAATGCTAAAGTTGTGGGTGCCACTGATATAGGTTTAAAATAATGAGGAATTCAGTTGTAGCTATATTTACAGGTCGAATTTAATTTGGTTTTAATTTTAAAGTTAACATACAACAAAACGAAAGCTGCACAACAGTTAATATAAAGTCAAATGCAAATGGTGTCTGTATTCTGGCACTTGCACTAAAAAAAGCCACCTTTGTACTCACGTGAGACCTGGTGGCCACATCCGCAGGGCCTCATTGATAACCTGTATGACGTACTTTAGCTTTTTTGTAACAGTCTCATAGTCCAGCGACCCCTGAAAGCATGAACCTGATTAACAAAAACTCCCTTTACGTGTGCAACACACTGTTTTAAATGTTATTGTGCTAAAAAGTATAAACTATTTACTTATACATTTCTATATCTCAATAACTAACCTAATAACTCACCCCCCTGGTTGACCGTGGTTGACTTTGTTTTGGTTTTGATTTCGTTTCATTTTTAACTTATTTGCTTCATTTGTGTGCGTGTGTGTTTCGTTTGCTGACTTCCAGACGCTGCCAGACAAGCCCAATGAGTCTTTGTCTTGTCTGTTTTTATATGTGTGCTTTACATGCAATAAAAATTATTATCAATATTGAAACTTTGTGACAATTCAAAATTAATATTAGTGAAACTTGTGACAAACTTTACACTGCTATAGTTTGTGGACATGTCAATTTTTGTTCAATATTTTTTGGGCGGCACCACACCAGCCATTGTTGGCTTTGATTGCCCCCGCGCTCTTGCTGTGCTTTTATGAATGGGTCCTGAATACTAGTATATGATTATTATTATTATTAATATAAAGAAGGATGAACTAACGTTCTTAACCACTGAACGTGCATTCGAAACAAATGGACATTCAGAAACCAGATTGAATGTTCAAACATAAAGTTGTCTATGCCCATGTTGCAAAAACGCCAAACCATATTTTTTTATAATGCAAATAAATGCAAAGGTGCAAGCGAGCTGGACAACAATGACGAAAATAATCCCTGAAAAAAGAAAAGAAGAGCGACAAAGGACAAACACAAATCTTCGAACACAGCTAAGGGACTGGTGGGCGTCCGAAAAACTCCGCATGGTCCGGGTATTGGAGATTTGTGTTTGTCCTTGGTCCCTTTAGTTCGCCTTCTCCAGGGATTATTTTCGTCAAACTAGAATTGTTCTTTCTGCTTCGGCTCGGTTCATACATTATGGCTTTCATTCTGCAAAACGCGGTTGGCTTCGTGCCAAGGCCCTTTAAAATTAACTACATCCCCAGCTCCCCTTGAAGCTCTGAACACTTATTCAATATACTATACTGACGATTCCTGTTGAATGCAGTTTTACTCTAGCTTTATTGTTCAAGTAAAAGCCAGAAGGCACGGAATTTGTTGAGTTACCATACGCATGGAGCGTGTGGTTGCACTAACTCCACAACAGGGGTTCAAACCAGAATATATGACGTTTCGGTCATGGTTATGGTTACCGTTTGCTGGTGACATCAGTTTCGTTTTTGTGTTTTGCGGTTTTAGTTATCGGGTACACGTCCCTAAAAAACGTTTTTGTTGGTATTTTCAATATTTTTGTTTCATTCAAATGCTGTACAGCCGTTTTATATTAAAAGGTTTAAAGTGTTCTCAGATATCCAACAATGGGACATTCACAAAAACAAGATATCCAAAAACGTCTTATTATTTCTAGTTGATCAAATGTGCACCCATTTTTAGCTCCAACACTTTGTTCACTACATCTATTTACATTCAATAGTTTGAAACCCATGCAAATATGTTACCTCCGCTACTCGGCAATCATCGCATTTTGTATAAATAAAAAATAAACATAGCTACTTTGTTGTTTGGCAGCGTTTGTAAACAACTCCCAGAAAGTTCCCACTGGGTGCTGGAAGAACCATTCGCACCTTCTCGACGCTATAGTTTGCTGCAACCGAAGGTACGCATAAGAGGATTCGTTCACACTGATGGATTGAAGGAGCAGACCTATCACCCTCCTCTACTAAAGTAAGTAATAAAGTAATAAAATTGAATGTTGGACTAGTTGGTGAATGTTAAACATAATGTAAACGCAACAGCATTAAACAAACAAGACTACGTAGAGGAGCGAACAACACAGTAAGCTGTAAAAATATGAAGTGTGTTGTTCGTTCCTTTCTCGAGTCTTCGTTATTATACGCCTTTACACCTAACTGTTGTTTGCAATTTTGAAGCAAAGGCATTTGGTTATAAAAGTGCACGTTTCTCGCTGTTCGATTGTGTGACGCTTGAAAAACCGTGTATTTCTATAGTAGCGCCATTTTTCTCCGATGTCTGGAGGTAGAGTTTCTCTTACAGATAGGTTGCAACTAGGGATGTCACAAACTTTCGTCGAGGCGACAAGTACTGGATACATGTAGCAATTGAAGGCGTGTGGAATATTGAGAAATAAAAACTTCATTATAAGTTCGACCATTGATTCCAAATAACTATAAGATTTAGATTGAACGGAAATGTATTAGCAGAAGCACCACTCGCTGACGGTAACCCTAATGGCAACGATATTTCAAGATCTCTCCACCAGGCATTCTTGAGAACACTAATTTTCTTATTTTTGATTAGTAGCGGTTAACAGTGAATTATTTACATCTACGGTTCCCGTTACGGCTTTTTATAAATTTCAAAATAAGGGTTTCGTCCCAGTTACGGTTAATAAACAAATTTCGTTCCTAAACGGTTTTCAGTTTCGGGTACGGTTATGGTTTCGGTGCCTGCTCCACACACATCATCTTTCCTTCTCATCACACACAGACAGCATGCCCAACCCACACACGCGAAGCGTATGGTAGCTTGGCACATTCTGTGTCCCCCGAGTTTTCTCAGCATGATGAAAGCTAGTGTAATATATTGACATTATTCACCAACAGTTATGCCTTTTCACGCCCTATTCTGCTTAGCACAGCCAGTGTGGTGTCCGTCTTCTAAGCACGTAGACTCAATTCCCGTGGGTAGTGTCCTTGCATTTATGTTTTGAAATTGCACCACAGTGCCTATATTTGTTATATCTTTAACACACTTATAACGGTCGAACGCGATGGTCGAGCGCTACACTATTTCCATGTAAAACCACTGTGCAAGCACATTCCGAATAAATAAAACTTACACCCTCGTTGAGCACCTCGTTCACTTCCTGCCTGACCTTCTCCTGAACATCCGGGTACTTGCCGAGAGCGTACGTAATGAAACAGAGGGTGGTTGCACTTGTATCGAAGCTGTGAGTGGCAGAACAATGCATCAGTGTCAGCATCTCAAAAGATTCTTAGATATGAGCCTCAGCAGACACCAACAAAATGACGCATTTACTTGGTATTTAACAAACTAACGCTTCAAAGGAAGCCTGCCTTTTTCTGGGTGTCTGGAGAAAATGTGTACCATAATGTTCCCACCTCCAAAAATAAACTACATATTGCAGAAGGCTAGATTAGTATCCACAGAATGTAGCATTAGTGGTCTGCACCAGCAGGGAAAGCTTCAGAACTTGAAGTTATCGGACCGTGCTAGGGGATTTTAGAAAGGTATATTAGCCTACAATTATAAAGCATTCAGCTATATAGCTAAAATAACCTTGTTCATGGGAACCATGATAGGGCTACTCTTGGCAGGTTACACTAGGATTTTCTCAGGTTTGCTTGGACGCCAGATGCAAGTTATCGAGATTATGAAATTAATTCTTGTAATTACTAGAGCTTTCCAAATCGTAAAACTCAGTGTATGTCCTAGGTAACCTATGAGCGTTCCATACCAAGCGTAATTTATTGGTTTTGCTTTTGTGCCTTGGCCAATTTAACCTGCACGCTACCCATACTCACATGAATATATCAACTTACAGAACATGATTTTCTATTGGTAAGGCCTTTGTATTCGACAGGGTATTCATAAAGTACTAAATGGCTGAATGTTTTTTTTTTTAATATTTTAACACACTGATAGTTTTTCGTCTATTAACTGTGAGGAATTATTGTACTTTTTATTTTAATTGGAGCTTAATGTTATATATAAATCATCCTCAAAGCCACGCAAAGTAATAAGAAGTGTTAACAAACATGAAGTTCACACTACGTGCTCGAAGATGGGTTTTTGCTAGGACACCAACACGGAAGTCTGTAAACTACAGAGCTAATATAGAAGCCTCGTTTGACAATCCACGTCACACAAATGAAACACGTTGATTAATTCAAACGAACAGGCGAATCAAATACACCCTCCAAGAAATAGATCAGTTGAGTTCATGATTACCAACACAGAAGTTTGTAAACTACAGATCTAATATAGACGCGTCTTTTGGCAACCGACATTACACAAATCAAAGGCGCTATGGACGTTAAACGAACAAGCGAATCAAACTCACCCTCCAACAAATAGAATAGTTGAGTTCATGATTACTTCTTCGGAAGATAATGCCCTGGTCTTCCGAACACCTGCCAAGTAGAAATAATTCGAGGTCATTTGTCGTCACTTCCCCCTTTCAAGACAGCCGACACACGAGCACTTAAATAACAAAAATGGCGCGAACTGTCCTTTGAAGAACGAGCAAACACTACTCAAGGGCAACGATCTATGCATATTAGCCGAATACCTTATACAATATCAGGGTAATCGTGGGTTGTGTACAACAAAAAAAAAAGTTTATAATTCAACTTCTTTTCAATAAAAGTAGCCATAGGAATATCACATATAGCACTTGCGTTTACCATTCACAAAACTACGAAGATTAAATTGTATGACATCTTCTTTTATTAATCATATTTTTCAACTGTACCAGAGCAATACAACCTAGAAGACAAGGCCGGCTCTTTTCTACTCCCCCCTCCCCCCCTCCCCCCAAACACGCCATCGTTTTGTGGAGCGCAAGTTCGTCTGCTTCTTGCACAGGGGTTGCAATGATGTCAGAACACAGAGCTCTTATTGGCTGATATTTAAAAAAAACAAAATATTTGCAGATCTCAAGACATCTATAGTCGGTTACAAGTTAAGAAGGTAGGAGAAGCTCCTCCCACAAGCGTGGTGCGCCGGTTTCAAATCCCTCCGCAATCGAAAGAAGAGTTCACTGGAAACGCTCCTTGTTCCGCTTAATGGATAGATAATGTCCACAAAGTGGTGTCAACTTATCTCCGGCCCCCACTTTTTAAGAAAGCGACCTTTGTATTCATTGGAGAAGGAACCGAGCCCCTGAAAGCAGCCTTTGTATCAATCGGAGGGGAAGGCTAATCCCCGAAAGTCGTGTTTGTTTCCATCGGAAGGGGGAAGACTTAATCTTCCTCTCGTGGCTTTCACAATGCTAAGTCAAAGTCGAGAGATAAAGCAAATATGTACAGAAAGGCACGACCCTCCTCGCGCGTTGGCCGCAACGTCAGCGGAAACGATGGGACGCTATTGGATGCGGAGGTGGCGGAGGGATATATGATTCTCTTTGAGGGGCATTTTCCACTACCTTCTTGACTTGTAACCTACTATAGTATCTGGGTCCACCCACTATCCTTTTAATCAAAGCCAATCAGAGCTCGGCGTCGTGCTGTCGTCACCGCCGCTCCTGCGCAAAAAGCAGACGACTTTTTCACCGCATTATATCCCGACTCAACTCCAGCGGCAAACACGCTTAACCTTGACGAGTGTCATCCTCAAAGCTGCAGACGCGTTCATATTGGACTCGCCGTGGCGTGCTATAGCGTCTCAAGAGAGCGATGCTTGTACACAGTGACGTTCCGCTTTGCTGCTACTCTCGTCAAATCTCAGCCTTTGTCGCTAGGGGCTGATCGGGTGCTACATTCAACGTTCCGCTGGATCGTTTGTCTACACTGATTGGACACTATCGCTCCAGCCGAACACAGACGCAACGCACGTGTCCATCCCATGCACCGCGCTGGCCTTTGGTAGGTGACGTAAAACCTCTATCACTACGGCCCTGTTAGCTAAAGGGTGTCGATTTGCGCAGAATGTGAACCCCCCCTCACCCTTCGTCTAACACTTTTGTTGCTTAAAAGACATACAGCCGTATTCACCAGACGTGACAATATCGCTTGCGGAACCGCTGACTAACTACGTCACCGATTAAAATGGCCACGTGACAGGTGGTAGTCACAGCTCAGTAAACACTCTGTATTCACCGATCATGCTTAGGGCTTTGTCGCCCCGAGCGACTTAGAAGGCGACTTGAGAAATTTTAGTCGAACGTGCGGCTAGTTTAGCCGGTATCTAGCGGGTGACTAGCGGCTCGGCGCCATGGCCGACTCCTATCGCCGCTGACCGCCAGGGCTAATTGAGCACTTACTGCGTTAAAACCCTGAGGGACACATCCAGAAATAATCCTAGCAGCAAATATTGTGGGAATAGGCATGTTCAGAGGTCAGAGATAGCGCTAAAGCGACTAAGATGCTGGACGACAAGAGAGCCCTTATTTACGGGCGCTTCCATATGGATGCGTTTTTTCGGAGGTGCAATGGGGGACAGCGGGGCTTGGGCCGCCGGCGGAGGACCGCGAAACGGCGTGTACGGGTGAGCCAGGTGGGTTAATATTTTTTAATGAGCCATCCGCAGACTGTTGTCGCGAAGCGCCGTAAACGGGAGAAGGCGAGTGGGTTAACACGCGCCCCAGTGATACACCCGTTGTCCCCCATTGCGCCTCCAAAAGTGCGACACCTTCCATATCTGAGTATGCCGTTGGCAACGCGGCTTCCGTGTTTTCTCCCTTGACCTTTCTTGTTATTATTTCCTTTAAAATGCTTTGTAGCGGTCAATTAGCCTCTCGTTATAACATTTTATTTTTGCTAGAAGATATAAAATATTTTTTTTTTTACATTTTTACTTCGACCCCATTCACGCAATGCCGTCTAAGTACGCGCATGCGTGACCAATCGTTTTACGTCACTTCCGCTTGTTACTTTCCACTAGATAGTCACCCGCTTGCTTCGCGCCTTGGATACCGATGGACTAGTCGCTCCTTAGTCGCCGATTCTTCGTTTAGCTCGCGACTGCTTAGACGTGCAACTAACTTCAAAACAGCGCTAGTTGGTCACGATTGGTGAATATGGCTGATAGCTCTTATATAAGAACCTCTCGCGTTGGTCGTGCCGTTAGAGGGATGGGGCTAGGGAACAAGGTGGAGGGGTGAGGTGGAAGGGGAGGTTGGGAGGGGAATGTTACTGCGCTGCTTGTACTCCCCACCTTCCTCCTATGGTACGACCAGCACAAGTAAACTCCCTCCCATGAACTCAAACAAGAGCTAGAGCAGCTTCCCTGTGTTCGACGGTACATCTTAGCCAGGCAATTATTTTTTTTTTCGTTGAAAACAAATATACGCAGCGCCGAAACCTTTGACTTCGCTGGGATGTGCCAAGGGGTCAAATACGATGGCCAAACAAAATTGAAACTGTAAGGTTATAGTAAGCGCCACCTTAACAAGCGCACTGCGCGGTGAGTCCCGGTAATCTTATTGTCGGCATGCGGCCAAGGAAATTGCAACGTCAGCCCTTAAGAACATCGAAGAACAAGAAACAAAGCAAGAAACAAAACAAGAAGCGCGAACACAATAATCCTTATACTGCGTTTCTTGAGTTTTAAAAAGATATAAATTAAAAAAAAAATGTTTTTGCGAAAGAATGACGTTCTGCAATCACGTAACTAAAAAAAATATCGCCACTATTTTTTTACAAAAACCGCGCTAGTCCACACGTGCCCGTCCCTTGCGTACCTTTTATACTATCGTTTGTTGCATCACCCGAAGATGTCTTCGTAGATGTAAGATCCTCATACTCTGCATCGATGAGATTCTGGAGCAAGTCGTTTCTTCGCAGCTAATAAAGATAATTCAAGATGTAAATCAGGCTGTACAACTCGTTCCTATATTCATTCTTTTTTTTTTTTTTTTAAATCGCGTTATTCGGTAGCCGTTGCGCCAATTAACTCATTTCAAAACTCGAAGCACCTCACCGAGGCGTAATGCCACGTTATGCATTGTGGGAATCAGTCGACAGAAAAACCCATACGTGCTCCACTCCTGGCCAACAAGTTCCCAGAATGCAACGCGCTAGGTGGCTGTTTCATGGAAGTAGCCTATTATCTGAGTCTGCCGTAGTTTTTGCAAGCACCCCGAGCACAGATTGGAACACGAAAACCGCGCCAGCGTCCGGCAGGGGCTCGAATTCATTCGCACGCTTTGGGCCTCCAGAAATGGCGACCGCGAATGATGCTTGACGAGACCTCGAAATGGGTCAAGTAAGATCCCCCGTTTTCATCTTGTTTAATCTTCGGTTTCGCACTAGCTTATTTATTGACTCTAACCCTGAGATTATGCAGACATACTAATCTCTTGTCTCAGTGCCTCCCTCTCCCACCCTTGGAAGAAAATAAAAAAAAGATGCAGTCTCGAACATCAGAGAAACGAGATGAAGCAAAGATTGGGATTCGACAGAGGACCTGATTTACCTAGAGCCCCTTATACGGAAAAGTAGCGACATCATTTGAAGAATGCCGCCTGCTATCTCGGGCCGATCCAGGCGGCGCTACTGTCGACGCGCTGGTGTAAAAAAGCAAAACATAAAAATAAAAGGTGTGCGCATCAAGGGAGGAGGGAGAAGGATTGCCCATGGCTGTCGGAGTGCAGTGCATGCTATGAGCTCATGTCGCCAATCAAATAACGCCGACTGTGCAGCGTCACGGCTTTCATCGTCTTTTTTTGAGCATAGCCATTGAGGCCGGTAGACCATGACAGTGCGCTTTTAGCCTGTATGCATGTATTTTCGTGTCTTTCAGCTTTTAACTGCGCTCTTACTCAAGTGTAGGAAGGTCGTCTGCTATCTTGGGCCGATCCAGGCGGTGCTACAGTAGACGCGCGGGGTGACAAAAACGAAAATATAAAGATAAAAGGTGTGCGCGTCGGAGAACGAGGGAGACGATGTCACTACCGTTCTTAATCAGGGGCATTATATTTACCAAATTCCAGAACATGACGAGCTTATTCATTAATATCAAAGAGGTGGTCTGGGATGATTGAAGGAGTTGGTACGCTTACGTTTTTAAGCGAGTCCTGTGACAATCTTATCTACACTAACCATGTCTCCACTAAAAGGCGCACTCTACTTCTCTAAATTGAGACCTTACATTTAGACAGCGTTTCCCTTTTGCCTTATTTCGCAGACACATAACTAGACTAAAATAATGAAAAACGGATTGACCAAATTGAAGCCTTGACGTCATATTCCCAATGTGGTTGAAACAAATAGATCAACTGACACGTGCGGTTCATTCTTGGCTTCACGAAAAGTGCGGACTTGACATCGTAGCAGATAATCAAACAGTGTGCTAAAAGAAACTTTTCCTTAGTACTTCGGAGATATACAATAAAATCGTCATCCAGACTTTGTGAGATTTGTAAATCCTCGTGCGGTCATTTTTCAACCAAGACTCATACTGCAAGTTTTAACGATTGGGCACGATTGGTTGTCGCCATGGTCACATGATCGCTTATGCCAGCTAATGGAAGCCCAGCTGCACCGGTGTCACTATCGCAGCGGCCACCAAAACTTGAGTTGTACCAAATCAGCTAAACGCTCGGAATTTGGAGGGCGAGACAAAGCCTGCCAGATTCAGTGGACGGTGGTCACGTGACCAAGTGACGTGACAAGCAGGTTCCCCTTATGTCTTATAGTCACGTGGCGCTGATAACGTTATTCTCATGACGTTGCTCTCATGTCGCTTTTCTCGTTTCGGTCGCTTTATGACTTCAATCGTTTCCTACATAACAGCCCTAAAACGTATAATAGATTCAAACGTTTCAATTAACAATTAATATTTTGTCTTGTTAACGTGAATTGTCTACGAACAATTTTAGTATAAAGTTAGAGGAAGAATCTGATATTAAACCGCTTGGAAGCCACTGAGGTTTCGTGAAGTTTTGAAGCGTTTGCAGGTAAGATGTAAGGGTAAGATTTGAAGAGCAAGTGCTGCGGGTTGTCTATGTACGGGATCATGGTGTCGTTGTGGACTCGAAATTGGATTTTCGCCTCCACGTCTCTCGCATTTTTGGTCAAGGACTTCGCTAATTGGGTTTAATTTCGCGGCTGACAAAAGCATCCCGTCGCTTTGAGTGTCTTTTATATCTGTATTGTGCATTGGTTATTTCACGCCTCGAGTTCGCGTCTGTGGTTTGAAACTCTGTAACGATGTTACATAGTAATCGTATTAAAAACGTTCAGCGTAAGTTTATACGAATTTTATACGATCGATATATTGGCCGCCGCCGTTTCTACAATTACCATTCCGTGCTCATTGACCTCGGTCTAGTGCCTCTGCACGATAGACGAATTGCAAGAGACATGCATTTCCTGCGTAAAATCGTGCAAGGTTCTCTTGATTGTGATCAGCTGCTGATGTCGCTGAGGTTCCGCGTACCGTCAGGTAGGATCCTGATGTGCGAGCCACTTGCCCAATGACACGTCTGCAACAGACTCACGATGCCTTTTTTTTTTGTTGTTGAAAGACTTTTTTGCCTGATTGTGTTTTATCCCATACTTTTATGTATGTGTACAGGACAGTGCACTGCTGCTCAGGCTACTTGGCGTTTTTATAGGCACGCAAATAAACCCTATCTATCTTTCTATATTTCTATCTATCAATCTATCAATCTATCAATCTATCAACCTATCAATCTATCTATCTATCTTTCTCTCTATCTACCTATCTATCTATCTAATCTAATCTTTCATCTCACAATTAGTAATCAACGTATAATGGTAAAGAATAGCCAAACCCACCTCTGGATGCTTTTTACGCATCTCAATCACCTTCGCCGTCTGTTCGCCGAATGTCTTAAATGAGAAGCTCCCAAATATCCGGCTCAACCAAAGAATTGGAGCAGCGAGAGGGCCAAACGACTGTTGTGCAGTCTGAAATAAAGGACACAACATCGTCATACTTCAATATTTGAACATGACAATGTACAACATACCCTTTTTCAAAAATCCATCTGCAATAGGGTGATCATACTCCTCAGAGTTGAAAACGGGACATCAGGGTGAAGGGTAGGGGGAGGAAAAGGGAAAGGGCGGGGGGCGGTGGGAGAGCAAAGTGAGGAAATAAAAAAGCTCGACTACTATTCAGTTCGCCGTGAAAACGCAGACTTTTCTGGGGTTTTCCGTTGGTTACCCATTTTGCAAAACTTAAGCATGCCAAATATAGCAATATATAAAAGTGCCCCGTACACACGTCTGTTCGGAGAAAACTTACTCGCAAGTGGAGTAACAAAAAAAGGCTAAAAATTGTTCTATACTAAAATAACATGTTTATACTGATCCTTCTATTAGACTGTCACAACTAATATATTTTTTTTTTCACTCGTTTGGTACTGATTTTGCAACCGAGCTCCAATGAGTAAATAAGCGTCACGAGAAAGCTGGCAAACCTTGAACACACTCTACATTCCTTTCGATTGTTATCTTGCTTAGAATCATCGTTCGTTTTACACACCTGCTGTGAAACACAGTTTTGGCCCTGAAATATAGTGAAGTTAAATGTCGTTTACTTACGACGAATTATGCGCCGACTCAAGCAGTTCATGAAGCTACATACTCTCCGGTACTACCCGGAATTTAAAAAGAAAAGTGTCCCATGTTATTTTCCGCTGAAGAGACCATTGCATGCCCGTTTTCCCATCGGAACGCCCAGAAGCAGCGCAAAAGTAGACAGACTGGTTGCTGTCTGCTAGAATTCGTCTCCTGAAAGTCACTAGCCTGGAAGTCCTGGAAGGAACTAGCGCAGGTCAAACCTTTAGCGTACATTATAATAACTCCGTGTGTCTCTCCACTCGTTTTCGATGCGAGCGGGGCCGACTTTACTCCGAACGCTTGTCCAACCTCCAGTGCACGTTCCGAGCACGTGCCCAAAACAATGGGTGACTCGGATAAATGGCGCAGCCATTACTAGACGGCGCGCGCTTTTGGAAAGGGTCTATTGAGGCTCCGCTCAAACACGTCATTTTCTAGACCGAAGAATTCCAACTAACACTAACGCTCCGACGTCGCCACCAAGCTGTCATCTTCCCTCCCTCAGTTTCACTCCGTATACTGGGGCACTCACTGGTCGCCATATTTGAGAGCGATGCTTAGAGCGCGCGCTCGGAACGGGCTCCCACGAATAGCTTGCCAAGGCTGGCAATCTCGACGGTGCCGAATGCGCGTTCCAAAATAACTGCGGAAGCTCGCCGTCGGCACTCGCTCAGCGGCAGCACACACAGAAAGGGCCGCCTGTGGAGACTCCCTAGTGGTCAGACACATCTAAAACGACGTAGTCCTGAATTTTTCAATGCCAGCCCGAGGAGGCGAGCACGGGCACGGAAAGAATACGAGTCCCGCGTCCGCGTTAGACCGGGACCCGTGTCCTCCCCGATTTCAGACGTGTCTTAACCGAACGCAGACGCACTACTCGCGTCTAATCAACGCCGCGCGTTCGTCCCCTTGGAGTGACCTCGACATTTCGGCATTACCCCCTTTTGACGTTACAACATCTCACCCAGAAATTGGCGCACGCGCTGAAACCCATGCAACGGAAATAGATCTCACAATGGGCGATTGCACTTGACGCAATCCCGGCTCGGAATTCAGAACCCCGTATGAAGGACCTGTCGTAAACTGAGGTAGCCTGCCAGGGCAGGGACAGTGTTTCTCGTTAATGTGAGCGTCTTCGGCTGTGTACACTCAATCAACAACTCAAAAGTCCTTATCCGTAATGATCTCCTAATTAATATATTTTAAGATCATTTTTTCTTCTGTCGTAGAATGACATCCGTCAGAGTGGTGAACTGTATACACCTTTGCAAGTGAGATCCCGGCTTAACCTCGAACCGCGCGCCCAGGTGAGGAGGACCTACTCTCCAGCCAGGACGTTCGCTGCTTGTCGTACAATGTCGCCAAGCGTCTCTTGCAAAAGAAAATTATATATTTTAAGAAATACCAGAATGAAAAAAAAACGTAACGAACCCTTATTGTCTTTGGAAACGTTTTTAGTATTTGTAATGCAGCTATTTTCATCCGAGTTAAAACGGAAAAGAAAATATAAACGTTTCCTATGAATGCAGGCTGGACGGACGTCAGGAGACACATGGCCATTTCATTAACGAAGTCTCCGCTCGAGGCAGCGCTGGTCCCTGACGTACTGGAATAGATATATATATATACTGCTGGAATAGAGGCTAATCCTTAAAATTCCCCAATGTTACAATATTTGATGCCACGATTGTGTGTGGATACCTCACCCTTTTTTTCCAAAGTGTAAGTACGTCGCTAACGTGCGATAACGTTGGCCATCGGCGATGCAGCGGACGCCACGATCTTGACCTCGCCCACCAGTAATGACCTGCCCCTAGACAACCTCAACATGGCGAAAACGTTACGCGGAACCAGCATCCCTCACAGTGGCAGCGCACAGGAGCCTTTCTTGCAAACGTGTATAGACCTTTTCCACAAGGGCGCCACCATCTTGAATTGTCGTCACATCCAGTATGGGCGAAAACCTTGTTTTGCCGCCGCCACGCCAATAGAAGACATTTAGGATATAAGCGTAACTGTCACACATTCTCGTTTTGGCTCCCCTCTATTTTTTTACTGGTTACAGGTTGAAACGTTTTATTATTCTTTCGACGCCCATACCAGATACGCCCATTAGGTGGCTGGAGACGAGAGTACACGAAAGAGGTCTATAGCTGGTATTCACTAAACGCCATAGTTGAGTGCGCTGTTCACCGCGTATGCTCAAACAGGTCTCACATTTATAGGCTGCTAAGATCCGAAATCACGAGGTTGTGAAATGCAAGTTGCAAAAAGAAATCGGGAAGCTCCTCGTCAACACGTGCTCAGTAGCCGTGAACTCAAGCGTAGCCGCCATTGAAGTCTCCCTACAATCGATCCAGGAGGCGGTGCCTGTGGCATCGGTAAAACGTCGTTGCTAATAAATGCGCCGATGCAGTGCCAAGGCCCCTGCACTGGATGACGAACTCTGGTATCCAAGGTGCATGAAAGCGGCGCGGCGCGAGGTATGGATAATCGATCTATCGCCTTGCGAAGGGTTCGGTCTTGTTTCCAATACTCGTCGGTCGGCGCCGCGAGGGGCAAAGATGGAAACAGAAGGCGACAAATCCTGAGCGCTGACATCGGTGGTCCCGTGTGAACACAGATGAATGAACACAGATAGCACATCGGTGCTATCTGTGTTCATTTTGTCGCGACGAGTCTAGGTTGCTTGAGCGCTTGTGAGGTTCATTTTGTTTAAAGATTTCGGTGTTTTTGTGCACATTAGGCTAGAAATTAGGTAGGTACAGACCTTACAGGCGATGTTTTGCTGCTTCTGTCTGCGTATTAAGGCGTCGCAAGCGAGTAAGGCCCATTGGGACAACGAACTGGGAACACGGATCTCCGTGTCTATGCCCTGCCGTTGTGCTGACAAAGGGAGGGAAAGGAGGATATGAGAGCACGTGGGGACGTCAGAACGCCGAGCTCTGGTTGGAATGATTTGTAGAGATCTGAAGCTAACAGCCTTTGTCCCCACAGCACTGGTCAAACGCGTTAGAAAGCGAAGCGTCGCCGTCCAGCGTTTGGCTTTCGCATTCGAATGTGCTCCACGAGTGCAGCGGAGACCAGGGCATCCTTTATCTTCACTGCACTCGTCGAATGCGTTAAAGCGCGGAACGCAGGCTTCCGGCGTGTACTTCTCGCATTCGAACGCGTTCGACGAATCATTTGAATCAGAGTTCGACCTTCTGATGTCCCCGCGCGCTTTTGCCACCTCCTCTTCCTCAGCTTCTCGGCTCATTACCTTAGCACTATGGTAAACGCTGATGTGGTCTTCCAACGCAGGGTCGTGAACTGTAGGGCCGAGCTCGGAGGCAGTGCAATACCCATTGGTCGGCGCTCGGGGAGGCGGTCTATCGTCGCAGAATCACCAATAGCATATACGATCTCAGAAACAGTGCAATACCCGTCGGTCGGAGCTCGGATAGGTGCCAGGCCGCATCACCGCTGAAATAGTGCTACGATATATTTCGTATTTCTTTTGACATCGTTCTATAAGAACTCGCAAGTGCTAATCGATCATTTTCGTCTACGAAGATCAAATGTACCTCGCGTTTCGATCTACACTTGTTAATGCGAAAGCATTAGCTGTCCATGGAGCGAATCGATGTCTTTAGTTTTTGAAGCCGCGCCAAACGGCACCTTCTCCGGTCCCAATGGAGCGAAGGCTGTCGTCTGTAGCAGAACTCTGATAGATAGACTCCCATTGGCTGGCGCTCGTCATAGTTTCAAAGAACGAGGCTCCCATTGGCTCTCGCGCGGCGTAGTTCCAAGGAACGCCACCAGAGAAGCCCTCTCTATGGCGGCGCTTCTCACGCAGCGGCCCGGTCGCCGGTAAGAGGAAGCGGCGGCCGCAGAGCCCGCACGGGCTAACTCCAAAGAGGCTGCACGGCTGTGCTCAGCGCAGCGCGGCCACTTCACGAGAGCGCGCGTTCGGCCGTCGGCCGCTATCTCGGCAGTAGAGAAACGTGGCCGTCCACGGCAGTACGCGCAGACGAACTACGGGAGCAGAAGTACGACATTCATGCTTTCGCATTCACACCTTATAAGAAGTGCTTAGGTGTCCTAAGAATTTCTTTTGATTGCCTGTATGACTTCTGACTAAAAATCTTGAGTTGTGTGTTTACATTTGTTTCGTTCGGTTTCGTGCGCATCACTCTGTAGTGAACGTTTACCTTGAGTTTAATTATTTGGTTCCTTCATTTGATTTTTGGGACTACCAAAATACCGTATTTACTCGAGTATAACCCGCACTATTGATGAATAAAACCTGAGGGTTCGCTTTTCCGCGGAGCAGGCGGATTGCCAATCACCGCGATCGACACCATGATACCAGCTGTTTACAGGATAGAGATAACGTCTTCGCGCAAAGATACCATCTGTGAAGGTTGCATTTGTATGGAGAGTCATGTTCTTGATCTAGTTATTCGCTGTGTTATTTATGCACAACGCGATGATTGGCTGTATATGTGCTTTGCGGGAAAGTAGACACAAGGGCCTTGTTCATAAATAGTGCGGGTTATGCTCGAGTAAATACGGTAAATGTGTTGCATAATTCATTTCATACTTGTGTTTCGCTCCATTAGCTCCGTTACTCAAACACTATAGTTTTTTTACATTAAATACACGCGTTTTATTTCACTAGACTGCACGCATAAACTTTTCAGCGGTGTCGTATTTACTGCCTACTCGTTTTTTTTTTCTTTATCTAGGGGGTGTTCATTGGTCTCGCGTGCTATCATACTAACGGCTCCGTTCCACTGCTGATACAATTTTCTATTGCCTTGCTCCGGTGTAACCAAAGCCAACGCGAGCAAGCGAGATTCCTTGAGAGTTCCCACATAGGGCTGCCTGTTAAATAAAAAAAAGCAAAGGGGCTTACGGGCCAGCATGTGAAAAGGTCCTATCATGACTTCCTTCAGTGTTCGCTGCGCCATGATGAAAAATGGATTGTTCAGGTCGTTCTGAAAACTTGTGTCGATTCCGAACGCTGCGCGACCGATGTAGTCCATTGTGAGGCCCTGGAACGGCTTCAGCATGTTTATCTCTTTGCCCTGGTCGGCAAACTTGCCGAGGACGTCCATGAAGACGTCGCCACCTTCAGCAATGTGATCCATCATCTGCGCACACAAAGTCAAAAACAAAATCAAGCTCTGGCGGTCTCTTTTTTGTTTTTCTAACCTTCCCAAACTAAACACAATTTTGGGAGGGATACTCAGCCTTTGCAACTCACGGCACGTTGTTTATAATCTCCTAACTTAAAATATGTATTGAGAAAACGATAAATAAATTTAAAGGCAAAACCAACATTCACATTTTCACGCGATCTCCAGTCGAGTGACGTCACATATTCTAGAACGTTTTTAGTGATTCCTGTCAGTAGCGCCTCTCAGCGCCTCTCAGACGAAACTTAAGACTTTATGAAAAGGAATGTATTGTCACTTGTAATTTCGTTTACTTGTTTAGACATGGCTATCAACCTGTTCAAAGCGTACCTTGAAATACTTACCTACCCGGTTAGGAAATAATAGAATAGGAAAAAAACGTGATGGTTGGTTTTTGTCTTTCTTTTATATCGATATTTTGTAACTATGTAAATTTTTAGCGAAAGGTTAACTTTTGCATCTTTGCTTAATGACAACGGCCCTGTCGTGAACCGACTTGCCAAATGCTATGTTCACCGTACAACCTCCGTCTCAACCGCCAGAGCCCATCGAATTTTCAAAAGCACCAGGCACTTAAAAAAGCATGACACCGCGCACTTTGGAAGACGTCAAAGACATAAACAGTCACCGGTGATCAAAGGGCCGAGCTGGCCTTAAAACGTTTAGTTTTCAATATTCGTGTGCTTATAAGCTTCTTCCTTTTTCTATTAATGTCTAGAACCAATTTTGAGGCAAATCGCTTACTATCAAAAGTTCGCTGGACAGGCTAAAGAAATGCGGTAGATTTCTTCAAGCGATTCCGGCTCGGTGTTAGTTGCCCATGGCTACCTTTAAAAAAATATGATTGTGGTTGAGTGTATGAGAAAGGGAAGTCAGCACAAACAAAACTGTAGCTTGATCATTTTATAAGATGACGTGCATCTTATTATATATTATGTTGTAAAGGGAGTCCGTTTGTAGAAAGCAATTGAACTTGCACTAAGAAAGCGTGTAGCTCCTTTCTAATCCTCCAACATCTCATAAATTGTTCGGAAGTCAGAATAATTAGCAACTCCACAAAATATTCTAAAGCTCATTATAAGTACATGGATCACGCGAGCCGAACGTGGAACGCGGCGATATCGCATTGTTTAAAGTCAAAGATGGCGCAAATGAGCGAAAAAAAGACTATAATACTGTTTCAGAAGTCCAGCACAACCTATACATTAGATCTGCCACTCGGCCTCAGCTTGTGTTTATACGACGCACTGAGAACGAATGCGCATAATAAGGTATGCATGGTCGAACGACGTTAAAGTGGTTTCTCGATTACCTCAACTAACTATGATCTTGGAACACCCAGGCCTTACTCTCCATGGCCTGCCAATTATTATCTCTAAATTTGATAAAGCTATTCAGAAAAAAGGCAAAGAAATGTGGTTCCAAAACCGACATCTAATTTTACGCCGCTTTACAGGGCGTAACATGTCGCAAAACTTCGAGGTTTAGCTGGCGGTCTAATAAACAGATTCCTTTGCGCTATCTTCTTGTTTTGTTTGAATGAAGTGTGCATTTCCAACGTTCATTTTACATCGTCAATCCCTCAAGCCGCCAAAAACAAGGTGTGTTGCACAAAGGTACATGTGTCGTCATGTTTACAGCGACGTTACTAGAACTCAGTTGGGAAACTGCCATAGGAGATTGCTTTGAAAAAGTGGCTTGGATCCTTGCACGAGAACCGAACTGGACACACACGCAACGCCGTAATTTCTGCCGCAGTGGCCATTCCGGGAACTGCAGTCAGCACGTATCGGTTCAGGTCGAGTCGCCTAAGGGTCGGTAGCGCCATCTCGCAGTGCCATCTCGCAGTAGCTGTAGAAGTCAATTTTCATGTATTCACTCGCCGCTAAAAGCGGCGCTGTAATCGTATCCGGTATGCTCTCGGTGGACGCGAGCGGTCCGGGTTTCAGGGCTGAGTTTCCCAACTAAGCATTTTAGTAACGTTGGTTTACAGACATGCGCAGGTCAAGAGTGTGCCAGAGCTACCCGTGAGATGGCACCAGTGTGCTAGTGTATTTTAAGCGGTTGCAAGGGAACGAAGAACACCCCACCACACTCAAACGCTAATGTGTGAACCTGCCTTAGGCGTGTGTGGTTTCCCTTCAGCTGTTGTTTTCGTCCTTGCTTTCTATCACAAATTTACATTGAACAATGTCATCGTGCCATCTTAGCCCCCGCGAATAACTCGAATGAGTGTGATGACGCGGAATCGAAACGCAGCCTAAACGCATTTTGCGGCGCTCACTGGGGCCGCTGCGCAAAACTTGATAGAAACACGCCTATATACAGCCGATCGACTCAACTCTTACCAGCTTGAGCTTGAGAGAGGTGAAACCCGACGTGAGGCAGGAGCGCATGCTCTTCCACTCGGAGCCCTCTACGTGTATCAAACCTCGGCCAACAGTTGGGTGCATCTCGTCGGTTCTCATTGTTACCTGCGTGAAAACGTAATTATTTTTACCTTTCGGGGTCGAAGTGAAGACACCTGAAATACTAAGCATAAATGCCACACGATTTCTTTTTCAGCATTTTACCCTCTCCTCCATCTGTTTCCACAGCATTTTTTTTTTGTCCTTGTAAACAACCAAATAGATTTGAGTGGACCTTCTTTTTTGGGCGGTTGTACTCAATTTTGGTTGCGTCACCAAGGAAAACCTAAAAAGCCCGTTTATATTTTAAGCCAGAAGACGCATAGCTCTACGCTAATAGTAATCAGATGACTGCTGAAAGCAGAAGACTGCCTACTTTGCCTATTTCGATTTCGTAATGTTGCCCTGAATGTTCTTCGGGTTATCGATAAAATCATAAGGGAAGGCAGTTGAAGGACGGTACACGAAATATTCTTTTTTTCACCAGACCGAAATTAATTAGGCGTGAGCGTTTCACCTTTCGACTGCTTAAGTTGTTCGACATTACAGAACACACTCTAAACAAAAAAGAACCCAACATTCATTCCTTAGTATATAGCTCCTATAACTATAGCTCCTCTTACCGCAAATTCAACACCGACGCGTACGGCTACGACATAAATCTGCTGCGGTGGCGCTTTTCGCCACGCGGGTGAATGTGCAGAAACTTCCCATCCCGCGAATCTGGTTTATGTGCACGCGCAGGGACGGCGAATCTGGTGTGGGCAAACGCCGATTTGTTCGTGAACAGCGTGCTTGTGCAAAGCAAAAGGACTCGGGGCTGCCAGCTTCAATCACGGACCGCGTGGCAAGCACGTGGCGTATTCCTCAACCCGCGCAATCTAGTGACCCAAGAAAGGTACACAGGCACGCACGTCGGTGAAAAATACACCACGCGGTTCCAAGGTGGCTAGCAATCTGACCCGGCAGCCTGTACCTTAGACCAAAGCCCGTCCTGGAGTAAAATAAATTATGGCGTTTGATTACTATTGAATACGAACTGTTCACTCAGTTGCCAACTTGGTGTAAACTGTGATTTAAATATTCATTTTAATCCGTCGCTCACCTAGAACAGATTATACTGACCTACAGTGTAAAGCCAGGAAACATGAATGTCGTGGCCTAAGAAACATCCTACACGTTTGCGCCATCGTGCGGAGCCAAAAACGTTTAAGTTTATTTCGTGTCTCGGTAAAATTGAGGAAATGTGAAAGGTCGTAATTCGATTTTATTGATGTAAACACCATTTGTATACGCCCTGTCAATCCCAGACTGAAAAATATACTTATCGACCAATATCTTTTACATAAATTTCGTCGAACAGAAAACAAATTAACAAACGTCTAGTGCAAGGCAAAGTCGTCCTCACGACATCGCAATAAAAGAAACAACCTGGAATAAGTAAATTTAACAAATTGAAACTTTAAATTTCACGGGCAAAACAAAAACCACTCTGCATGTTTGCATCACACTTGATCAAACCTGAATAGGTCGAAATTATTTCAGTTGCAAACCCTTTGCAACTGCTATAGTGTTAAAGACAATCTTCTCTGCTGATATATGGCGTTGACTTCTGCATTCCATTTTCTCGAATTTAACACGAATGTATTTTCTCTAGCCAAGCGATTCTTATGAGCGACAGTTCTTCTGGCATATCTCTCTTCTTTTTTAGCACTTCATGGAAGATTTATTGAAATGCACCAACCCGCGAAAATGCACAAAGGCTGCATAGAAAACATTAGTTGAATAAATTCGCCATAAATGTACTCTCGAAAAAAATTTAAGAAGATTTAAATAGGTATTCGAGTAATTGCCAAAGATAGCACTTACGCCACGGCGAGTGAAGTTGGAGAAGTTTTTGACAAAGACGTACTTCAAAAATTCAAAGTCACGCACCACGAGCATTGGAACATCTCCATTGTAGAAGCTGTAAGAAAATCAAAAAAGAATCGAAAACAGTACGCCTCAGTGTAGCTAGGCAATGGGCATAATTTGATGTCTTACTTCATAAGAATCATTATCTGTTTTTTTTTTTGTGTACTCATAAACATCTAGTTGCCCGCTTATAATTACGGTTCCCCATTTATGGGGTTCATTTTTCTTAAAACTTTGGGGGTGTTTTATTCAGCACTTTTCCTCGCAGATTCGGTGTTTCTCTGCGTAAATTATCAAGATCGGAGAACAATAGGTATATATCGAGACTTCTGTTGAAAAGAATAGGGCAAAGGTGTAGGATTCTCCGACTTCCAGGGAACATAAAGCGCGCATATATGGAAATGAGATAAAGTGTCTGGTTCCGAAGATTGACGCAGCCTCGCTTACAGTTCATGAGAAGAGTTATTCTAAATCAGTAAAAAAAAAAAAAAAAAGAAGATGTAGATGAAAATTTTCGTCTCGTGAAGCTTCGGAATTTTCTTATTGAAAACAATTCAAATCGAGGTTCTTCGGTTTTTCCTATTTCAATAAAGCCGGCTCGAGGTATACTTTTTCAGGTTTATCTAGTAATGACAAGAAACACCGAACCCTAATTATGATACACATAAAAAGCATTACACGCAGTCAGTTGCCTAAATCGTTCATAGATATTCTGTCATAAAATATCACTGCACTTTAAGAAATTTGTTTAAAACGGTCCTAACGTATAAGGTGAAAATTATATCGGCATAGTTTATTCATTATTACAGCCGGTAAAACGTTCACTTTCAGGTAAGTGAAAATGAAAGTTCATATTCAAGTTCGAACAACTAACTTCCTAACCTGCGGATGCGTTATGGCAGAAATCGCCTTGCACTAAGAGAGGAAACGGCATGCAAACAATTGCCAAAGCCTAGATTAAGATAGATCTGCTAAAGATTTAGTACAACCTAAAAGTTTGAATTTAAGGTAAATATTTTGAGATCGAATTTCCTCCGAACTTTTTTAAAGTTGATAATAGTGAGAGTCTTACCCAAATATATCACCATATTGCTTGCACCATTTTTTCACAGCCTGGACTAACTCCTGTTGAGAATAAGTATACCAAATAAGTCAATGAGGACTACATAGATCGGTCTATGCAACCTTTTGCAGAATCAAGTAGTACTTTTAAGTTAAGCTTAAAAACGAATTCAATTCACCCCTTTTGAAGAAGATTATCGACAAAACATTGTTAGGGGGAATATATAAGTAAGACAAAAATTATGTGGCATGATTCGTGACGACACTTTGCTTAGCAGTGTTCATGTTTACATACTATCTGGTTAATTAACTCTCAACAACTAAAAATGTCATAGGTATATCAAAATAAAATCTTAATATTTCATTGAGGACAGGTTGCAACTCTCTTGATAAATCATATTTTAATGATATGCACAGCTAACGAATATTTCAAGTTATCGGACCTTCAACTTTTAAATTGATACATAATTTAAAAACACTGGTAAATACAAATTTGCTGGAACATGTCCAATTACTTAACTCCACTCAACGTAAAGCTAAACTTCCTTTATATTTCCCTACCACAATGTAAAACAATTATTTAAAAATATGCTTGCAAACTTTCATGCAGGTCTACAATTATAAAATCAAGAACAGTTTAATGAAATGCAAAATTGATTAAATAACACGTGTTTACTAAAAACAACTATTACCGGATAATACAACAAAAGAGGTGTCATTCTAATATAAAATTTGTAGAGAGATTCATATTTGGGCAAGAGCATTCTCAAAAAAGACAAATAATCGTTCTAAGCACTAGATTTTCTGTCATGTCAAACAAACACATTGATACAAAACAATAAAAACAAAAATAAAAAAATTCAACGTTAATTGAGTGCGAGACTATATCTCGGCGTATAAACCTGTGCAAATTACCGAAGGTAAGACACGGACGCAGGCGGCTCTACAACAGGTATAAGTTAACCCTGAGATAATAGAATGGCGGTCAACAGGTGTGGACTTAGCATTTCCTTCCCCCCTTTGGAGATTATTATTTAACATATTTGTTTTCGAAGCGTTCAAGATTATCAATAGCTCACAGCTTACAATAAATGACCACATTTACCTTTTCATGGTATTCCCTAAGGTTTCCCCAAAGCAGGTTTGGTTTGGGTCCAGGAATTCCAATGTCTTTGAAGTAAGAAAAGGTCTTCTGTCTCCATCTGTGGAACGAACACGTAATACATAATGTATCTTATGTCCTATGCTGATCTTGATTTTATTATTTTCCAATCTTAAAAAAAATGTATTATTACCTTATATAAACTGAAATATTATATAAGGGCATCTGAATAAACTGCCTAATCAATAAAACATCCCAGAAACTTATCACGGATCTTTATCTTACAAAACTTCAAAGATAGCTAAGGAGAGCCGCTTTGTTTCACTGAAATATCAACTGAAATTGACGTTAGACAAGGCTACATGAATATTGAAGCGGCGGTTATTTTTACAAAAGGATTTACCTACATTACAATTCACTGTAAAGGACTGCCTATGTGAACCTCTTTTATATAGTATAATTCAATACTTCTAAATTATTGCTAAACGAGTTTAGATTAATATGAATTTCGGCCACACATCTCTTATCTTTATTTTTTTTGTTACTCGAGCATCGTCACCACTCGACTGCAGCGCCACCCTTTTTGCCTCCAGCGGCGAATATCCTCAACAAAAGTTACGAATCAGCTGCAGCATCCAAAAAAGGCTGCTGCAAAAAAAACTGTTAGTAAACATTGGACGACAAAGAAGGTGCGCCCTCTGTTCACATTGTCTTTGAAATGTCGCCAACGGAGATTATTAGTAGCCGTGCTTCCTAGATTATCATTGCTAAAACCAACGACCTTATTGAATATTATCAATGCACGAACTTATCCATTTGCAATTTGCCGTATCGAACGTGGAGTGCTGAAAGATGGCACTGACACTCGACGAATATTTGAATAGAGATTGAGAAAAACAACAAATGCACAAGTCAAGTGTTCGGTCGTTGCTCCGAGGGTTATTTATATATCTCATATTAATCTTGTTGCATTTGCACATGTCAAGCAATTTATACATTCTCCTCAACCGACATATCGTCAAGTGATTCTTCCGGCCTTGTTAAACAATTCGTAAGCCAATATTAACTCTTCACCAATTTTAAATAAGAGATTTCTGACCAATAAATTGTATCAGTATGCAAAACAATTTACTTTTTAAGAGAAGTACCGACGAAGCGCAGCAGGGCTAGCACGAACAATTAATCGCATGTCTTCGTCGTCTTTTTCTGACAAACAAAAGACTGCTGGCAAACTTGAAAGATCTGTGGAATACTATCATTTGGTGCACAAAGCTGGAAGATGCAATTTGGTTTTATTAAACACCATTCCTACACAAAATGTTTAAAAAGGGCTGCTGTGTTAGCACAAGACGTTTCACGCATTTTCCATAGCTTTACCACGTCGACATTACTTCTATTGCTGTAGCACAGTGGATTAGATTATCCGTCTCAGCACTATTTTTAGCGCATAATAGCGTTGAAGCTCTTAAAATAGTTTTTCAGTTACTGAAATATTCGCTTTAAAGTTTCTTTTAAACATAATACCTTTGTAAGTTGTAAATACATTCCCACGAGGTAGAAGTATTATCCTACTAATCATCATAAAGAGCAGCATCGCGTATATCTTGTGCCAAAAAGCTCTTCCTAGTGTTGTGTTCCTTTTTAGGTAGGTACCTGTACAAAGCTCTTTTCTCTCTTGGCAATATTGTCTAATACATAATTTTGAAGCCTTGTGGGTATTCTTTCAAACTTCAGCGCGCTTATACAATCACAAAATAAGTCATTTATTTACTATAGGAAAGAGGACAACATTATATGTATATTGATCAGTTTTGCTGTAATACTTAATTGAGTCAATGAATATACACTTCAAACATTCTATTATTTTGGTCACTGGCTTGCTATAAGGCATAGTTATATTTAGGGATCTATACCGACTTCGAAATTTATCAAGCATATCACTTTAATATCACTACGATTCCCGCATGTTGGTGCAACCTTGCCAAATGCTATAAAAAATATTATTGTTTCTAAATTATTTATATAGTTCAGAATATATTTTTAAACGCAAGTCAGCAAAACAATTTAACATGCTCTTCATATTTTATTTGAAGTTGAAACAATTTTTGACACCGGATGCTGCACGTCTATTCTCGCCATACTACCGTGAACAATGACTATCACTTTTTTTACACTGATTTAAAACACTGCAGAAAAAAAAAATTGAAAGCCGGCAAGTTTGAGGATTTATTTAATTTCTTCAATCCATGATTGTTGCCTTTGATCGCACAATGCATATGGTATACCCCAGAATAAATTAATGTTTTTCCACCTCAAAAGAAAAACCTCCACATCGCCGAACGCTCACTCTCCGACTACATGTAGTGCTAGCAGTACGTACCAGATTGCCCAAAGTTTCAAACTGACATGTTATCTTATTCAAAGGTCAGAGGTTTGTTTCGGACATTTTCGATGGGAAAATGGTGGCCAACATTGCCCACAAATTAATCGAGCTGAATGCCTTCAGCTGCAGGGATCACGCCCCATTTTCCCAATAAAGTCCAACAAAAACCGTTTGTAAAGCTTTACCAGGGTAACGGCTAGTTCTGAAACTTTGCTGTCTGGTCCAGACTGCGAGGTGCTTTATTTGGGCGAGGACTGAGAAGTTTGCTATGCGTAGTTTTCATTAAACACTGAAAAAAAAATACTTAATTTTTTTTTCGCGGATACGCTGTACTTTTATAAAAACAACAACTCACCTTAAGAGTCTGACTCCCAGAATGATCAGGACGGTAAACAAGGCAACGATGGTCAGCATCTCTGGGTTTTTTTTTTTCCCGGAGGCGCAGCAGTATTTACGATGAACACTCCAAGTGCACCCGGCGTTTTCGTTACAAGCCTAAGGGAGACGCAATATAAAGACAACTAAAGGGGACGCTTGCACTGATACCCTATCACTGGGTGCATTTGTCCAGCTTAATCTATAATCGGACTCAGGGTTCAGCTTGGCACAAAGATGCTTCCTAGGCAGTTCGAGAATTACAAAACGCCACGTGGAGAGCTTGAGATTATTGCTCTGACCGAATGTTACATTTTGCTTGACCTTCAAACGTCGATTAGGGAGGGAACTTTCTGACGTAAGGCCATCCCTGCGCATTTTAAATACTTCTTGGGTGTTTGTAAACTCTGGGTAAAAATTATAAGAGCTATGTGTGTCGGCTTCCTTTTATGAGTGAAATCCAGCAAAGATGATTGGTGAAGATGGTGAAATCCAGCAAAGATGATGCTTAAACATTTTTAGAAAAGAATTTAAGGCAAATTGCTATGCAATTGTTTTGCATACGTGAAACATTCTAGCATCACAGACGTCTACGTTCACGGCGCTCTTCATCAGATAGTTTAACGCGTACCACGTGTAGACTTTATAGTTTTTCCTAGAAAAAACCAATACTACCGCTAATTGGGCTGGTAAAACTTGCTATCTCCCAGAACCATCCATACGCCCGAGGTCCTCTCCCTCAGTGAGCACCTTAGTCCGTCTTTCCCAACCGTCACCCAATCAGCGTCGAGCCTCGCGACCGCGGTTTTATCTGGGCTTCAGGAAAGGGTGGCACTTAGTTGGTCGAACGAATTTTTAGCGAACGCCGACATTTTCATCGAATGGCACTTTAGCGTACGGTCGGAACCACAAAAACTTTAGCGTACGGTCGGTACCATCGAAGACACTTTAGCGTACGGGCCAACATTTTTGTAATCAGTGGGCCAACACTTTTGCAATTAGCCAACACAGGCTGCCGCCGAGAAGCGGTCGCAGCCTGTGTCGGCTGATTACAACATCAACATGTCGGCTGATTTCAACATGTCGACTGATTACAACATGTCGGCTTATTACAACATGAACACGCGCCCCCTTTATTTTCTAAAACGCCTATCCGCTCAAATGGCGATATTCGCTAAAACCTCATTTGCTCATGTGATATGGACCCTCAGAAAATGCCGAAAACATAGCCAAAGAACGTTTCATAAAATTTATTTTACTGCGAGTTTCAATTTCCAAAAAACCATCAGCGCTTCTAAAGACGATTGAAACTAGAGGGTCTGGCGGTCGTTATGTTCCTACTCGCGTGAGCACGCACGTGCGATTGCGGCCCTGCCAAAGCTATCTTAATGCGCGTGCTGCACGCGCATGTCCCGCAAAGGGCATCTGAGCTGGTAGATGTTTGGTGAGTGGCGACACCACGGACCTTGAGCCAAAAGTAGCTAAGGCCCACCCACGTCTGGCTGTGCGTGGAGTACCCATTTTATATGTGCAAAGCAAAACACTAAAACAGCCGTAGCATCTTACCTGATTGGTCGGAACTGTTTTTTCGACTAGGCCAGTCGTACCCTTTGTGGTACCGAGTTACGAACTTTCCGTCCAACAATGGCCACGCCATAATGATGCCATAATGCTCGAGCCGGTAGTTTTGGTTTGGCCGTAGACCCCCGAAACAAACCTTGAGATATCACATCTATGAAACTACACATGGAATCTAAACAAATGACACCTCGTACTTCAGGTACGCATCCTTCACTAAAGACAGTCGTTACCCTAAAATAGACTAAATTAACCGGAGTTGCCCTTTGACTTCTCCTGAATTCAAGCTCACAAGCCTGAAACACTGTCCCTATAGACCAGTGTTCGAATTTCTAGACCTCAGTGATTAAGATGGTAAATAATAATCTCAAACACACGCTCTTGTGAAAAAAGGGGCTGCACACAAAACAATGTTTTTTTTTTCGCATTTTACAGCACTCTTGGCTTCAGTGTTGTTTTCGGAGCTTCGTGGCTATGCCTTTCTGACGATCTTGCACTACGATATTGCGACGGTACATAAAAAAACTAGTCTTGCAAAAAGCGTAGCCTCTTACTGTCTCATGTCGTCAGCATGAACAAAAATGGCAGCGCCCATGGAACAGTGCAAACACTGATCTATTATACGAGGTAATTGTTTACCTAGCCAAAAGTAAAGTAAAATGCATTTGCGGTCACTCACCTTAACAGTAAATATCCGTGAAAAGCCAAAGCATCCAGGGTGCGATACGTCGACTACGCCGTACCCGCGACAAACGGATATGGACGGTGAGCAAATACATACCAGAGTGACGCAATTAAAAAAAAAAAGAACTCCCGCCTCTTTCTTCTATCGAGATCTGCATCAGTAACTGGTTTGAATGGGGTTCTTTCCAACCGGGAAGGTGTTTTCCTTCGAAAAGAATAGACGTCATAGCCTTAAAAGCTCACGTAGGTAACGTGACGGACGCTTTCTCATACTCTTCGAGCACGTTCAACATAGGTGTCGATGACTTTTCCGCTTCATTTGATTAAAACCATCGCTTACAACTAATATTACAGTGCCCGAAACGTCATAGTGACTCCGTGGCCAACTCAGAATGTCTGCAGAGCCCTTGGAGGACTTAGTCTACATGGAAAGAGCGACGCGCCCTTTCTTTCAGGAAAGGATTACACGTCAGTGGCCCTGAATTACATGGTGCGTTGTTACTTTTTTTGTCGTTTTTGTCGTTGCGTTCATTGTTTGTTCAGGGAGACCGACTTTCTCTCCTAGGCCGCCATGAAGGTCACAAACACCTTCACGAGAAGGAAAACTTTGCCGACTCGGCTATTCGCAAGTCCGTCACGTGACCGGTTGTTTCGATTCCTCCCAGTTACGCGCCTCATTATTCTCGTGATTTTTTTTTTCTTCCCGCAGCTTTATGGTGCGCACCGACAGTTTCCTTTTCAGAGGAATGTTCGTCTCGTGAAAATGCCATAAGGTACCACTGCTTTTTGACTAGCTTTATTACAAGTACTCTCAGCTGCGTCAAGCGTGTTCCTGATAACGAACCGCTAGATACACTGCAGTCACTGATAGCTTAGGAATCGCCTGACGTGGCCAGTTCCAGGCATCTCATCATCGTCTTGCAGCCGATACGATTGCGACATTACGCAGTTTTAGGGAACCGTTTTAGCACACCCGATACGGTACGATGGGCCCTCCGTTACGCACTGTGCACGTGCGACCACAGAAGACTCGCGCATGCGCAGCTCGTATCGGAGCGTCCGTCGTACCGTATCGGGTGTGCCAAAAACGGTTTCCTAAAACTCTCCATGAGTAGATGAGAATGCCGTAGAACTGATCACCGAGCGAGAAGCGTGAAAATCAACGAGCAAAACTCTGCCTTCTTAAGCTGTCGTATAACACAGTCCAAGCATACTGCAGTTTCAAAATTGCGTGTACCACACTTAGAAAAAAGTTTTGTTGTAATTCGCAAGAGCGCATCTTGTGTAAGTGCTAAGGAATTACTTGAAAAGACTCGAGTTTGAAGTATTGTTTAATGTGACCCAACCGCGCACACTGGCCATACTAGTTTTCCCTTGAAGAGCTGTGGTATGAAAATTTCAAAGTTTCCCCATTTAAATGAAAAATTAAGAGATATGTAGGTGCATTGTATAATATATATATGTATTCTTATCGAGCCGTATAGATTTTATACTCCAGAAACTTCGCTTCTTCCTCTGACAACAAAATATTGTAATTACTACTTCGCGCAGCGTATAGACAATGCGATTTTTGTATCCTTGAGTTGAGAATGAATATAAAACATTATCTGAGATATTTGTTTTTATATTGCCGTAGAAACCTGATTTCTGCTTTGAACATATGTGGTCAAAACCACACGCTCTAAAATGGGTACGAACCACCCGAGCTCTTCGGAAAAATGAACATAACATCGCCGAAAACTCACGCGTAAGCGGAATGCAGCGGATAAATGCCGATTTTACAAATCTTACTTTTGCGCAAGTAGTAAAAACTAATTTTGCCTAAGAAACTACACCTTCTGGCAGCAGACAGAGAAAGGCTAACTCCAGCTCCTTATTTTCTCTCTTTTTTTCATGTGGCGTTTTGCAGTAATGAAATGTTTATATGAGCATCTAAACTGACCAACTTACGCTCCTTAAAGATTACATTTGGTTCTCATATACTAGAGCCTACTTGGTGAGGATGAGAATAACACGCCTTTGTCTTTTTCATGGCGCAGACCGATGCAATCAACGGAATCTTGCAGAGTACGCCACAGATAAATCCTTCCCGCGGACATCAACACTCTTCTCTATGTCTACCAAAACTCCTTTCTCAAGATGGCGCCGTTCGTCAACGTTAGAAAGAGTCGCCTGTTAATGTGTAAATTAAGCCTCGCTGAAGTGAACTAATCTCGAACAAGTTTATATATTATTGATATCATAAATAACACACACCTTAAACTCTCTCTACGGCAACCGTGGAGAGACGATAAAACGCGCGTTTCAATAATACTTACTAGATGTATTAATGCAGTACTCCAGGTGGCACATTTCTTTGGGCAATATTGTTTTTGTCGGTAGTTGGGGCTTTGAAGTCAGAAGAAACCAGGTAGAGCCAAACTTCACCTTCTTTTGGCTAGAGCCTGTGTATCTTGGCCCTAATTCAACAAACAAGTGCCTATGTCAGGCTTCGCTGCTGGTAGATTGGCTGTCATTTGGCATTTATGGACCTAAGTCGCTAGACAAGTGCCAGAGCTAGGCCTCATCTCTGGATGTTAAGCCTTGATATGAACACTTGGGGCCTAAATTGCCGAAGAAGTGCCAGATGTGGGCTTCACCACTGGTCCTTCTGTTCATACATGGCAACTTCGGCTCAAGTCCGGTAATTTGAGAATTATGTGGCGAGTCACATAAAATCCAAAGAAACGCCACAAAATGTACCTTTTTTTAACTAACGCCTTAAACCAAAACAGTATTAGGCCAAGACTTGAACGTAATCCGTTACAAGTAACGCAATTACTTGTAATCCTTTACATTTATCAGTTATGTTGTAAGGCAATAATTACATAATTTATAAGTAATTGTAAGGTACTTTCCTGACTTATTTACGTACGGGAATCATTGTAATTTGTTACGTTTTCAATTTCATTCACGAGAGAGAACAAAAAGCGGGAATATAAAACAACAACCAAAAAAATCGTTTCTAAAACAAACAAGAAAATATTTTTCGTTTTGTTTTTTGTAAGTGTAAGTTTTACCGGAATCGCACTGCCAACTGGCATTCTTCAGAGGCTGGAAACATTTCTTCACGTCACCTAAATCCTCAATCCTTATGTTTTTGTTTGTTTTTTCGTGGCTTGGTTGTTTGCAAATTGTAACTTGTCAGCTATCTCGCCCAGGGCGAAAAGAGAAGCACACTGATACTTAGAAGCGGACTCTCGGTACAAACAATAGTAGGCGAACCTCGAGGTTAAAATGCTTCCTTCCAACAAGAGAAAAAAAACTGAAAAAGAGCACGCGAGCTGGTGTAGTGAATCTGTGCGCGCCTTTTATGTTTGTCCCTTCCTTCCTTGTTAGCTTTTGAAGACGCGGAGACGACACAAAAAGATCGTCCACTGCGTGTCTTCCAAAAGCTCAAAACAATTAACAATACCGTCGTCGGTTATAGTTACTACGAAAGTTTGCATAATGTCAGAACCGGAAGGGACGATCTTTTTTGCGCTGAATGTACTTTAAAGAATGAAATCAACTGCAAAGGATGTTACATTAACTGGCATGCTGCTCAAAATATATTAGAACACTTATCATCTTTGGGACATACGAGTGTTTATTTGATTGTGTGCTGCTTTTCACCTAAACTTCTAAAAGCTTCAGGTTGCCTACATCCCTGTTACTCTTTTCGTACATCATGTTTTCTTTTACAATATGAGGACACGTCGTCAGTAATATATGGCAACTTTCGGTCATGGTGCTACCGCGTTGTGAGAGAATGATGGTGCTTGCTTACACCTTCCAGACGCGGAAGTATAAGGTAGGTCTCTTATATAACATTAAAAACAAGCGTGTTAGTAAATATACTAAAACAAGCGGAAAGAACAAACACAAATTGGGGACAAAAACTGACGCATACAAGCTTGCATTTAACAAAATTAGAGTTACTCCTGTCGCTGGAAAGGGGGGGGGGGGGTTAGGAAGGGGGGGGGGGACGCTGCCGTTGCCTCATCTGACATTTACCTGAAGAACACTGAGCTGTCTTACGGCCCGCCCGTGCTACATACGTTTTGGACGGCACCAAGAAACGGTAGGCACGGAATGCGTGCATCTACATATCCATCTTAATCGACAATATATTTATGTTTTCTGAGGGATCCCCTGATGTTTTTGCTACTTATATATCCTAATAGCTCATCCTCTTATTCACCAAAGTCTCAACCAATGAATGGGTTGTGTTCTTAATCAAAGATTTTCAGTTCATTTCATTTCATTTATTGTTGCTCAAAGACATCCTTTCGGACGCATTACATGAGCGAAGATTTGGGAAAAATTATACAAAAGCACAATACATATAAAACTTTGGGTTCAAAAACGATCAAACAAGAAAGAACAAGATCAGAGGTTCCCTTGAATGACTGAAGTCATGTACACAATGCCAAGCCCATTCAAACCGAAAACAGATTATCATCTTGGAAGCTAAATCAACAATAAATCGTCACATTTCTCCCTAAACAACAACTTATCATGTCCTATTGCCACAGAGTCTGGGAGCGCGTTCCAATTTAAGACTCACAAAACTGACGGAGATGAGAGGAGTAGATTAGTGCGTATTGCAAAGGCTTCCACATTCTCGGTGTTATCAAATCGGGCCGAGATATTGTTTTCAGGCCTACAGAAAGTTTGCCTGAAAGTGGATTCACTGTAATAAATTTGCTAAAAGAAAGCACAAGCGTGATATTTTCCTTCTTATCTCCAAACACGAAAGACCCTGATTTTGTTTTAAACTCGTGGCATTGGTTTGATAAGAGTATTTTCTAGAAATAAAATGGGCGGCTTTAGTTTGCAAGGCTTCAAGGTTTTTAAGAAGGTAATTTTGGGGCGGGTTTCAGATTATATTTGCATATTCTAGTTTTGGCAGAATTATAGTTCAATAGACAAGCAGGCGTGCTTCTTGGGGTGCATGGTACAGCGTTCGCCTTAGAAAACTGAGTTTTCTGGATGTGTTTAACATGATGTGATCAATGTGCTCAATCCAAGTTAAGCTGGATGTGAAATGGATACCTAGATATTTATACGACATGGTATCTTCTAGTTTGAGAGAGAGGAAACTGTACTGGGTCAATATCGCATTAGTTGTATTGGTAACTCTCATTAGCCGGCATTTTTTATGTTAATGTTAAGTTGTCATTTTAAGCACCAATTACTAATTTTGACAAGGTCAATTTGTAGAGCGCGAGCTAGATATTTTTAGAAATATAAAACACTCGTCTGCAAACAACCTCTTTGTTTATGTTAAGGTAGATGGAAGATCATTGATTTAAATTAGAAACAAGAGGGGACCAATTACGCTACCCTGAGGAATGCCTGATGTCACAGGAAGTTTTGAGGAAAGTGTATTGTTTAACCTTACTGATTGGGTTCTTCCACGCGAAAATGCCGCAATCCATTGTGAGATAAGTGGGTCTATTTGAAGTGAATAATTTTAAAAGTAGGCGACAATGTGGAACTGTATCAAATGCTTTTGCAAAGCTGATGAAGATAACATCATTCTGGGTGCCAGCATGAGTGTTAAAGTGCAAATCCATGATGAACTTGAATAGTTGAGGGTTACACGAGTCGTTTTGTTTGTCGCCATGCTGATTCGAAAAAAGGAAGTCATAGCCGTCGAGATGGGACTTAATAGCTGTAAAAATGACGTGTTCTCTTATCTTGCACGATGCGCTAGTGAGGGCGATAGGCCGATAATTGAAGGGTCGGACTTTATGCCAGATTTGAAGGTAACAAAACCTTAGTCAGTTGGAACAGAGTCAGTATCCAGGCTTTTCTGAAATATCAGAGATAAACGAACAGAGGACGAGTGGTTTAACAATTCTAGTACCTTTGAAGATATGGCAACATCGCCGGCGGCGCAGTGGGACGGGAGTTTATCAATAAGTTCAGCGATACCGTGACTTCTGAATGAAATGGGAGACATGGGTGCAAATTAAAACTCCCGTGGCGAAGGAAGTGGACATGATTCTTGAGTGAATACCGTCGAGAAACAGCTATTCAGCATATGACCCGCATCGCTATCGGACTGTATCGGACATACAGTCACCCTCTTGGTTTGTGAACGACAAATTACTTCGAGTTTCACTATAAATTAAGATTTTCCAAAACTTACAAGGATCGCTTCTTAACACATGTGTCAGTTCGTCTCCGAAAAACTCTTTTCTTGCTTTTATAATTTTCTTGTTTTATGCTTTTTGACCAAGGAGTACGTGCGAGCCAATCATCGTCTCTGTTAGTTCGTTTTGCTTTCTGGAACAAGCTTTTCTTTTTGTTCAACATACGTTTTAAGGAATTTGTGAGCCAGGGTGAGACGTTGTGGGATGCGATATTGATTTAAGAATGTCGGTTCACACCAAATTTTGAATTTTGTGTTGAAATAAAGTCCAATTTTCTTCGACGGAGCGATCTTGATAATGGGCCGAAAATTCTTCTAAAATACATTTAGAGAGATATTTATAGCTTCCATATTTGCCCGAACATAGTTAAATACTGTCTTGCGATTGTTTGCTCGGCTTCCGGAGGTAAAGGTAGTTTCAACGTGAGTAAATGCATGAACACTGATGAAATCTGCGACATTTATTGTGCTTACTTGGTCAGGGTTGTTAACAAAAAAATGGGTCTAAAACTGCATTGTTTCGGGTTGGGGTGGTTACTAATTCATGCAGCCCGGAACCGTTAGACAAGGCAAAAAAATTATTGCAGGGACGCCGATTTGCTCACTGAAATGAGGGACTAAGCGTCGCCCAGCCTACACCTGGGGATTTGAAGTCGCCTGCTAATATTATGTCGTCGTTTGGGTAAGCTTCCGCTAAGTGCCTCAGACAACTATACATGGCATCGTGAAATCCGCTGCGCTTTCTGTTTGGCGGACGATACCATGCGCCGATTAAAACTTTACGAAAACCCAGCTGCAGGCGTAACCTTAACGTTTCAAGAAACGTGTCATAAGTTATTAACATACATTTTAAATTAGCTTCAACTGCAATAAGTACACCACCACCCCTTGCATTTGGGTGGTCTTTACTATATAAGTTTTATGATTTGTTCAGTGTTAACTCTTTGTTTTCTACGCTTGACGTCAATTAAGTTTCAGTTCAAATGATTACGTCAGGTTTGTAAAAGGTGGTAATGTACTCATATACATCTTGCTTTGAAAAAAAAAACACGAAAATTTGCAACAAAAAAGGAAAATGTCGGAATAACAGAACGTTGACGTTCATTCCGGTTTCGTCAGTCGTCTGCACGGACAACTTCAGGTGGTCTTTGAACAGTTGCGGCAGTTTTGGTAGCATAGCTATGCACATACGTTTTATTACCAAAATGCAATTTATCGAACGAAAGTTTGTACCTAATATGTTCATCCCTAAACCGGGCGGCAAAATCCAGCAACTTTTTTTGTTTCGAAACGTACTCTCAGCGAAAACTCCTAGAAAAACCCATACCCTCGGTGACACGTTTTTTTTTTCTTTAATTTGGCACCGTTTCGGAGAACGTTATCTTTGGCTTTGGAGCTGAGGAAGCGGACAATTATTATACGATTAGAACCTAGACACTTCGGCTGCAGTCGATGGGCTTTTTCTATTTCGCCAAGGTTATGTGTCAGTTTTTCTTTGATAAAGTTAGATACCAGATCTTCTGTGCCACTCCAGGTTTGGTTTTCACGTTCCGGCAAACCGCCAAAGATAAGATTGCTTTTGCGCATCTGCCCATTCCCGTCATCCATAAAGTTTCTTACCCCAGAAAGTTGCTCATGCGCACTCACAGATTCACGCTCCACAATACCAAGTGTTTTGGTGACGTTAGCCAGGTTCTCCTTTATTTGGCCGATTTCAACAACTCTGACTTCCAGGTTGGACACACGAGTGCCCAGGTCTGCAATCCTTTGTTGATTGTGTTTAATTTGAATACGTTTTCCCTCTGGTTTTGATTCCTACTTGCTTTCAGGTTATCAATGGATTCTTGCAGTTTATCTATTTTTTCAGCGTTAGTGAGACCTGGGTTTAGCTCAACGTCACCTGCTAAATAAAGTAGCAGAAAAAGTACAGTCAGGACAGCTAGCAGTTTGAAAGGAATAAATGCTCATAAACCAGCAATGTTGAACTGTTTTTGGTGATAACTGGAGAGTCCTTCTTTTCGAGCAGGGCGAGAACCTTCCGACTCGTATTCGGTACGTCGCAACGTCAACACCCATTTAAGGCCGGTTCACACTCTTGCGGCCGTGTAACACCGAGAGAGACCAGACCGGTTTTTAAGCCTTTTGCGACTTCTTAGGACCGGATGCGTTGCAGCGGAGCAGGTCCTAAGAGATCGCAAGAGGCTTGAAAACCGGTCTGGTCTCTCTCGGTCTTACTCGGTCGCAAGAGTGTGAACTGCGCTTTATACTCTCGGGTGGGATTCGCAGCCAAAGTAACGCAAAAGATACGGCAAGAACTAAGGAATTACTGAAGTGTACACACCCGTGAATGATTCGCGGCACGTTTGGTGCACTGGCAAAGCTTGGCAGCAAATCCCGAGGCGGCCGTCCTGCCGATTCTTTTTGTAGCCTTCTGACAAGGTCACGTGGCGGTGACGCGGCTTCAGCTGACGAGATGACGATAGAGATCGTGGTTCCCAACTCTGATGACGAGGCTTGGGATCGTTGTGGCACGTGGCAAACAGGAACATTGCCCAGCCGGCAACAGACGATGCTCACTCAAGGGTGGGCGATGCTCCTGTGAAAGATTCTCGACACGCGAGACGGTATTCACGGAATGCGTGCGTCTACATATCCGTTTTCATTGATATTATATTTTTGTTTTCTGAGGGATCCCCTGATGTTATTGCTAGTTATATATCGTAATAGCTCGTCCTCTTACGCACCAAAGTCTCAACCAAGGAACGGCTTGTGTTCCTAATGGAAGGTTGATATAAAAGCATATTTTACAATTTAATTGTTTTGTGCAATTACCGTGTCTTGCTATCTTGTTGTACAACCCTTGATTTTATTTGAGGTTTAATTATTTGTATTCCAAGGAAGCTTTGCGCTTTCACCAGGGCAGAGAGCTGTTCCATTTCTCTCAAGAAGCACTCAATGGAGTGCGTTAGGTATTTTTTAGTGCCTGAATTGAAAGGGTGTACAACGCAGCGGCAGACATCTTCACTTAGAAACGGGCAAGACGTCCGACGAGGCTTTCGAGAGTCCTGTTGCTTAAGGTAAAAGAAAGTGTGACTATTGGCGACAATAAACGCTTCTATATCACTATTGTGCTTTGTATCTTACCCTAGGGCAGTAAGGTGGAAAATAACACCCGGAAAGTAACGGATTACTTTTTGTGGTAACGGTCACTTACTTTTATGAACGGGTAATTGTAACTGTAAGTAGTTACAATTTAGTCTTGTTTAATGGCAACTGAAATTCCTTCCTTTTTTATTCACGTGTACAGGTCTGTTTAGCCCAATGATGGAGTGCACAAAACTTAGTCCAAAAGGCGAGCCAAAGGCAAACTTTTCGTGTAAGTCTCTGTGGGCTATAGTATAGCCCAAACGTCACTAGAATGTGTACTCGTAGTTAGCACCGGTGCTTTTTCTTGTGGCACATACTTATTGGATTTTGAACATCACACAATGTGGCACGAAAACGATTTTATTGTCACAACATGAAAAAAAGCAGTAAAGGAGCTCCTCCAAGGTTGTTCTTGAGTACCGCTGGCCGCGGCGGGTATTGTCCAGTCTGGTTCGAATCCATGGCTCCGTCTTGTCAGCGCATCCGATGCTGCGCCGTAAGTTGACAGAATCACGTAACGTGCATCTTCAGCCAATCAGTTAATTCTGGCGCATGGATGCAACGGAGAAAGGTGTCTGTCGTTGTGCTTGCTGCAGCGTTTATAATCTGTGGAAGACAATCCAAGGTCCTCGTCCCGGCGTCGCCACCATGCCGTACTGTCCAAGGGGCATTTCTTCCTGAAATCATGCGTGCATTACGTAGTACAAACAAAACAGTTCACATTTTATGAAACATTCTAAAAGCCCGAACTTGTTCAATTATTCGATTGATGGTCTCAAACATTCTGGTCGTGCACCGTTCGACTAATGTCGCTCGCAGCTTAAAGGGGGGCTATAGTGTTTTTGTTTTTTGTTTGTAGAAGCTTGTTTTTTGATGGCGTGTTGCATGTTGGGCTTTTGTCAATAAAACACCCAGTTCTAGATGGCAAGACGCCCTAGTAAACTCACGGCAATAAAAATACACGGACACTATTTTTTCTTGAATAGGTTTCCCTTGTGTCCTCGCCACCTCCATAAACTTTGAACAATGAGAATAGTTGATTAGTTAATTGCGTGGCGATTCCGAACGTCACTATTTTTGCTCGTTTGAGGCGCGTTGTTCAATATATTTTGACAAAAACGTCAAAACTTTTGGTGTACGAGACGTAATACAGCAGTCATTGTTCTAAGACGCCGTCTGAAGGCGCCCCCTGGTGTATTCTCCAAAGCGAAGAAAGAGGGGTTTGTCAAAATTTTTTATTTGATTTATTATGGGGAAATCGGCATCCATAATGTAAATTTCTAGGATGTTTAGAGCTGTATATTGAGTTAACCATAAATAAACAATTTCAAAATTCATTTCAGTGCAAATTTAAGAAACGCAGGACGTAGTTCTAACTTGTTTTTCGCGTGCGCAGACGCGGGCTTTTTTCGTAAAACAAAGTGTTTGCATAAAAAGCGGGGGAAAATTTAACTGTAATATTGCGCAATGCTACCACTGAAAACAATTTGAAATAGATCGCGCTGGTAGAAGCATAAACAAACACACTCAGACGTCTCATTGATATAATTTAGTTAGAAATAACGAAATGGAGAGGAACCAAAGACATTTTATTTTTCTCTGGCTACCCGGCCCGCGGGTCATTCACCCGCGGATCCGCACAGAGAAAGAGGTCCAATTCGACAGATTTGAGCCCATCCAGTGACAAAAGCTGCCCGAAATGCAACCCTCGAAAATACAACGACCACGATTCAACTGCTCGTTGTCTCTGCGTAGAGGCAACAGCCGGGTAAATGCAATATAGCTCAATTCCGAATGTTACCCACTGGATGGCAGAGTGGGATAGAAATGAATATATAATCTATGCGGATGACACTTGCATATTTTTTTTCCAAACAGTTGTGAGCAAAGCCTAATAAATAAAGCCAATGCATTTCTTTTAACATTAAAAGCATGGTCAGAAATAAATCGCTTAGACATAAATGCATCAAAAACAAAAGCGGTCGTGTTCCGACCACGTGGTTCGAGTGAGAAGTCTCCTACACCCCTCAACTTTGGATATTTAAATATTGAGTTTGTGCATAGTATTAAAACGCTTGGAGTTATCTTTTCTGAAAACTTGCTATGGAATGATGATATTAAATATCTTTGCGCTAAACTAGGAAAAGTAGTAGAAATTATGAATAAACATAGACATGTTCTTCCCACGAGTGTAAAAAGGGTGCCATACAATTCGTTATTCTATTCCCATTTGTGCTATTGTAACTTAGTCTGGGGCAATACATCCATGTCAAATTTAAATACAATACATTTGCTCCAGAAAAAGGTCGTAAGGATAATTGCAATTGTTCCTTACCTACATCCAACACAACCATTGTTCAAATTCTTCAAAATTCTTAACATACATCAAATGCATTAAAGACTTGAGCGTGTTGGTGATCTACATTGACTTAAAACGAAAGAAACACACAAGAGGACGAAACAGACAACACAGCTTTTGTGTCGCATGAAAGCATGAAAGCTGTGTCATATGTTTCGTCCTCTTGTGTGTTTCTTTCGTTTTAAGTCATTCAAATGCATGATTATCGATTAACAATCACGTATAAGTATGCGGCATGTGGTCGTAACGATATAATCTTTGAACTCACTGATTTAAAAAAAAAAAAAGTTACTATTACTCATCTAGACATCGCCAGCCTTGGCAGATTTTGAAATGTAGAACCAATTATGGTAAGCAGAAAATAAGTTACACGCTACCTATGTTATTAAATGATTATTTTATTCGGAATATAGATGTTATTCAGCTTTCAAAGAATAATATCCTCGAATTGTTTTTTAAGTCTTGATCATGCATGTGTTATTTATGCTCATATATAAATGCACAAAAAAAATGAAATGTTCATTGTAAATACATTATGTGTCGTGTCATAGCTGCTGAATGGGGGGTGCGGAGCTTCGTCAAGCTGCATTCATGCAGCTTTTTCTCTGGCCTCCCATTCACCACATGCATTTGTGGTGAAGAATAAAAATATTATTATTATTATTATTTAAATTGTGCGAGAGCGCTGCATCGACGTTCGGCTGAGAATCGTGCTGATTCGACACGAGTCCCGGCCGAGCGCTAACGCAGCACTCGTAGCCAATCCCTGGCTAGCACTGGCCCCCAGTAGGAGGCGAAAAACAAATTCCAAGACTACGACCGTGTTTTTTTGTTTTTTTTTAAGGAATTAAGTGGTGTGTTCAGCTTCTTTGTTTTTCGTTATACAGTCGCGGACGGTATAAAAATCCAAGGAGAGCTCCAGGCTTAGGGGGCCTGGCGTGATATCTATCAGAAGAAAACTCAACCATTATCGAGGCTTTAGCGGTTGTTCAAATTTTGCCGTCACTCCCCGCTTGACCAGCTCTCACTGAGCTCATACTGATTTCGCCCAATATGGAGGAGTTTGGCGAGAAAAAAAAAAAGTCAAAATTAAGCGCCGCTGAATTTACAGGATCGGCAGATTGAGCTCACTTTTTTCTGGTGTTAGATAAAAAAGTTCGCGCGGTGAATGGAGATAGCCCGTTTTCATTTTATTTACCCGAGCACTACTCCCACTGTTGATTCAGTAATCGTTAGCCAACCAAGTGGGAACGAATGACAAATATCAAGCAGCCGCTGATATCCTGCTTGCTCTCACAATAGACTTGGTGATAATTGCCCAGTTTTCGAACTTTCGATAGCGCTGGAGCCAAGCGCTCGCCTGCGCACTTTTATATCGTTCCAGAATGTAAGTACGTCATTACAAATAAAAGTGAAGGGCCAATACCTAGTAGATAATAAAACCATAGTGCTGCAGTTCTGACGTAACAAAAAGAAGGCCAACGCGGGACACTGCCTGTGTTGGCCTTTTTAAGTGACGCCTAAATTTGAGCCCTAGCCTACTGAAAAAACAAGCAAGAAAATCAAGCTACTCAAGCTGGTTTAGCTGGTTTTTAAGCTGGTTCGAGCTGGTTTGAGCTGGTCTAGGTGGTAATCAAGCTGGTTCGTGCTGGTGCTAAAGTTGTCCCAAGCTGGTTCGAGCTGGTCGAACTGGCATTGCTGGGAGCGCACGCGCCAAGGTCGGCTTGGGCTGGGACGAGGCCACGTCCTGTTCTTTGTCCTCTCGTTTTTGGTAGACGTCCGGGAGCTTCAGGCGCGCTGCCAGCTTCCTTTGTGTGCGAGAAAAGAAAAAGAGAGTGGTAGGAACCGACAATTTGAGACACGTCTGGCTATCTTGGGCACATTTTCGAAGGGACGGCTGTGTGCACGTTGTTTGGAGACTACTTGAACTGCGGTGCAAGCGAAGCGGGATTTGAGGAGACAGCTAGCGCCAGTTCGTTCAGCGCGGGAAGAAGTCGGACGTCCGGACTGAGGCGTCGTTTCATGTCTTCGAGCATGTGTGCTCATGAATGACGGAGGTGCCATCTAAGCCAGCGCCAGTGCCATCTAAGCCACACGGATCTCCTCGCCTCTGCCGACTACGCAAGATGCCGCTTCGCCCCCATTACTGGCGGGACCCAGGTTCTCTTCTCTCATCCGTGTAGTATTTTTGATTGTTATTGCCTGTTTTTGGCATCTGTCTAGTATTTTTCGTGTTGAGAAATAAGCAATCTTGTTTTAATAGCAATGTTTGTTTTGCACAGAGAAGCACTATCTGTGCGTCGGTTAGTACTGTGTCAGCGAAGAGGATGTGTAGCATTTGAGCTCATGTGAGCAGGCCGCGAGTACGAAAATAATGAATTAAATGCCAAGCTGGCTTTTCTGAAGAGTATGGCTTGTTTATCCTGTGTATTAGTTTAAACTGGTCAAACTGGTGGGGAAGTCCACCAGCTTATTCAGCATGACCAGTTCACCCAGCATGACCCAGCATTTCTCCAGCATTCACCCAGCATTCTCACCCAGCATTTATCCAGGATTCACCCAGAACGACCCAGCACGACCCAGCTTGACCAGCACGGCAAGCTGGGCATGCTGGAGCAATAACCCAGCATGAATCTGGGATGCTGCGACCAGATTGTGCTGGGACAAGCTTGACCAGCATGGCCAGTTGGGCATGCTGGAGCAATACCTGAGCATGAAGCTGGGATGTTGGGACTAGCTTGTGCTGGTTTTTTCAATAGGGTATGACTACTAAAGTCACTGGCGTCGCGAATCCCGAGAGTGTCATTGTCGCTCCTCTACCGTGACAATAGCTACATATTACCAATAAAACGCCGAAGAAATAATCTGTAAGCATAACGCTTGAACTTATTAAAACACACGCCACGTTTTCTTTTTCTTTAAATTTTTAGTGTTTACGAAATGTGTTGGATGGGCTAGTATCACTTGCTTAACAGGACAGTAAATGCGCTGGACTTTTTCTTAAAGGTGTGAAATCACTCGGAGTGCCTTCGACTGTATTATACAACGTGCGATAGCTTTGCCTGGGACTTAAAGTTTCCAGAACGGTAAAGAAATGAACCATGAAATAGATGAAACCGCAAAAAAGAGCTCGGCTGCTATACTTGGATTCTTGGTCCGGACATTTCACCGAACGCAGTTTCATCAAACACCGTTACATCGAAGCCGGTTCAACAGACGCCATTTCGTCGAACCCAATTTCATTAAACGTCATTTCATCGAAACCACCTACAGCGTGGGTCAAAGGGTTCGATGGCTACTTTGAAGAGACGGCATAGATCGGGTTTTTAACGTATCGCACGTAGGATTTACTACAGAGGTTCCTGAAGTTGGTAGAAGCTTTTGCTAAAGTTGTGGAAGGATTGGCTCGCCTGAGTAACTCAAGAAAGATCATGAACTATGTTTCCCTATACTTTGGATGTATATGAAGAAAATTTTATGTTACTGTGGAGTATATATGGGACAAATAAAGTGAAGAATAGGTAAGCCATTTCCATTTTCTTTTGATTTCAAAGAAATTTCAATTGTAGTAAACGCCAGAATATCCCACAACGAGTTTTTTATGATTTTGATATAAGGGGCTTAGCCATACTTTTTATGGATAAAACCAGATTTCATTTTCTAGCTTTTAACTCCCACGGTTTATGTATTTACACTTTCAATTAGTCAATGCACCAGCTTGGAGCACCTCTGTAGTAAATCCCAGCGCGATAAGGTAATAAGCTGATGTATGCGGTCCCTTCAAACCGCCATCGTTCCATTTGATACACGCGGTAGTTGAGCAATAGAAACTTTGTATGTAGAAATTAGTTGTTGTTTTTTAACATGAATGGGATCCCTATTGAAAAACCCAGCTAAAGCTGGTTCCAGCTTCAAGCTGAGTTATTGCCCCAGCGTGCCCGGTTTGGCATGCTGGTCATGCTGGTTAAGCTGGTGGACTTCCCCACCAGTTTAACCAGTTTAAATTGATACACAGGATAAACAAGTCAAACTCTTCAGAAAATCTAGCTCGGCATCCAATTTAATTTTTTCGTACTCGCGGCCTGCTCACATCAGCTCAGATGCTACACATCCTCTGCGCTGACACAGTACTAACCGACGCACAGAGAGTGGTTCTCGGTGCAAAACAAGCAATGTCATTAAAACTAGACTGCTTATTTCTCAACATGAAATCTACTAGACACACACCAAAAACAGACAATAACATTAAAAAATACTACACGGATGAGAGAAGCGAACCTGGGTCCCGCCAGTGATGGGGGCGAAGCGGCCTCTTGCGTAGTCGGCAGAGGCGAGGAAATCCGAGTGGCTTGGATGACAATGGCGATACCCCTCGGCACCACCGTCTTCCACGAGCCCACACACACGTTCGAAGACACGTGTGTGTAAGCTCGTGAGGAGACAGCTAGCGGCAAAACGGACTGCCGCTAGCTGTCTCCTCAAAACCCGCTTCGCTTGCACCGCCGTTCAAGTCGTCTCCAAACAACGCGCACACAGCCGCCCCTTCGAAAATCTGCCCAAGCTAACCCAGATGTGTCTCAAATTCTCCGTTCCTACCATGCTCTTTCTTTCTTTTTTTTCAAACACAAAGGCAGCTCGCAGCGCGCCTAAAGCGCCTGGTTCTTTACCAAAAACGAGAGGACAAAGAACAAGACATGGCCTTGTCCCAGCCCAAGCCGACCCCTGGCGCGTGCGCTCCTAGCAATGGCAGTTCGACAGTCTCTAGCCGACCTTAACGTGCGCGCTCCCAGCAAGACCACCTTGACCAGCACGATTAGGAGTTCGACCAACTTCACCAGCTTGTCTCTCAGCTTGACCACATTGGCTCCATGGAGGAAACGTTTGACGAGTTTGACCAGTAAGGACTTGACTGGCTCCCATCTACATCAGATCGAATCTAAAACCAGATTCTAGTTACACCATGCTGGGTTTTACTTAAACCGGACTGACCACCTCAAGTTCTAGCTTGCCCAGCTTAAACCAGCTTGATTGCCAGTTAAACCAGTTTAATTACCACATTGACCAGTTTTACCATTTAATTACCAGCTTGCCCTATTGAAAAATTTGGCAAAAACTTCCAGTGACATTTGGTAAAAACGGGTTACTTGCCGTCACCAGAAACCAGCGTAGCTTACCAGTTTCTTGTTGTAAATATTACCGGCCGCCACATTCAGTTACCAGATTTCACTGGACGTTTTACCGGAGCCACTTTCGGTTAAGATCCGGCAAAACCTTCCAGTGACATTCGTTGGAAACGGGTTAATTTCCACCCATTTTCACCAGAAACCAGCGTAGTTTACCAGTCTGTGGTGGAAATATTACCGGCAGCCGTTTTCGCTGGAAGCTTTACCAGAACCACTTTCGATTACCCGTCGCTGGAATCCTACCGGAAGCTACTCTCGTTTGCCGGACACCGAACTTCGCTGGAAGCCAACGCAAGGGGAACTGCTAAAGGCAAGGAAGCCAAGACGAATAGGGGGACTGAGTTTGTAATGGTGGCTACCAATGCAGTGGTATTCTCGTGAGTGCGTGCTTTAGCTCGAGACGACGTTGCAATCCTGCAAGAAGTGCGTGCAGCGAACCGTTTTGACAATCCCGAAAGGCGAGCAGCAATCACCGGCAACTTGCTATTTGCGACAGGCAAAAGTCTGGGCCAGAGCAGGTACGAGAACGCTCGGGCGGCATTCTCGTGAGTGAGAGTTTTAGCTTGGGACGACGTTGCAATCCTCAAGAAGTGCGTGCAGCGAACTGTTTTTACGATCCAAAAAGGTGGGCAGCGATCACCGGCAACTTGCTATTTGCGACAGGCAAAAGTCGGGGCCAGAGCAGGTACGAGACCACTCGGGCGGCATTCTCGAGAATGCGAGTTTTAACTCGGGACGACGTTGCAATCCTCAAGAAGTGCGCGCAGCCAACTGTTTTGACGATCCAAAAAGGTGGGCAGTTTCACCCGTTTTTATCCTTAACCAGTTTACCAGTCTTTGCTAGATTAATTTGGCGGCAAACATATGTCGCTGGAATTTAACCAGATTTCGCTGGAATGTCACCCGCAATGTTTCCAGATTTCGCTGGAATGTCACCGGCAGCCACTTTCGTTTACCAGACGACCGGTTTTGCTAGAGAATCTCACCCGAAACGGGTGACTCGCTTCCCTGTTTACCGAACTTCACTCGAAGCCGACGCGAGGGGAGGGGGAAGCCGGGACGCGCCGGGGACGGTGCCCTCGCACCAAGGACGAGTCCCCATGCACCCTCTCTCCCTCGCATTGGGTTCGCGGGGAAAATGCGAGAGGGTCGTTTTGCTTACCTTTTTTTTGAAGAAAACCGGTTTCTTTGTCCGTCAACAAGCAACAGCCGGCCATGAACGGACGCTCAGTCTCGGCTTCTCGTTCAATGTGTGCGACCCTGTATCTTCCAAAGCAGCTGGGTGTTCAGATGAGAAGAAAATATTTTTCAGTGACCTGTTTCTTACGCCTCTTTGCCCGTCCGGCTTCAGAAGCATCCAGCGATCGAAAAAGACTGTGCCCAAGATTTCTCAACGTCGGCGGATATTCCTTTCGCGCGTTCGAGGTTGTCGTTAAGCGTGCTATTGACAGTGTGTATGTGTCCGCCTGGTGTATCCGCGGCGACGACATCAGAGACGACATCGTGACTGTGCCCGTGATGTTTCAATGGCGGCGGATGTTCGTTCCGCGCGGTCGTGGTTTTCGCTAAGCGTTCTACTGACAGTGTGTAGGAGTCCGCCTGGTGCACACGCGGCGACGACATCAGGGACGACATCGTGATCTGTGCCCGTGATTTCTCAACTGGCGGCGGATGTTCGTCCCGCGCGTTCGTGGTTTTCGCTAAACGTGCTACTGACAGTATGTGTGTGTGTCCGTGTGGTGCACCTGCTCGGTTTTATTAGTGAACTACCGTATGTCTAGGAATTTACCCAGCGGCATTGTGAGTACATTAAAATAACTCGGTTGTTCCTATTTGGTCTGATTGCTTTTGTCTACAGCTTTGCAAATTGTTTCACTGGTATCGACCCTGTTAAACCTTCAGGTCTATATGGACTAACCACTTTAATTGTTCCCGAATCGTCCAGCACCTGGTAAACATATACCACCCAGGGTTCACTGGCTTCTTTTTAAGTGCTTTCCGTTGACGTCCGAGAGAAAAAAAAACACGGTAAGGTTCGGTGAATTGCGACATTACTGGAAGTGAAAAAAGCCCATAATCCAGTAAAATCGATTTTTTACTGGAAATGCAATTCCGGTAAAAAAACTGGTGACATTCTGGTAACAAAAGTTCGGTGACATTCCGATAAAAAATCCGGTGACAATCCGGTAAATTTCGGCTTTACCGGAAGTGAAAGGATTCCCATAATCCAGTAAAATTATATTTTACTGGAAATGGAATTCCGGTAACAAGTCTTTCAATAGGGTGACCAGTTAGATTTGCATGCTGGTTCCTTCAATAGGGATAGCAGACCTTTCGTTTCCTACAAATATAGAAACTAATAATTATAAAAACTTTATTTTCTCCACTACATCCTCTACTTCCACTTTTTTCATGGTACTGAGAACTTGTGCTTCCAATGCGGCCATTAATAAACGGGAACACCGCCGTAGCCCGTTATGAAACCGGTAACCATCAGGCGAGTGACGAAGGTGTGTTATTTCAAGGGCGTATCCTAGGGTTTTGTTCCAAGCGCGAAACCATCCGTGAAGCAATAACAAATGTCTCCATGTCGCATGAAACAGAAAACAATGCGCGTTTTCCCTCTTTGCTTAATGTTTGTAGTTAGCAGAATTTTGGACCTGCAGGATTTTCAACATAAGTTCCTAAAAAGGAACCAATTGTCCTAGGATAAAATGAAAACGCAAGTAAATAGTGTATCTTTCATGCGTTAGCAAATATGGAACAAAGTATGTGGGAGAGTAGAGCCGCCTAACTTACCTGAAAACAGTATGTCGTACACAAACTCAAGCTTTGTTATGTTCTATGATTCAGTAACCAAACGTTTGGTGAAAACAATTAAAAGGGTAGACCTTTCTTTGGTAGTAATTCGACAGGAGCATGAAAACAGCTTAGAAGCGAGAGCAAACGAATAAATGCACTATAAGGCTCTAAAATTCGGTGAAGTGAAATTCAATGAAACGGCGTCAAGCGATTTGTTGAAAGGGCGTTCGATGAATCGGCGTCTGGTGAAATGTATACTTATTCCATGAAACGGCGTTCGGTGAGGTGTCTTGTACCCCTTAGCTTCGTCGTAAGAGTAGTCAAATAAGGGAACAGATTGAAACACAAATACATACTTAAAGCGCAAGTTCAGAGCGCATTTATAGCGCTTGAATAATTTTTTCTCTGATAGAACGCTCACAAAATGATTAGGAACGTCTTAACCTTGCGTTTTTGAGGCTGCTTTATAAGCCCTGTGGCTCATGACGTGGGCTGCGATTCGACTAAAGATAAAACGAAGTATACTCTCTTCTTTCAACTGTTGCCACATCATGGTTAAATATTTGCCAGTCCTCGTCGTTTCTTTTTATTTCGTCCTCTCCTTCATTTGTAAATCCCGGACAGAAGCTCACCAGACAAATTCTCAACGGACCGAAGCTCACCGGACAAAAGCTAAATAGATTTTTACAGACCCGGAAAAAACGTCAGCGCTTTCACTCGTGAACCCGGACAAAAGCCAACCGGATAAGATAGTTTTCTCTTTTTACATGAGCTCACATATTATGACAAATTAAGCAGCGAGTTTTATGAGAAAGTATGCATGACTCGCGAAAGGCATGTTTCTCGTTTAAAAAAAAAGATGTTTATCGCTCAAACCTCCAATGGCGAATATAGCCTCTCACTGCTTCCAGCAGTTTCGGCGTCTCTCTGTGAATGCATATATTTATTTAGTTATACTTCGTTTCATACTTAGCGTGCAACACTGTCAAAGTTACTGGCGCGAGCGCGTGGCTTCACCTAGGGTTTTGTTTGCGCGAGAACGCGTACAAATGATCAACGAGATCAACCCTTACAAAAAAAAATATGAACCAGTCTATAGACATCTTAACGATTTTTTAACATACCTGTCCACTTCCTATCTTATCGCCATTTTTCTACAAAGTTTCTACAGATTTCCTGTCAATAGGAGTATACAGAGCACAGTCGTCAGAAATCCTACCAACTGTCTGTCGCCAACGGTCGTTAGACTTTGCGTCGCCATATTCGTAGATTTTCTACATACCTGACTTGATAGATCTAGACCATACACACTGAAAACATGACAAAATCGTTGATATGAGTCATAAGCAGTTTTTGTGTTTAGTAAGAAACGTTTTTACAACAGACTTGTGGTGAACTACATAGTCACAGGATTTTATTGTCACAAGATCTGGCCCTGATAAACATTTAAAAAGAATCACACAAAGTATATATACATCAATAACACAGGTTTCAGCTCAAACATGCTGTAGGTTGCAGCCTCGACCACTGCCAACACCAGATTTAGTCACCAAAATTCCAAATCAATAGTTTGAAACAATCATGCACGCTAGCCTTTTTGTGAAGACAGGACTATATGACAAAAATGTGACTTCAACCTCCAACGAGGGTAACTAAAGGCGATATGCTGCGAGAATGTTCTAAGCTTGATGATTTAAGCCAGCTGACTGAGACAGAAAGGAGGATAGCATCGCAACCTTCTATCAGAGTGCGTCGGCGATTCATCGTGTGTTGAAAGTCAGACGATGTGCTGTCCGTGGTGTCTTTTATGTGTAACTCTTTCGTAAAAAAAAAAAAAAATTGAAGTTTAAAAACGCGAACCTAACAGTGTACAAATAATTTTTAATTTATTGATAAAAAATATATATATATTTATATATGCATATATATATATATATATATATATATATATATATATATATATATATATATTTATATATGCATATATATATATATATATATATATTTATTTATTAATTTTTGGACATCGTGCGCAAAAAAATAGTCGCGCTTAGTTCTTCATTCTACGACGTAAAACATAGTGTCTTCAAACTTGCCCCGTTTAGAATCACTTTTGGGCTGGACAGCTTCTTTAGAAATTCAAAAGCTGGCCTTCAAAGAGCTATCCTGTTCAATCGGTGTTGGCAGCAGGGCAGACGCCATGCGTGTTTTAGGCCAATCGTGTCTCCGGTTAGGGTCACGTGACTACAGTCTCGAAGCTGGTGATAAGGCAGAGCACGGAACCTGACTAAAAGCCCAAGGCCACGCATAACATCCACTGCACTATCGACCTTGGGTACAAGTGACAGTTGTGTTCATTGTTGAGATGGCCCTGCAGATTAGCTTTTGTAAGCGAACCCCCCGTTCTGGGCTGCTTCCTTTCTACTCCTTCTCTCTTTTTGTCTCTCTCCCTAAGCTGAAGGCGTGGTAGGCGCTTGAATCCGAAGAGTGATCACGTGGTTTCACGGATGACGCATTAGCCGTTGACAAACCCGGAATGCCTGCGAGTGCGAAGACCAGACCTAGTTTAGCGTATGATGCGGCCTGCGGACCTGCTGTAGATTTCGCTTCTGTGGTAGATGTGGTAAATCTAGTTCCAGAGTTCCGATCACCAGCAGCGCATTTCGTCTTAGTGCCAAGTGCGATCTTCGACATGCGGATTGCCAAGACCATGGATATTCTTTCGGCAGCATGGGCATACATGTGACCGCTAGCTTCGACGGAACGAAGACATGACGGACCGCCTTCTCTTTCATGTGAGTGACAAGGAGTGGTCCTCCTGATCATTGGGGATAGGTATTCTTGCTACGCAATGTACGTTTTGTCACTATCCGATGAGTTTGAACCGTGTCGAACTCTGTGCCAGGAATCTCCGACGAGTTCAACGTGTAATCCAGAGCGATCGGCCCGAAAGGTCCTGTACAGCGCTATTTGTAAGTGCTTTTTGCGCCCTAAAGTCAAAAATTAAAAAGTTAATTGAAAGATTTTAGTTAATTTGCTAATTAGCTAATTTCACCTATTTTCTAGACGCCGCCATGGCCATTTGAAAATTTGGTGCAACTAAAAAAAACAGCCTGTATACGTCCCTAGTGTAAAATAGACTTGCTAATGGAGCAGCAATTTGAAGACACTTAACTTTTTCATTTCCAAGCAAAGTCTAGGCTTCTATGAAAGCTGCAGGCAGAAGCTGGTAGCTTGGCGTTGATTGGAGTGTTTGGCCGGGCCAGCTGTATTGATGGCGCAAGCTACTGCCCGTTACAAAGGTTGCAGCCTCTATCGTCCATCATCCATGGTCTCCCACCCTTTTTGCTTCCAACGTATCATGCCCGTTTTTCCTAATTATCGGGCAAGTGAGCCTGTGAATGGGGCATGTGCATGTCCCCAGTTGAGTATTGGGGAGCTGCTCAACTGGAGATTTTAATAGATGCTAACTTGTCATCTCTCTCTCACTCTCTCTCTTTTTCAAGCCACACCTGTGCACTTTTCAAGGTCGATGCAGCAAAGATCAAGCACAGCCTATCAAGCATGCTGACCAAGCTGAACAAGTAGAACAAAACACTGCTCAACAACTGAGAATAAAAAAAAACGAAAAATAAGAACATTTTGTCTGGTCTTTGAGTGTGTAATGAAGCAAGTGCTCAGCATGCAGCATATGCATCGGTACACTTCAGAATTGATAACTAGCATTACACAAAGATTGAAAGTGGCCTATTTTCTGCAGATAATGGATAGAGTTGAGGGGATTTGCCTGTAGAAAGTGGGTAGAAAATGGATAAAAACTCCTATATTCTCCATAGTGAGATGATAGAAACTGTGGCCACTTGTCTACAGCAATTCGTTAGAAACTCTCTTCTTGGCGCTAGAAATGGGACAGGAGTGTTGCTAGAATGACTGTATGTTTGCTGTACAGAGTCGCCACATTATCTGTACACTGAAGTCTACACAAAACCTGTAGGAAGCAGCGGCCAATAATCTGTAGACAATGGTTAAAAAAGTGGATACATTCTCCCTAGGAAATCTATGCTCTTTAGCCATAATTATGTCTAGAACTTTTGTAGAAATTTGTTAAATTTTTTTGTAAGGGAAGCCCCATGCTCGCGCCAGTAGCTTTGACAGCGTTGCACACTAAGTATGAAACAGTGTATAGTGACAAGATATGTCTTATCAATCACGCTTGTACATTGCTGCATGCGCAAAGTTATAAAGCCCGGCGGCCCCTTTAACAACGCAGTCGAAGCTCCTTGAACTTAAACGAAAAAGCTTAGCATTCATGTGCGGACTTGTATTTCCGAGCTCGATTTTTCTGCTCCTGAATCACCTCTCCAACTGGCCCCACCGGGGCCAACCACTTCCATGCTGATCATCTTCATCAGAATCATCAGAAGTACCAAGATTTTTGCCGGTGAGCCCGATTTTCTCCCAAATATAAGAATATTTGCCTCGAGGACGCGGCGGCGGGAACTACGCCTAACGTAGGTCAGGGCTCCTGGACGGCTGCCCGTTGAATAGGCCCCTGGCTAGGGTGCCTCTAGGGCGAAATGGCCGAAACACCCCACGAGCGCATGAACCATGACCCTAGGGACAAGTAAGTCCGAGATCACGAGCCCCCAAGAGATACGTTGGAACTCCAGGGATCCCGAACCCATACAACGAGAGAAGGGTCTGGAAGCTTCCAGGATTGCTTTACCGTTCACCAGGACGAGGGAAACAACCTCCCATGAACCGAGATTCTAAGGCGGAGGGGCAAGAGGCGATCGGCACAAAATCTCCAAACACTTGACCACGTTTCCGAAGATTTCGACGCGCGGAGCGCGAGGAGCAACATGGCGGCAGACACTGGTAAAGGCGGGAAGAGCCGAAAATCCTCGTCGGCTCCCCCGAAAAGCCCGGCAAAAAATGGCGGCTCCCCGAAAAAACAAAAACCGGTGGCCGAAAGACTCCTACCACTTCCCAGGGATCACTACAAGGTAGTTATTAGGCCCTTCTATGGGCTCACATTAGCCGAAAAAGCGCCCCAAGAGATGATGAACGTACTAGCCACAGCGTGATGCCTCAAGGAGCCGGAGGGGGAAGATTCGACAATCCGGATCCGCAAGGACCAGAACCTAATGATCTTCAGTACACACGACGTCGGCACGGGTTGAAAGAATGGCCCAAGTGGAACACCTAAGTTTGAACGGGCAGGACTACGACATTGGAGCCTACATCGCCGCTCCGGACGACTCCTGCAGGGGAGTCATAGCCAAGATCCAATTCGGGTTCAGCACCGAATATCTAACCGAGAAAATCAAACCGATGGGACCCGAGGGCCCCAGAGTTCTCAACGCACGCATGATGGCAAGTCTAATACGGCGCTCATCACATTCCAAGAAATCTAGGTTTCACGCATCGTACGCTTCGGAATGGTGGAATGCCGGTGCAAACCCTACTTTCCCAAGGAACAGGTTTGCGATGTCTGCCTTGGGCTAGGGCACAGAAGAGACTTGTGCCCCTACCCCGAGCAGAACAAGTGCTTTACATGCGGCCTCCTCAACGGAGATATGGAGGAGCACGAATAATCACCCTACTGCATGCACTGCAAGGGACAACATCCGTCCAACGATCCCAAATGCCCGGCGAGAAAGCGTGAACCGTAAAAAGGGGGTCCGGCTCCAGGACCTGCAAAGGGCGGAACAGCAACAGAGACCGAGACAGTGCAAGGGAACTAAGGAACAGCAGAGCCAAAACAATACCAACGCTAGGCAGCTGCTACAGCCCCTACAGCAATGGCAGCGGCAACTTTCACCGCCAACGAGGACCTCGCGATTCCACTGGCCGGCTCCGGAAAAAGGAGCAATCTCTACAACATACCCTTGCGCTCTTCTGGCCAACGCGGATCCGGAGAGCTACGCAGCGGCCCTCACACAAGCACCGGGATGGAACCCAGGGAACCAGCATTTCTACCGCGGACAAACGATAGGAATACCCGTACCGAGCGAGTACGGACTGGCACCGGGGACATCGGGAAAAAGGAAAAACCCCAGAAAGAATACCAAACGGACGGCACAAGATCCACAGAACCAGGGAGAAGTCCAGGGCACCACAGCAACAGGCAGTCCAGCCCGAGGAGAGCAGGTGAGCCGAGCGGGACAGTCTCCCCATTCCTCTATCACCATCGTATGCAAGATAAACAAACAAAAAACGCGATTGCGGCTATTAATATTCCCTCAGTTGGATTTGGCTTTGGTGCCATTGCCGTTCGGCCACACTAATTTGTCCCACGACAAAAGCTGCACACAAGTGTTGCTTCGATAAACCTTAAAGTCAATAAACACCTGAGAGTAGTCGCTGGGAAGCTCGTGATAATCCCATTCTATTTCATTAATCTACCCAGTGGCCGGAAGAGGTGACGTGGTTAAGCATATAATAGGGAAGTTTGAACTGCTCCGCTTCCCCATTTTACGCAATCTCTTCGGTCGGTAGGTGTCACTGCTTGAACAACATAACCTCCACCTGATTTAAAGCACACATTGTGTGGCCCAAACTGGAAACCAAAACAGTGGCTTTTCTCGTGACCTGAATGTACAATGAACTGTTGTCCTGAATAAAGCTTGACCAGGTAAGCGGTAAGACCCCCTTTGACCATGGTCCGAGATTTGAAAGATAATTATGATGGCCTTTTCCATGACTATTGACCCTGCTCAAATAAAAACGTAACATACATAACATACCGTCTTTTTTTTTCTCCCTTTTCTTTTCTTTTTTTTATTTTGAGGAAAAGGGTGGGGGGAGGGGTTAAAGGGGTACTCCACAAGTTTTTTCATGGTCTCCTATTTGCTTGAAATTTTGCTGAACTCACCAATAAACATCCCTAAAATAGTATCCCAAATATTGGGTCAAAATATTGTTTTTTCGCGAAGTCATTGACATTACAGTTTCCGTCCTACACCATGTTTTTTAAACCGAAAGTCTTTACTGGCATCAACGAAAAAGTGACGTCAGTGGAAGGCAAGGGTTCACTCATTGGACCGTAGAATTTGTTCCCAACTAATTCGAAGCAGTTTCATGGAGTAAAGTGAATGCTTTAAAAGCTCGTCCCAGTACCCGCGCTCAAGCACGCAACAAATGATTGGCATATTCTATTTTTTAGACGGCTTGCTCAACTAGCAAGCCTGGCTGCCACTGACGTCACGGCACTGAAAAGTGCGAGTATATTTGAATGATTTTTTTTGCATAATTTTCATTTGTCGATTTCACAATAACTATTATGAATTTCGCGATACTAATAGCATACCGGAAAGGGTAAAGGCCTGAGAGTCAGAAAATACAGTTAGTTAAGGTAGCTCAAAAAACCAGTGGAGTACTCCTTTATCAACCATCAATGAAACCGTCACGGCGAAATTCGCGGCTAAGTTTTGCGGCAAAAAGTACTTGAAGCATCAGCGATAACAAAAAAGGCTTGGAGAACTGTGTCAGTCAGCCACTCCTGTGCCTGCATGAAAAAGGTGATTTTATTGGCACGTTCTGCGTTTTCGTGGTGTTCAAACGTGAAAGGTTCTTTGACTAGGTGTAGTTTCGTGAAGCCCGGATAAGTGTTGCCGCGAGTCTCGACACTGGTTGGTTGACGGTTGGGAGAGGAGGAGTGAAGTACTCGACGCTGATTGGTTGACGCGGAGGTCATGTGACCAGAGGGGTAGGCGAGGAGAAGCGAGGTGGGCGAGGAGGAGCTCGACCACCTGTGTGCACTGAGGGAGAAAAGCTGGCGGGTATGGAATGCTCTTGAAGATCGCCAGGTTTATCAGCCCGATTAGCGGTGCACCCCGCGTTTCCTTCGTGCTTCCAGCCGCTCTGAAAATTGACTGATTTAGTGGTTTTTGACGACGCCCAGCAAGTTTGTAGTTGAACACATTTGTGTATTTTCACTGCTTAAACATTTGATTAAGAAATCTCAGTTAATTATTCGACTTATCGTGAAAATCGGACGCATACATATGATGTCCCCCTGGCCGTGTAACTCACCCGCATAAACTGCTTTGGTGTAACGTTTACGGATTTTTTTTTTTTTTTGGCTCATTGGGATCGCACTTCTTGGCTCCCAATTCGTTCTTCTGCCTTCGTATCGGACCACGCCATAATCCCAGTTGCTGTGGCCGATAATAATTTGCTCCGCACACGCCTCGCCCTGCGTTTCTTATAGACTTACTCAACTCTCTGACGTCACGCCAACGCCGTGGCGCTGCTTGCAAAACTGCGCATGCGCAAACGGTCCATCTCACGCCAGTCTGGTTTCTGGCCAGGCAGAGTGGCCACACCTTGTGTGGGCAAAGGCGGGCTTGATTATACACTGTGTATTGTAAATCTGTCCGTTGCTGTAGTAATAAAAAAACATCCAAGCTCCCAAGGTCCAGTGTTACACAAAAGCAGGATGTGGTACTTATTTTTACTCTGTCAACCCAGTCATGAATAAAAAGAACACTAGTTGTCAAGCCAGCACGAAAGGTTTTAATTGAGTAAAATAAGCAAAAGTCCAGTCATTGAGCGTTGCGTCACCTTGTGGTTATAACTTGTGAAATACAATCCACGGTCCTCTAACCGGAGTTGACACGGTGCCGTACTGCTCTATTGGCATTTCTCCCTGAAATAAAAAGCATATCGATAAATGTATAAAAAAATAGCCATCAAGCCGCGGTAACACTGCCAATATTCATAGCTGCCTCGATCATCCGCACCGGTGCGCACCGGGGCACCGATGTGCGACCAGTCGTCTTCGATGCAGTGCACCGGTGCGCACCGGACGTCCTCGATCGGTGGAACGCACCCTCCCGCTGCGGCTTTTCGTTGCCTCAACACGCACCAAGAAAATCGACAGCATCAAGCATTGCGGCCTAGAGCGAGAGTCAAGGAGATGGCCGGAATAGCCGTCGCGGAGTCTGTCGAGATTGCGACCATGAGAAAAGGGACACTCCTCGCAGCGGCACTCGATGAATGACTCAGCTCTCTTGACACCAAGGACAAAGAGCTTCTTACCATCGCCGTGATTACCGGTGGTTTCTGGTGTGACAAGGAACTCCCGAAAGTTATAAACTTCGAGGAAAGTGTTGCGAGGCGTTTCGGTGACACTGTGGTACGGCTACTATCTGGTGGTACTTTCTCTTGAAGCAAGAATGGTGGGCAAATTATGCCTGTGGAATTGTCACCCGTTTCGTGGCCTCATCGACAATCACGCCCCCGATGTCAATTTGAAGGGGACCGCTAAATACGCGAATACAAAGCCACGAGAATTGACAGCAGACAGGCACTGTGCGCGGACGAACGCAATAAAGAAAGAAACAAAACGCGGCGCACAGGCGCGGCGCAGCATGTCCTCCACGTTGCACCGACTTCGCGCTGTGCACTGTATACTGCTTTCGCGGCAATTCCGGTGAGAGTTGATCGAAGATATTAAAGGTGAAATGTTATTTGGCCAGGAGCACGGCATTTAGCGAAGCCCAGATAAAGCATGGACATGAGGTTCGGGACAGAAGAGGCCATTGCAGGAAAAAAGCGTTTGCGCAAGGCAAGAATCGAACCTAGGCCACGACACATCTTTTATTATTATTATTGCCTGCTTTGACAAGGAAACGCAAAACAAGTAGAAAGGTCATATCAATTGCTCGGTCAGAAGGCGCACATTAAGTTTAAAAGTATTTTAAACTTCACTGACTATGAAATACTACGTTCTTCTGTCGGTACATATGTGGTGCAAAGATTGGCAATTGTCACTTAATCTTACTAAAACTGTGTGCATATCTGTCACTCGAAAAAAGAATCCTATTTACATTAACTAAGCTGTCGGCAGTCATAATTTAACAAAAGTGTCCTCTTATAAATACCTCGGTGTCACGATAACGTCTGACTTGAGTTGGAATATGCATATTGGCCAAATTATTGCAAGGACGATAGTAAAATTGGAGTTTTGCGCAGGAATTTTAAACATGGATCAAGTGATACTAAGCTGTTGTTGTATAAAACGTTTATTAGGCCCATTCTAGAGTACGCTAGCAGTGTCCGGGACCCGCACACGACTTGTAGCATAGCTAATTTTGAAAGGGTTCAGAGACTTGCAGTGCGATCTGTTTTTAATATCTATCCTTCTTATGTGTCGCCCTCAAACTTGTGTGCTAGAGCAGGACTCCAAACGTTACAGGAAAGAAGGAAACAAAATCGTCTGAAATTGCTGTATTTAATTGTTAGCAATGAGCTGGGAACAGACAGAAATCAATACATTGCATTTTTTTTTTGCCCTAGAGTATCCAGATATTCACGTCAGAAGATACTTAAACCATATATTATAAAAATGATTCATTTAAATATTTCTTCTTTCCTAGAACAGTAATTGACTGGAACAACCTGCCACCCAATGTCGTTAATGCAGCCACCTATTCTGACTTTTGCGACGTTTTGTGTAAATGAGTGCGCCATGAAATATTTGTATCTGTTTTTTCGACTCCTGCTACGACCTCGAAAGAGGTTAGCTGTATGAATAAACGAACAAACAAAGATACTCAAGAGGATATAAATGGAAACCCCTTCAAGGGGGAAGCAAAAGTAGAGTATAAAACGTTTACGCAGCGTAGACTTTCTGTAAAATACATCCTCACAGGACGTGCATCTTCATCAGCATTACGTACGGCCATTCTACTTCGCCATGTGGCATTCAGGCCCACGATCATGACAAAGTCAAGAGCCATTTCAGCCTTTTTTTAGGCTTTTTACTACAGGGAGGAACCTACTTTCGTAATGTGTTGCCGGAAGATCTTTTCTAATGGTTCGTTTGAGGACATCCTAGAGCAAGAAGGCATCCCAGTATTCTAAGAGAACGCGTTCCAGGGTTTGAGGTATCTTGCGTATAATGCAGTGGACAACCAACAGCACAAATATATTTGTCTCTTGGAGCCAAGTTTTCAAAGGAAGTGTAAAGCATGTAGTTTAAAAAAATATATATTATAGCAGACGAAATTAACATATTTTTAACACGTTATAAAACATCTTGTTCCAGGCCAGCATATCAGGAGACACGGCCGTGAGTTGAGCTGCTATTTGGAGGGAAAGCCTTGCGGGGCGTCAGCTCTGCTTCCGGCAGATGGCAACTTGACACCCGGTCACACATTTTAACGTGAAACGTTCTTTGGTTAGCTGCTCGGCATTTCGTGAGACCCAAATAAAAGCGCGGCCACGAGGCTCTACACTGATTGGATGGAGCGTGGGAGAGAAGGAGCGAATTGGTCGACGCTGATTGGTTAACGAGGAGGTCATGTGACCAGGTGTCTCTTGGACGGTGAAACGTGTTCCGAGCATGCGCAGTAAATCTCTTCTGCCAAGCGTCCCACGCCTGACATGCATCGACAGCTGAGTAATTCAGAACTTTTAGTACGAACCGCAAGCAGTGAAAAATGTACACAGGAGAAGAGACAAGTTCGCAAAATTTCCTCATTAAATGTTGCGTCCGTAAAATGGAGGTTTTCTTGTATGGGAAGTACAATGAGCTCGCTCTTTAAACTGCATTAATCATGTTGTGGTGGCCAACGTGAACGTTAAAATTATGGTTGTGCGAATAGTGGTTCGAATCGAATAGCGCTGCGTCATCCGTAGCCTTGACAATGCAAGGAAAGGCCAAGACGGCAAGTTCTTTTAACAGTACAGAAGCTAGGGACGATGCTGCGCTATTCGATTCGAACCGCTATTCGCCCATATCTTGAACTTAAGATATTACATAAATTACGATTCATTACACCTCCAAGTGACATTCGAAGGCACAAACACATATGCGACCATGAACACGCAGACTAAGAGTGCAAGTCACTGGGCCTTCTCTTTACATGATTTGTTCAGCGATAATAAAACACGTCCAGAAACAAGACGGAAACACCATGACGTTAAGGTGTTGACAACGTTTGATTGATACCACCGACTCGCAGCGTTTGGCTGCGCACAAGCTTAAAGCGAAACAGACTATCGCCGTAATATTGTCAAGGTGTTGTTACATCTATCCTCCGTTTCACTTTAAGCTCATCCGAAGGTCCTATCAGATGTAGCGAATCAGGCAGCATTACAAAGGGGCACCATCACGTCGTCTTTTTGCGTTTTCAATTACCCGCTGAAGCCAACACGCACTGTAATCCTGCGGGTTTTTTTTTAATTTTTTTTTCGTGATTGCTTTAGCTGGTGAACGTAAGCGCACAAAAGACGACGAGCGAAAGGACGAGACACATTTGCCGATCCCTGGTTGGCCTCATTGGCTTTAACTTCGGCTGCGGTAATTCCTTTGGATTGAACTTGCCAGCTGTGAGTCGCCGAGTTCCCAACGGAAGTGCTGCGTCATCTTGGCAACGGTGTAGGCGATCTCGAGCAGAGCAAGTCTCATTCCCACGCAGTTTCGGGGTCCCATGCCAAAAGGCTGGAAGGCGATCTTCGAGATGCTGCCTTCGTTTCCTTCGCTGAACCTGCGACACGCGGCAAGCACGTGATGTTTTACGTAGGAGCAAGTTCGATCGCGGAACTTAGTGTAGCACACATCTTCGTGCTTATGATCAGAGCATTACGTATACGTTTCCGTAACCGTAGTTTCCCGAGATATCAAGCAGAATAATAATTATTTCCAGAACACGCTTATGTTATATGTTCCTCATTGAAAAAGAAAAAAGATTGAAGCAGTATTTCAATAAATTGTTTAAAACCGTCGTGTGTAGAATTGCCTCTGTTGAGAAACGCAGCCGAAGCTGAAGTGAAATATCCGTCTTCCTTGTACGGGCCGTCGTGTCTTTCTCAAACGTCAACTTGTTGTTGAATCTTTAATTTTCTTTCCATCCGACGGCGCCGAAAATGTACAGACTATGTCGAGGAAGCGCCCTGCGATCTCATAACGTGTCGGCACTCGACGAGTGCGTACGTGCGCAGTTGGTTCGCGGTGGAAGTGTTGGGCGCGTGGCCAACTCTCCCGGCTTCGGCTGCGCAAAACCACGAGCACAATTTAATGGACGCACGTGAAAGAGTTAGCTTCCGTAAGAACGCAAGTCTGCATTATCAGATCAACGATGTTTGAACAGTGTGATAGCGCGAGCGTTCTATCATCCTTCGCTCGGACGCTTTCATGCAATCTTCAGATTTGGTTTGATGTTTGTCTAAGAACATTGACAGATTGTCCCCTTGTTTAACTCGTACTATCACGATCAATATGACATGAATCGCCCAATTCGACTTTTGTGTATGTGTGTGTGTGGTTCCCACAACCTCTATTATGTTTCGGTTTTGCAGAGTCCGAATTACGAGACCTGAATTTCGCATTCAATTCCTAGGTCGAACCACAGCTGTCTCAAAATTCACATGTACGAAAAAGTGGCAAAGACCGTTTCAGCTCATATTGAACGCAAACGTACATCCCTCAACCATGTTTCTCAGAAGCGTATGCAAACTCGATTTTATATTCATCAATATCATTACGTCTTAATCATTATGTCTTAAAGAAAAGAATCAACACCTAGCTGCACTACCAATGTAGTGCTGTTCATATTTTATAACTCTATAAATTGTGCGCATGCACTGCTTCATTGTCTTGTTTTTATTGATCATACTAATGAGTTAATCCTGACGTTCGAGTCTTAATTTCTCTTCATTGATACAGTACTGTGACTTTACCAGTGTCGCATACAAAATGTTTTTATTTCCTCTCCACGGAGCGGAGGGGCAAGGACAAAAAGCTGCATTCAGCAGCTTGACGATGTCCCTGCCCCGATACAAACGACAGAGAGAGCAGTGATGACATGTTTCATTATCACTCATTTAAAAAAATATGAAACTACACAAACGAAACTATACACACACAATAAACATGAAGCGGTGGTCAACCACAACGTGTGGGTTAAAATTTGTTAGTGAGTGGCAGTGAACGTCATAAACAGGGACATTATGTGGGACTTGGTGACAACTTCAGGTATCACGTGATATTGAATCAATTCGTTTAGTAAGAGAGGTAGATTATGTCTTGTTGATTGATGTCCATATGTTGTACTTGATGTCGGTACAAACCATGGTTCCGCATGTCGTGTATTATGGCTTGTGAGATGATCGTTTAGATAAAAAAATTCAAGTATCAAGGTGTTGTTTGCGAGTAGGGCGGATCTGTAAAGGCACCTGAGTCTGAGTTTGTCAAAAAAAGATATAGTTAGGATGTTTAACTGCTGAAAAATATTAGCAGTGCACTCATTCTATGCCAGATTTTTTTTATTATTCTAATTGATTTTTCCTGAGCACGAAGAAATTAAATATATTACGTTTTGTAGTTGTACACCATGTGAGATGACAATATCTTAGGTCAGGAACGACATGAGCATTGTATAACATTTTTTTTGTTGAAGTATTGCATTGCAGGTTGTATTTATGCTCATTTATCAGGTCATGTATTATACTTAAAGGGGCACTGACACACCAAAATCATATTTTTTTTTATTAACTGAAACGATTGAAAACGATGTCGGGACATTACCCTCAAAATTTTAAGCTTTAAAATTCAGTATTTGTGAATTAAAAAAACAATTTCCAAATGCCGAATTTGAAGTTCCCGCGCGATCCGCGCCAGTGCAGTGACTCAAATTTTGCGGTCTCCTGCGACTCGACTTTCTATTGGACCTCCGCCGTTGCTACGGCGACCAGAAGCGAGGAGGAGGCGCCGGCGGGAAACAACCGGTTTTTCTCCGACTCGCCCACGGTGTACCGTGGACTCGCCAACGAGCGCCGGCAAGTTTTCCGAGGGAGGGTACAAATCTAGGAAGCAACATCACACCGAACTCTGATTTTTGGTATTTCAAAAAGAGAAGCCGTAGTGCGTTCGCAATTGCGTTAAAAAACATGTTTTACGATTGCCGTTATTTAATGTTATAGAAATGTAACCTACAAAGCTTCTAAATTTCCTGATTTTTGACGTCACCGATCAAAAGAAGCGAGGAGGTGAGCGCGGGAAATACAAACGCCAAAACTAAAAAGGCGCGCGCGCGCGCGGGAAATTTTTTTTTTCGCGACGCGGTTTTTTTTGCGTGTCTATGACTACAAGTTGCATCGTTTTATACAATAAAAAAAATACGACCTTTGGGTTGTCAGTGCCCCTTTAACTTTGTACGGATGTGAATAATATGAATGTCCCATGTGAGGTGTTCGGTAAAATTAACGCCCAAGGATTTCATTTCAGTTACAACTTCTATTTTCTGGTTCTCTAGATGAAGATATGTTGGCCTACACATTAATTTATTTCTGGGTCCAAAACAAATCGTCTTAGTTTTTTTAGGTTTTATTTGCAGACAGTTTGTGTCCATGTATCTGCAAATTTAAAAAAAAAAAGATATTTTCTTCTGAAACCATAGCAGTCGGGTCAGTACCATTAACAAGAAAAGTCATATCATTGACATAGGCTACTATTTTTGCTGATGTCATTATGTTAAAAACGTCATTAATGTAAAGTTTAAGGAGAAGCTACGGCCTAATATGCTGCCCTGGGGCACACCTGTTTTAATGGTATCAAGTGGACAAAAAGAAGAGTTTATACAAACGCATTGAGACCTATGTTGCAAATAATATTGGAATAATAATGCTGCACTTCCTCTGATACCATAAACATGAATGTTTGAGGTTTAGTATATCATGGTTTGAGGGGTAAGAGCCTTAGTGAGGTCAATAAATATTCCAAGCTCGAGTCTTCTTTGTCTCAAATGCCTCAACAATTAGTTCTTTTTTTTTTTTTGTTAACAATGCGGGTTCTGTTGACCTGGATTTACGTAAACCAAACTGTGAGTTAGATATTATATTGTGTTTGTTAAGAAACTTGGTTAGTGTGAATGATTTATTTTCTCAGGACCCTTAGGCAGTACCGGTAAAATTAATATTGGCCTATAGTTTGTAAGGTTGTTTTTGTCACCACCTTTGTGCAGCACAGTTACTTTTGCCTTTTGAATTTCTTCTGAAAATACTCAGGTCGTTAAAACGAGGTTAAACACGTACGTGAGAGGACGAGTAATTACACCAATGACATAATTGGTGGGTTAAATTTGCAATCCGTTTATGTCCTGGGACCCTGATAAATGCACTTCTTGTGTACTTTGATGTGTAAAAAAAAAAGACGCTCCAAATCGCAGTCGAAGAGAAGCATACTACAGCAAAACTCGAATAAGGTAAAGTTTCATCCTGAGATGTCCGGTTAAAGTAAAGAAGTACAACCTAGCATCATGTCTGCAGTTAGCTGCGCAAGTGTACCATCGGGTGAAGCTTAAACCATAGCCGACATCAGCAATAAAGATAATATTTGCATCATCAATGTCAGGAATGTTTTGTGTCACTACCTGTCAGGGTCAAACTTCATGGGATCTGGGAAAAAGCGTTCGTCCCTATGAATCTGAAGAGTCGGAGACATGATGCAGGTCCCGGCCTTGTACTTGATGCCCTTGTACTCAAAGTCTTCTTTTGCCTGCCTCGTGATAAATCTGTGGATAAGGCTTATGGTGATTTCACATATTAGAACACTTGAGAGTTGCCTCTGGGAGTAAAACCATAGAGTAGTTTTTTTTTTTTTCTTTTTTACACAGGTACCCTTGATATTGCTGCAAACAAGTAGCAAAACAATTTGAGTGCATTTACCCTATAGCGCAAAGGCCCGTTCCCACACTTGCAACCCAGTAGGACCCACTAAGACAAGATCGGTTGTTAAGCCTCTTGCGGCGGCTTAGGACCAGCTCCTCCGCAACGCATCTCGTCCTAAGCTTTCCCGACAGGCTTAAAATTTGTGTTGTTTTAGTCAGGGCTACTCGGTTGCAAGTGTGTGAACGGGCCCTAACGCGTGTGACAGCGACAACAGCCCGACGTAACTAAAAGTCGCATAACATTCGCCCGCTACGCACTTTCCCATATCTAAGTTCATACGTTCTTTGTAGACGTCGTGCACTTCGGAAGTTTTCGCGGTGGACGAGCACGCAGTAGACCTGTTGCAATCCGTGCAGCGCCCTCCGCAGCAGCCGAATGAAATGTTGGGAACGCTGGGTGCACAACCGGTTGTAGCAGACCATGAAGACCACGGGGAAAACGCGGGCGAGCAGGCGAGGGCAGGCGAGCCGGCGGCCAGCTGCGCTACCCTTTCTCTTTCTTGTGCGCTAAAGCGGTGGAGGGACGTACAGGACTTCACGCGCAGCCTTTGTGGGTTTTCGAAAAAACTTTGTTCCCCGGGGAGGTTCCTACTAACAGCTCAACGTCGCCGTGAAAAGTACTATGTTTATTAGATTAAAAAAGCTTCGCGCTCCTCTGTTTTTATAAATGCTCATCACTTTCAAATTAATGTAAACTAGTGAATGTTTTGCAATGCGGAATGATGGCAAACGCTGAATTGACAAGCAGAGCTATATTGGAAATAAAAAATATATTCATATATGCTATGTTCAATAAACATTTCAAAGCTTCTATAAAATATATAAGGTGCATATACGCTCTTATATCATAAGCTTACTGGACACATTTACATAATATTTTTCACTTAGAAAGACAAACAAGTCGTAGATTATGGGACCTATTGTGATTCACCTAGAACCCTAGTACATTTAAGTTACACTGGGCAAATGAGCCTTTCCTCCTTTCGGGCCATACTTTTTTAGGGGTACGCTGTCAGTAAGCATGTGAAGCGAAAATCGTAAAATTTACAACTCAACTTTTACCGTGCCTTGTTCTATGGTTATTCCAGGGTTTGACACGCAAACTTTACGGCACATAATAATAAAAACAACTGTCGGCCCTTTTTCGCCTTCATCGTCCGCGACCAAACAGTTTTCCTTTACGTACGTGAGGACGGAAGGCCAGATGCGCATTGTCTCGTTTACCACCTGCCCGACGTACTTCATCTTTCGGGTGACCGTCTCGTAGTCCAGTTTCCCCTGCAAACATATTTTTATTCTCAACAATGGTTAATAACATGCTAAGAAACGGAAGGCGTGGTTTGTGTGCTCACGCTTTCAAGTTTGATTCGCACCTTGCATTCCTTATTGACTAACGCCGCAATCCTGTTGACTGCGGAACGATAATCAGATGAGCAGAACTCTCCACGCCCCGTGTTTCTTAAGTTGTCGTTGCGAGTGTGAGAATTTCATTCCTCTACTCCTAGACTCTTAATATTGATACAGCCCTCGTCCTCTGTCCAATCTACAACGCACAAACTGACAACTTAAGAAACTGGGGCAGTGGAGAGCTCTGTGACTTCCATTATTGATACGCAGTTAATAGGATTTCTCCGTAGCAAAAATGTGCTAAGGAGAAATTATGATTTTTTTTTAGAAAGATGTTTGAGATTTCCACTGTCAATGTCAGAACTATATATTACTTTAGATCTATAAGCGGCAACGTGGCTCGATTTATATATATATATATATAAATTGTGGTAGTTTGCAAACAAAATCAAATATTCTCTTTTTCTTGGTGGAGATATAAACATAATTTTTTCGAAGATGTCCCAAACACTACTAATTGTGTAATATCAATAAAAATCCCTGGATATCCGCGGATTACCCGCGGATCATCCGCGGATATCCAGAGTAAACAGGCGAATGCGGATAACAATGCATCAGATTTGACGGATTGCGGATCGGATGCGGATGCCAGGGGCTCAGGATGCGCATCAGATGCGGATTTCCGCGGGTGCGGATCTACAATTCAGCCGAGGCGGCCCATAAACGTGTGCGACTGCACAGTGTTATTGCGGGGGAAAACTACTCGCGTAGATAAAAGGGTGCAAAATTGGAGAGAAAATTGTTCTTTACGGCAAGAATTTTTTTGATTCACGCCGAAGATCGCTCGCGAACTTTCTATCTCGGCAAACATGCTGACCTCGAAAAAGTAAAGAATGCAGGGAAAGAGCAGAAAACGTTCTTTCGGCACAGAAAACGCAAGAAGTACAAGCCAAAAGAAAGCAGAAGAAGCTTGCAAGTTGTTTCTTCGCCTACAAGTAGATGAAGGAGTCTGATTTCGATCCTCTGGAGTGGTGGTTTCCGCACTTCATTCTTGTAGCGCAGTTTGTGCAAGCAATCCAAATATCAAGCACACAGAAACTCGAAGACTGAGGTTTAAACAGTAACACCTGCACCGGAAGAAACCAAACTGTACACTGCCGCTTCTGCTAAAAACAGTTCGTGTTTTTTTATATATACCTTATATCTTATGTTTCATGATTAGCTTCTCTTTTATGATTACAAATTGCTGAAATTCGACTTGGTCTCGCCTTTGATTATCTTATCATCTTAAATTAAAACGAACTAATAAACCTCATGACAAACTCTAACCGACAGTTTATTAAGCAGCTACTCGACGTTTCGAGACCAGTTTTGTCTCTTGTTCACGGGTGAGTCGCGAAAAGCACGCGCGTCGATTAAATGCACACACTGACGAATGGGGTTTTGCTGACGTGACGCAGTCCCGAGACGTAGCCGCTGGGCAGGGAGCCCAAAGAAGGATTCTTCGAAAGCAGCACGGTGCTGCTCTCAAAGGGTTCGAAAGCAGCACCGTGCTGGCCTCGGAGAGGAATTGGCGTAAGCGGCTCCTCGTTGAGCCTTTGTTCATCCAACGCAAAAAGGGGAACGTGAATCATTCCTCGGGCTCCCTGCCCAGAAGCTATGTCTCAGGACTGTGTGATGTCAGCAAAGCTTCATACATCCGTGTGTGCTTTTAAGCGACGCGTGTTCTTTCCGTCCCTCACCCGTGAACAAGGGACCGAACTGGTCTCGACACGTCGGGTTACTATTCATTAAACTTTTGGTTAGAGTCCCTATTTTTCGCTTAATATCTATTCCTAACCAGGGAAGAGGGCTGCCGAACGTTTACATTACCAGCTTTGGTCACTTACTAAATCTACAACTAACTACGAAATGCAGGGATTAGTTCACACTTTGCTATGTTTACTAAACGACTATTTCACTCGGAATGTAGACATCACCGAACTTTCAAATAGCTTCATATTCAAAACGTTCATTTGACCTCTTTTATGGATAATGTGTTTCACTTTGTTCTTTTATCTTGATGCCTGCATTTCTCCCTCGTAAGGGGCGGGGGGGGGGGGGGGGGGGGGGCTTAGTTATCAAGCTGCATTTCTGCAGCTTTTTCTTCGGCCCCCTATTCACCGTATGTAATTGTGGTTAAAAAGAAGCATCGTGTCCTATCATATCGAATATATGTACGTGCAAATTAGCAAGATTGTAATGTTATCAAACAATATCTGCTTGTGCGTCATATTGAAAAAAAAAATTAAAACGAATCATCTGGATCAAATCTGTATGTGGTTAAAGTACAACCACAATAAACAACAGTTTCAATTTAGCTTGCTCTATGCTTGTAAATTATAGAATAACATTCCCGCGTATATTGGCTAAATTTGTGCAAGAGTACCTTTTTGCATCCGACATATTTTCTAAGGGTCGAATTGCGCTTACAAAGACAAAAAGATCGCAACGGCACAATTGACTCCCTTAGGTACGTTCTCATACAGAAACTTGAAGACGAAAATCAACAACCCAGTAATATCGCTTTAATAATATGCAATTTATTTTTGTCTAATGTTTTTAATATGAACAAGAATATTGAATAGCTTTCTGGTGCTATGGAGTACCATGCAGTTTTGTTTTAGAGCGAAGCTCTTAGGCGCCCGTTTCCGGGTTGAGCGGCGTCGCCGTCGCCATCGGCGTCTAGGTCGCCGTTGGCTTCGGCGTAACCGCTCGCGTTGCATTATGTGAATAATGCAACCGGGCGTAACCGGGCGCTGCATTATGGGAAAATTTCGCGGCTACATTTAGCGGGAAACTTGTCACGAAAAATTCAGTGGGAAAATGTTTCGGCTAAATTTAGCGGGAAAGTTTCCCGCGAAATTTTACGGGGAAACTTTGCGAAACTTTCCCGCTAAATGGGAGCGGAAGAGGAGGGGAGGGGAAGGACATACCCTTCCCTCCGTATCGTCTCCTCCTCCTTCCTCCTCAAGAGCTGCGCTCTAATTTCGCATTACAAAAAATTGAAAACGTCTCATTTTCGTTAGTAGAGTTAAATATAGTGTTTGTAAATTACTGTGCGCCTGCAATATTTTTTACAACAAACAAAACCCTCAAGCGTAATTTAATAACTGTGCTGCCATAGCACCTTTTAATCAATACAGGAGTTCCTTAATAAATAATTAGAACGAACCCATGTTGCAGCCGCGAACCTTTGTCAATTTCTTTTGCCCTAGATTATTATAAAAACTGCCCTCGTGCGTTTCTTTTTTATTATTATTAATTATTGACAATTGATAGTATTAAAGTCGTATTCAAAACAACAAAAACTGCCAGAAAAAAATCCTAATCATTGTTTTGACTGGGGTCGTATCCCAAACTGCTCGGCGGTTACTAGGCGGCATTCTTTTTGTCTCCGCCTGACGACGGTGCTTGAAGCGACCCTTACAAAAAATCTATATCTGACCAGATCTGAAGATTTCAGACATGGCCATATGAAAAATTGGCCACATATAGCCTGATATGGTATATCTGCCAGATATAGCCTCATAGTTCCAGATATAGTCTGATATCCCTGGCCAGGTATGGAAATCCGAGATCTGACTAAATATAGAAATTCCAGATCTGGTCAGGCATACCAAAAGGACACAAGTCTGAAATCAGCACTTTATATCTTTTTATTGTCTACAATTCTCCCAAGTGCCCCGGCCCGCACTCGAGGAATTAGGAAAATGGTGGCCCTTCAGCTCCGTAGTGATCGCTAATTTTGACCAATTCTATGGTTACACAGTTTCGAGTGTAACTCGTAGTCACCCTGAACAACCGTCCCACAAGGCTCAAGGACCTGTCATATCACTTTTAAAATTTCTCGTCAATGGCCTTGTTCATTATACTGTGCACTGCGATCCACCTTTCAACCTGGCTGAGCCGCAGAAATCTCTAACAATATTATCATACTCGTGAGTGTTGTTTTAGCAGGCATCGCTTAAAAAGCCGAGAATTCTCAACAACCAAAACCGCGATTTAGCTCGGATTTAGCGGAGCTGTTTAGAGCATTTTTAGCGTTTCTAAGTTAATATCAGCGTCTTTGAAGCTGTACGAGAATGATAATAATGTAAGAGATATGTCCGCAGCTCATCCAGGTTGAAGGTTGGACAGAATGCACAGTACTGATATTCCCGAGAAAATTTAAAAGTGGCATGACAGGTAATTGGGTTCTATACACTTGCTCAGGGTGACTTCGAATTACACTCAAAACTGTGTAACCATAAATTGAGCGAAATTTCCGATCACTTGGCAGCTGAAGAAACACCTTCCCCATAATTCCTCAAGTACGGGCTGAGGTGCTTGGGGGATTTAGCAAATGTTCTATTAGGGCGTAATTTTAACACTCCTTAATAATTACGCTACATTAAAATCCTCGTGAAAATTAGCACCAATGATCCCAAACTTAAGCTTGCCAAAGCTGAAGTTTGGGATTATTTGTGCTAATAATTAGCTCGCGAACAATGAGTTATTCACAGTTTGCTAACAAAGCACTTTTTTAACTTTTTTAAATCTTTTTTATATATTGAAAACCGGCCACCAGATAATGCTGTATATGCGCCAGATAACAAAGTATATACCTCAAATAAGGCTGTGTATATGTCAGATAAGACTGTATATATGCCAGATGAGGTTGTATATATTCCAGATAAGGCTTTATATTCGCCAGATAAGACTGTATATACGCCAGATAAGGGTGTATATACTCCAAATAAGGTTGCATATAAACCGTATATAATCATATAATGTTTGATATGGCCAGATATCCCCACATACAAGATTTCCATACGGGGAGTCTCCGACTTGTGAGTTTAGCGTCCCATTCAACCTATACGAATCAAAAGTGGTCTCGAAGTGTCAACAAATGACGTTACAAAAGCCGGACTCTCGTGCTGTCAGATGTCGGAATCATGGCGGTTCGTCGTAGAAATGCTGGCAAAGCCTCCCATATACTGACAAAGCCTGGCAGATTGCCACGAGAAGCGGTCGACGAAATGGAAAAGGTCGATTGGCAAACAACGGATGAAAGGAGAGCCTCGTGACTGGCGCCCCGCTGCGGCGAGATGCCGAAACACACTTCTCCCGAGTGAACAAGTGTGTTTCGTGTCCTCGCCGCTGCAGAAGCTGTGCGCTGACGTTCAGGTTCCCCCAAGAAATGGCCATTTGATGCTCTGAGCTATCAGACTCTCGCGCTCCAAATCTGCGACCAGGCACTCTATGGCTCCGTCGTCGAACTGCCGGGCTTTTTGAGTATAGAGGAGGAAGCTTCCGTGGACTGTCAAACTAAAGAGCTACCCGCAACAAAACAGGTGTCTGCCACATCCACTACCGCTGACGTAACGCCGCCAGGATCGCCACCGTCGACAGCATGTCACCTCTATGACGTAATCAGGCGGAAATAAAAATAAATATATTTTTGACGCAGTAAACACACCAGTGGCAGAAGCGTCCCAGGCACGATAGCCTGACCCCATAGTCAGGGCTGCCATTTTGCAGATGTTAATGTGGAGCTCACGTTCGTCTGCTTCCTGCACAGGTGTTTACATTATTTCAGAACGCCGAACTCTTATTGGCTAATTAGAAGAACAAAATAGTGGGTAGACCTCAAGGCATCTAACATTCACGTCTACCCACTATCCTTTAAATTAAAGCCAATCAGAGCTCGGCGTCGTTCTGACGACACCGCAACTCCTTCCCAAGAAGCAGACGACTTGCTCTTCGCATATGCTTCGCGGGACAAGCCCTCCGAAACGAGCACTTCTTAAGGTTTCCTAGAGTTTCAGAACATAGACAAAAGATATACAAATATACCATTCGTAAGGGAATATAACGTACATGGTTGTTGAGAACCGCTTGAACTTCCTGTCGAACCTTATCTTGCACGTCCTGGTGCTTGCCGAGGGCGAACGTAAGATAAGACAACGCCGTTGCTGTTGTTTCAAAACTGTGAAGGACAAACCGGAAATCAACAGAAACATCTCAAACGTTTACCTGTGCAAAGGGATTTTTTTTTTTTAAGTCCAGATAAAAATTAATAATAATAAACCTGGACGCACCATTATTGCTTTCTGTGCAAGTGAGTTATACGGCCAGGGGAACAAAATAAAGACGGGAAAAGAGGAGGGGGGGGGGGGGGCGTAATTGTAACGATACTTTGGATAATTACGAAAAAATATTTCATTCGCTTCTTATTACAAAAAATTAACGCATGGTTCTACTTGAAACCCGCTCGGTGTCATCGAACATGATGACTCAAAAAAGGCGCGTTAATCAAAATAAAATAAAATAAAGCATATCAAACTCACCCTGCAACGAACAGGACTGTGCTGCTCTGGATTACTTCTTGAGATGATAATGTCCTGCCCCTATAAAGACCTGTCAAATTGACGAAATATGAAGCAACTTTAGCTTCGCTTCTTTTTTTCGTTGTTATCTAGTTTTATATGTTGCATGTAATTACGACGGATACCAATAGCCCGTAAAAAAAAAAGTGTATGCCCGATTAAGGCCGGTTTCCGAAATTGCGCCTGATTGTGAGCCAGTGCGTTGGCTTTGCTTTAAAAAGCTTAACACACAGGCACAGAGGCGCCATCTATTGCCTCGCCTACGCACCAAATCAGAAATGTCACGTCTAAGCTTAAACTCCGCCCGCACGAGGGCTACGCTCGGAAGATGTTCTACCACGTCCGGCTTAAGAGGGCAAAAAGAAAACTCGATAGAACAATTACGGCTACAGTTCCCAAATTTAGTGGCGGCACCACAGGGAGGCAGCAGGCGGCGACGGAAAGAGAGTGGGCAAAGGATGTGTGATTGGAGGTGAGAGGGACCGCTATAGAGGGGGCAATGTCAGGGATCGGCGCAAAAAAGCAGTGCGTCCAACTCTACAGATAAAACAAGAGCGAACCCGCACCGTACCGCCAATACCGTAGTATCAAGGCTACTGCGCTTCGTTTCCAAGCACCAACGGGCTCCCTCCTCACCCAGAGGCGGAGGCACAAACTTTTCGGGGACGACCCGGCCTGTCGTCTGTGTGGCCAAGGCGAAGAGACTATGGAGCACATTTTATATCAGCCGCCCTGAACGCACCAGGCAGTGCTCCCGACAGAGCAGATTGGAACAGGCCCCAGCGACGCCAGCGACGCAGGCGACAGATAGAGGGACCGTCAGCTGACGGAAGCCACGAAAAACTGACTGGTGGTGTGGGAAAAACCTTGCGGCACCTTCGATTCTGCTTAATCCTTAACAGCGATGCTCTTAACTGCGGTGCCTACAAAAACACCAAAAATTAACATTTCATTTTATTTTTATTGCGATACCAGAGGCACTCCCAGGACTGCCCGTTCTGTCTTTGAATGGGTTTTGGTTTAACCGACCAACGGACTGACTGACTGTTACCCGAGCGAGTCAAGCTGATCGAACATCGAAGTGGCTCTTAGACTTGGAATAATGGTCTTGCGAGACTATTTTCGGCAACCGTTGTCATTCCGTTTTTAGTATTTTTTTTTTGTTGCTTTATCTCTTTTTGAGTATTAACCATGTCATTCTAATGACCTTGCTACCTCTTAAACTCTTTGAATGCGCGCCTGTGAGGATCCTTAGGGAGCGACCGCCCTTTTAGAATATAGTTTTGGTTCAACTGCTGAATACTGCATACTGAGTACTCTCAACGTACGCACATATTTTGTTTTTAATTTTTACGCTTTATTCTTTTTTGTGGTCTTGAAATAGATCAGACAATGTTATCAGGAAAATTCTTTTATAAAGGGTGCGAAAATTTAATCTCGCAAATGGTGCAAAATATTCAGTCTAGTTTTACACACGCTAGAAGAGTTTCAGGTCTTAATTTCCAATGGATGGCGCCAGTGTGCCGACGATTACAAGAAATCACAGCTCACTCGGCATACTCAGCACAGTCAAACGTACATGTGTAAACCGGCCTTAATGGTGTAATAAAACAAAAACGACCTCGTCCCGTGTACCTTTTACGCTTCCGTTTGTAGTTTTATCCGAGGATGTATACGTTGCCGCCTGGTCCTCATATTCAGCATCCATAAGATTCTGGAGAATGTCGTTCCTTCGTAACTATAAGGTAATGTGGAGAACAATTGATTATGTTAGGATGAACAACCCCTTCAATGTATCAATTAAGCATGCGTTTTGTCTTTCTCGGTCTCCAGAATATCTATGCGTGACACATATAATAAAGGAATAGTAATTATAACATAAACGTATTTTCAGTACAACTTCCTTTTGTTGCTGTCTTTTATTATTATTATTTTAGCCTACCAATATATTTCATCAGCCTCAAGAAAAAACATATGATAAAATGGAGCAGAGACGTCGAAATCGAATGAAGGCTTGACAAGAGCATTTATCTATTGCAAATTGAAGGCTCATGGCTTCAAAAACAACAAACCTAATATATTAACGTGGAATCAAGTTGCGAACATCGTCAAGAAAAGTCCTTATACAAGCAATTAGCTAAAAAGAACACAAACGTAGCCGGAGCCAAGGTGATGTAAAGTATAGAAGGGAATAGCATTTACTTCATACACACACGAATTATATAGAAGGAGTATTTGGTCATAATTATTATTTTTAATCATTAATAAGCATTATTATAATTTTACATAAATACATTCTTGACAAAGAGGCTTGCATTGTCGTGGGGCATTTTCGCAGAAAGGAAGGGTTAACGAGTATTCATAAAAACATCGCTGATATATATATATATATCAGCGCCATTTGAATATAAAAATGCGTTATAAAGAAACGGGGAAAATCAAATCACCTACCATCAAGCACAACCTGGACAACTATCTAAACTGCGCTAGATTGAAAATTTGTCAAAACTCGTCTATAAGCAGCCTATTCCACCTTGAATCATTTTAAGCATGCCGAATGGCGTAGCGGGACGTGGGCCAACTCCTTTGCTTGGTGCCACGAGGAAGGGGCGATTGGGAGTGCAGGCAGATGGACTAATCATGAATCGGGGTATCTTATGGTACCAGGCGACCGCGTAGGCGCGCGCAGCTAGCTCACTCAAGCCACGCATAATGCGCCCACGACACAAACTCTGCTTTCCGGGTAATTTTAAGATCAAAACCGGTTTAATTTATCTGTGTGTGTGCGTGTGTGTCTGTGCGTGTGTGTCTCTGCATGTGTGTTTGTGTGTGTGTGTGTGTGTGCGTGTGTGTGTGTGTTTGTGTGTGTGCGTTTACTTTATATTTTACGCAAAGGCACAAGAAAAGAACAAAGCAAAAACCATCGTAGGCATAATTCGGTTCAACTTCTTGAAACGGAACTCCCTGGAAGTCTGTGCAGCTTTCACACAATTTCTCGCGAAATCTTCGTGATATTCGTAGACAATAGATAATAATATTAAGCAGGCGAACCAACCTCTGGGTTTTTCCTGCGAAGCTCTATAATCTTTGACGTTTCTTCGGCAGAATTGAGAAACGAAAAGGTCCCAAATATCCGGTTCAACCAGAAGATCGGAGCAGCCAGTACGCCGAGTGACGTTGTACTTTCTGGAATGTTGAAGGCAAGTCACAAATATCAAGATAAAACTTCTCCTTTCAAATGACAAAGCGTAATTATGACTGCGGTATGCCGCCCTCTTCCATCACATCCCTTGTCGAGACGCTAAAATATAAATTACCCCTGAAAGATGAGAGCTGAACGTGGGAAGATACACGAAGAGAAGGACAGAAAAAAGGGCAAATACAAGTACACAAATAATGCTAAGAGAGCCGACAAGGAGGAAGTTTGATATCTCTGAACTATCTTCAGTAAATGTTGGCTAGTCCATCAGTGTGTTTGTCATTTTCTCTCTCTCTTTCTCATTCTTCCTCTCTCTCTCTCTTTCTTCCTCTTTTCATATATCTTCCTGCATTCACCTGGCGTCTTTCAAAAACATGAATCACCAACTAGCTCAGTTATAAGCAGTCACAATATAAATATACGCTAATATCATCACATATTAAAGGGGCCATCAAACAACGTTTCTAGTTCTGCTAAATACTACTCATAGTCACTTTCTAACGTAACTAACTAATAAATTTGCCTTAGTTTTTTTTTTTTTTTCTAAACAATGGCAGTCGGTAAATAAGTTCGATGAATATGAGCATCGTTAGTCTTCTCAACTCGGAGCCAGAACTATCGGTCACGCGGCCTGGTGCTTTCGCTACGCCACCAACGTTAATCACAACCACGCGCTGGGGTCGGGAAAGTAGGAAACACGTGCTGAGCTCCAGGCATTGTTAAAGTTCGGCTATTCTTATAACCTTCGAGGTTGCACTCGAGCCAGTACCCGAGTGTCCACCGAGGCATTGATTGCTACGCTGCCGAAGTCAAGTGCTAACACAGTTCTCGTGTCCAATCCATGAGCCGCGCTCGACTGTCGTCAGGGGGTTGGTTCCGACCCCACAATTACGTCGTCAAGCTTTTCGAAAGCAAAACTGAAAGAAATAGTCACAATTTACCCTCGGCAATTTCATGGGGACCAAGAAGCTTCTGAATCAATGGCGGTCCGTGCGAATATAGTTCGGCGAGACTGGGACCAGTACGCTCCTGTAATGTCATGAACATTCCAACCCGGTATCGTTTCATGACCCCTTTAAATCCATAACGACTGCGAGTAACGGTTTACCGTTAATATCTGCGGGTTTTTTTTTTTTTCGGTTTTGTCAATAACGAAGAGTGTTGTCTTTTGTTCAAATGCTTCCTTTTTAACTTCACCATAGGATAGTTTCTGTGTTGTTTCAGGGGAATCACATTTCATTAAATCCGGAATCCTAAGACAAACAGGAAACATTTTTTAAGAATTATCGAGTTTCACTAATCACGTGTGATGTTTTTAAACATTTATTTTAAGCATTATGATTTAAAGCCACTAATTCTGATGTGGCTATACTTTATTTCACCAGAACTCAAAACGAAGTTGACCTTAAAGCATGTTTATACTCTAACGTCGACGAACGCAACGCGCGCCAGCTCAAAACGACGTTCGTCAGCTACTACGTTGAGCCAAATCGCGCCGCGATTTGGCGCAATGTAGTCTTTTACACACACCTGCAGCAAGATGGCGGCACCCAAAGTCCATACTTGCAAAGAGCGATAGACACGAAAAAATGTTATATAGAAATGTTCCGTGTCTATCGCTGTTTGCAAGTACCAACCCTGGGCAGCCCCAATCTTGCTGCAGTCATGTGTAGATCGTGCGATAGCAAAGCTATGGCGTACTAGTACGTTGCCTGGAACGCTTCTCCGACTGGTGTGTTTATCAGCGTCCTATTCCGCTCATGCAAGGACGGTTGTCTAGAAGTGGCAACAATTAGGGCCTAACAAAAACTGGGGCATCACGCTGTCGGATGTCGTGATCCTTGTGGTTGATCGTAAAAGTTCCTGCAAAAAGCGCGAGCGAACGCGAGTGTCGCCGTCGTCACGGCGTATCTACTCCTGGCTGCCAAAGCTTCCGTGAACTGCCTGGAACGCGTCTTCGACTGTTTTGCTGCAGGTTGCTCTCTAAAGAGATGGTCTCAAACGACTAACCGCAGCATTTCGTCCTTTCCATTTGCTCCCCCAAGAGACCATCTGATTCGAGCTAGGTACATTGCGCGAATGCTGAGGAGTAACTGCACTCGACCGGGAGTAACCAAGAGGCGCGCGGGAGCAAAAGCAGCCATTAGTCCTCCTAAGACAGGGTGCATTTTACCCAAATGCGCTGACAAGATGGCGGCTCTTTCCTGTATCGTCTCTCTTCTCTCTACGTTTGCGCTAATACTGTTTAGATGTTCTGCTGCATCGCCGATGGCCAGCGTCAGCTACGCACTTACTGTTTCCAAACGCAGGGGGAGGTATCCGCAGACAATCGTAGCATTAAAAATTGTAAGAAGGCGCATGTTTAGGGGTTGGAGCTGATTATATAAAGATCGCAGCCTTTGTTCCAGCCCGTCGTGGAAGCTAGCGCTAAATCGAGCGCCGCCATTGTTGATGCACTGGCCATGAGGCTTTTGATCGTTGTCCTGGCGTCCTTCCCCTTTGCATGCTTTTGAACGTGCTTTGAAAGCGTTTACATTTTATTTTTGGCTTAACGGGGATGAAAATAGCCACGTAGCACGCGGTAAAAAAAAGTCCCCAAAGACAAAAAAGGTTCAATCTTTTTTTCTTTTCTTTTTGTATTCTTTAAAATATGTGTTGTTTTTTTTTTCGCAGGAGACGATTCGGTTGCCAAGGAGACGCGCATGCGCAAAGTGGGGAAGTCTATGCGGGGAAGCGAGAATATGACTGCTGGGAGCCTATGGGGACGCTGTTTTATGTACTGTCCCAAATAATTACTGTCTATACCGTTACTTCTTAGTAAGAAATACACTCCTTGGAAACTTTAGCAACAATATTAGAGAACAATATTGGTTCGAACGCAGCGCCATATTTGTAAGATCATTCACGGTTGAGATGGTCACTAACCAAACAACTCCTTTCAAATGATCAGTATAAAATGCGCATGGGCAGCGTTTGGGGGTGGCGATTAAATTAGCGTGTGGATTCCATTTTCGAACGCCGAAGCGAACGGAAGTGGCATCATGAGCTCCCGTGGAGCGGTTTCAGCGGCCCTCGCCGGCCGCGGTAACAGGGCTGAAGACAACACCCAAGACTACAACGTCATCCTGCCTCCTTTGCCAACAGGGTCAGTGGTTTTAAACACCGTTTTTCTTCATGCGGACGTGAAGGGGCGGCCGTACCGTGTCGAGGACTTTCGCGACGCGTTGATTCGTCTGGCTTTGCTTTCCGAGGTCTTGCCCTTGGGGCCTACCAGATGAATCACGTGTGGGCAGTAACGTTTAAGAATGACGAAGGCAAAAAGAAAATGCTGGCAACGCCGGAGCTGACGGTCAAGGGTCGCAGATGCATCGTTGTCGACCCCAGCCACCAGGCCGTTCGCGTCAAGCTTCATTGGCTTCTCTTTAGCGTCGCCGACGGTGATGTGAGAGAGGCCATGGCGCCTTACGGCAAGGTCATCGAAGTGGCCAGAGAAAAGTGGCGTGTCGACGGCTGCCAGAGCGTCGGCACCATGACGCGCACGGCGGTACTTCGGCTCAAGGCGGGCATCACCTGCGACGACATCCCGCACCAGTTGCGGGTGGGCGGAGAGCTAGCCCTCGTCGTCGTGCCTGGAAGAGCTCCGCTTTGTCTCCGGTGCCAGCAGACGGGGCACATCCGCAAGAAGTGTCGTGTCCCGCGATGCAACGTCTGCCGTCGTTTCGGCCACGAGAGCGCTCACTGCGTCCGAACGTACGCGGCGGCTGCTGCGCCTGTGGGGTTGCCTGGAGAAATCCGAGCTCCTTATGGACGAGGACGACGCGGAGGAGGCTGCCGCGGGCTCTACAGTCAAAAGAAGCCCTGTTGCGAACGTTCTTCCTGCGGCCGAGAACGCGGCGGAGACGAACACGAATGAGGCGTCGCCGAATGCTGGCGAGATGGTGCACGCTGGGCAGCAGGAAATGGTGGCAACGGAGGCACCTACACCGTCCGGTGGGGAGGGCATCATCACCGATGCAGTCAACAGCCAGCCGGCAGTCGGCGTCCCCATGGACGACTCAGAGAAAACAGCGAAAAGGAAGAGGGAGGAAAACGTCGCAGGCCCCACGGATTCGGAGCAGGAAAAGCCGCCGTCAAAGACGGGCCCTACCTGGATGCGACGGTCCACAGCCAATGCGACTGCAACTGTGGACGACAAAGCGGCAGCCAAGCCACCCCCGTGATAGCATACGCCGGAGTTCGACGGGAGCCTCGGAGTCTGTGCAAGCAAAGTGCGGAAGCCAACATCGAGCTTTGTCGGAACAGATGGGCGAACGACCCGAGGTAAGCACCATGAGGACCCTCTCTCTCTGAATGGCGGCGATGTTAGAAGCTCCTTTCCGTGTCGCCACGATCAACGTCCGTGGGCTTGCGGCGAGACGCCGGCAATATCAACTTAGTCGACTATTAGCCGAGAACGAGATCGACATCGTGGCCGTGCAGGAAACAAAGATTGAAAGCCTGGAGCAGACGGACCGCATGGTGCAACCGTTTCGAACTCTTTTCAATGTCTGTGTCTCACACCCTGTTGGAATTTCTGGAGGTTGGTGTTTGTTTTTCCGCCGGACTCTAGGCGTCGTTGAGACGGCCATGGTTTCATGTGCGTCTGGTCGTTTTGTGTTCTGCGATTTTTCTTTTTCAGGTATAGACTGGCGCGTTATTTGTGTTTATGCTCCGACTAACGAGCGTGAACGTAGAAAAACTTTCGAGGGACTGACTGAGTTCCTTAAAGGTGAAAGAGTTGTTATTTTTCTTGGAGATTTCAATTGCGTCTGCGCACCAGAGGACCGTGCTAATGAAACCCGGTTCGCGACTCAAGTGCTCTTTATCTGAATGACATTATCGCTGAAAATGCGTTAGAGGACGTCGCAAACGTCACCGCCAAAGGTAGCGTTCATTTCACACCCTTTCAGGGCCTTAGTCATGCTCGACTTGACAGAGCTTACGTTTCTCTTAGTCTTGTCCCGCTGTGCGACAATTACTCTGTTCAACCTGTTTCTTTTAGCGATCATGCGTTAGTTATGTTCACCCTCGGTAAAAAATTAAAAAAGTCAAGATGGGAATGGTCGCTATGGAAAATGAACAGTAGCCTCATGAAGGATGACGCTTTTAAATCTAGCGTATATGATTTATTTAGAAATTTTTCGAAGACGAGAAGTCAATGTGGGGTGCTAGGTGGGAACTTTTTAAAGAAGAAGTAAAAATTAACATAATTGAAAGGAGCACCACCTTTAACTATCAAAAACAGAAGTAGGAAAAAGAGCTACGCTGTCAATTGAATTTGTTTTTAATTGAAGAAAGCGCGAAACCGGGTGAGTTTGTACGAGAAATAAGGGATATCAAGAACCAACTTGAAGTAATCGACTGTGAAAGATATAGAGGGGCTATTGTGCGTGCGCGGTCCCAGAGGCTATGGTTGGGTGAAAGACCTTCGAAGCGAGCACTCAGCGAGGATAAAAGGTATGCGCAGCGAAACGAGATAAAAAAAGTGCGCTACGGAAATACGATAACTCGCGATAAGAAAACGATCGAGCGAGCGTTCGTTGAATATTATAACCATTTGATGGGTCACAGCCTTCCAAAAGATGACGGTTTTGACGCTGAGTTTTTGTCGCTTATGCCCACGCTTGAAGAGAATGTTCGAGAGAATTTAGAATCACCGATCAGTGTTCGCGAGCTTGAAGACGCCATAGATGAATTAACTGCGGGAAAAACGCCCGGGCCGGATGGTCTCAGTGCCGAATTTTATAAAACATTTAAGAGGAAGGCAGCGGACGCTTTGTATGAGGTGCTCACAGAAGCGTATTGCATAAATAAGTTACCGCCATCTTTTTTGAAAAGTCATGTTGTCCTCATTCCAAAGGTCGATGACCCCGTAAAGCTATTGTCTGTTTCCTCTTACATGCCAGGCCAATAAGTCTGACTAATGTCGACTACAAAATTTACACAAAAGTCCTGGCTAGACGTTTGCAAAATGTTATAAAAGACCTTGTGGGAGCGCATCAGACCTGCGGTATTAAAGGCCGCACCATTTTAACCAACATACATATAGTAAGGAGCATTCTAGAATATTGCGATGCCTTTGACAGACGAGTTGCTATGTTGCAGCTAGACCTGGAGAAAGCATTCGATCGTGTGTCGCATGAAGTTCTTTTTTGTATTTTGGAGCACGCTAATGTAGAGTCTGTGATATTAGACGGTTTAAAAATGGTGTACGCAAGCTGTTCAATGTCCATCATTGTAAATAAGAACGTCAGTGAAAGTGTGCAGGTCCGATCTTCTGTAAGGCAAGGATGTCCACTGTCTCCCTTGCTGTTTGCAATTTACTTGGAACCATTTTGTTTAAAACTGATTAACAACGATAGTATACATGGTTTTAGGTTACACTCTTGCGAAGTAAAAGTGCTCTCTTATGCAGACGACGTTGCTGTTTTTTGTGTCGACCAAGACAGCGTTCGTGAGGTAATCAGCACTGCTTACTCCTTCTGTAAGAAAACGGGTAGTGCTATCAACTGGGGCAAAAGCGTAGGTCTCTGGCACGGTAATTGGGGCACCGCACCCGACAATTTTGTGAATGTACAGTGGACAAATTTACCCGAGAAGTACCTCGGGGCGCCACTGCAGCACTATCGGGACAGTAAGCAACTATGGAGTGAAGAGACGGAGAGGGTTAAGGCCAAAGCGGAGAGGTGGAGGGGTAGAGACTTCTCCATGTTTGCACGCGCAACCGTTTGTAATTTATTTTTAACTGCAAAAATTTGGTACATTTTGCAAGTGCTGAGTATGCCGCGCCTCAACGTGCAGAGACTCCACAGAGTGTTCGCTGTGTTTGTCTGGAATTCGAGCTGGGAGCATTCTGCTCGTACCAATTTGTTCCGATCTGTTGGTAATGGTGGTCTAGGATTGTCCCATTTGTTTCTACGACAAATTGTGTCTAGGTTCATGTTTTTACGCGATCAGAAAGATTTATTTTTGCGTAGCTGTTATGCAAGTGCGACTGCAGTATGCACTTCCTGAGTTTGTGGTGTCCTCTAGTAATCAAATGCGCTCTAGTGTACAAGGTTATTTGCGTGAAGTTGTGAATTCTTTCAGAATACTGAAGGTGCGCTTTTCCTTAGAGTATCTTTGTTCAGTTTCCCGAAAACGATTGTATAAAGATTTAATAGATGTACTGTTGCCAATACCTCTCTATAGGTCATTATACTGTGAACGTCCAGGGCTAGATGTGCTTAAAAGAGGGAAGAAAATGCCAATCAAATCTTCGGTGAAATCTTTTTTCTTTAAATTGCATTGCGGCGTACTCCCTGTAAAAACGTGGCTAGAACAGAAAGGTATATTTGTTCCGTGGTCAGTGAATTGCATCCTCTGTAAGAAACCCGAGACGATAGAGCACGCATTTATTGAGTGTTGGGACGCCGTGTTTCATTGGGACATTCTTCAGCGCACGCTGAAGAAGGATCTACCTTTAACCGCGCACGGCATCCGATTTTTGCCCCTGGAAAACGAGGGGGGAGTCCCCTACGATATGTTCATGCTCCTCGGCCTCCACAGTCTGTGGAGAACAAGAATGAGTGTTAATAATGCTGATGTGAATACCAAAACAGTACGAGAAAATTTCATTGAAAGTGTGGCATATATTCGCGTGGTATACCGTGCACTCCCTGAACCCCCTGATTGGTTGCCAATACTAGATGAGTTGATATGTTTAAAAAGATTTTGATGCGCTGACAACCGCCGCTAAGTGGCTGATTCCCTCTTAAACAAATTGTACGTGTGTAAATGACTGTGTGCTTTTTCATTTTGTCTTAACCGGAAATAAAGAAAAAAAAAGATTAAATTAGCGTGTCGTCGCGTGTGTGTTGTACGCGTGTAATCTGTGTTCTAATTCCTCGTCTATGTAAAAATGTATCGTAAGTGTGAATATGTGAAATAAGCGTTTTTCATATGAGAATTAAATGAGCGTGGAAAAGATCTACCCCAGCGATGACATATATTTTTATAATTTTGAATTTGACATTAACTAGCGCCACCTGGGTCTGTAATGGCGGAATTTAGTAATAAATAAGGTAAGGGCGCAACATTTAGTCTCAGTGGCCTAAATGCAAGAGCGCAAAAGTTAGTCCTGGGGTTCAACTTTGAGGGACTAACGGGAAGGACGCAAAAGTTGCGCCTCTCCCAGTTAGTCCAAATGGGGACTAATGGTGGTGGCAGCGCATTTGGTCCCCGGAGGGACCAAGTCGGCGCTCCCTTTTTTCATAGAGTGTAGAACTAGCAATCGGCTTGGCAATAGCTACACCATAGCCCAGTTGATATCCAAGGCGTGCCCACGGTTGTCAGATTGGCATCCAAGCAAAACGTGTTTTTATGTGTATTAGGATAATGGGATTAATGCAAAGGAGAAAACATCTGGACATGAATTACGATAATAATCCCTGGAGCAGGGGAACAAAACGGACCAAGTACAAACAATCTCCAATCATAGCTAGGTGACGGTTGCCAAACTATAGCTGTTTAAACGTAGCTGGTTAAAAACATCAAGACAAATGGCAATAAAGTGGCCGGAGCGTTCGAAGTTCGATCGTGAAAAGAAAGGTAAAAAAGGCGAGCTTACGTGCCAACACATGAAAAGGTCCGGTCATAATTTCCTTGAGCGTTCGCTTGGCCGTAACAAACAATGGGTTTTTCAAGTCCTTCTGAAAGCTGGTGTCGATTCCGAACGCCGCCCGACCAATGTAGTCCATCGTGAGAGCCTGCATTGTCTCCAGCACGTTTATCTCTTTGCCCTGGTCGGCTCTCTTGCCGAGTACGTCCATGAACACGTCGCTAACTTCAGCGATGTGATCTAACATCTGAGCAAACGAAGGCGAAAACACAATCAATCGTTTCTTTTTACTTTCTCATTGTGTATCATCATGGTGTTTACCCTTATATTCTTCAATCGCATTGTTCTTCTATGCTCACTGAGAGCAGGAGAAACGCAGAGTCTGGCGTACCATGGTAACTCTTCTTGCGTTGTTATTTGTTCTTTGGCATTCTTACTAGATAATGCTGACACCTCATTGGCAACAGAGCGATGATAAGAAGCTAAGACTCGCCATGCCCTGTGCTTCTTAAGCTGCTCAAGATTGCGCTCTTATGCCCGAGTCCCACTAGAGCAGGGGTGGCCAAACCACGGATCGCGAGCCGCATGCGGCTCTTTGGTGTTCTAAGTGGGGTTCGCGGATCCCTCGTAAGGAACCCCCCCCCCCCTCCCGCCCCTCTCCGCGTTTTCCCAGGAAAGAAGGAAAGGGTTTCAGAATAAAGACAGCTTGCTGTTCGGCAGCCTTGTGCCCCCATACGTACAGTTCAACCGCTTTTCACTCGTATGTTTCCACAGATCAAGCTTCTTTCATTGTTCGAGAGAGTATGCCGGACCCTAGGGGGAAAGGCATTAAGGACAGGGACTGTCAAACCATGCATGCACTTTGGCTTGGAGTCAAGAACATTTTCGGTCTCGGAGCCTTTTGTCAGTCGCCGGTGATACTCGTCCCCTTTAGATAACGGATGTTCCCTCCATATCGTTTCTTGTTGAAGGTCGCGGAGGCCCAGGTTGACCTCATTCATAGCTTCCACTAGTCACAGATGTAATGTTCAATTTCACAAAGGTCCGGGAGCATTCTCATTGTTAATTTTAGCGGCTTACAGTAGTGACAACTAGGCAGCGGTTAGTGAAGGCGGAACAGGGAACAAAACAGTGCTAAATAACTGTCAACATTCCCTGCGAGGAGGAGCTGGAGCATCGTCATTTTTTCAGCTGCCTCTACAGTATCCTACCTGCTCTGTCGAGACAAGAAGTTAATTTTTGCCTACGTCTAACCTCCTTGGTGCAGTTATGACGAGGTCCTGCGGCCGTCGTCGCAATGACATCCAACAAGAAACGCAAGTACGAAAATGAACATCGGACATTCCTTCCTAGGTGGGAGGAACATTTCGCTTTCAAGCGATAATCCCCTCGTCATCTGTAATGCCGCAATTTCGCACCACAAGGCAAGCAATGTTCGACGGCATTATGAGACCAATCACAAATCCTTTTCTCGGGACTATCCAGCTTCATCTAATTTGAGAAACTCCAATCTGGCCCAGCTCAAATCGCGACTTCAAAATCAGCAGTCCTTGATGAAGGCCTACAGCAAGGAGTCTGACGTAGCAGCCGAAGCGAGCTTTGCAGGCGCCTGAAACATTGCTGGTACCCAGCGAGCTTACTCTAAAGGAGAATTTTTGAAGACCAACATCTCCGACGTCGTGGCATTTTTAGATTCAAACAACAAGAATCTTCAAAATTTGGTCAACCAAGTCCCACTTTCACGACATTCGGTCGAAAGGCGCATTTCACAGCAAAACGCTGACGTCGTCGACAGGTTTCAAAAGGGCCTAGACAGCTGTAGGGCATTCAGCTTCGCCTCTCATGAATCTACGAATAAACAAGACAAATCAAAGCTTGCAATCTTCGTTCGTTATGTTTTGTCTAACGAAAGCGTGAGAGAAGAGCTTCTGGACATACTTGCCCTTAAGGAAGCCACTCGTGGTGTTGAGACTTAGAATGCATTGTTAACAACGTTCGATAGTTTCAAAGTTCCTCTGCAGAAACTTGTCGGTATTGCCACTGATGGTGCGTCAGCTATGCTTGGTAAAAATGCTGGCTTGGTAGGTCTTCTGAGAAGCGGCCCAAGCATTCCACGTTTTCTCCCAATTCTTTGCATTATGCATTGCGAACACCTGGTGACGAAGCACTTCATGTACGAAGACGTTATAAGCTCCGTCCTTCGAGTCGTCAACTACATACGATCGAATGCAGAAACCCAACGGTAATTCCGCAACTTCCGTGAAGACCTGGAACTTCATGAAGCGCCTAACGACGTATCTTTTTTTTGTGTGTGTGAGTGCGGTACGTTGGCTGTCAATGAGCAACGTACTATCAAAGTTTGTGGATCTCATGAAACCAATTCAAGCTTTTCTAGTGGCGAAAGAGAAGCCATGTCCTGAACATGATGATGCAGGTTTGTGTGTCGATCTCGGTTACCACTCTGACGTAGTTCAGCACCCTAAAACTCTAAACATGTCGCTGCAAGGGAAAACAAAAATGGTATCGGAATTTGCCCAAACAGTCTTCAGCTTCCAAAGCAAGCTGAAACTTCTTTTTCCAAAACGACCCGAAAACAAAGCGTCTGATCCACTTTCCGCGGCTGAAGAGCATCTGGATGCTGAACCTGAGTTTGAACTGACCGATGCTAAGCTCAGCGAGTATTTCGTACAGCTTGAAGAACTCGAGAGGGACTTTCAGTCCCGGTTCAAAGATATGCATCATTTCAAGCACCGTTTCGCGCTTCGGATGAGTCCTTTTTTGGTTGATGTGTTGAGTGTCGACTGCTTAGCCATGAAATGCTTGGCAGGAGAAATAGGAGTTTTTGAAGTGGAACTGCTTGAACTACAAGAGGACGAAGGGCTGAAGACGTTCCTGCGGTCTCAGGAAATTACAGTAATCTGGCAGCAGGTGCAAGAAGATAGGTATCCCCATGTCAAGCTCGCAGGCAAGAAACTCCTCTCAATATTTGGATGACAATACTGCTGCGAGGTTCTGTTCTCAACAATGAAGGCGGTGAAGTCAAAACAGCGCGCGACCCTTACGGACGACCACCTGTAGCGCAGCGTCGTCGTTCGAGCCGAATTTCGAGGGGCGTGTTTCACGAATGGGGAAACCCAACACAGACACACAATGAGCAACCGCTGCATGAGTGTAATTCACGGTGCCCGCAGCCGAGATGAATGAAATAAACCAACCTGCCATGCCCCCTTCTTGCAGCGACTTTTCACTAAACTGGTTCTTTTTTTATGGCTTTTTGCATATTTTTCTTAGGGAAGGGGGCAAACTTTTGTCCAGAATCTGGACAAAAGTTTGCCCCCCCCCCCCTCGCAGCTCTTAGAAGTTTCGTGGTTTTGTTTGCGGCTCTTAGGCCGGGTCAGTCTGGCCACCCCTCTACTAGAGCAACAAACACAAACAAATGACAGCGACAAGCCTCAAACACATGCAGCATGCTCGCGATGATACTTTTTGCAGGCGTTTCGTTGTTCGGTGCTCGTGAAGTAAGCACGAGTGATTGCAAGCCTGCCAAAGACACCCTCGCGTGCATGATGCTCGAGTTTGAGCATAGCCTCCTTTATTCTACAAGGCCTGTCAAATCGCGAAAATCTCTATTTTGAGGCTTGTCGCTTTCGTTTGTTTTGTCTGTCGCTCTAGTGCGACTCGGGTATTAGGAGCACAATCTTGGTCGTATGCTTTTTGTACTATCACGACGATTCGATCACGCAAGTCTGCCCAAGGACTTTTTTTTCGTGTGTATTTTCAAAAAAACACATATTTTCGTCTGAAACAAAGTTTTATTTTTTTTTTATATTTATAGTTCAGGTGTGCAAAGGCTTTACTAAAGTTATTCATAGCCTTTGCAGTGCTAAGGAAATTCCTACGACAAACTGGCTCTCCGTGATTAAACTAGAGACTACAATGCCCTATTCAACTCACGGCAGTATTCAATAATAATAATGATAATTCGGGTTGGGCGGAAACTTATGCATCGTGTAGTTGGCCAGCCATTTCAAAGTTGTGACGAGTCACTCGGTGTAGATGAGCTATTTAGCCGGTGATACTGGCTGACGCTCAATTGTTATTTTCTCGTTTGAATCTGCAAGTGTCCTGACACTTTATATGTTTAATGGACATTTGTTACACGGTGTCTTTTGTGTATTATTCCAAGACATTAACCAAAAATGTATTGTCTAACGTCACTTGATATACTCTTTCAGAAGTAACGCCACGCATCATGAAGCACATTCTCCGAAGATAAATCAGCATCTTTCAGTTCATTCTGCTGCAACGTTCTGTCATTCGTTTCCTAAAATACGCTGAAAGAGCCGGCGTATCAAATCGGGTCGGCACTTGTAAGAAGCGTAAAGTGCAGGTTTTTCTTTGTCAGCTTTGGTCGGGCCTAAATTTTACGGTCTCATTTTTTTCATGCACACTGGAGCCAAAGAGCTATAGAGAAGTGAGTCAGCGAAGTGACGGTGTCATTCTTCAGCTCTTCTTTGAATGCTTCGTTTTGTGTTCAGCTCTTTGCTTACGAAAGCTACCCGGTCCAGCGCTCACCGTCATGGGCCCCTGTCTTATGCCAAAACCGGATGAACCCTCAGAGCGCAGCTTAATCTCTATGGCATCATCGTAGAGTAATTAATTTCGTATGCCAACTACACAGTTTTTGGCAAGTCGGAAAAATAGAGATGGTGTCTGACCAGCCAAGACATTGTGGCATACATTCGCTCGAGTTTCGCGCATCTCCCGGTAGGGTCACTGTCCGTTGAGGCACCTGCACACAGGCGCGTTCGCACGGCGCGTTGTCTCACAAAGGTCTGCACAAGTACGGACGGTTTATCGAGTGACTCTCATAGACCCTCTGACTCCCATTAATATGTCCATAGACACAAAGCGTCATATCACACGGGTTTCCCAGAAATGCGAGCGAATCTTCGCCACACTTGTGCTTCTTGACGACGCGTCGTTATTCAGACGTTGTCTAAATAACGTTGCCTAAAGTTACTTTTTTTTTTTTTGAGAGACGTATTGAAGGTAACTTAACACTTCGATGCACGAACCCTAATTGCACAAATTTGGGGTCAGAAGTTTTTTTAATCTAGAAATTTACGGTTTTAGCGCCCGTTCACACAGTTTTGTCTTCTTACGACCGTGCGTCTTAAAAATTTTTAAAATCTCTTCCCACGAGAAAACGTGTTGGCGCCCTCTCGGGTAATTGTGGTATACTTGGCGGTCCCGTAGTTGTCCTAATATTTTTGCACGGGCCATTTTTTGTTTTCCTTTTGGGCCCGGGGGGGGGGGGGGTGGTTGCAACAGTTTTGTCAATTTTATAAACGACCATTTCTAACAAGTAGAAGGTATATTTGATCTCGCCAACACCGCAAAAACCTTCGCTCTAGAGAAATGCATTTCCGCGGTAAGCGCATAGATGGCGCCAGCGTGCCAGTATGTCTTCTCGTCGTAAGAGATTTTAAGATGTTTTAAAGCACTCGGTCCTATGGAGTCGCAAGTGGGTGAACAGGCCTCAAAAAGTCTGGAAGCAGCCAATTAATGTAGAGCCAAACTTGACATTATTCTTCAAGCAAGTGCAGAAGTTATGCTGTCATATGACACCTTTGAACCTAAATAACCAAAAGAAGTCTCAAAGTTAGGTGTCACTTCTGGTTGTCCTGTTTTTATATGGAAACCTTTCCTAAACGTCCAAATGAGTGCCTGATTTAGGCTTCGCCGCTGCTTATTTTTTTTATATGTGCCTTCTTTGGCTCAAAAATGGCATTCTACCAAATATGTGAGGAGCCAGAGAAAATCCGTAAGAACGCCAAAGAAAACGTACTCTGGCGGTAACTAAGGCCTTGAAGCAAAACCACATTACAACTTAGTTAAAGACCTAGGATTGCCAAGCTCGTTGCAAGTCAGGAGTTACTCTGGAGTGCTACACGGCAAGTCACCAAAGACCAAGTCGTTTACTCTTTTCGTCGTAGGTGGCATAAACGCAGATACGACCGACTAACGTCACTCTCACCAGCTTGAGTTTGAGTGTTGAGAAACCGGGAGTCACGCAAGAGCGTATGCTTTTCCACTCGGAGCCCCTTGCGTGAATCAAACTTCGGCTGAGGATAGGGTGCATTTCGTCGGTCCTCATAGTTACCTGCGTGAAAAACGTACATATTTTCACCTAGCGGCGCCGAAGTGGAGACAGATGATCACCGTGCCGAATAAGCCCGCGAGAAGCCTGTTAGATTTTCAAGCCAAAAAAAACTGGGGGCTTTATTCCAAAGAACCCGGGTGACTTGCACATGCAAAGGAACAGATATTTTTTTATGAGACCGTCAAGCAAAACTGGTGGCCTTCATATTTGGAGCACCACGTTCTGCGAGAAGCGTGCGACTGAATTCGAGTTCATGCCGATCACTGGCGCAGCGCTCGGGTTTAATAAATTTCCACCCTACTACGCGCCGAACGCTGAGGCAGCATTCGTGTCCAACTTCGTGCTCAAAGTGCGTGCCCAAAACATGGTGGCATCGGAAGAATTACTGGGGGTCATCGCAAGTAAAGAGGAGTTTAGTGAGTTTTTTTTTTTTTTTTTAAGTTGTTGAAATGCAATGCTTTCTTTGTAAATTTTATAACGAAATGTCTATTATTTGCCCAAGTACTGTCTCAATTAGATTAAAACATACATTTTACATATTCAATTATATTGACAATTTTGCTGAACAGACACATCTAACAAGATTCTAGTGCAAGACAAAGTCATCGTCACGTCACTGCATTTTATAAAAACAAGTAGGAGTCATTTTTTTTAAGTAACGCAATAACTGACTAGGTACAAATTAAAAAAAAAAAACTCTCTGCTCTATGGCATCAACCTTCATTCTACATGAAGTATTTCAGCTTTAAACACTTTGGAACTAGTGTTGAACACATCTTTAGTGAATGTTATACCTCTGTCAGACGGGCACCTAAAAGGACCTTTACGCCAAAGGCCTTTAGGATTTTCAAATGACCTTTACGTTTTGCCGTGCCAGACAGCGCAAGTAAATGTCATTTAGACGATGTTTACAGCGATTGAAGTCTCGTAGCTCGGTTCAAACGCATAAATCACGTTCACGCCAGAAAAATAATATTTTTGGCGATATAAATATTTTTTTAGTCAATTTTAAGTCCAAGCAAAGTGGTTTTTTGGCAATTGGCGGCAACCCTGAGCGTCCCCTTCACACTCAGTTTTAGTCCTAACTGTACTCGGCGCTCCCGTTCCTTTCCGTGCTTCTGCTACGCTTTTGCCCTGTCCTGTTTGGTTGGGCGTCGTGCTCGTGCTTGAGTGTCATCGCAAGCGTCGGAGGTCCTTCAGCCGATCCTCCCAAAGTTGTATCAGCGCCCAGGTCGCCTCAACGCGCCGACGGATGCGCGGCGTCCCCTTCCTAGTCGTGTACGCTCCTCGTAGTTCGACATATCGCATCACGCGAGAGTGAGATACAGAAATATATATGTACACAAAATATTAAATATACAGGGTACAGTTATCAATACACTATTAAAGGATGATAAATTATAAAGTAGAGAAATAAAAGCTAGATAACTATGGCTGTAAGGAAAATCGAGCAGAGGAAAACCGAAGTGCCGAAGCGGACGACGCGAGCAGGCGACGAGGCCTACTAGATAGCTGGGACCGTGAGTACAGAAAACTATTAGTAGAGCGAGGTTTGTACAGAATATACGTGAAACATTCTTTTTAATAATAAAAATGCAAAAGAACTGTTTTCAGATATCGGTGCGATCTTTTATTTCAATTCGCTTCTCTAGTGTAGACCGCTGCTGACGAGAGTAGGCCTTTAGCAGCCGTAAAGGAGTTGCGGGAACTCAGGTTCTCGAAAAGGACCTTTACGCTGAATGCCATTTGAGTTTCCGTGTGGCACTGCCTAAATGACATTTACACTAAAGGTCCTTTGGCGTAAAGGTCCTTTTAGGTGCCCGTCTGACGTCATATATTGGTTGCATTTTATTTTTTCTGTAAATAAATCAGAGTGTATTTATTAACCAATTGACTCTGCTCATTCAGGTATTCCTGGCTTTCTTAAAATTTTTATAGCATTTTATATCGAAATGTTCTCCAGCAGCACAGGACGCGTCAAAAATAAACGAAGGTTGGCGTTAAGAGATGAATTCAATGAATCTACGTCGACGCTACCCTCAACATCTATCCTGTTCATCCAGAGGGAGGGAATTAAAATGTGTTGCGAGGGTTTGAAATGACTGCTAGTCATGTCTCGCGAACACGAACCCCGTTTATATGAATATCCCTCTTTTTAAGCTTAACAAATTTGTTAAAGAAAGCAGTGAAAGCTACACTAGTGCGGTTTGTGCAGGTAAGTTACACGGGCAGAGGAACATAGTATACGGTACTAATCGTAACGATCCGTCGGCTAATTACCTAAAATATGATAGTTAACATTTTCATTATTGAAGATAAGCATTCTTCTAGTCAGAAACTTGATGAGCGCCATCGAAAACCACTAAAGCAGTTTATATTGTGGTATATTCGGTTGGTCAATTTCCAGCCTCTTGGAGCCCTCTGAACAGCTAATGCTTATTCGTTTGGTCAAAGTCGGGCGCTTTACGTATCTTCGACGGGTTATTTCAGAGCGCTCTCAGATTTTCGGAGCGCGCCGTCCCCTGACTCGTAGCGCTGTGAGGCGCTCTGACGTCGAAGAGGGAGGAGCAGCGGGAGCTCGTGCCAGAGGACCGGTCACGTGACTCCAGCCACTTGGTTGAGCTGATAGAGAAAAATTACACCACCTTCCCGAGGGGAACCATGGGGTGATGCGGAGCATCGCGGATCGTTATTAACGGTGTTATTAACGGTGTTAGTAACGTTGTTAGTAACGTTGTTAACTTGCGTGTTATTACGTTGTTAACTTGCGTTGGTTACCACAGATCGCGTGAACGTTGTTGGAAACTCCGCGATGCTCCGCATCACCCCATGGTTCCCCTCGGGAAGATGGTGTAATTTTTTTTGTCTTCAGTGGACGTAGCGTTGCTGTTAGTTTGTGGGGTGGTGCTGACGCTTGCTTGCGCCAACCCACTAACTGACGGAACTGTTGCTTCCATCAAACTTCATTGGAAGAACGGAGTGAAGTGGAGTCAACAGCGCTGAACTGAACGCGCGCAGCGCGCTACCGCTGCTTATATTCACACTTGAAGGAGAGGAGACTAGAGGAGGAGAGTTGCGAAAGCGCGCGCGGTGTGAGTAGAAGCGAACGCACGCGAAGTGCACGCAGCTGGTGGAGAGAGAGAGCGGAGAGAGTAACGCGCAGCTGTTGGAGAGAGGGAAGGAGGAGAGTTGCGCATCCGTAGTGTGAGTGCGGACTACGACGCCCCGGGACATAGACCCGAGCAAGAGATGCTCCGCATCTAAAAAGCTGATATGGCCGAGTGGCTTAGCGGCGGACGCCGCCGCGTTTGGATACCGCGGAGGTCCCGCTGTGACGCGTAGTGAGCGCAGGTTGCGTTCGACGCTGGACGGGCAACGGCAGCGAAACCCAGCATCCACATTGAAGGCTGCCATTTTTCGTGCAGGCAAGCGTTCATGCGGTGGGGCCGCTGTATCGATGAATGATATTGTTTACAGTAATCCTTCATATCGTGCGGTAGCTTCCGCCATGGGAGCTATCCGATTGGGGAAATTTCCCTCGGTATCCGGTTCTGCGTCAGCGCTGTTCCTCTATAGCTCAGATTTGCAGGCGCTCCCGTATCTCCCAGATCCTGATCAGAGGATTGAAGCGCTGAAAAACGACCGGCCGAATATACCATTCACGAAGACTTGGAGCACGTGGGACGCACAATGGAGCGCTGAAGCTTCCAAATCGTGCATGTGGAGCAAGGCTACCTATTGCGAAAACGCGCGCGCGCCATTTCTCCGTATCTTATCATGCGTGTTTTCTCAGCCCAGTCGTCTCCCTGCTGCCCCAAATGTTAACTATAGCGCACTAATGTGCTTCCCACGCACTCAACGTCTGTCTAAAAATTGCTGATTCTGTGATTTTTCTCCACGCTCAGAAAGTTTCGAACTCATCTTACCATACGCATTAAAACGTTTTTTAGCACATTTTGAAATTTTTTTAACTTATCGTTACGATTGGCCGCCTATCTTACGTTCCCCTGACCGTATTATTCACCTCCGAAAACTGCATTAGTGTAGATTTTGCAGCTGTTTTAAGCAAGTCTGTTCAGCTTAAAAAGAAACACCATGCACAAACAAAGGTTTCGGGGACGAATTGTGTAAATACATGCAGTTTTCTCTTTGTTCTGCATAACTCACATAATGGAGCAAATGTTGCGGGCAACGAAGGCGTCCGCATTAACGAGACTTACTCTCGCGCTTCAGAAACGGCACTACAAATATCGGAAGGTATTCGGATCATCACCGAGAGTAACACTTACGCCACGGTCAGTGAAGTTTGAGAAGTTTTTGACAAAGACGTACTTCAGAAACTCGAGGTCTTTCACAACAAGCATTGGAACGTCTCCGTTGTAAAACCTGAAGGACCATCAACGTGATATTTAAGAAGGTACTCTCGTGAGCACCCTGCAAACTAGTATAATTTACCATATTATACCTTTATTTGGACAGGTCAAAGGTTTCAAAATAATCGATTATACAGAAAGCTGCAGTAAAAGCATATGGTTTAAAATTTACATAAATATAAAAGCCACAAATTTTAGCCATTGGATTTACTTGTAAAATGTCTGAATATGACGGCCGGTTAAATTCCTCTAATATCTTAAGAGAAATGTACTTAAGTATTTTCTGCAAAGACAAAGCTGTCACCCTATTGCACTTTTGTGTATTAGAAAAGCAGGCATGCGTTAAGAAACTCAAATGTAACCACTGTATAATAGTATATATATATTCTGAATTCAAGATAGTACAAAATATAAAATCAAGCTAAGTTTAATCAAGTTAGTTTTGACATTCATTTTTACAAAATGCCTAAAGTAAAGGCCAAAACTCCGCCGAAATAGTGCTTGACTTGGTTTATATATCCAGCGCCTCATCGTCATTAGGACACTGTATTTTATAAAAGAAAAAATCTTATAAAATGAACGTTTGGAACGATACAGCAGTTATTTACATCTACAGCATATCGAAAAAAGTCTTGTGGGTTGTTATTTCCCCCGAACTACTTTGAAGTTGGTTGCGGCATCAGTCTTACCCAAATATATCGCCGTATTCTCTGCACCACTTATGCAGAGCCCGGAACAAACCCTGTTGGTAATAAAACCACAAAAATACGAGTCAATAATGTTTAAGAAGACCAGAAAACTCCAGCACTAAGATTCTGTGAAGCAATCTAGCAAACGCCATAATAGGGCAATAAAATGTCGACTAGTGGCCCTAGCTCTCATACAACGAGTAATGCTTTCATGAGATTGGTGGCTGTGTAAGGCGACGGGTTTGTCATCGCCTCATAGCTGCAAAGGTGAGGAGTGAGACGGCGCTTTCATCCAAAAAGTGGTAGCGCCGTCTGGTTAATGCTGGCCGCTCATACAACAAAATGCTACAGAGAACTTCCACGCAAATCAAGACTTGTTCATTGTAACTCCTACTTGAGTAGCAAGACCAACAACGGTACCCGAGTGGTGCCGTTGTGTGGTACCCGACTGGTACAAATGCAGTGCCGATGATGAAGCTGGCTTCATGGCGACAGTCCATGGCGTCGGACCAACAATCCCAAGTTCATTTAATGTTGTATAATATATACGCCTCTCCCCGCTTCAAAGAAATATTGGCATAAAAGATTCTTATATATCTAAGTATTTTAAAGATAATTTACCTGTGATTTTCGTGTCGCTTTGGTTCAGCTGCATTCGCTTGATATTAATTTAATAATATTTCCACCATCAAATGCACCTACGAATTTTGAAGACGCAAACAAGTCCAGGGTGGCTCGCATCTTTTTTCTTAATAAAAAAAAGTTCTAGTAAGTAAAATCAAATCTTCAAAAAACATTACGACTTATCAATTGACCTCTCAAGTTGATATCATTACTCAGAATTACTTACAAACAAGAACCCCGCTTCTTCATCTGAATTGACCAAACATGCCTGAACAATAACCGCAACTCCACTTTGTGGTGGCATGCAGCCGTAAAGAAAAAATAAGGAAGATAATGCGTGCAACTTGAATTGAAGGTATGAAAGTATAAATGCAAGGAATGGTCTTAGCAAATATGAAGTTTGTTTTGCGTGGTTACTTAAATAATGTGTTTCTCCGTAAATCTATGCCCGTCCACTAATCAACATGAATAGTAATCGGGCGGTTAGCTTAGTCAAAATCTTTTCAACAATATAGCAGGATCAATAAATATATTCACTAGATATTTTATCTTTGCACGTAATATTAATATTTAAAAAAAAATTCAAACTCGAATTCAAGGAAATGCGTGCACAACAAACTGGCTAATTAATCTATGTTCAAATTATTCCAGCTAAAAAAGGGTGGAGGTGAATTGGTTTAAAACTGTCAGAGATTGGCCTTTTAGAGCGATGACAGAAGGGACAAAAGAGTTCCAATAAATTTACATTAATTTCTAAATCGCGTATAATGACGAACAACATCAAAACTTAAAATTAGGAACGATATTCACCTTTTCGTGGTATTGCCACAGGTTGCCCCATAACATGTTTGGCTTCGGTCCAGGAATTCCAAGGTCTTTGAAGTAGGAAAAGTGTTTCCGTCTCCATCTGCAGAGAAGATACGTAACGCAGAATTGATGGTATGCCTTAGGTTATTCCTGAAGTATTTTTGTTTGTTAATAGTATACCTCTCATTGGTCAAATATATTCTAAAACTGTATTGATTGTGTTTTAGCCTTCAGCGCAACATTTTGAACATTTTAAGGGGTTTGGAATCCGTTCATGCAGTGTTTAATATTCCTCTTCTTGTACATGTTCTTTCCCAATTCAACAAAGTTTGCATTAAAATTATTTGCGTCAAAGATGACAATGTTTATGCAGCCGTTTTTCTTCTTTTTTTTTTCAAAGATAGGCTTAGATTTTTTCTGAAAAAAAAAGCATGCACATGAATGATAAAAATTGCTGCGCTTTTAGACGAAGTCATGGGCCGGACCTGGATATGTGCGCAGTACTCAGAAAAAAATTATTATTTGATTCAACATATTTACATCTTATGGCATTGGAGGATAAAAACACGAACAAATCAAGAGTCTAGAATCATGACCATAATATGGCAAGCCCAGTGTATCCTACGTTGAACGTTTTTTACAGAGTGCAATGGCATCTATGTAAACGTTGTTCGTAAACTCGGATCTTGATAGATATCCCAGTGAAGTCTCGAGGTCTCACTATCGCCACCTTAGTGACCTTTGTTATAAAAACTAGCTGAATTGCAGAATGTAAAAGGGATAATTCGGTTGTTGACTTCACAGGCATCACATTATGCGAAAGTATAAATAGAAGATAGGACAACGTCAAAACTTTGGATGGCCTCCCAGATGTATACTTTTTCTTCGAAAAAAAAAACCCGACCCGGATATCATTTCTCCAACTTTCATTGCGACGATACCTCAATGGGATGACGGAAATATATGGTGAGAAGTATGGTTTACTGCGCAGATCACGAACAATAACCCCCCCCCCCCCCCCCAAGAAAAAAAAGAGAGAAAGATTGCGTTTTGTGTTACAAATGTGACACAGATGGCAATCGCCAAAACCCGCTGTCGAAAATAACGGTTTCGTAACTTCAACTAGTAATTTCAACTATTAGCGCCGAGATGCATAGGTGGCACTCTATTATAACTTCAAATCTTGACGTCACGAACTGACAGTTTCTTGCTGCGATTTTATGAGTTGTAATCTTTGATTTCTTGTCATCAGTTGCGAACTACATGTTCGATGGTATAGAGCGCGACACTGTTAGCGCAAACAAGCGATCGCGGGTTTTTCCAGTTTTTCTCTTTAAACCCAAGGGATGTCATCCAAGTTATTATTGCTACGGAAGGAGCTAATTTAGTTCTATAATGCAACCCATAAAATGTCGTGCTTGCTAATACTATTTAGAAGTAAAACACAAAAATTCGCCGATGTCGTGTTCGCGCTAACTGTGTCGCGATGTGTACGTGTAAAAATAACAATAGATGCCCTGGAGTTATCACATTCCTAAAGAAACATCTTCACAGTTGACACTCTCACATTACGCTGATGTCACTCGAAGAAAAAATGTAATCCAGAGAAAGAGGTCACAGTGTGTGTTTGGCCAATCGCGAACTCCAAACATTGCGGCGCTTTCGGTTTCGCACGCGTATATCTTACGCCAGTCCTGACTTCATTATTTTTGGCTTTCATTTTCATATCTGTTCATTGGTCAAAGATATTCTGAAAGTGTATTGATTAATTTATAGCATTCAGAGCGGCATTTTGAACAATTTAAAGGGTTTTGAAACCATTGATACAGTGTTTATTAAACGGCTTCTATGTTCTTTACCAAGTCCACAAAGGTTCGTATTAAATTAATTCCGTCAAAAATAAAAAATGTGTATGCAGATGTTTGTTTGTTTTTAATTAGCGTCAGAGTTTTTGTAAAAAACATACACATTAATAGTAAAGAATTGATGCGCTCGTAGGCAACGTCTTTGGCCCGACCTGGATCTGTGGGCAGCGGTCAGAAAAACTCTTTATTTATTTTTTCAATATATTTAGTTTTATGATATTGGAGAATAAAAACAATAACAAATCAAGAATCTAGTACTGTGAGAAATAGAAGCCATGCCCAGCGTTTTTTTAACATGTAAGTTGTAACAGACTGCAATGGCACCTATGTAAACGCTCTTCGTAAACACGGGCCTTGAGAGATATCCCAGTGAAGTCTCGAGGTCCCACTATCACCACTATAATGACCTTCGCTATATAATCAAACAGAATCGCAGAAGGTAAGAAAGGACAATGCGGTCGTTGACGTCACTGGTGTCACAATATTCCCAGGTACAGATAGAAGATAGGACAATGTCGAAACTCTGGATGGTTGTCAAGACTTGGTGCTTTCTTCTAGGAAAATGAAACCGACCTGATTATCAATATTTCAACATGCATTACGACGATACCCCAATGGGATGACGGGAATACCTGGTGAGAAGTGTGTTTTACTGCGCAGGTAACCAACAACAGCACCCTCCCCTCCTCCAAAGGAAATAGAAGAGAAATATTGCGTTTAATGTTTCATATATATGACAGAGATGGCAATTGCCGAAACCCGCTGCCGAAAAGTACTGTCTTATAACGTGTTTACGTGTTCTGCACTTCCACACTATGTTGCTGCTGTTGTTTTATAAACCCACAATGTAGTAGAGTAAAGCAAAATTTAAAAATGTCAATTTAGTAAGTACGCATAAAACAAAATATAAATTTCATTATATTTGAACGATTAGCGCCCACATGCTTAGGTGGCACCTTCGTATCGTGTCGGTTCTTGACGTCACGACCTGAACTTTCCTCGCTGTGGCGCCATCTTTGACTACTCATCATCAGTTCCAACTACATGTCGGATGTTATGTGTACAACTAACAATAGGAGCTTTGGAGTCATTATAGTCTTAAACAGATATCTTCACAGTTGACACTCCCACATTGCGCTGATTTCACTCGAGGACAACAATTTAATCCAGAGGAAGACGTCACAGTGAGCGTTTGGACTATCGCGAACTCCGACCACAGCGACGTCTTCGGTCGCGCACGTCGTTGATAGCCACTGGCAGTTAAGAACCATAGCCTTTTTTGTTCACGCTTCATGCTTCGTGATTCTTTCTACGGCGTTCCTATCGGCTGACAACGCAATCTCGTCCAAGTGACCAATCAGGTGTCAATGATTATATTAATAACAAAAACCTGCGTCGTGCGCAACGCAATATTTTGTGCTTTATATAGCATTACGCTACTCCAAAGCATATCATGCGTTCTGGGCACGTATCGGCAGACATTTAATTGTCCCCAGTGGAACGTTCGGATCTTCTTTCTACAAAATGTTAGTAAAAAAAAAAATTCTTTCAAAGCTTGTCTCACTGGTTCATGTAGCGGTCTTTCGATCTGCCTCCGCCAAGATTAGACAACGAGGTTACTCGTTAACACGAACCCGGTGGCATGATGAAATAAATAAAATTGAAAGACGTCTTGAGAAGGAGAAGCATAGGGTATGGCGTACGGGAGAGGAGGGTAACCCCTCCTACTTCGCAGTAACCTCTCCTCCTCCTCTCCTGCTCCTCCCTGCTCCTCTCCTTCTCCTCCTCCCTCTCCCTTCTACCATCGTCCTCCTCTCATACTCCTTCCCTCCTCCTCCCTTCCTTCTCTTCTTCTCCCCCTCCCTTTTTCTTCCCTCATGAAAGCCTCGTGAATGGCGTGACCTTCAATGTGAAGGTCACGTGAAGGTCTTGAAGATCCCGACCTTCATCGTGACCTTCACGAGTGACCTTCGTGACGTCATTGTGGGAAACGTCCCATAATGCAACGCGCGGTTATGCCGACGGCGACACCGCTGAAGCCGGAAACGGGCGCCTAAGACCTACGCTCTAAAACATTTTCGGCTAGGCTCAGAGGTGGTCCCACAATCTCTTCCATTATTCGCAATACCAAGATTGAACGCGCTACATATGGGTGACTCGGGCGTGATGAGGGACTAGGAGGAGTCCGGGATCCCCTGCAATCCAAAGGAGTGTTCTCTGCGGCTCGGGGCACGGCAACGGCTCGGCCTTCCCGACTCCCAGTGTCCCCACATTTGCGGCCTTTGCCACCGCCTCTGCTTCGTCTCGAGAATCGCCAGCACCTCCCAGTCCCACAAACGGCCGGCGACTAGCTCGTCCGCGCCGCCGGCTAGGCAAGCTCCAGTTGCAATTAGCATTGCCGCTTGCCGCAGTCCCTTGTATAATAATAATAGCTTTATTTACCATATAAATATGGTGGGAGGTGAGGAAAAAGCTGTCAGCTTGACTGGTCGTCAGACCCCTTACAGGTACACAGTGGTTGCAAAAGCATCCACAAGAAATTATATAAAGCAAAAAGAAAAAAACAATAAAGGCAAGGAGCAAACAAAAAACACCTACGAGAGAATCAGTGTAATCAGATAATTACTTTGATAGAAAACGTCTCCTAATACCACACATGCTACAGGATTCTATATCGAAGTTAGACCGGATCATTTTGTTCAAAAACTTTGGCAGTGTTTTTTTAATAATCTGTAAACCCTAGTCAGTGCGAGATGCATCTACTACCCAGAAATCGGAATGGCTGCAATATGTTATAGGTTTGTTTCTGAGGGATGCTAAGCGTATCAAAAAGCTGTTTATATCTCGATATTCCTGTTTATATTATACACACAGTCTAAAATCATAATATTGAAATGCATTCAGAACACCCAGCCCAACAGATATTTTGTTAGTATGAAAATTATATGGCACGTTGCATATAATCCTTAGCACTCTTTTCTGCAGTAAAAATAGTTTTTGCAGATTAGTTTTTGTGGTGGTACCCCGGACTAGATGAACGTAGTTCAGGTGAGATAAAAATAATGAGTAATATAAAATCAGCTTAACTCCAATAGGAAGAATATGACAATGTCTATGTTAACATACCAGTTATTCTGGCAGTTTAGAAATTAAATAGTCCACATGTTCGGTCGAAGACATGTGCTTTGAGAAAATTACCACCAAAATTTTAAATGTGTTTACTATTCAGATTGGAGAGGAGTCTAAAAAAATGTCACTTGTTAGGATGACATTCCTATTTCTAGGGCTGAAAAAGGTCGCCTTAGTTTTTTTTTTTTCTTATTTATGATAAGACTATTGGAACTAACCCAGGTTTCTAGACTTTTTATGTCTTTATTAGCAACGCAAAAAATTTCATTGCACATTTTAGCTGAAAAAAGAGGCTGGTGTCATCAGCGTTAATGATAAACTTTACGTTTTTTGCTATGTTAACGATATCATTGATGTATATATTAAACAGTAGTGGCCCCAGTATACTGCCTTGTGGTGCTCCTGATTTAATTGATTTTGTATCAGATAAGTACCCGCTAATATTAACGAACTGTTGGCGACTTTCTAAGTATGATTTAATGTGGGGTGCTTCATGTCCTCCGATACATAAAACTCAAGTTTTCGAATGAGTAACTTGTGGTTATTATAATCAAATTTCTTTGTAAAGTCTATGGAAATGCCTAGGACTACATTCCTATCTTCTATGTTGCGTAAAATATATTCTTTCTGGCCCAGTAAAGCTAGTTCCGTAGAAAGTTTCTTTCTAAACCCGAACTGGGATTCTGTAATGATGTTAAGGTTTTCTATAAAAAGAGTAAGACTATAATGTGTTATTTTTTCTAAACCTTTCGAGAACACTGGGAGGAGTGACACTGGCCTGTAGTTGTTTATATCATTTCTATCCCCTTTCTTATGAAGTGCAATTACCTTAGCTATCTGCATTTTTTGGGGGAATGTGGCGGTTTCTAAACAAAGATTAAAGATATATGCCAGATAGCGAGCGATGATGTTTAGAACGTGCAGAACTGGACGTATCTGTATACCATCGGCGTCGCAGTTATGACTACTGTCGACTGTGCGGAATACTGAGGCCACCTCTTCTTCAGTTACCGGGTTTAAATAGATCGTTTCATCTACGTTTCGATAGAAATAAGAACAAGCATCGGCCATGTTTAAACTCCCTCCTAAATTGATAAAAAAAAATCATTGAACACATTAGTCAGAGAACGACCAGTCAGTTCGACTTCATTATGGATTATTGATTTGATTTCACTTCGAGTTACGTTGTAAATCAAATCAGTGTTCAGCTTTCTCCACATTACATCAGTGCGATGGTATACCGTATTAAACAAATTGTGATAGTAGATAATATTTCCTTCCGTCAATTTCTTGTTCAAACGATTTCTGTGTGCCTTGAAATTATTAAGTTTCTTGGGGTCTTTACTTCTTAGGAAAGATTGATATTGTTTGTTTTTCATTTGAATCTTTGGAATTAATTATGATGTTATCCACGGTTTTCGAGCTCCCTTGAAGCGCTTAACGTTCACATAATGGAATTGTTTATCATAAATAGCTTTGAAAATTCGAATAAATATCTGATAAGCTTGATTCGCATCAGCTTTGTTCAAGACCTCAGTCCAGTCTGCACTGTTCAAACTCTATTTGAAACGATCTAGGCTGTCGTTGGTAATTGTACCCGAGTGTGAAGCTTAGGGTATTTCTGTTTACTTATATTTTTATCTGAACGAAATAGAGTTGCAAAGTGGTCACTGATATCGCAATTTGTCACACCCGATTTTGTTTTACATAGCTCAAAATTGAAAATGAATAAATCAATCAACGTTTCTGACGTGGTAGTAATACGTGTTGGTTGATCTATAATGTTCACGCACCCGTTTACCTGAAAAAGCGTAGTAATATTCTTTTTTGAACTACTGTCGCTTGACATGTAAATATTAAAATTCCCTCCCCGAATTACGTTGTACTGTTTTTCTTCTATAAACATAAAAAAGCCATCCGGAAATTAAAAAAACTTTAAAAAGTTTTCATGATAAAATACTGACACAAAATGTTTATCAATTTTTATCGACAGTGCCTCATAGTCATCGGTAGAGCAACAATACTCAGATAAAACTTCGTAACTCATTAATTTATCAATCAACATGGAAACACCACCACCGCGCTGAGATGGCCGATTTACGGAATGGGTATTGTAATCAGGAAGTTTGAAAGCATCACTATCACATTTATACCAAGTTTCCGATAACATGATTACGTTGAAAGAGACATCTAGCTTATCCAGAAAAGCTCCGAATCAGCAGATTTATTTTTGGCAGATCTTGTGTTTAGACGAAAACATTTCTGTGAGGACGCGCATTTAGTGCCCAAACATTTTTTAAGTTCTCGCGCTAATAAAATGTTGGCAGTCGCCATCTCGCGAAGATGACCTGAAGTAGCATATGAGACAAACAAGAAGGTTGAATTATCGAATCTTTGCAAAGTCATCCACATTCTTAACAGTAAAAGGTCGATCTCCATCTCTTTCGCGGACAAGAATCTTTCCGTTTTTATGCCTTGCATACTTGAATCGGTTGGCACTCGCCCAGTCTTTCGCGGCGCGAAGCAGTTCCCTGCTTTGCAGGGTCATGTTTTCTTGTATGTAGATCTCACACCGCTGCTTTCTTAGTTCATTCTTTCTATCGAGCCATTGATCTCGAGTTTGATGTTTTGCAAAGCGAACAATGACAGCTAGTACCTTTCCAAGTTTCGGAGGGTGCCGGTGTGCTGACACCACCTCAGCCTCTGTGAGATCTGGTACACCTATCTTAGCTGCTACGTCGTTTATCTTCTCGAGCAAGTCTTCATTATTAGTTAACAGGATGCCATGAAATTCCATATTTTGGCACCTGCTCCTCAACTCGAGGTCATTCAGTCCGTCTTTCAACTAAGAAACATCATTTTTGCTCTATTCATGTTTCGTAGCCCGTTTTAAATCTTTGATGTCAGCATTTTGAGTTGCCAGTTGGGACATGACCTCGTCGTACTCATACCGTCTACTGTCACCTTTAAATTTGTGAGAATTTCGAGTTTTTGACTTATTGAAGCGAACATATCTTTGTTATGTCACTCTCCGAGGGTTTAGTCTCCCTGAAAGATTGACTCTTCTGTTTGCCCTTTTGGGAAGTTAAGTCGCGGCAGTCATCCCGACTGCCGCAACTATCCATGTGGCGTGGTGCTGACCTGGCACATTCGCGTTCTGCCACAACGTCACAGTGGCACAACCTTTTGGAATTCGTGTACAGCAAATTCTCTCAGACATTCTGCTTTCTATATGCGAGGTTGCACCTTTTCGTCCACCTCTCCCCACTTGGTATGACCCAAGCATTTCTTGTGATCTGCGGTTAAGAAAATCCCCAAAACCGTGTACTGAGCCTCTAGTGTACCAAAAGTGCTTTTTAGAAATTCTTGAAGAGTTCCAGGACTAACGGGCATTTAACAATGATGGTTCCAAGATAGGCAATGCTACTGGAGCAGCCTTTGTTTCTGGCACCAGCAGAAATGTTTTCCAGTTATCTCCAATGGCATTTGTCTTTACATCTGAATTTTGTGCGATTGTTGCCTCGCTTAAGCACATCAGAAAGTTCCGTATCGAGAAATCTCTCATATAATCCGACCTTTTAAGTGAACTAATGTCTATCTGTGCTATAGCGCCTAAGAAACACCCGTTTCTTGCAGATATTCACTACGCTGTTACGAGAAATCTAGTCAGTAGGTGGACATGTTCAGTTCCTGTGTGTTCCAGGGTATGGCAACATCGCAGGAAATGAGCTTGCCGACAAAACAACCCAAGAGGGTCCGTTGGAAGACAGAACACACATGCCTATGCTCTTAAGTGTCGTTCGCCGTGAGATGTCCAAGAGTGTCGCGACAAAATGGTTGCACCAATGGAAGAAATGTGAAGGTAACAAGCTTCATACTCTTAACACTACTACAGATCTATTTAAGGACCATTGTCACCTCTCGCGTCATGACAGTGTTTTTCTAACACGATTGCGCATTGGACATACATGTTTAACACACTCGCATCTCTTAATGCGCAATGAATCTCCTATTTGCCAAACTTGTGATTTAGACCTCACAGTAATGAATCTCTTTGTTTGCAAGAAGCTCAAACTTTTTCTTAACCACATTTAGCACCACTAAAAAGATTTAACATTCCATTTCATTCGCGCTTGGTTTTAGGTCACGAACACTAGATTCCGCTCAAAGGCTTAATCACGTTCCTTCAAAAAAGTGGACTCAAGTCACTTCTGTAATATACATGAATTTTTGGAGCCCTTTGAACTCTATCGGCTTCATTACCCATTTAAGTATAAGTTAAACACGGCACATTAGTTCTACCTAGACGCACTAACATACTACATATCAATTAGCTAAACTGGATCTTGGCTCTATTTGGCCCTCGTGTTAAACTTACGCACTAAAACATCATCATCATCACAACGCGCAGGGGCGTTCCACACACCGTCACACGGTGGCATGGCAAGTCACGGCGCTCTACACTGGCTTCAACAAGAAACAGGAAGGAAAGGCGCTACTTTCAAACGATCCAGTGACTTCACTGTAAACTTAAGTTCTGGCTGTTTGATGCATGCGTCGAACACTCAGTGAGATCGGTCTATTGTTAGAGCCAAAAAGCACGATTTGATTTCAAAGTATGGAATTATTTTTTAACGAAACCACTTTATAGAGAGTTTTCGTAGACCGCGTTTCCCTTTTCGCTAAGCCCTCCGCAACGTGGAAGCCGTTACTGCGCCTGCACGCCGAAGGCCTTTTCCTTCCTGTTTCTTGTTGAAGCCAGTGTAGAGCGTCAGCGCTCTCCGCAACCCGCTACGTAGCGGGTTGCGAAGAGCGCTGAGGGGCGGTGAAGACCATCTACAAAAACTCCCTAATCCCAGAAATGTGTCAGTACATCCGTTCGTTTGTATGTCCATTTGCCCGCTAAATGTAGCGGACAAATTCACGTCACGTAACGTAAACAACATTCGTTTTCACCGCTAAAATTAGCAGAATATTTGATGTCACATGAACTATACAAGCACTTACTTCCCCGCTATATTTAGCGAAGAAACTGACGTCGCGTGGCCTCTAGACCAATTCAGTGTTCCCGCTAAGTTTAGTGCAAAATTGACGTTGCGTAATCTGATAGCACGTGACGTAAGTTTTTGCAGCGGACGTTAGTTGGAACATACCATTAATAGGCTCTTTACTACCTGAAACGACAGTCTTATGTTTTTTAAACGAATTCAAAGGCTTGCTGCTTACATACTGCATTATTGTTGCTTACATACTGGGCGTGACACCATCGGGATGGCGCACTCACCGTCGCTGTACTTACAGACCCTGTTCCTGATCACAACCCCTACCTTTGATGCGGCTCCACCACCGACAGTACCAGCGACGCCTGACGTTCTTCGCCAACAGCATGCAGCGGAGGATTACCCGACGCACTCGCCAAAACTGGACGCATCGCTACTTTTCCACTGGCAACCTACGGCCACAGCGTTGGCAACAGGCTGCCTATATAACGCGGACCCACGCGCCTATCTATTGGGGCGTGACACCATCGGGATGGCGCACTCACCGTCGCTGTACTTACAGGTTAGTTATTTAGACCACTGCACTACCTATCGGTCGAGCGACTATTGTTTGTTCGCGGTGTCATGCCCCTTTGACCACCAAAGTATTGGAAAGCGAATTCGCGCGTGCTTTGTATTTTTTTCCCCTTCCTGCTTATCACGTCTACGGCTTCTTGTGGCAGGAGATGTTGAATCGAACCCTGGCCCCGAAACCCGAAGCACTGATGTTCAAACAACAATCCTAGCAACTGTGCAAAGAATTGAACAAGGCGAAACACAAATTCTAAGTGAAGTGAGACTACTGAAAGATAAACAGAAAACCACAGATACCAAACAGCAACAGTTATCGGACAAAGTGACAGCAATAGAAGCCGAGCTTCCGCAGTTGAAGTCCCAATCTCCCTCCCTCTTACCTGCTGAAACCATCCCGTCACTGGAATCTAAAATTAGTCATGTACAGGCTAGATGCGACAATGCAGAAAACAGACTTCGCCGTTGTAACATTTTGTTTTACGGTATCGCGGATTCTGAAAACGAAACGTGGGCCATGAGCGAGGGAAACATTTTAGAATTCTGCATGCAAAAACGTAAACAGACCGTAAGCTCCGATTGTGTTGAAAAGGCCCATCCGCCTGGGACGTTTTTCAGCGGGAAGAAATCGGCCAATAATGGTGAAGTTTTTCCGATTCAAGGAAAAAGATCGGATCTTAATGTCCGGTACATTGCTTAAGGGGACACCTTTTGCCGTAGGGGAAGACTTTTCTTGGGATGTTCGTATTGCTAAAAGAAAACTTCTCCATTTTGCAAAAGAAACAAATATGTCTTACAAGCTGACGTTTAATAAGCTCAAAATGGATAACAGGATATTTGTTTACAATCCCCTATCAGACAGTGTAGAACAACTGACAGCATAACAGCGAACGAAACAAAAATCTAAGCCCTCCTGTCCTAATCGGGGCTTATCAAGAATCTGGGATAAAACGTGCAATGTTTCATTTCTGTTCACTAACATCCGCAGTGTAATCCCTAAACATAATTTACTACCATCATATTTGTATGATAACGATACCGACGTTGTAATCCTAACAGAGACTTGGCTTAAACCTGGTATACTTGATAAGGAAATATTTGACACTTGCGCAGACTTCAACGATTTATTGCCATGACAGATGTATCAGGAGGGGAGGCGGTATTATGATAGCTGTCAGAAAAGACATTCCTTCGTGCATTATAAAAATTGATAAAGACATCGAGATGCTATGGATCTGTCATCATACTTCATTCAAGAAAACCATAATTGGTGTCTGTTATCGACCACCCAACAGTGACTCATCATTCTGCGATTCGTTTCACGATAACTTAAACCTGATTCGTTGCGACTATCCCCTTAGCGAAAACTAAGACGTTTGAAATATACTACATTCTAATTTGAGTATATTTGAAGTACAGCTCATAATTGTAAGTAAACAAAAAATATACCGAAAATACACACTTCTTTTTTTTTTTTACTTAGTTCTAAAAATATATTTCTGATAATAGTTTTAAAATGCCTTTATTTAAACTACATGTGAAGTCCTCTTCATGCGTTCTGAAATATGTAAATACTAAATTAGTAGGCACAAAATACCTTTTAATTAGATTTCTTAAAATATTAGTTTATTTCATGCAAAATATACTACAACCCTAAAAAAAAGGCAGCGATCAAAAATATGTGCGGAATGCTCTTAAAATACCTAGAAATCGTAAATACTGTTTTGTTATACCCTAAGTACGTTTTGACTGCAATAATTTGGTAGTTTGACTTAAACTACCAAAGTATGAAAAGCTTGCCTATCAGAAATTCACTTCAAGCAGATGAGGAGCACATTAAACTGCCTAAATACAACATTTGATTAGTTTGTCAATTGAGTTGTGCAGCATCCCACTGATGAATCAGAGAAGTTTATGTTATTGTTTTTTTTTTTCTATCAAGAACACACCTGATGAGTTTCTTGCACAACAATCACAAACGGGGTTCGGGAACTACAACCACAATACTTGCTGATGCTGGGAAGCTTCAGCAAGAGCAGTGAGCAGATATGTTTGGCGTGGAATTGTGTTAGCGCATGCATTAGTTCACTGAATGTGTATACTCGCCATTGTATGTGATGTGAGTAGTGACTTTATTATAGTGACGTTAATGACCGTATTAAATACTCAACTAGTAAAGAAAAGCAAAATTACTATTTTAAAGTGAAGAAACTAGCTTGACTCGCTTCATCCTGAGTGGTGCTATGCAAAGAAGCAATGACATTTTTTCTAGAAACCGTTTTTGTGGATATTGTTTTAGCGACTGCGCCAAATTATTATTAGTTGTACCAATGCTTTTTTTTATTTTTAGTAAGAGATATCGTCCACGAACTTCGAAACACTGTTTCCCATTTGACAGACTCCCTAGGAGAAGATAGAATACTTAGAACCTTAATAAGTGCAGAGCTGGTCACCGGCCAAATGATTACCTTGAATATGTAGGCTATATAAGGCTCTAGAGCAGTAAACGGGACTGTGATTCAGGTGTCCAGTGCGTCATGGTGTTTGTGTTTGTGTTCGTTTCTGATGTGTAGTTGTGGGATGTATTTAGTAGAGTCTTCAAATACTACACAAATATGCATTTACTAACAAAATAAAAAAAAATAAAAAAAATTGTGTAGCCGCTTTTTAGGACACAAATGACATCTTGAGGGGGAAGGAATTATATTTTTGGTAAATCTAAAATATTTTCTGATCAATATTTATGATTTATTTTGAATACATTACGTGCGTATTTCGAATGCGGACAAAATAATACAGAATGAATCCAAAATGAATATTCATATTCAATATATTTCAAATTCGTTTCAAGTACGGCCTCTTTTTGCTAAGGGACCGAAAGCCGACGTATTTGTATTTGGTGACTTTAACTTTCCAACTATTGACTGGTCGACACTATCATCCCAAGATAATACTGAAACAAATTTCGTGGATATATGCCTAACTTTCAACCTCGTAGAAGTCGTATCCGCCAGCACACGCGGCAACAACATTCTCGACTTAGTACTAGCATCAGCACCAGACGCAATCACTTCCTTGACCTGCTGCAACGGGTTCAGTGATCATAAAATTGTGGATTGAAATTAAACTTATCTACCTCCCAAAAGCTGCATACTGTTAAGCTGATAAGAGATTACAGCAGGGCTGACTATGACTCAATTAATAAAAGGCTCCTGCATTTTTGTTCTTCATTCACTGCGGGCTTTCACACTCGTACAGTAGAAAATAGTTGGAATATGTTTAAAAATAAATTATCTGCGCTCCTTGACGCTCATATTCCCTTGTTTAAATCCTGTTCCGACGTCAGTCAGCCCTGGTTTAATAAAGTACTAAAAACGCTTCGTAATAAAAAGAAAAGACTATTCCAAAAGGCAAAACAATCCAATTCTGATGCATTGTGGACGAGGTACTCTAGCTGCGAAAAAGAATATATTGCTGTCCTAGAAAACTCAAAGAAAAAGTACTTTAATTACGATTTACCTGCTCTACTTAAAAACAATCCAACTAAGTTCTGAAAAAAATTATTGCCAACCGAGTCTTATGATAAGATATCCCTTATTAGCGATTCTGGCCAACTCGTACCCGAAGTGAGCTGCCCAACAGTCCTCAATACTTTCTTTACGTCTGTTTTTACAACCGAGGACCTAAGTAATATTCCGTTTGTACCAAAGCTAGACTGCCGCTTTATGTAACCCATTTCAATATCGCCTGCAGGAATTCTAAAACTCATCAATAACTTTAAAATCTCAACATCCGCGGGCACTGACATGATTACCTTTAAAATATTACGTAACACTGCTGATGTATCATCAAATATACTTTGCTTACTTTTTGAACAATCATTATCTACCGGATCCATCCCTTCTGACTGGAAGATCGGGAAGATCTTTCCAGTTTTTAAAAGTGGCAGTAAAAACTAACCAAATAATTACCGACCCATCTCATTAACAAGTGTTGTCTCAAAGCTATTGGAACATGTTATTTTCTCGAATGTGATGTCCCATCTTGACCAAAACAACTTTTTTTACAAACACCAGTGCGGATTTCATAAGCGATTCTCATGCGACAACCAACTCCTTGAATTCACTCACGATATACATAGTAACATGGACCTAAACACCCAGACCGACGCCATTTTCTTAGACTTCTCTAAAGCGTTCGACCGCGTGCCGCATTGCCGTCTAATATCTAAGCTCTCCTCACTTCGCAATGACGACTTAACTCTTTCCTGGATCCGAAACTTTCTCTCCTTAAGACAGCAGTTCACCACAGCAGGTGATGTTTACTCGGAGCTTTCCGATGTAACCTCCGGGGGGCTGCAAAGCAGTGTCCCTGGCCCTCTTCTATTTCTAATATACATTAATGATCTTCCGCAGTCGCTATCATCCTGTGTACGTCTTTTTGACGACGATTGTGTACTGTACAGAAAGATCAACAACCCTGACGACCACTTACATCTCCAAACTGATATTGATCGGGTAGTTACCTGGTGCCACAAATGGCTAATGACCCTTAACACAGCAAAATGTAAACTTGTTTCTTTCACCCGTAAACGCACAAATTCAGACTTCACATACTTACTCAACAATTCGCCCATCATCGCTGCTTCTGCTTATGAGTACCTCGGTGTTGAACTAACTTCTAATCTTTCTTGGGTTTCCCACATTAACACGATAACCGCTAAAGCATCCCGTACCCTCGGTTACTTGAAACGCAATCTTAAATCTGCGCCCTCTCACCTCCGCAAATTATCCTATGAAACCTATGTTCGCCCGAAATTAGAGTACGCCTGCGCTATCTGGGCCCCTCACCAAACCTACCTTATTAATCAAATCAAATCCATTCAAAACCGAGCTGCCCGCTTCATTTCTTCATCATATTCGCGTTTCGACAGGGTGTCACGAAAAAAGCAAAATTATTCTATCTGTCTACTGGAAACTCGACGTAACATTTCTCTCCTATGCTTAATTCACTGATTATGCCACAGCCCCGGTGGGACTTGGTTCTTTCATCTGGGACACCTAAACAAGCAATCACGTAATTTTAACACTAAGAGTTTTAAGCGCATCTTTGGGTCATCATTGCCGTTCAATGATTCTTCTCTGCCACGTGCCATCAAGCTCTGGAATGATCTTCCCGAGGCCGTTGTTTCAGTTTCCGACCCAGCACTTTTTCGTTCAGAGTTAACCCCATATATTTTAGCTAATTAAAAATGTGTAACGATGTTATTTCCTTATGAACTGGGCACTGTATCTATATTATGCATTACTCCAGATGTTAACGAATGTGTGTATTATTATTGTTTATGTGTGCTTCATGTCACCCAGCTGCGCAAATGTTTGGTTTATTTTGATGCGCGCATGTGTGTATTGTTGTTTGTATGGAGTAATCATGCTCACTGCCATTCCTTATTCGTGGTAATCAGACTGTATAGTCACCCCTCATGTAATGCCGACAGGCCTTTGAGGTACTTTGAATAAATAAATAAATAAATAAATAAATAAATAAATATATATATATATATATATATATATATATATATATATATATATATATATATATATATATATATATATTCATTGAATACAGCACTCTGGACCTGAAGGTCACTGTCAACTTTTCCTTTTTACAGACGACACTTCAGGACACTGATGACGCAAACAAACCAGATACTTCTGTTGTTGTGTGTTTCTGCTTTTTGTTTTCTAGTATTGAAGGCTTCTCGTCATACTGCTAGGTGAAATACATTCTACAGTCGTGGTACTAACCAAAATAAAAGTACAAATGCTTGACAATAGCCATTCGAAACAAAATGCAAAAAGCACAAAAAGTGTGTGTTTGCGCAAGCAGTGTCACGAAGTGTCATCACCCGCCGAAACAACTCACCTTAGGAGACTTATTCCCAGAACCACCATGAGGCTGAAGAAGGCGGCAATGGCGAGCATCTCTTTCTGTTCCATAGGCACCCTGGTAACTTTTTCATATATTCGCTCCCAGTGCACGAGTCGACTTAATCAACCACCTGCGAGACTCCTTTTAAGGCGTACAGCGGAAGGCCCTTATCACTTACCTTCTCTCATGGTCTATTGGGCCGATATGATTTCGTACCTATAGCCCCTTTCATCTAGACCCGGAGAAACAGCCAGTTGCGTTTTATTGTTGTCGTTGTTTTCAAAACAATCCCTGGGCAACAGCTCCCCGGACAAAGTCTTAGCCGCTTTTGTTTCGTGTGGATACGTAAAAACGCTCATTGCAGAAACGCTTGAACAATTTAAGGAGGGGTACGAATATAATTTGACCAGAAAACAATACTTACCCGGAGAAAAGCTTGCTCAATTCATAGCGGGTTTGCAAAAAGGCCAGTGTTGGGAAGTACTTTAAGTACAAGGTCCTTAAAGTACTACTTCAAGTAGGTTTAGGAAACTTGTACTTTACTTGAAGTACTTTCTCTGAGTATGTACTTGTACTTTACTTAAAGTATTTTTTCTGGTACTTTCCAAGGAAAGTACAATTCCCGACTTCAAAGAACATTGCCTAAATTTGGTGTTGTTAAATTTGTATCAGGAAATGATGCTTTGTCAACTCCGAAGAAATACTGGGAGGGATATTCTACTCTCAGCAGAAACGTGAGCAGACGACGCATCGCTCCGTTTGTTCAGGGGGGCGGCTTTCCCGTAGCTTTTCGAACTCTCGCTACTTCTCGGTCGGTCAGTGCGAGTGAGGAGGTTTAAAATATTAGGAGAGCAAAGTTAATCATAATGTAGAACCCGAGACTGTGTTGCGGAAAAATTAAACTTTGAAGTCGAAGAAAAAGACAGCAGTGGAGAACATCACAATGTTTTGAGACATTCTCTTTTGTCTTTTCCTTCGACTTGAAAGTTTCTCAATTTTTTCGCACCCCGATCTCAGGTGTCACGTTATGATTATCACCAGCTCGCTTGCACACTCACAGTTTTTTTTTATTAAAGAGAGGACACTCTTATATGAGAAAATTGCTTGCGGAAGCTACGGGGTTGACGTCATGCTCTCTGCTAGTACATTTAACCCCCTCGGGTGCAACAATCCAGTGCAAGCGCGCCAAATTCAGAAAAGGGACTTCTTAATTTGGCTACATTCCTGAAAATAACTACTATGTGGCCACTTGACTTTATCAAATATTCGCCGCTGTTTTTGAAAATAGGTCATGCACCCCTGATTACCCCTGAGAATGTATACCAGTTCAAAAATCACTGTATAAGGGAATGAATGGGCATCATAAAAGATTGTGTTAAAATAATTGTACTTTACTTTGAAAGTACATTGTATTTATAGTACTTTTCTTCAAGTACATTGCACCCAGTGTACTTACTACTTTACTTTGAGTACATCACGTCTCATTTACTTTGTACTTTACTTGAAGTACTTTTTAGATGTACTTTACCCAACACTGAAAAAGGCTGACCCGCCAGCCAGGCAGAACCCAAGAAATCACCACGGGACAAAGAACTCACTTACATTATAACGAATATTGTGTTAAAAAAAGCTAACCAATTAGCCAATCAAAAACTGGAAATAAAACTGAAAAGAATCCTTTACCTTTTTGCTTGTGTGTGTGTGTGTGTGGGGGGGGGGGGGGGTCTGGAGAAAGTCGAGGAGCCAGCGAGACAGGTCTACAGGAAAGCGAATCGAAGAAAAGCGCAGCAAATAAAAACGCTCACTCCTATTGCGGGTTCGGAGAGAAGAGCTCAATAGCCAACAAGAAAACCCCAGAAAGGAACACGACCGTAAAATGCATACCAAAAAAAAAGGTCACAACCAAAAAGCTTACCTACTTTTTCCCACTTTTTTTGCACATCCAGATGAAGACCTCACCAGCAAAAAACCCAGACCCAAAGAAATGCTCACCGGAGAAGAAACACGCTGCATAAAACTTCAGGCGCTTTTTTTTTTCAGCCTAGGTAGAAGCTTACAAGCCAGCCAGACAAACCCGGAGTAAAGTGCACCGGAAAATAAATTCACCGGTAGAAAACTCATGGGAGAAATGGCCACCCACATTTTGCTGGTACGGAAGAAAGCTGAGCAGCCCCATAGATAGGCCCGGAAAAAGTCCCTCTAAGAAAGTTCACAGGGAAAAAGCTCATTCGACATAAGATTAAGAAATCTAAACAGCCAGAGACACCGATCCGGAGGATAGCTTCCCGGAGAAATACGGACTGGAGAAGAGCTCCATGGAAAAATGCTCAACGACTTCATTTGCAAAAAAGCTCACCAGCCATGAGACACACCCAGAAATAACCACAACGTGGATGCAATTTCCATAGAGCAGATGCTGAGGAAACCACGAACGCCTCAAAACCCATGTTTAAGTCGAAGTCTTTTTTCCTATCATTTTAAAGAACCGTGTGTTTGGGGGAAAAAAAAGCACCGTGTTTTTCTCGCCTCCAATGTAAAAATAAGCAGGGTGATTTTTTGCTCCCAGACATCTTGCAAAGAGAAAATTAAAGATTCAGACACTTCCGGCGCTTGTAAAGAATACACACTTTAGAAGACACGGCGCTTCGCTCCAGCTTTCGCTACTTATAACCCGTTTTACATACTCTGTTTTACCCCAGTGAATACTGTCGCGTACATGACCGAGAAGGAACGCTTCCCCTTGCATCTAGAACAGGGGTCTCCAAATGCTTTGGCTTATGGGCCGGATTTAGGAACTCTCACAGTCTTGAGGGTCGAAAAATAAATATCCTAGTAAAACACTAAATAAATATACTTATAGAGCAGGATTTAGGTACAAAAATTCAGGTTAGAATTAAAAAAAAAATTAATCTGAAGTGGTTTAACATATACATTTTATTTTGAAATTCAGTATTTAGTTAAATATGACAACACACAATGATTGTGAACCAGAATACTTTGCAGGCTTAAATAAAAGTGCAGAGGTAGTTTAGCTAACGCACACAGCATGATATAAATGATGATGACACTATGCAATAGTTCTGATGCATGTCACAAGGCATGTATGTTTAAAACCCAAGGGAATTTCAACATAGTTACAGAGACACGAAACAGTTGTCTAAGAATGGTGATGTTGTTGATGAAAACGTGCAAAATATCTACTATGTTATATGTCGGGTTCCGCGTTTTAGGAGCTTGTATTACGTCAAATTCGGAGGGTATTTTTCGGAGTTCCTTTTTTGCCCGAAATTTGGAGATTAACGAAGTTAATATTTGCTTTATTTTCAATTTTCGAAATTCGGAGTTTAATTTCACAGTGTTTTTTATTACGAAAGGAGATTAATAAATCATATACAGATGTTAACGTATGCCAGATGAAAACAAAACACGCTTGAAGTAATTCATATTTATTCAGTCGGATTTGGCTTTGGTGCCATTGCCAACGGCCATACTAATTTGTCCCACGACAAAAGCTGCACACAAGTGTTGCTTCGATAAACCTTAATATCAATAAACTCCTAAGTACTCGCCGGGAAGCTCGTATTCATCCCATCCTATTCCATCAATCTACCCAGCGGCCACACAAGGTGACGTGGTCAAAGATGTAATAGGAAAGTTTGAACTGTCCCACTTACCCATTTTACGCAAACTCTTTGGTCGGTAGCTGTCACTGCTGCAAAAACATAACATATTCTTCCTCTAAAGCACCAATAGTATGGCCCAAACTGGAAACCAAAACAGTGTCTTTTGTCGTGAAACGAATGAAGGATGAACTGTTGTCCTGAGTAAACCTTGGCCAGGTAAGCGGTAGACCCCCTTTGACCGTGGTCCGAGATTTGAAACATAATTATGATGGCTTTTTTCATGACTATTGGCCTTACCCTGATCAAAATGTAAAATACCGTCTTTTTTTTCTCTTTTTTATTTAGTTTTTTTATTATTTGGGGGGAGAGGGGGGAGGTTAAAGGGGTACTACACATGTTTTTTGATTGTCTCAGCTTTGCTTGAAATTTTGCTAGACTTACCAAGAAACATCGCTAAAATAGTATCCCAAATATTAGTTCAAACTATTGTTTTTTCGCGAAGGCATTGAATTTGCAGTTTTGGTCCTCGCCGTGTTTTTTAAACGAAAAGTCTTTACTCGCAACAACAAAAAATTGACGTTGATGGAAGGCAAGGGTTCACTCTTTGGACCGTAGAATTTGTTCCCAACTGATTCAAGCAATTTCATGGTGTCAAATGAATTCTTTGGAAGCTCGCTCCGGTACCCGCGCCCCAGCACGGAAAAAAATGATTGGCATATTCTATTCTTTTTAGACTGCTTGCTGGACTGGCAAGCCTGGCTACAACTGACGGCACAACACTCAAAAGTGCGGGAGTATTTGAAAGTTGGTTTTTGCATAATTTTCATTTGCCGATTGCACAAAAACTATTATGAATTTCGCGATACTGAATTGCACACCGGAAAGGGTAAAGGCCGAGCAGTCAGAAAATACAGTTAGTTGAGGTAGCTCAAAAAACCTGTAGAGTACCCCTTTAACAACCATCGATGAAACCGTCACGTCAAATTTTGCGGCTAAGTTTTGCGGCAAAAAGTACTTAAATCGTCAGCGATAAAACAAAAAAAAAAGCTGGGAGAACTGTGTCAGTTAGCCACTCTTGCGTCTGCATGGAAAAGTTGATTTTATCGGAACGTTCTTTGTTTTCGTGGTGTTTAAACGTGAAAGGTTCTTTGACTAGGTGTAGTTTCGTGAAGCCCGGGTAAAAGTGTGTCCTCGAGTCTCAACACTGGTTGGTTGACGGTTGGGAGAGGAGGAGCGATTTTCTCAACGCTGATTGGTTGACGTGGAGGTCAAGTGACCAGAGGGGTAGGCGAGGAGAAGTGAGGTTGGCGAAAAGGAGCTCAACCACCTGTGTGCACTGAAGGAGAAAAGCTCGGCGGTATGGAATGCTCACGAAGATCGCCAGGTTTATCAGCCCGATTAGCGGTGCACCCCGACGACCAGCAACTTTGTACTTTAACGCATCTGTGAATTTTCACTGCTTAAATATTTGATCAAGAAATCTTATTTAATTATTCGACTTATTGTGAAAATCGGTTGCATATACATGATGTCTGCCTGGCCGTGTAACTCACCCGCATAAACCGTTTGGGTGTAACGTTTACGGATTTTTTTGTGGGGCTCATTAGGTTCGCACTTCTTGGCTCCCAATTCCTTCTTCTGCCTTCTTATCGGATCACGCCATAATTATAGTTGCTGCGGTGCGACAAAAAGTTGCTCCGCACACGCCATCACCTGCGTTTCTTATAGACTTACTCAACTCTCTGATGTCACACCACCGCGTTGGCGCTGCTGGCAGAACTGCGGATGCGCAAGCGCTCAATCTCACGCGAGTCTCGTTTCTGGGCAGGCAGAGTGGCCACACCTGGTGGTGGCAAACGCGGGCTTGTTTCTAAACTGTGTATTGTTGTAAATCTATCAGTTGCTAGAGTAAAACAAAATTGAACCTCCCAAAGTCCAGGTTTACCCAAAGCACAAGTGGTACACTTTTTTCTTCCTTTCCCAACCTGGTCATGAATAAATAAAAGACTCGTTGTTCAACCAGCACGCAAAATTTTAATTGCGTAATATAAGAAATGATCCAGGCATTGAGCGTCACGCCACATTGTGTTCATATTTTGTGGAATACGATCCACGGTCCTCTTACCGGGATGGACACGGTGCCGTATTGGCATTTCTCCCTGCAATGAAATGCATATTGACAAATGTACGGAAAAATCGCCGTCAAGTCGCGGTAGCACTGCTAATATTCATTGAATCCTCAATCATCCGCACCGGTGCGCACCGGGGCACCGCGGTCTGCCCCGTTGTCTCGATCATGTGCACCGGTGCGCACCGGATGTCCTCGATCGGTAGAACCCACCCTCTCGGGACGGCTTTTCGTCGCCACAACGCGCTCCAAGAAAATCAACGGTAGTTTCATCAAGCATTGTGGCCAGAAGCGGCAGTCGAGGAGATGGCCGGAATAGCAGACGCGGAGTATATAGATATGTCGACCTTTCGAAAACGAACACACCTCGCAGCAGCACTCCATGAGTTCCTTAGCTTTCTTGACAGCGAGGACAACAAGCTTCTTACCATCGCCGTGGTCATCGGGGGTTGCTGCTGTTGTGACAAGGAGTGCCCGAAAGTTACAAACTTCGTGGAAAGCGTTGTGAGGAGTTTCGATGACACCGAGGAACTATAATCTGGTGGTACTCTCTCTCGAACCAAGAACGATGGACAAAGTAAGCCTGTGAAATTGTCACCCGCTTCCTGGCCTCATCAACAATCACGCCCACGATGTTAATTTGAATGGGACCGGTAAGTGTGCGAGTAAAATTCCAAAAGAAATTGACGGCAGATGGACAATGTGCGCGGACGAACGTAAGAAAAAAACGAACAAAACGAGAGGTGACGAGTGGGAGCGCTCGCCTTGGCGCACACGCACGTTCTAGCTTGTCCTCCATGTTGCACAGACTTCGCGCTGCACCACAGAGGAGCGCTGTGCGCTTTCCTTGTTTCAGGGCGATTCCGGTGCGAGTTGATCGAAGATGCTAAACGTGAAACATTCTTTGGCTAGGAGCTTGGCATTTATGATGCCCAGATAAAAGCATGGCCATGAAGTTCAGGACTGAAGAGGCGATTGCAGAAAAAATGAAAGAGGTTTACAATCACTTGTAACGCCGAAGTAGAGCGCAGCTCTTGAGGTACGGAGAGGTGGGTATGCCGCTCCTCCTCATCCGTACCCTCCCCTCCTCCTCTCCTGCTCGCCTCCCATTTAGGAAAACAATTTCCCCGCTAAATTTAGCGGATAAATTTAACCATAATGCAACGCGCGGTGACATCACGAGGGACGTCACTGGTGACCCTCGTGACGTCACACGTGATGTCACGTGTGACGTCATCTTCGAAAACGCCCCATAATGCACCGCGCGGTTACGTTGACAGCGCGCCGCTCAAGCCGGAAACGGGCCGCTAAGAGCTGCGCTCTAAAAAGCGTTCACGCTAGGCGCGAATCGATCCCAGGCCACGACATACCTTTTTATTTTATTTCCTGCTTAGACAAGAATATATAAAACACGTGAAATTGTAAGATCAATTGCTCGGTCAGAACGCGCACATAAAGTTTAAAATTCTTTCAGATGCTAAAGAGCATCCAAAATGGAAACCCCTTCAAGGAGACAAGCTGACACCGTTTGATCCGCTGGGTCGATACCATCGACTCATAGCATTTGGCTCAGCACAAGCTTAAAGCGAAACGAAGTATCGCCATAGCATTGTCAAGGCGTGGTTATATCTATCCTCCGTTTCACTGTAAGCCCAAACGCAGCTCCGATCAGATGTGGCCATTCAGACAGCATTAAAATGTACACTATCACAACGCTCGTCCATTTTTTTGCGTTTTCCGTTTTTTATCACTCGCTAAAGCAATCACGCATTGTGGTCTTGCGTTTTATTTTCTGTACGTGATTGCTTTAGGTGGTGATGGTAAGCGCACAAAGACGACTGAGCACAAGGACGATACAGTCTTTCTCCGATCCGTGATCGACCCGATTGAATTGTAACGTCGGCTGAAGTAATCCCTTTGGATTCAACATTGCCAGCTGTGAGTCGCCGAGTTCCCAACGGAAGTGCTGCGTCATCTTTACGATGGTGTAGGCGATCTCGAACAGAGCATGCCTCATTCCCACGCAGTTTCGGGGTCCCATGCCAAAAGGCTGGAAGGCGATCTTCGAGATGCTGCTCACGTTTTCTTCGCTGAACCTGCAACATGTGGTTAGCACGCGATGTCTTACGTAGGAGCACGAGCGAACACGGAACTAATTGCACCAGAAATCTTCATGCGTATTACCAGAGTTTTACGTATACGTATCCGAAACCGCAGTTTCACGAGGTAACGAGCAGAATACATTATAATACCCAAAACATGCTCATATTATATGTCCCTCACTAGTAAAAAAAAAACAATGAAGCTAAATTTAAATATATTGGTCAAAACCGCCAAGGGTAGAATCGCATTTTATGAGAAACGCAGCCGACGCTCAAGTACAATACTCGTCTTCCTGCCACAAGCCGTTACGTCTTCCCCAAGCGTCAACTTGCTTTTCTTTAATTTTCCTTTGTTGCGACGACGCCGAAAATGTACGGAATATGTCTAGGAGGCGCCCTGCCAACTAGTAGCGTGTCGACACTCGACGCGTGCGTACCTGCGCAGTTGGTTCGCGGCAGAAGTGTTGGGCGGGCTGGTAACTCTCACTGGATTCGACTGTGCAAAATCATGCCCACAATTTAACGGACACACGTGAAATCTGTGTTAGCTTCTGTTAAACAGCAATTCTGCATCATCATATCAACGATGTTTGAACAGCGTCGTCGCACAAGAGTTCTACCAACCTGCTCTCGGACGCTGTCATGCAATCTTCAGACTAGGTTTAAAGAGTGTCGGTCTAAAAACCTTGACAGCTTGTCACCTTGTTTAGCTCGCACTATCACAATCAATATGACATGAAACGCCCGATTCGACGTTTCGTGTGCGTGTGTGCCTGTGGTTCCCACAAGCTCTACTTGTGTCTCAGGTTTGTAGAGTCCGAATTGGTGGCCAAGGACCGTTTCAGCTCACATTCAACGCGACAGTACATCCATGAGCATGTTTCTCACAAGTGTGTGCAAACTCAATTTTATATACATCAATATAATTTTGTATTAAATAAAATAATCAACGGCAATCTGCGATACCAAGTAGGGCTGTTCATATTTTATGACTGTATAAATTCTGAGCTGACCATACCTAACGCATTAATCCTGATGTTCGACTGTTAATTATTTTTCATTGATACTGTATTTTGACTTTCCCCGTGTCATTTAGGACGTTCATACATGCACTTCTGGGGTACTTTGGAGTGTAATAAAATGTCACTCCAAATCACAGCCCAAGAGAAGCATACAATAGCAACACTCGAACAAGGTAAAATTTCATCCTGAGATGTCCGGTTAAAGTAAAGTACAACCTAGCATCATGTCTGCAGTTAGCTGCGAAAGTGTACCATCGGGTAAGTTTAAACCATAACCGACATCAGCAGTATAGATAGTATTTTCATCAATATTGTCAAGGATGTTTTGTGTCGCTACCTGTCAGGGTAAACTTCAAGGGATTTGGGAAGAACCGCTCGTCCCTTTGAATCTGAAGAGTCGGAGACATGATGCACGTCCCGGCCTTGTACTTGATGCCCTTGTACTCAAAGTCTTCTTTTGCCTGTCTCGTGGTAAATCTGTGGATAAGGTTTCTGTTGATATCACATATTCGAACGCATGAGAGTTACGTGTAGAAATAAAAGCATGGAGACTTTTTTTTACACAACTTTTTTTGATACTGCGGTAAACAAATAGCAAAGAAATCTTATGCATTTACCCTATAGCGTACAGGCCCCTTCCCACACTCGCAACCGTATGGGACCCACTAAGACAATACCGGATTTTAAGCCCCTTGCGGCGGCTTAGAATCAGCTTATCCGCAGCGCATGCGGTCCTAAACCGTCGCAAGAGGCTTACAATTTGTCTTGTTTCAGTCACTGCTAATCGGTGGCGAGTCTGTGAACGGTACCTAACGTGTGTCACAGAGACTGCAACCCGCCGTAACCAAAATTCGCATCCTTTGGACCCGCAATGGACTTTCGCATCCCTACGTTCGCCTGTTCTTTGCCCACGTCGTGCGCTTCGGGAGTTTTCGCGGTGGACGACCACGCAGTAGACCTGTTGCAAAACGTGCAGCGCCATCCGCAGTAGCCGAAAGGAATGCCGGGAACGGTAGGTGCAGAATCGATTGTAGCAGACGATGGAGGCCGCGGGGAAAACGCGGGTGAGCGGGCGAGGGCAGGCGAGCCGGCGCGCAGCCGCGCTTCTCTTTTTTTCTCTCTCTCTGTCTTGCGCGCTGCATTGCAGAGGGACGTACAGGTCTTCGAGCGCAGCCGTTGTGGATTTTCGCAAAACGGTTATTGCCCGGGGAGGTTCCTACTAACAGCTGTACGTCGCCGTGAAAATGTCTTTGTTTATTAGATTAAAAAACTCTTCTGCTCCTCTGTTTTCTAAATACTCAACACTTTCAAATATATGTAAACTAGTGATTGTTTACTGATGTTGAATAATGACAAACGCTGAATTGACAAGCATAGCTCTATTGAAAATAGAAAAATGTTCATATATGATTTGTTTAATAAACATTTCGAAGCTTATATAAAATATATAAGTTGCATAAGAGCTTTTAGATCATTCACTTATTGGACACATTTATATATTTTTTTCAAAATATCGTAGATTTTGGGATTCGTAGATTTTGGGACCTAATGTGGTCTACCTAGAACCCTTGTACCTTTAGGTTACACTGGCCAAATTGAGCCTTTCCCGCTTTCCCGGATGTGAATAAAAATCGTAAAATTTACAACTGAACTTTTAAAGCACCTTGTTCGATGGCTATTCCAGGGTTCGGCACGCAAACTTTACGGCACAAAAAAAAATAAAAACAACAGTCCTCACGTCTTCGCCTTCATCGCCCACGACCAAACAAGTATTTACCTACTTACGTGAGGGCGGGTGGCCAGATACGCAGTGTCTCGTTTATCACCTGCTCGACGTACTTCATCCTTTGGGTGACTCTCTCGTAGTCAAGTCTGTTCTGCAAACAGATTTCTTTTTCACAACTTGCTTCGTGATTCGTCCCTCGCTTTTCGTTTTGGCTAATAGCGCACTCTTGTTGGCTGCGGAAGGATAATGAGATGCTCAGAACTATCCACACCCCGTGTTTCTTACGTTCGCAGTGCGTGTGCCCAATTTCATTCCTCTACTCCTAGGTTATAAATTTCGAAACAGTCCTCGTCCCCCAAGGACGGGTTTTATTCGGCGAAAAATATTTTATACTCTACACTGCACACACTAACAACTAAAGAAACTCGGGAGTGGAGAGCTGTGAGAATCTCATTATCGGTACGCAGTTAATAGGATTTCTCCGTAACCAAAAAAATTACGAAGGAGAAATCATAATTTTTTGCTGAATGATATTTTTGATTTACACTCTGAATGTCAGAACTATGTATTACTTCACATCTATGAACAACAACGTGGCTCAGTTTTTTTTTTTTTTTTTTTGTTTTATTTTGTTGTAGTTTCATACGAAAGCAAACGTTTTCTTTTTCTCGGTGAAGATATAAATGTCTCTTTTTTAAATGCCCTAACCCCAAACACTACTGATTTGTTAATACTGATAAGCGATCCCTGCTTATCTGCGGATTACCCGCGGATCATCGGCGGATATCCACAGTAAACAGACGGATGCGGATAAATATGAATCGGACTTGACGGATTGCGGATATCCGCGGACCCGGATCTACATTTCAGCCGAGGCGGCCCATAACCGTGTGCGACAGCACAGTGTAGAGTGAATTCGTGGGTGATCTGTAAGGATTATTGCTTATTTTATAAATGCGATAAAATGGAATACGATAAGATGACTTTCACCGTATTCTGGCAAGAAGAGTATGTTTTACAAAGGTAAGCAGAAGGCCAATTATATACAATCTATATATGTTTATTTTTTTCATGTTTGATTTATTGTGCAAAATGAATGCGCAGATTGAGGGTGTCATGCGGTTTCGAATTTTGCGGATGGCTTCAGATGCGGATGATCAAACTGTTATCCGCGAAGGACTCTAGTTATTAAAGACAAATAAATTTCTGAACATGATTGATCACTCCACCCGCACTACGCTGTCAACGTCAACATTACTTGGTGGTTTTATTAAGAAATATGAGAAGGAAAAGGTCAAGGCTTCCGTAATGAGTTCCAATATTAGGAACCATGTGCCCGTATTTATGTTTGTCGACAATAAACAATCCACATGCAAACGGGACAACGCTGTAACATTTTCAAATCCTACACCAGTTACGCTGGACGCCTACTGATGCACAAAATAATTTTCTCAAATTTTGATGATATATTTAATTCAGTCGGCATAGACACTGCTAATATCAAGTTCATAGAAAGTTTTAAACAAGTTTAGAGTTACTGTTTTCTAAATAAGACAGTTAAACTTTCCAGAGAGGGAGGAAAGCCGTGGATGACCACAGTACCTTATTTAAAGGTTTTCACACAGATCAGAATTATAGAAACAAATGAACTAAACGCATTCGAAGCTCCTAATACTATGTTTTTCTAGTTTGTTTAATCCCGATTGTCTAAAAAAAGCTAATATAGTATGGAAGCGAATAAATAGTGTTTTTAGTACGTCCTATCAACCAAATATAACTGAAAATATACACCATCAAAGCAGTCGGCAACGTTTTTAACAATGTTTTGTTGATATAGGTAGTAGCGCAGTTATAACGCTGACGTGTCAAAGAATATATCGCGAATTCTGGAATCACTATTCTTGTACTCTACAGATGAATCTGACATATAATATCTGCTTCATGTTATTGCCCGATGTCTAACGTAGATCTAACAACCTGCATTATCTTGAGATGTTTTCCCTAAAAAAATGCACCAAGCCAAAGTTTCAGCCCTTTCCAAAACTGGAAATTAAAACAAATTATAAAGCTATCGCCCTATATCCATACTGCCAGTGTTTTCGAAAAGTCTAGAAAATATTATTCCCACTCGTATTGTGAATTGTTTGCGATAAGTACTTCCTTACTACGGACATCCAATTCGGCTTCCGGAAGTATAGATCACCCGAAACAGCATTACTGATTCAAAACAAATTTATACTTTAAAATTCTGAAGATATAATTTTGACATAAAGATATTGTTAGACATTAGAGAAGCATTTGATTGCATTGATCATTTCATTCTGCTTGATAAGATGGTCGCATGTGGCATCCGCGATATTCCACTTGAGCTGATAAGGTAATACTTGCAATATTTTTTCCAGTTCGTTTAAATAAAAACAAACAAACATAAATCATCTCCTTTAAATATTGCGGCTGGAATATCGAAAGGCAGCATCCTTGAACCACTTCTTTTTCAGTTAAACATAAATGATATTGTAAAAATTGATTCCAGTTGCAAATGACATCAATGCGGATAGCACGAGCATTGTTTTTCGACACACGCGAGGATAGTCTTACAAACAAACATAACTCCTTTCTTTTCACACTAATGAAGTTTCCTCAGATAAACGGCCTGCATATTAATGTAATGAAAACAAAAGGTGCCAAATGTTCCGTCCACAGGGTTTAAATAACAAAATTGTTGTTCCCTTAACTTCGGGTGTTTTAACATTGAGTTTAAGGAGCATTAAAACACTTCGATAAATTTTTTTTTTAAATAACATGGCAAAGAGTAACTATATGAAATATATTTATTCTAAGTTTAGTAAATCTGTAGGAATTAAAAAAAATAGACATGTTCTCCCAACAAGTGTAAAATATGTTTGGTAAATTCGTTGATTTATTCTCATTTCTGGTATTGCAATTTTGCTTGGGGTAACTTTACCCCAAAAGCCAATATAAATTTTCGCTATCTGGATGATGGAATTTGAAACCTTATTAGATTTTATCTGGATTTCTGGTTTTTAAACATTTTTCGTTGTCTGCGATTTTGATTTCATTTTACAGCGACAAACCCAGTCAGATTTCTTGTTCCATAATCCAGATAGCGAAAGGTTATATTAGGTTCCAGGGTAGGGAATACATCATTTTCAAATATTATTACATCTACTAAAATAAAGCAACACGAGTAATAGCGAACGTTTTTTACACTCATCCAGTACATTCATTATTTAAATTGTACAAACTCCTTAGCGTACACTAATTATGTATAATTACCGGTTAAACACTGCGTATAAATATGCGGCACATGGGCGCTCACATTTTATTTTTGAGCTTTCAGATTTGAAACAAACGTGAGTACTACTCATCCGGACATTACCAACCTTTAAGCGAAAAATAGGGACTCCAACAAAAAGTTTAATAAAGGGTAACCAAACGTATCGATACCACTTCGGCCCAGTGACGGAAGTAACAGGTGTCGCCTAAATGCACACACGAATGTATGGGGCTTTGCTGACGTCAGGCAGTCCCGAGATGTAGCTGCTGTGCAGGTAAAACGAAGAACGATTCTTTGAAAGCAGCACCGTGCTGCTTTCGAAGGCTGTGAGAAAGCAGCACCATGCTTGGCTCGGAAAGGAACTAGCGAAAGCGGCTTTTCCTTGAGTGTTTGTTCATCCAACACCTTGAGGGGAACGTAAATCGTTCCTCGGGCTCCCTGCCCAGAAGTTACGTCGCGCCATTTTTCTTTAACGGTCGAATTCCGCTAACAAAAATAGACAGATCGCAACTGCAGAATTTGCACTCTTAAGTACGTTCCGTTTCGCACACTTGAAGACGAAAATCAACAACCTAGCAATATCGCTTTAATACATATACAATCTATTTTTATTTAATGTTCGTAAAATAAACAAGAATATTGAATAGCTTTCTGGTGCTATGGAATATCAGGCTGTTTTGTTTTTTGTTATTCGAGTTAATTACAGTGTTTTTGGATTACTGTGAGCGTGCAATTTTGTTTGCAGAAAAAGAACCTCAAGCGTAATTTAATAATTATCCTGCCATAAAACCCTGCAGTCAATCCAGGAGTTCCTTAGTAAATCAAAAGAACCAACCCATTTTGCAGCGCCGCACCTTTCTCAATTTCCTATGCCCTAAAGAATTATAAAAACTGCACTCGAGCGTTTTTTTTCATTAATTATTGAAAACTGGTAGTATTGAAGACGTATTCAAAAATATAAAAACGCGCAAACATTGTATTGACTTGGGCCGTATCCCACATTGCTAGGCGGTTCCTCTGGAAGCGAAAAGAAGACCGGACATTATTTTTGTCTCCGCCTGACTACGCAGCTCGAGACGAATCTCCGGCTTGTTCGTTTACCGTCCTATTGCGCTTATAGGCACCAAACGTGGTCCCGAAGTTGCAACGAATGACGTTACAAAAGCCGGACTGTCATGCTGTTCGGTCTCGCGATCATGGCGGCTGGTCGTAGAAATGCTGGCCAAAGGAAAAACACGAGCGAGCGAGAGTTTCGCTCTCGTCACGGCGTCCCAACTCCTGGCTGCCGAAGTTTCCGTGGTCTGTCGAATCGGAGAGCGACCCGCAACAAAACAGGCGTCGGCCACATCCACCACTACTAATGTGACGCCGCCAGGATCGCCACCGTCTACAACATGCCACTTCTACGACGCCATCAAGCAGAAATAAAGGAAAACTTTTTCTTACGCAGTAAGCACAACAGTGACAGAGGCGTTCCAGACACCTTGGCCTGACCTCATTGTCAAGGCAGACATTTTCAAGATTATATTGCGGAGCGCAAGCTCATCTGCCTCTTGCACAAGAGTTTCAATTATGTCAAAACGCCAATCTCTTATTGGCTCATTGAAAAAAATAGGGGGTAGACCTTAAGGCATCGCGCATTCAGGTCTACCCCCTATTCTTTCTATTAAAGCCAATCAGTGCTCGGTATCGTTCTGACGTCACCGCAACTCCTTCGCAAGTAGCAGACGACTTACTCTCCGCATTGGCCTCGCGAGACAAGCCTTCCAAAACAAGCAGAGTTTCAGAACATACATAAAATATATATATATAAATATATCATTCGTAAGGGAATAAAACGTACATGGTTGTTGAGGATCGATTGTACTTCCTGTCGAACCTTATCTCGCACGTCCTGGTGCTTGCCGAGAGCGAAGGTAAGATAAGACAACACCGTTGCTGTTGTTTCAAAGCTGTGAAGGACAAACCGGAAATCAATACAAACATCTCAACCGTTTACAAGTGCAAGATATTTTTCTTGTTTATTTGTTTTTAAAAGGTAACGGCAAATACAAAATGTGTTCTTTAAACAGCCTAATGGACAAGCATATCACAAAACAAATCGTCCGCGAAAAAACAAAAACATGTTTAGCCATATTTCCGTTACAGGACCTTATTTAGTCGGAATCACAACCTCTCCACATTTGAAACTCGCGCTTTTTTGACCCGCGCGGAGGAGAAGTACATAGAGCTTTTATAATGTACGCTAGAGGTTCAACCGCCGCTAGTGTCTATGCGAATTCCGAGACGCAAATTGAAGCAGAAAGCAACCAGTCTACTTTTGTGGTGCTCCTTTGCGTTCCTATGGGAAAACACGCATGCATTTTGTCTCCTCGCCGGAAAACAACACGGAACACTTTGGTTATTTGGGTCGTAGCGAACAGTATGTACCTTGATTGAAATTGGCAAAGTGTGAATGCTTTAGTTAGCGTGTTTTGCTTCATAGGTGAACGATGTTTAACTTCGCTACATCTCAGTCCCAAACATGTGTTTCGCAGCAGGTGTGTAAAAACTAGCGAATATTCGAAGAAAAATTACCATAGAAAGGAATATAGAGTGTGTTCAAGGTTTGCCAGCATTCCGGTGACGCTTGTGTATTGATAATATGCCAGTCCTGTTACTATATGAAATTGACCCCGTCGTGCATAAGCGAATAAAATCATTGAAAAGGTAAACAATAAAGTATGTGGGCTATGAAAGGTGTCTTTTCGTATCGTTTTCTTGGCCGAGCAGCTTTTATCGGGCTCTTGTTCTCAGAGATTTCGAGCGTGCGGGTGATATTTTGAACGTAGAACAAGCATCTTCGCACAGAGCACAAAGAATAAAGCAGTATGAATTTACTTATTTAAAATCGGAATATATTACGTGGCCTTCAATTTATTTTGATGGTACTATCGCGGACAATATGAGCTGAAACGGCGCTCCGGTCTGTGCACGGTACTACCTGCGCCGCCTGTCCCATCGCTCCCTAAACACGGCGCACCCCGAGGCTGAGATAAATTCTCACTTGCGCTCACTGCACCGCTGCGCTCTATCGGCCGTCTGCTAGCGAAAATATTGACCGACGGAACCACCATCACGATGCATGTGCCGTGTTGCGCAATGGTCACGTTTTCAGCTAGCATGCCTTTCAGCGCATTTCAAGAAAGCGCCGAAGTGAAAAATGCGCTGTCACGCTCGTATCTCCTCGAGGAGCGCTGCCTAACGAAGCTTTCTTGACCCCCAAAAGGAGCCAATCTAAATATAATAGAAAACATATGGAGGCACATCAAGGTAGCCATGGCACGGCGTCTCTCTACCGCGCCACTGCCAACAAATCGTGGAAAGCAATCGGAGGTGAATGGGAGTGGCTTCGGGCTGAGCCAGACTTCGTGGCCGCGCATTATGATTTCTTACCAGACAGGATGAGAGCCGTGGTCGCGAGTCAGGAGAGAATGACGCGGAATGAAATTATTTTGAAAGTTTTACTGCGCCTCAGGACGCCCTGAACCGGACTTCTGCCGATTAGAACAAGGCTTGATGCTACGGTGCGACACACTGTTTGACGCCGTTAACCACGCATACTTTTGTGGGGTGCCTCCTTCATCCCGATCTTCTTGTATCGTGCAAATGAACTTCCACGCCGACTATTATTCTTTTGTGTCTCACATTGTCCTCTCCAAATATTTTTTCGATAAAGTTTCAATCTCTTTCTCCTGACAAATATATGACCGTCTGTTCCACCTTATGAAGACTAGAAATTTGTTAACAAAAAACTGATGTCTTGTTTGTTTGAAACAAACACGTGGGCCCAGTAATAAAGAAATAATATTTTTGAACCTTTTAATACCAATCAAGGTTACAAAACTTTCTCAGTGACATGATTGCTTACCGTTTTTTTTTGAAAATATGTGATCAATGAAAAAGAAAAAAAAATGCTTTGGAGCCAGACTAATAAATCCGGCATACAGACTTTGGCCTATATTTAACGATGTCCTACTTCGTGCATGCACCTATAATCAAACAAAAACAACCTGCAACGTCTTTTAATGTGACTTTCAAAAATGATAATCGCAGCTGAAATTTAAGACACTTTAATATTTTTTCTTCACCAGTCAGCGTTTTTCTACGGGATTCAGCGCTATAGAGTAAAGTAAATCAATTCCAAAAGAGGGATGACAAGTGTAATCTTTTGTTCCCCCCGCCGCCCTACCACACATGCCCGATGTCGCACCCGCCGTCTCGCTTGCAGACAGCCGGAAGAGCGCAGTGGCGCAGCGAGCGCAAGTGAGAATTTATCTTGGACTCAGGGTGCGCCATATGTGCGGAGCGATGCGACAGGCGGCGCAGGTAGTACCGTGCGCCGGACGGAGGGCTGTTTCAGCTCATATTGTTCGCGATAGTACATGCCTGGGTAGTTACTGATCTAGTGTTACTGCGTAGTTCTTACCGTCTCCCTTGGTTTCCAGATATCCTTCGTTCGTTTGGCACGTACATCCCTCATGCTGAAAAGCGCCGACGTCGTGTTCGCGCTAACAGTGTCTGACAGTGCACATAAATACACGTACGAAGCCGTTTTAGCACCGTTTTTAATGCGATGAATTCGAATGAAAAACGCCGTAGCTTACCAATTATTTCGTCGGCCTGACTGAGAAATGTTCCAAGCTACCTAGCACCCTAGCACGTACGAATTATTCGGGATATTTGCTCTTATGATCGAGTGGAGGGAGAAAATGCACTCACTTTTTCCATAGAAATGCAATACCGGAAGTCAATTTTCGACTGGTTGCTGTCTGCTTCAACTTGCGTCAGCACACTAGCGCCACTTGAACGTCTGGCGTACATTATAACAACTCTATGAAGAAGTTTGCTCCGCCCCTCGCGCTTGGATTTCCTCTTGGATTGACTTGGCTACGAAGTTGAACGACGTACGCAGCGTCTCGACTCCCGGTGCGTCTCGTGCGCGTACCAGTCTTCTGTAACTTCTGTGTTTTGTGGAACTAGTAACGCTGGCTCTGTGCGAAGTGCGCGCTAGATGCTCCCTGAATTGAAGCGTCAGCTTCTTGGCCGCTGCGAAGAACTGGGTCTTCGGCCATACGAAGATACGCCGCGGAGGACGGCTGCCAGCAACGGAGGCGGCGGACCGCCTGATCGTCCCGAGCCTTCGGCACGCTCGGTCGGAAAAGCGTCCGGACCACCCCTTGTCCCTGTCACGGACGTTCGGTACGCCCTGTGCGAACCTCGAAGGCCTCCGGAGCGAAGGGATGAGAACATACCTGGGCATGTTTGTCGCTACGCGAAGGCCCGATTGCGTCCAACCAAATAGCATTCAGCTTGTCATCTTTCGGAGCGACATGGCTGCTGAAAGACTCGCTATCGCCATCACTAATCTGGCTGCAATTTACAGAGCAAGAGCGGCGCTTTACAGGAGCTGACATCTCCACAAAGTCGGCAGTTGCACGCACGAGAAAAACAGAAAAACAAAGAAAATCCGCTAAGAAAGCAAAGAACACACCCCCCAAATAACGAAAGTAACAAAACGCGCTATGAAAGCCAAAACCCCGCGTCGCTTCCTATCACAAACACCTGCGACAGCTGCTCAACACACACTACTTCACTTCAGGAAGTCTCATCTCAAGCACCTGCGTCCACAGGAAACACTGATCTCTTATGCGGTACGACTAGTCGAGGTAGGTTAGACATGCGGGAGCAGAGACAGCGCCGGCCATGCTTTTGTTTGTTATGGTATGAATCCAAACAGAAGTGCCCTTCTTGTAAACCTTTTGTAGAAAGAATAATAATAACTCTCATTACATGGGTCATTCTTTAAATGTAAACATATTCTGCTCAAAAGAAAATTACAACATACCACAAATGTTTAACAACCAATATCTAAGCTGTCAATCAATCTCTTAGCCGATGAGAAGAGTTTCTATCGCACGCCACTCCGTGACGTTTAATACCAACTTTTTGCGCGCGATTTAAAGCGTGCGAAATTGCCGCAAGCTAAAATAAATCTCGCGCAATAAATATTGCTGTAAAAATGTTTTTTTTTTTGCGTAAACATTGTTGTGCGACATGCTTGTCCCAATTAGACTGTTCAAAAACACTTCTTTTTCTTTTCTGTGCAGTTACCATTTAAGTCCAGATAAAAAATAGTCATAAACCTAAAATTCACATTATTGCTATCTGTGCAAGTAAGTTATACGGCTAGGGGGACAAAAACGTATGGCTCCAATTGAAAACTTGCTCGGTGTCATCGACTAAGATGAAGAAATAGCATGTTAATCAAATTAACATAAAATAAAATAAAGCAGCTGAAACTCACCCTGCAACGAACAGGACTACGCTGTTCTGGATTACTTCGTCAGATGATAATTTCCTGCCCCTATGAAGACCTGTCAAATTGAGGAAATGTAAAGCAACTATCGCTTTGTGTTTTTTTTTTCTTTGCTTATATAGTTTTATATCGAGCATATAATTATGACCGAAAACAATCACCCAACAAAAACAAATGCATGACCACTTAAGGCCGATTCCGACAATTGTGCCCGACTCCTCCCTCACGAGAGATTCCCTCCGAGGATGTTCTACCGCGTCCGGCTTAAGAGGGAAAAAACAAACTCGATAAGAACCATTACGGCTACTGGTACTCTAGTATCTCTTTTTTTTTTTTTTTGGTAATTCGCGGCACGTGCCCAGCGAGTTACCAAGCGACGACGGGGAGAGAGTGCGCAAAGGATATGTGATCGGAGCTCAGAAGGACCGGTGTAGAACAGTAGAAAGTTTTAGGGAACCGTTTTGCACATCCGATACGGTACGATGGACCCTCCGGTACGAACTGCGGATGCGCTTGTCTTCTGCAATCTTACCGTAATGCGGTGGTCGAACCGTAAGGCACGACCGGCACGACCAATGGCCGACATGGACAGTCTCGCTTGGTTAGCAAAACGGCGATTTCGCTGGCGGAGAGAGCGGGCCGTGGCTTCAAACATGAAGAAAATAACTCGTGGTAGTGCCTGGAAGGAGCGCCATATGTGACAGCAAGTGCATAAAGTTGGAGTCAGCAAATAAGAAAAAGAATACAAAACAAAACGCAATAGGACATCTTCAATAGAGATAAATTATTGTTGCTCAGTGTTCATCAACAGTCGTGCTGTGCGTGGTTTTTCTTTAAACGCGTGTGAAGTAAAGCTTCTCGCGTACGCGGATGATGTCGTCATTTTTTGTAATGACCGTGAGAGTGTTTCAGAAGCTGTCCAGCTCACGAAAAAATACTGTAATCAAACTGCATGCGCTGTAAATTGGGCAAAAAGTGCGGGGATCTGGCACGGGCACTGGGATGTTGCTCCGCCTGTGTTCGAAACCGTCCAGTGGTCTACGGAGCCAGGCGTATACTTGGGCGTGCCACTGAAGCACTATCAAAACAGCAATGAGTTGTGGCGTGACGAAGTGGAAAAGATGAGTGTCAAAGCAACTAAGTGGAATGGAAAAGATTTTTCTGTATTCGCGCGGGCTACCGTTTGCAATTTATTCTTTGTAGCCAAAATTTGGTACCTATTACAAGTGTTACAATGCTCGCATATTCATTTGCAGCGAATGCACAGAGTATTTGCCGTTTTTATCTGGGATTCAAAGTGGGAACGGTGCAGGCGAGACAACCTTTTCCGTCGTGTGAGGTCAGGAGGACTAAGTTTGTCTAATCTATTTGTACGGCAACTGGTGTCAAGGTTTCTGTTTTTGCGGGACCAGGCAAACCCTTTTCTACGAACAGTGATCCAAGTACAATTATGGCGCGCATTACCAGAGTTCGTCGTTTCGTCGTGTGACAGCTATTGTGGAAGCGTAAACGGTTTCCTCAAAGAGGTTGTACGCGCTTGCCAATTTTTCAGAGCGCGTTTTTCCATGGAGTATTTGAGTTCGGTGTCTCGAAAACATCTATCGCGAGAGCTTGTCGACACTTTATTTCCAGTGCCACTGTATCGAGCTTTGTACCCTGACAACTCGGACCGTGATGTGCTTGCCCGGGTGAAAAGGATGGCAATCCGGGGTTCAGTCAAAAGTTTTTGTTTCAAGTTACACACAGATACCCTCCCTGTCAAAACATGGTTGGCGAGAAGGGGCTTGGCTGTACCGTGGGGCGAAGATTGCCACCTATGTAAGAGCCCAGAGACTGTGGAACACGTGTTCCTTGACTGTTGGGATGCCATCCTTTTCTGGGACGTGCTCCAGCGCACGCTCAAAAAAGGTCTGCCGCTCACGGCTCGTGGCATTAGGTTTCTCTCAGTGCTGGACAAGTCTTTCCCATACGACATTGTACTACTACTGGGTTTGCACTCTATCTGGAAGAGTAGAATGGCCGTACGTCATGCTGATCTGGATGTGCGATGTGTCCGACTTAACTTTATTGAGCATGTTGCCATGCTCGCCCCAGTGTACCAGAAAGTCTATTCGGGAATGGATTGGTTGCCGACGTTTGAAAGCTTAGTGATGCTTCGACAATTTTAACCTCTTCCCGCCAGCCCAAAGGCCGGCAGGCGGCACTCTTTTAAACGCCTTAACGCCGCTAACATGCATTGCTAGCAGGCAACTCTACAATGTATAGTATCGAAAGTGCCTGTCTTCTTTATGTTTCTTTTATGGCAATAAAAAAAACAAAAAAAGCTCAGTTGTTCAGTGGGTTGGAGCGACGATTTCGTGAACTCGTAGAGGAGTGGTGGAGAGTTCAAACCCTTTTTTTTTCATATTTAAAGTTTTTTTTTATGTTTAAAATTTTTTTTTATATTTTAAGTTTTTATAATTGAAGTTTTTTTCATCATTTAAGTTCATTATAATTTAAGTTTTTTTATAGTTTAATTTTTTGTGTTTTAAGTGTTTTTCATATTTTAAGTTTTTTTCATATTTTAATCTTTTTTTCATATTTGAAGTTTTTTTTTATGTTTTAAGTTTCTTTTTCATATTCTAAGATTTTATGTTTTAAGTTTTTTATATTTTAATTTTTTTATATGTTTAGTTTTTTTATATATTTCAAGTTTTTTTTATATTTTAAGTTTTTTATTTATTTTAAGTTTTTTATATTTTAAGTTTTTTTTTCATGTTTTAAGTTGTTTATGTTTTAAGTTTTTTTTCATAATTTAAGTTTTTTTTTTCATATTTTAAGTTTTTTTTCTTAATGTTTTAAGTTTTTTTTTTCATACAAACGTTGGGATTTGCATTTCGAGCACTTATCACCCGTTTTTACAGCTGCTTTATGAGTGAGGGTTATCTGTAGTGTCAACAGAGTGAGCAACGGTCTTCTGCATCAAGGATCTGGATACTCTTTAGTTAAAAAAAATGTTGCATGAATTAAAAATTTGTGTTCTAATGCTAATCGCATATATCCTATAAAACGAGCCCTTTAAATATTGGGTGATAGTTTTAACAAGTGCACAGCAGTAAAGTTACAGGATTTCCTTTATTTATTTTTTTTTTGTGGTCCTACCGTACACGGCTCAACGATCGGTTCGCGGGCGTGCGACCGTGATCGTTTGCTATCTTTACCGTAAGAGAGCAACAGGAGCGCCGTATCCACCTCCGTCATTCCGCCTCCTCCTCGCAAGCGGGTTTCAGCGGAAGATGATATCTTCCTACTTCGGGAGGTGCTAGGCGCTAATAATTTTTTTACTCCAGCCCTTTGGAATGAAGTTCTTAAAGGCTTAAACGCGGCGTCGAAAAAGAACTTCTCGTTGCGAGGAGTGAAGGAACGGATTGACCTCCTCGTAACTTTGTACAAAAAAAATGACCGCCTCAACTTGAGAAAATGAGTATATTTTTGTTATTTTTTTTTTATTTTCTTCGAGATTTAATATTCCTAGTTTTATTTGTCGAAAACTTTCTTAATACTCGACGCTGCAGTGGGCCTCGAGGGAAAGACAGAAGATCGCTGGCAGACAACTTCGAATGTTGATGATAAGCGCGCGAGCGTGTTCTTATTTGTGTGTCAAAACGAGTTTGCTGTCGGCGACTTTTCAGCATATCGGGACGTGGTTGGAGTAAACATCATATTTGGTTGATGTAAAACACCAAAGCTTGCCCACTGAGAACGTATGGCTTACAAAACAAGTTACCATGTACGATCGAGGAACTATTTTATTCCCCGAGGATAGAAATCGGGCAAACTGAAAAAAAAAAGAGAAATACGGTGGCAAACGAGCCCCTGACACCCAGATTCAGCCGTTGGTTGTCAACGTCTCCGGGATGCGCAGCGCCGATCGGAGATGGGGCAGATCCTCCTTTGTGAACCTGAACTGCCGTACGAAATCCTCCTCGTCCATCGACGCCAAGTTGAACGTCCCATGCCTTGCCGCCAACAAGCGCCTTGTCTTAGTGCGCAGACAGTCGTACAAAATAACTTTCTCGAAATTGTTTTCGCCGAATAGAGCCAACTCCAAGTCATCGTCAAAAAGATCGAGCACCATTGTTGTCGGAAAGCTCGTCTGCTCCTTTAGCAGACGAACATTTTAGAACTTCGCAGTGCCAGTGGCGACACGCCATGGAGCGCCAGGTTTTGTATTACGGAAGCGCATTCATTCGAGTAAAAAAAACGAGACGAACTATAAGTAGGTATACATTGTTTTAGGTTCTGTATATTTTTAGGATGCGATTTTTATTTACTTCAGTTTCTGCTATTTGTACAAACACACGCAAATATCTACATTCTCAACGAGGCCGATGCAGGTTTCCCTTGCCAGGAGCGCGCGCTGTACCGATCGTCTGCTCTCGTCTGCAAATACGGTTCCCCCAAAGCCGTTTAGAGGCACACGATCGGTCGACTCGCCCGATCCAAGGTATCGATCGTTTTTGTTTATCGATCGTATTTTGTTCCGGTTCCCTAAAACTCTCTAATGACTGAGGTCGGCACAAAAGAAGCAGAGCCTCCTTCTCTACAGTGAAAACAAGAGCAAACCGGCACCGTACTGCAAGTACTGTGGTGACAGGGCCCGTGCGCTTCTTTTCCAAGCACCACCGGGCTCCCTCCTCACCCAGAGGCGCAGGCACAAACTTTCCGAGGATGACCCGGCCTGTCGTTTGTGCGGCCAAGACAAGGAGGCCCTCGAGCACATTTTATATCAGCCACATTTGAACGCACCTGGCAGGGCTCCCCAAAGATCAGTTTGGAACAAGCACTGGGCTTTGGAGACGCTAGTGGCGCAGAATAAAGAGAGAGGGAGCGACAACTGACGGAAGCCACGAAGCGCTGCCTGGTTTATCTGGGACAAACTTTGCCGGACCTCCGATCCTGCTAAACTCTGAACAACGATGCTCTGAACTGCAGTGCCCACAAAAGCACCAGAAGTAAACCTCTTATTTTATTTTTACTATGGTACCATGGGCACTCCCCGGAGTGCCCGCGGTGTTTTATATGGGTTTTGGTTTGACTCATTGACGGACTGACTGACTGTGACACGAGCGAGTCAAGCCAAGACAATCTGGCGCTGATCGAACATCGAAGTGGCTCTTAGACTTGGAGTGGTCGCATTGCGAGACTGTATTTTCGATAGTGTGTGTATTTCCGTTTCGAGTATTTTCAATGCGAAAGCATTAACAGTACCATGGAGCGAGCCGACATCATCAGCTTTGAAGCAGCGCCAAACGGCACCTTAAATCCTTTCTCTAAGTGAAGTCAGGTCCCAGCTATGAAACTAGGCGGAAAGCCCAGGCAACGGCACCTAGTTGCCCCGTTCCTAAAGGAGCGGAGTAAAGCTGATGGGTTTCGGCTTCGGTCCCATTGGCTGGCGCGCGTCAATGAGGCTCCTATTGGCCACTGCGATTCAGTTTCAACGACCGCCACCCCATGGCGCTGCGTTTCCTCGAGGCAGCGGCTCCACCGCTCCACGCCCAAGGCCAGCGCGCCGAGGACAGTGCGCGCACTCGACCGTCGACGCAAGTACGCCGCGTGCATGCTTTCGAATTCAAAACTCATAAGAACAGCTTAGGTGTAGCTCGAGCCTTTTTTTATCTCTTTTCGCATGTTAACCGTGTCATTCTAATGATCTTGCTACCTTTAAACACTTTGAAATCACACACGTGACCCTCCTTAGGGAGCGACTGCCATGTTAGAAAAAAACTTTTGGTGCAACTCCTGGGGGGCTATGTTCGAAAAATATTTTATTTCTCCTAAAAAGAAACGGAAGAGACGGAAGTGAAAATATCGTGTCTGGTTGGCTAGAGGCCCGAATGACGGAAGTTCCCTATTACGGAATACTGAACACTCCGAACCTACGCACATAATTTGTTAATAAATATTTATCCATTATTCGTTTTCGTGGTCTTGAAATAGTTCCGACGATGTTATCATGAACTATTTATCATAGATCGCAAATACTGCAAAATTTTCAGTATAAAATAAACACGAGGGCTGGAAGTGTTCCGTTCCAGGTCTTCTCGATGGACGGCGCCAGTGTGCCAAGGGGTTATAAGAAATGACAACCCCCCCCCCCCTCCCGCGCTGGGCACACTCATCATAGTCAAACGTAAATGTGTAAACCTGCCTTAATGATGTAATAAAAAAAAATGAGACCTCGCCCCGTCTACCTTTCCCGATGCCGTTCGGTGTTTTATCCGAGGATGTCTGCGTTGCCTCCTCCTGATATTCAGCATCGATGAGATTTTGGAGAATGTCGTTCCTTCGTAGCTATAAGGTGTTGTCGAGAAAAATAATTTAAATTAGGTCGAACAACCACTTCAATTTATTCTCAGCTTTCACGAGATTTCTTGCAAAGATGATCATCTTCGCGATATTCGTAGACAATATGTGATGCTATTAAGCAGGAGAACCAACCTCTGGATTTTTCCTGCGAAGCTCTATAATATTTGCCGTTTCTTCGGCGGACCTGAGATACGAGAAGGTTCCGAAAATCCGGTTCAACCAAAAGATCGGAGCAGCCAGTACGCCGAGTGACGTTGTGCTTAATGGAATGTTGAAGGCAAGTCACAAATTTCATCATAGAACTTCTCATCCAGCCCCCTTTCATCACATCTTTTATCGAGACGTTAAAAAATACCTGTGCTTCTGAAATACGACAGCTGAATGTTGGAAAATACACGAAGAGAGAAAGAGAGAGAAAAGGACAAATACAAGTACACAAATAATGATAAGACAGCCGGCAAGGACGAGGTTTCGTATCTCTGAACTATCTTCAGTAAATGGTGGCTAGTCCAGCAGTGTGTTTCTCATTTTCTGTCTCTTTCTCTCTCTCTCTCTCTCTCTCTCTGTATATTCCTGCATTTAGCTGGAATCTTTGAACAGCATGAATCACCAACTAGCTCAGCTATAGGCAGTCACCTTATAAATATACGCTGATATCATCACATATTGAAGGGGCCATAAAACGATTTTTCTACTTTCGCTAAATATTACTCAAAGTCACTCCCTAACGTTAATAGTCGAATAAACTTGCCTTAGTTGTTTTTTTTTCTTTATAACCAATGGCAGTCGGCCAATAAATTCAAGAAATATGAGCATTGTTCATACCTTCAACTCGGAGCCACAACAAGCGGCCACGTGGCCAGGTGGCTATCCTCTAGCTGCCGCCAACGTTAGTCATAGCCACGCGCTGGGGTTGGCAATGTAAAAAACGCGTGCTGAGCTCCAGCCATTGTTAGAGTTCAGCTATTCTCATCACGTCAGTGGTTGGACCCGAGCCACTACCCGAGTATTCGCCGATGCACCGATTGTCACGAGCCGAAGTCGAGTGCTCACACAGTTCTCGTGTCCAATCCATGAGCCGTGATGGACTGTCGTCCGGCGTTTGACTTCGATCTCACAGTTACGTCATCAAGCTTTTTGAAAGCAAAACTGAAAGAAAAAATTCACAACATCTCCACGTGGTGAATGATGTTGGTTGGTGCGAAGCTCTGGTGGTGCTGATGATACTGATTTGATTGTTAATAGGTTGTGCTGATGGTGCTGATCTTTTTTTATTGCTCATAGGTAGGGCTGAGTTCCGGGTCGCCTTTCGACTTCATTATTACTGCTTTATGGTCGGTGAAATGCAGAGCCAGTGGTTCTTCTAGCGGATCAGCTTGGATCCGCTAGAAGCCGCGGGAACGCATCTCCACCGATTAAGTCAACGGTCCATGTCAGAAGGAGAATGTGTGGTATGGAACGTGGTTATATACGCATTTGAGCATCCCAGCTCTTGAGTTACTACCACATCTCAGAGTCCCCTACTCGTCCCGCAATTGTGGCCGAGTGGTTAAGGCGATGGACTAGAAATCCATTGGGGTCTCCCCGCACAGGTTCGAATCCTGTCGACTGCGCAAACATTTTTTTCTTTTTTTAAGAAGACAGTTGGGATGGCGATCGACGTGAGCACGGACGCCGGACGGATGGACAAGGCTAGACCTTAAGGAGCTGCGCACATAATAGTCCCATTTTACCCTGGCAATTTCACCGCGACCAAGAAGCTTCTGAATCAATGGCGGTCCGTGCGAGTATACTTGCGCCAGACGGGGACCAGTACGCTTCTGTAATGTCATGAACATTCGAAACCGATATCATTTTATAACCCCTTCAAATCAGTAACGACTGTGAGTAACAGTTTGGCGCGTATCTCTACAGTTTTTGTTTTTTTTTACAAACCCTACCGAAAAATCCGGTATAACTTTTTCACTATCCGGATTATGGAACCAGAAATTTGTTTCTGGAAACCCGAAATCCAGATTGCAGACAAAGGAATAATTTCTGAACCTAAATTCCAGATAGAGTCCAGATAGAATCCAGATAGATTTCCGGTTCCATAATCTGGATAGCAAAAAGTTATACCGGATTTTTCGGTAGGGATATATTGAAGAGTTTTGCTTTTCATTCAAACGCTTCCTTTTTAACTCCTCCTTAGGATAGTTACAAAGTAAAAATCGTGAACATAATGAGCAACTCACTGCATTTCTTAAGCCATCAGATCGTATAGCAATGTTGCCTGTCTAGCTCTCTTTGCAAGTACGGACTCTGAACGCCCCCATCTTACTGCAGGCGTGTGTAGATCATCCGATAGCCAAGCTATGGTGTACTAGTACGTTGCCTGGAACGCTTCTCCGACTGGTGTGTTTATCACCGTCCTATTCTGCTCATGCAACGACAGTTGGCTCGAAATAGCAACAAAGAACCCAACAAAAACTGGGGTGTCACGATGTCGGATATCGCGATCCTGGTGATCGGTCGTAGAAGTTCCTGCAAAAAGCACGAACGAACGCGAGTGTCGCTGTCGTCACGACGTCTCAACTCCTGGAGGACAAAGCTTCCGGTGACTGTCGAGCTCTAGTGTGACCTGCAGCAGAACAGGCATCTTCCGCGTCCACCCCCGCTGCTGCGACACTGCCAGGATCGCGGCCGACAACAGCCTGGCACTTCAATAACGTCTTCAGGTGGAAATCGAGGGAACACTTTTTTGGGTTCGGTAAAAACACGAGTCGAAGACGAGCTCCAGGCACCAAAGTACTAGCACTCGGCTTGGCCATAGCTACACCATAGCCAAGTCGATATACAAGCCGTGCCCACGGATGTCAAATTGGCGTCCAAACAAAACTTTTTTTTTATGATGATAATGCAATTAATGCAAAGGTGCAAGCGATCTGGACAGGAATAACGACAATAATCCATGGAGAAGGGGAAGCTCTCTTTGCAAGTACGGACTCTGAACGCCCCCATCTTACTGCAGGCGTGTGTAGATCATCCGTTAGCCAAGCTATGGTGTACTAGTACGTTGCCTGGAACGCTTCTCCGACTGGTGTGTTTATCACCGTCCTATTCTGCTCATGCAACGACAGTTGGCTCGAAATAGCAACAAAGAACCCAACAAAAACTGGGGTGTCACGATGTCGGATATCGCGATCCTGGTGATCGGTCGTAGAAGTTCCTGCAAAAAGCACGAACGAACGCGAGTGTCGCTGTCGTCACGACGTCTCAACTCCTGGAGGACAAAGCTTCCGGTGACTGTCGAGCTCTAGTGTGACCTGCAGCAGAACAGGCATCTTCCGCGTCCACCGCCGCTGCTGCGACACTGCCAGGATCGCGGCCGACAACAGCCTGGCACTTCAATAACGTCTTCAGGTGGAAATCGAGGGAACACTTTTTTGGGTTCGGTAAAAACACGAGTCGAAGACGAGCTCCAGGCACCAAAGTACTAGCACTCGGCTTGGCCATAGCTACACCATAGCCAAGTCGATATACAAGCCGTGCCCACGGATGTCAAATTGGCGTCCAAACAAAACTTTTTTTTTATGATGATAATGCAATTAATGCAAAGGTGCAAGCGATCTGGACAGGAATAACGACAATAATCCATGGAGAAGGGGAACAGAAGGGACAAAGGACAAACACAGATCTCCAATCATAGCTAGGTGACGGTTGACAGACTATAGCTGTTGAGGCATAGCTGGTTGCGAACGTTAGCAAAGTGGCAAGGAAGTGGCCGCAGCCTTCGAAGCTCAATCGTGAAAAGAAAGGTGAAAAAGGCAAGCTTACGTGCCAACACGTGAAAAGGTCCGGTCATAATTTCCCTCAGCGTTCGTTTGGCCGTAACAAAAAATGGGTTGTTGAATTCCTCCTGAAAACTGGTGTCGAATCCGAATGCCGCCCGACCAATGTAGTCCATCGTGAGACCCTGCATTGTCTCCAGCACGTTTATCTCTTTGCCTTGGTCTGCCTTCTTGCCGAGTACGTCCATGAACACGTCGCTAACTTCAGCAATGTGATCCAACATCTGAACAAACGAAGGCGAAAAACACAATCAATCGTTTATTTTTATTTTCGCATTGTGTATCATTACGGTATTTATCTTTATTTCCTTGTATCGCATTGTTCTTCTGTGCTCACTGAGAGCACGAGAAACATAAGATATGGCCTACCATGTTAACTCTTCTTGCGTTGTGATTCGTTCTTTGGCATTCTTAGAAGATAATGCTGCAACCTCATTGGCAACAGAGTGATGGTAAGAAGCTTAAGACTCGCCATGCCTGTGCTTCATAAGCTGCTCAAGATTGTGCTCTTTTGCCCGAGTTAAAGCCCCTCTATCCTGGGGAAAGTTGCGCCAGTCACTTTCCCCAGTCACTTTCTTTATTTAAAGAAACACTTTCAATACAATGATGCTCAACAACGATCATGGCGCAGGTGGTTTAGAACGACACTTTCGAAAGACTGGAAGATATTGAATGGACCGAAATGGCGATTGCCATGGCAATTGACATGGCAACTGACACCAATCAGCCAATCACCTCGCGAGGTTTGGTCGTAGGTATGTTAGTATCTGTTTGTGTCGGGCTTGCAGTCAGGGAAGGAAATGGCGCTACTTTCTCAGGATCCAGTGACTTTACTGTGATCTAAAGTTATGGCAGTTTCACGCATGCGCCGAACGCTCAGTGAGATCGGCCCATTATTCGCGTCAAAAGACACGATTTGATTTTAAAGCATGAAGTTATCATTATTTTTTAGCGAAAACCCTCAAATCCTGAAATTTGTCAGTCCATCCGTTCGCTCGTTCGCTCATTCTCCGCTAAATTTAGCGGGAAAATCGACGTCACGTACACTAAACATCTTTCGGTTTCTCCGCAAGAATTAGCAGAAGAATTGACGTCACATTACCAATAGAGGAATTTACTTTCCGCGCTAAACTTTAGCGAAGAAATTGACGTCACGTGGCCTATAAATAAATTAAATTTTGTCGCTAAATTTATCACAGAATTGACGTAACCTGAGCTGATGTCAGGTTACATAAGTTTTCCAGCTGACTTTAGCTGAGGAATAATCGACAAGAGGCTCTTCACTAGCTGAGACGTCTGTCTAATGTCTTGGAAACACATTTAATTAATCGATGCATAAATACTTCATAATGTTCAATACAGCGCTCTGGACATGAATGTTGCCCTTAATTGTTTTGTTCTTTCGGACCCCTTACACTTCAGAACGCTGTTAATGCAAAACAAACCAGTATTATCTTCTGTTTTCTTCCTCTTAGTATTAAAGGATTGTCGTCAAAACGACTATGGTAGAGTATGTTGCACAGTCGGGGTACTAACCCAAGCAAACGTTTGGATGCTTGCCAATAGCCTTTCGAAGCAGAATGAAAAAGGCACAGAAGCCGTGTTCGCTCAAGCAGTGTCAGGCAGTGTTCATCACCCGCTGTACCAACTCACCTTAGGAGACTCCTTCCCAGAACTACCAAGATGGTGAAAAGGGCAGCAATTGTGAGCATCTCTTCGTTTGTTTTCCACAGGCGCCCAGGTACCTTGCATGCAGGAGTCGTCTTTGTCAACCACCTGCGAGACTCCTTTTAACGCTTACGGTGGAAGGCCCTTATCACTGACTGCCAAATACCCTCTATTTGTCCGATATGATCTCGAACCTGCCTCCGCTTAGATATTTAACAGAGAAAGAAGAAAAACACGGAGGTCTTTCACAGACAACGACTCCTTTATTTATCAACGACGAATGTGTATTTCCAAGCACGAAAAATTCACGCGTTGACCTGAACGGGGGAGGGCTGAAGGAGAGGAGGTTACTATCAGAAGCGCCAATAAGGATTGAGTCACAGTACCGCGACTGCCCATGTCTATATCCTTTTTTTTTAAGTTCTGGCGTGATAAACTCTCTTTCCCGTCTTGTCAAATCTAACAGTCCAGACAATACTTTTTTGTGTGTTTTTTTTTCTGGATGAAGTATGTTTCATGATTTCACATCAGAATCGCGGGTGATGTACTCTCGGGACCTTGGTGTCGCCGAAGTTCGGTGCGCAGCCAATACACTTCTTCACATCGACGGCGAAGAAGTGTATTGGCAGCGACGGGATGTACGAGATGATCGGCTTTTGATGTTGCCACATTTCGATTCTCTCGTGGAAGGCCGTTTACGCATCGGTCAGTTTTCCCAGTGAATTCAGCTCCGCACTTGAGGGGCACTGAGTACACATTCTCTGAAGTGGGTGTGGTGTTTTTCCTCACAGGGCGTCTTGGTCTCCTTCTCGTTTATCATACGGCACAGGCTCGCCAGTCTGGATCTGCAAGAGCTGCACTAGAAATTGTACACCGCGCAGTGGCGTTGCCAACTCCCGGCGACCAGCTCACCGGACAAAGGCACATCCGCTTCTGATTTGTGTGAATCCGGAGGAAAGCTCATTCGAGATACGCTTAGCCAATTTATGGTGTGGTTCGAATATAACCTTACCAGGTAACCACGGATGCACGAAAAATGCTCACTAGAGAAATTCTCACTCCATTCATTGTGGGACTTCGTAGACAAGCTGTCTAGTAAGCCAGACAGGCCAGGAGAAAAGCTCGCTCTTTTTATCGCGGGTTCAGAAAAAGGCTGATTCGCCAGCGAGACAGAACCGAAGAAGCATTACCGGAGAAAAACTGACTCACATTTATAGCGGGTTTTGTGTTCAAAGAAAAACTGAACAGCCAGTTAAACAAAACCGAAAAAAAAACAGAAAAAAAGAAACTCACATTTTGTGTGTCTGTGTGTGTGTGTGTCAGTGTTGCAGAATGAGCGCCCTCGTTGCATTCCAATTCCATTCCACGGAATTAGTTTCCGACAATTTCATTCCTTTCAACTCCTCGGAATGGGAACACTGGGCCCATATCCACTCCTGGAATGGCTGAACTCCACCATTTCATTCCTCTAATTTCTAAACGTGAAATAAAATGGCCATTGATAGCCATGTTGTGCTACTGGAGAAAAGCCGCATAATGCTGATGACATCAAACGCGGAGATGACTGCAAAAGTATGCAAAAGCCTCCTCAAAGCACTCATTCTACTAAGCGTTCACACAAAGCACTTCGTGGCACTTGTTGTCACTGCAGACATCGATCGCGCGATCAAGCATAAAACACTTGCGAGTCGCAACAGGCGCTAGAAATTAAAACCACCAATTTTCCTCGCAAACGAATCTTATACCCTCCGCAGGTACACACGGTTACGTGGTGTTTGCCTGATAAGGCCTCAAAAATTCCTAGTTCGTGCGTGGCGCAAGAAGCTATCTTGCTCTCTGCTTCCAGTACTTGCTCAACAGCACCAATGGTGCGCTGTTAGAAGCGACGCCACGTAGACCTGCCCCAAATCTTCATGCACTGCACCAAGAACACAAAACCGATGACAAAGTGCAACCGGTACACAGCGCCAGAACAAGCGTCTGTAGCACCATATTATGAAACCTGCCTTAGAACGTGAAACATTTAAGTTTGCTGTACGATTCTTGTGATTTCTTAAAATATCCCTTCCAATTCTTTGTGTTCCACGTAAACTCTGGAAGCTGTCTAGGTCGACTCCTATCATTTGCCAAGGGAGGGTCGGTACGTCGTGGCTAAGCATTGGCAGGTTCACGTTTCTGGGTTTGTATTTTTGACCCAGTGTGCACGAGCGTGCTAGTGATGTGATGTCACTCGTAATGTTTGGCCAATATATGACTTCCCTTGCTCTGTTTTTCATTTTTTCCTCCCCACAGTGCGCCGCGTGCAAAAGCTTCAAAACTTCATTTATTTTTGCTTTCGGGACGATTAGCTTGTTGCTTCGCAATACCAGGCCGTCTTCTACGTGAACTTCATCGCGATAGTTCCAGTATAGTTTTAGCTCATCCGGTACGTCATCCTTCGAGTCGGGCCATGATGTGCTGGCGTAGTCGCGAAGTTGCAGCATCACCGGGTCCCTTTCTGTTGCGTCTAACATGCTTTTCAGCTTGGCATCTGAAATAGGAAGGTACGTCAATGCATTCACGTGGAAGTGCTCTTCTTCGTCTTTCAAGACGAGCTTGCTTGGAAAGCGCGAAAGCGCGTCCGCAATTAGCAAAGTTTTTCCTGCCTTGAACGTCACGGTCATCGGGTATCTTTGTAGAATGAGACGCATTCTTTGCAGTCTGAGGGGGCACTCGGAACGGGGCTTTTCGAATATAAATTCAAGGGGTCTGTGGTCGGATTCAACAGTGACTTCAGGCTGTCCTACGATGTAGTCATGAAATTTCGTGTTTTGGGTGGTTTAACGATACCTTGTGCTCCAGGTTTCAGTTTCATCCTGTACGAGACGTTTTTTACTCTGCCGAGTCCCTGGAACACATCATCAAAACGCTTGGCTGCTTCGTACAGGTCGCTGCTCGTAATTTTTGCCATTCGCTTGATTAATCCGAGCTCTTCTGCGACCGATCCGCTCAGTGTAGGGGGTATGTTTTGATCCATCACAAAGAACTGCGCTGTAGTTGTGTGGGTCCCACATCGGAGCGTTAGTGCAACGCGCTCTCTTGCATATTTCATATGACCAAAAAACCCATTCAGAGACACGTTGCAATTCCGCGTTAGCTTATCTGTCAGTCGCCGGAGCGTCTGTTTTGACATGACGCAGCAATCCGCTCCGGTATCAAGCTTACAGTCGAGCGGCTCGTCTTCAACGTGAACCTGGGCTGACCAAAGGTTTCTGTTGGAGACACTTGACATTCGCAAAGTCTGCAGGAAATATTCTTTTTCGCTATCGCTATCTCCATGAATCTCCCGTACTTGCTTTTGGTCGTGCTGTTTTGGGTGATTTGTTTTTGGGTTTCTGCATACTTTTGCGAAATGGTTGTAGCCACTGCAGTTCTGGCAGCGTTTTCCTATTGCTGGGCGTTTTTGGTCTCGGTGCGCGGAAAATCCGCACTTCGGGCATGATGCTTCCATACGATTAACAACGGCCGCATGCTTTTGTTCCGCGAAGCTTTGTATCTTTTCGAACTGTTCCTGACCTTGTTCTCGGGCTCGACATATTTCGACGGCCTTTGCGTAGGGCGGGTTTTCTGAGATCAGCTTCTGTTGCATTTTTTTTGTCTTTTATCCCGAGGATGATTCGGCTTCGAAGCATCCGCTCTTCTAACACGCCAAACTCGCAGCGACTTGCTAACAAACGCAACTCTGTTAGCCACTCGTTAAAGGTTTCTCCTTCTCGCTGATCTCGGGTGCCGAAACGAAACTCATTGTATGTCAGGTTCGTGGCAGGTCGGTAGAAGCTCTCGAACTTTTCCATGAGTATGTTAACGTCGTCTCGTTCCTCCTCCGCTTCAAAAACGAACGTCGCGTATGCTTTCCGCGCCTCTTCACCTATCGTCATAAGGAAGGTGGCTGCTTGTACTTCCTTAGGTTTCTTTGTGAGCATCCTTGCAGTCGAGAAAAGCTTAAACTCACTTTTCCAGATGCGCCAGGACTGCCACAGGTCGCCCGTTGTATCCAACGGTTTCGGCGGTGGGAGCAGCGACGACGCCATCCTATCTTCTTTGTTCTCTTCACCTCGCTTCTGACACCATGTAGTCTAGTCAGAGTATGGCAATGAACTACTTTATTAGGTGCGGAGCATTGGCTTATATACTCGGCGCGCTAGTAGATACAGCGCCGACTGCCGGGATTATGACTGGCCCATGACAATCGTCTTGGTTAAAAGCAGGGAGACGAACCGGTCATTATCCCGGTTCGGTTCGGGTTCTGGTTCAGTAGCATTAAATTTTTTACTTGTTCAGTTTTGGTTCAGTAATGCTTTTGAAATAACGGTTCGGTTACCTGTTCCACCAAGTGCGAACCAGTTCAAAACGGTTCTTAAAGGAAAAAAAGTCTACAGTTTCCAGTCGTTAACAAGAAAAGGAGCTGAACACGGCATCATCTGCATTAAACAAATAGGTCATCAGAAGTCGTGCTGCGTAAACGAGGACACCAAAACATTTATAGGCTTAATTTCGTTTTTTGATCTAGAGTTTTCAACGCAAACACCGTTCTACGAAACTTCCGGGGTTACACAGGTGCTTGGAAACTACCAAAGTACAGTACACCATGTGAAATCAATGAGCCAGCACGCACTGTGAGACCGTGATGATAGTACGCACCGTACTCGCAAACAAAACAAAAAAATGAGTCGTTAGTTGCTTAGAAAGGAGGAGTTCGATCTGCCAGATTATGACGCCGGTGTTACCCACTGTAGATGAGAAATTTAGCCGGTGCAGTAAGACCAGGACTGTAACAAATGAAGGGTATTAGTGGCACATATGTACCATATCGAAGTACTAGTATACCGCGATCCATACGTAAAATGATATACGATGCACTGGGAAAATCTACACTTCAATATGGAATAACAGTTTACGGGCACTGTGCCAATTATTTACAACTAAAAATAGAATCGATGCAAAAATGAAAGCCGTTTACAACTCCCTGTAACGCCGGGTTAGAGCGCAGCTCTTGAGGAGGAGGGGAAGGCACGGGAGGGGGGGGGGGGGGGTCACGTGACAAGGGGGTCACGGGGCCTGGGGGTCACGTGACCTCGAGGGGGGGGGGGCAGTGAAAATTTCCCGCTAGATTTAGCGGGGAAAATTTTCCGCTAAATTTAGCGGGGAAATTTACCCATCATGCACCGCGCGGTTACGCCGACGGCGACGCCGCTCAAGCCGGAAACAGGCGCCTAAGAGCTGCGCTCTAAAAAGGATAGTTAGGAATATTGGTTACCGAAGCGGAAAATCTGATCTCTCAGATTATATGCATAAAGAACTAGAAATGTTACGCTTTAGAGATCAAATGAAGTATGGAATCATTTATAAGGACTAAATATGAAGAGGCCACAAGGAAATATTACGTACCTAAACTTTATAGTACATTACCGAATGAGTACATTCCCTGTAACGCCGAATTGGAGCGCAGCTCTTGAGGAGGAGCAGGGAACAGTACTGGGGGGGGGGGGTCACGTGACTTTGGGGGGCGCGTGACCTGGGGGTCACGTGACCTCGGGGGGGGAGGGGTCACGTGACGATGACGATGCCAATGACGTCATCGGTGTCGTCACTGATGACGTCATCAGTGACGATGACGATGACGATGCGGATGCCAATGACGTCACCAGTGACGTCACTGATGACGTCATCAGCGATGATGACGATGACGATGCGGATGCCGATGGCGTCATTGGTGACGTCACTGATGACGTCATGAGTGACGATGCCGATGCCGATACCTCGGGGGGGGGGGGGTCACGTGACCTCGGGGAAGGGGGGGTCACGTGACTTCGGGGGGTCACGTGACCCCCCCCTCCCCGTGGTCACCGAAGGTACCCGAGGTCCTCCCGAGGTCCTCCCGAAGGAACCCGAGGTCCTCCCGAAGGAACCCGAGGTCCTCCCGACGTCCTCCCGAAAGAACCCGAGGTCCTCCCGAGGTCCTTCCGAAGGAACCCGAGGTCCTTCCGAGGTCCTCCCGAAGGAACCCGAGGTCCTCCCGAGGTCCTCCCGAAGGACCTCGGGTTCCTTCTGGAGGACCTCGGGTTTCTTCGGGAAAATTTACCCATAATGCACCGCGCGGTTGCGCCGACGGCGACGGCGACGGCGACGGCGACGCCGACGCCGCTCAAACCGGAAACGGGCGCCTAAGAGCTGCGCTCTAAAAAATTTGGAAAAAGATGGATTAATAAACAAGGAAAAAAAGACCCATAACTTTAATAGGAATAAATAATGGAGTATTACCGAAAACGCATACTATAAAATGTTATATTTTCTCTTCATTTATTAGAAATACATTGTAAGTCCCGTGATGTAGTACCCTTCACGATATGTAAATAATAATTCACTATTATTGGACGTGTTTTACATATTTACTCATCAAGTTAGAGGAATTAATATAAGCTGTAAAAGGAGGTGGAACTGCAGTAATTTATACTTATATTGGTAAGCTCTGTTGTTTTTAGTTATCCGTACAATAAAAAGCAGAGGCTCCAGTCGCGTCCCACGCACGAGCCCTTATGTGGGCTTTATATTGTATTATTTTCAAAGAAAGTAAATAGAGATGCTTTTTGCATTTCTAGCCTGGGGTCTTTACAAGCACATGCACTATAGATGTAGGCCCGCACGCCAGTACGATGCTCATTTAGATCGAACCGACAAACTCTCCACGCCGCACGTCCGAACGACTTGCTCGAACGACGGAGTTGAAGACTAGAAAGACAGCGAAAGCCAATAGAAAGACGAATTAAACAAAACAAAAACGAAAAACAAAAATCAACAGGTGATTTGTTGTTTCTAGAAAACTCACACACACAATTTGTTTTTCAAGCAGCGTCCAGGGCAAATGGCCACTGGTGACCGGCGCAGCAGTGTCGCGATCGTCGCGGCTTCGCCTCTTGGCGCCTCCAGATTTCGCCACAGTGGAACAAACCCGCCGACAGCCGTCAGCTTCTTTTTATTTTGATGTTTATGTTCGCTTTCTCTTTAATTTGGGAAGATTGCTTTACAGAAAGAGAATATAATGTACACACAAATAATAGCTCTTTAGTCTTTCGGCATAGTCAGATTTATTCCGTTTCACTGCGAAGGACGCTACGACCCAGACGACCCAATCCATAGTTCATAGCTTGTCTCGTGACTTCGGGCTCCCCGCTTTGCTCCGCCCACCCGGAAGGAGGCTTGACATGCTCTGAGCTTGGCTCCGGTGGCTCGTAGCGTCCTTTGCGTTTCATGCTAAGGTGAAACAAAGTATAGGAGTGTGCGCCTCCTCGCTGATGCCTATTCGTGCTGCATATAGATGTGAAATATAACTACTTGCTTCATTATTTATTATTAATATATTTATGTCGTCGAAACCACTTCTTCAGTAAAATGTGAGCCGCTAACGCTACAGTCGCGAATATTTCGCGACTGTAGCGCGACGGGTAACCACCACATGAAACTATACGGTTTCTTTCCGGTTCGGGTTCAATATCAAATTCGTGATTTCGGTTACAGTTCTTTTTCGGCTCGGTTTTGCTCAGGCTTTCGGTTCGGGTTAAAGTTCGACACCCTGGTTAAAAGCTACATGCTAATCGCGCATGATTACAACAACCGCTTTGTCGCGTCTTGTGGCGCCAGGAACAACGCCTTGTCCGTCAACATTCAATTTTAGCGGTTGCTTCACTGACGGCGCGCCAGTTTCATCCTCGTTGGAGGATAAGCCAGTGAGACAATCAAGCCGTCAGTCACCTCAAGTGCAATGATGCTGTTTCAAGGGCCACTTACCATGCGCTAGCAAATTTCGCCATCAGCCCGCAGGCCTTAGATAATAATCGACACAGCTCGCGTAAGAACCGAGCCCATTCCATTCCCATTCCATTCCTCCCAGCGCTGTCGCCTTTCCATTCCCATTCTACTCCGGGGTCGCTCCCATTCCACTCCGGGGGCGAAAGCCATCTAATTTCATTCCCATAGCCATTCCTCCCAGCGCTGCCGCCATTCAATGACTATTTCATTCCGGGGTCGCGAAAATTCGGTATGATTCCGGAATCATTCCGATTCCGGAGAGGCAGCTCCGCAACACTGGCGTGCGTTTGGAGGAAGGCAGACAACCCAGCGAGAAAGGTACGGAGGAAGGCTAATCGAGGAAAGCGTGCTGGGAAAAAACTTGCAAGACATTCCTAGCCGCGCTGCTGCCGGCCCGACCACTAGAGAGACTATTAATGTGCCTCGCTTTGATAGACACAGATGGTGACGTCGATGTCCACCATGGTCCACGGGAGTACGGAGACATTTGGCCGCCGTCGTGATGTTGCAGAAAGGTGACGTGTCTGAATTCGTCATCGCGACAGCTTTCCTTGCTCTGTCTATTATGCTTTCGAATTGAACATGATCCCCAGATGTGTCGGTAGTCTGTCCACATTGCAGCAGCAAGACTTCTAGGAAGAGGAAAAACAGCATGTAGGGCATTGTAGCCGCGCTGCTGCCGACCTGCCCACTGTCAAGTGGGCAGTTGGCAGGTAGCAAGTCAGTGTCGGTTGCGCTTTCTCGGTCTTTACCAGTTGGCAACTGAAATGTTATTTTGAATTCGCATTATAGCATTTAAAACTTAAAGCCTAAAAGAATTATTAACCTTCCCGTAACTATACACCTTTGCAAGTGGGATCCTGGCTAACCCCGCACCGCGCGCCGAGGTGAGGGAGACCTAGTCTCCAGACGGGACATTCGCTGCTTATTGTATATCATTCGCAGGCGTCTCTTGCTGAAGCAAACACCACTGAGCGTCGAGAGATTCTTAAAGCTATTTACAAAACAAACAAATACGTAAACGGTCAAATACGTATTCACGTTCCGATTGACCCGCCAGGGCCGTAGCTTCCTCCGTACTGGCATGTTATCCGATCACGGCTTCCTGGTCTACCCAGTATTCCTTGCTTCAGACACTCAGCTAAAGGGCGTCACCAGAGTAATAGCAGTCGCCAATTCCTGGCATGCCTTTCTTGATTCAGTCGCTGGATAGCGCCGAATCAAAGAGCATTGCAGGTTGCCTATCACAAAATAAAACCAATCACGCGCACCGAATGCGCCAAGATCCTGTGTTTTTTTTCTGCATGATTGGTTAAGCCGGATGTAAGTAGCATACACAGAAGGCAAAAAAAGCGCAGTGACCATGCAGTTTGGCGCAGCTTGCTTGCTCCATTCGATCGTCGGACTTAAAGGGAAACGGAGTTATACTATAGACGCCTTTCGAAATTCACGTGCCGATTATTTGAAGTTCGGAATCACAGCGCAATGGCGGAACAACTGCACCGAGGAACGTGCAAGTCATTCCATAAGATAGCGAAAGTGAGAGTGCGGCCAACGCTACGAGCCGACAAGGCAATCAAACAGCGTCGAAAATGCAGTCACTGCGCTCATCGAGTTTTCCTGTAATTTTTTTTTTTTTTTTTTACATTGTGCAGTGACGTTGAAGTTTTAATGCGAAAGCATGACCTGTCCGATGCAGCGCAGCCGGCGTTGTATGTAACCACAAAAAAAGGCTCCGAAATTGCCTCCCTCGGCAAAACGGCAGTTAAAATGGCTGCGACGCGTCATAGTTCCAGGGAATGCCACCCCACAGACAAGCCCTCTCGGGGCGCTGCGGCCCGTACGCCGGTAAAAGGGAGAGGGTGGCGCGCGCGTGTCTGCCGCACGCAAAAGTTGCTCTGCGGAGACCGGCCGGGTGGCCTCCCCAGAGGTCTCTCGGCCGGCCTTTGCGGAAGATAGCGGGGCGCGCAACTTGTAGGAATACGCAACGTATACCAATGCTTTCGCATTCCTACACGTAAGTAGGCTTAAGTGTCCTCCTGTATTTTTTTGTTCGCCAAGGATTTTACTGCCGCCTGCAGACGGCAGTATTTCCAAATGGGTCTGTACAGAGCGTTAATGTTTAATTCGAACAGATTTATTGCAAAATATATCCGCAAAAAGGTACACTAATACGGTTCGCGCACATGGTGTTATACGGCCAGGGGGACATCGTATAGGCGGCTATAATCATCAGAATAGATCGAGTAAATAACAAATCATAATTACCTTTTTACACGGAGTACGTGAGAAAGACGGAAGTACACCAAAGTTTCCACTCGTGCAGCAAGCGAAAAGCGAGCGCTGGAGAAACGCTGATGATTAGATGGTTATCAGCATTTCCTCATCCCTAGCCTTTCGCCTTGTGCACGAGTTGTAACCTCGTTGCACACCGCGTTTCCTACGTGCTTCGAGTAGCTCCGAAAATGGATTGATTTTGTGGTTTTTGACAACGCCTTGCAAGTTTCTAATGGAAACCATTTGTGTATTTTCACTAGTTAAATATTTGGTTCAGAAATCTTAGTCAATTATTAAACTTATTGTGAAAATTGCCCGTATATAGACGCTTTACAGCAGCTGTGCATGGGCGCCGCCATAACTGACCTTCAGTTTTTGTCCCCTCTTATTCCGTTCGCTTGACTTCATCATTTCCACAGCAGGACAGGTTATTGCCATTTTAAGTGTTACTGTGTCCTTCCCCCCAGCATAGGCCGTTGTGGAGACTCGTCAACGCCCGCTTCAGTGGCTCGGCATCTCGGTAAGACAAGAGAAGGGCGGCTATGGCGGCTCAATCTGGCGCGTGTGTAAAGCGTCTATATATATATCATGTACCCCGTGGCCATGTGATCCACCTCAAAAAAAAACCGGATTGGTGTACATTTTAGGTATTTTTTGTGTGGCTTCTTGGCTTCGCACTTCTTGGCTCCTTATTCGCTCTTGACGTCACACGCCTCGGTGGTGCTGCAGGCAGAACTGCGCATGCGCAAACGCTCCATTTCAGGCGAGCTTGGTTTCTGGGCAGGCAGAGCGGCCAAACCTGGTGTGGGCAAACGCGGGCTTGTTTCTAAACTGTTTATTGTCGGAAGTCTATCTGTTGCTAAAGTAAAAAAAAAAAAAAAAAACTCCAACCACCCAAAGTCCAGCTTTACCCAAAAGCACATGTGGCACACATCTTTCTTACTCTGTCAACCTGGTCATGAGTAAATAAAACACTCGTTGTTAAGCCAGCACGCAAAGTTTTAATTGCGTAAAATAAGAAAAGGTCCAGTCATTTAGCGTTGCGTCACCTTGCGGTCACAATTTGTGGAAGACGATCCACGGTCCTCTTGCCGGCGTGGACAACGTGCCATACTGTTCGATTGGCATTTCTCCCTGAAATGGAATGCATATTCATAAATCTGCTCAACAATAACCATCAAGCCGCGGTAGCACTGCCTAATATCAAAAGCTTCCACGGTCATCCACACCGGTGCGCACCGGGGCACCCAGGTGCGCCCCGTCATCTTCGTTGAGGTGCACCAATGCCCACCGGATGCCCTCGATCCGTGGAACATACACTCCCTGTGAGGCTTTTCGTTGCCTCAACACGAACCAAGAAAATTGACAGTACCAAGCACTGCGGCCTAGAGTGGGAATCAAGGAGGTGGCGAGAGTAGCAGACACGGAGTCTATCGAGGTGGCAACCTTGAGAGAAGAAACACTCCTCGTAGCGGCACTCGATGAGTTCCTCACCTCTATATATATACAGCGAGGACAACGAGCTTCTTATCGTAGCCGTTATTACTGGTGGCTATTGCGGTGGCAAGGAGCGCCCGAAAGTTATAAACATCGTGCAAAGCGTTGTGAAACGTTTCGATGACACTAAAGTATGGCTATTACCTGGTGATACTCTCTCTCGAACCAAGAATGATGGAGAAAGTAAGCCTGTGGAATTGTCGCCCGCTTCGTGGCCTCATCGACAATCACACTCACGATGACAATTTGAATTAGACCGGTAAATCCGCGAGTAAAAAGCCAAGAGGAATTGACAGCAGACGGGCACTGTGCGCGAACGAACGCAAGATAAAACGAATAAAATGCGAGGTGACGCATGGAAACGCTCGCCATGGCGCACAGGCGCGACGCAGTTTGTCCTCGACGTTGCACCGACTTCGCGCTGCACCACCGACGAGCGCTGTGTACTCTCCTGGTTTCAGGGCAAATTTGGTGCGAGTTGATCGAAGATACTAAACGTGAAACTCTCTTTGGCTAGGAGTTCGGCTTATAGTGAAGCCGAGATAAAAGCATGGCCATGAGGTTCGGGACACTCGAGGCCATTGCAGTAAAAAGCGTTTGCGCTAGGCGGAAATCGAACCCAGGCCACGACACACATTTTTTTGTTTTATTGCCTGCTTTGACACGAAATACAAAACAAGTAAAAATGTAAGATCATTTCCTCGGTCCGGACGCGCACGTGATGTTTAAAATTTTTTCGGATGCTCAAGAGGATCCAAAATTGAAATCTCTTTAGTGGGACAAAATAAAGTAGAGTGAGGAGCTTTTACGCTGTGTACACTTTCTGTAAAATACATTCTCACAGGTCTCGCAGTCTATCTCCATCAGCATTGCGTAAGGCTATTTTGCTTCGAAACGTAGCATTCAGATCCAGGATCATGACAAAGTCAAGAGGGATTTCAGGATTTTTGTCTACAGGTAGGAACCTACTTCCGTGAGGTGTTGCCGGAATGACTTTTCTAATAGTTCGTTTGGGGACATTCCAAAGCAGGAAGGCGCCCCAGCATTCTAAAAATACTCGTCCCAGGGATTCAGGTGTCTTGCGTGAGATGCAGTGGACACCCACGGCGCGAACATATTCGCCTCTTGGAGCCAAGTGTTCACAGGTAGTGTGAAGTATGTACTTTAAAGAAAAATGTACTTATAGCGCAGGGAATTAACATATCTTAACGCGTGATAAAACGTCTCGTCCCGGGCAAGCATATCACGAAACACGGCCCTGAGGTGTTCCGCTCTTAGGAGGGAAAGCCCTGCGGGCATCCGCTCTGCTTTCGGCACAGAGCGACTTAACACCCGGTCACACTTTTTAACGTGAAACGTCCTTTGGTTAGGCGTTCGGCGTCTCATGAGGCCCAAATAAAAGGATGGCCTCGAGGCTCGACGCTGATTGAATGAAGTGTGGGAGAGAGGGAGCAAAATGGCCGACGCTGATTGGTTAACAAGGACGTCATGTGACCAGACGTCTCTTCGACTGTGGAACGCGTTCTGGGCATGCGCAGTAATTCTCTTCTCCCGAACGACCCTCGCCTGCCATGCTTCAACAGCTGAGTGAGTCAGCACTTTTAGCCCGAAACGTAAGCACTGAAAAGGTGCACAGGAGAACAATCATGTTCGCCAGATTTCATCGCCGAATGCTGCGTTCGTAATAAAAAAGTTTTTTCTATGGGAAGTGGAATGAGCGCAGCTCTTTAAACTGCATTAATAACGTCGTAGTAGGCAACGTAAACTTTGAAATATTACACAAACTACGCTTCATTATACGTCCAAGTGGCAGTGGAAGACACGAACAGATATGCAACCACGAACACGCAGACTAAGAGTACAAGTCACTGGGCCTTCCCTTTACACGATTGGTTCAGCGATAATAAAACACATGCAGAAACATTAAGAAAACACCAAGACGTTGCTTTGTTGACAACGTTTGATTGATACCATCGGCTCGTAGCGCTGGCTGCGCACAAGCTTAAAGCGAAACAAAGCATCGTTGTAATACTGTCAAGGTGCCGTCTTATCTAACCTTCGTTTCAGTTTAAGCACAACCGAAGCTCCGATCAGATGTAGCCAATCAGACTGCATTTGAAAGGGGCACCATCAAGGCGCTCGTCCATCCTTTTGCGTAGTCAATCACCCGCTAAAGCAAACACGCACTGTAATCCTGCGTTTTAGAGCGCAGCTCTTAGGCGCCCGTTTCCGGCTTGAGCGGCGTCGGCGTCGGCGTCGGCGTAACCGCGCGTAACCCTCGTAACCGTGTGAGGGTTACGAGGGTTACTCTCACGAGGGTTACGAGAGTTGACCTCACGAGGGTCACGAGGGTTACCCTTGTAACCCTCGTGAGAGTAACTCTGCCTTTGGTTACGAGGGTTACGAGGGTTAGTTACCCTCAAAAGGGTTACCCTCACGAGGGTCACGAGGGTTACCCTCACGAGGGTCCTGAGGGTTACCCCCTGAGGTCACGTGAGCCCCCTAAAGTCACGTGACCCCCCCTGATATCAAGTGACCCCCCCCCCCCTCTGAAGTCACGTGACACCTCCCCCCCTCAGGTCACGTGACCTCAGGAAGTCACCTATCCCTCAGTACACTTCCATCCTATCCCTCAGTACCCTTCCATCCTCCTCCTCAAGAGCTGCGCTCTAATCCGGCGTTACAGGGGGTTGTAAACGGCTTTCATTTTTTTTCGTGATTGCTTTAGCTGGTGATGGTAAGCGCACAAATACGACGATGACAAAGATGACACACGTTTCGTGCTTGCGATTGCTAAATATTTTGGTATTGAACTTGCCAGCTGTGAGTCGCCGAGTTCCCAACGGAAGTGCTGCGTCATCTTTAGGATGGTGTAGGCGATCTCGAACAGAGCAAGCCTCATTCCCATGCAGTTTCGGGGTCCCATGCCAAAAGGCTGGAAAGCAATCTTCGAGATGTTGCCTTCGTTCTCTTGGCTGAACCTGCGACATGCGGTTCGCACGCGATGTTTTACGGAGGAGCACGAGCGAACACGGAACTAATTGCGCCAAAAACCTTCGTGCCGATGAACAGAGTAATATGTATATGTTTCCGTAACCTCAGTTTCACGAGATGTTGAGCAGAATAAATAAATATATCCAATACACGCTCATGCTATGTGTCCCTCATTAATAAAAAAAAGTTGAAGCAGTATTTAAGTCTATTGGTCAAAACCGTCTGGTACAGAATTGCATTTTATGAGAAACGCAGCCGACGCTGAAGAACAACATCCGTCTACCTGGCACGGGCAGTCGCATTTTCCCAAACGTCAACTTGCTGTTCTATCTCGAATTTTTCTTTCTTGCGACTACGCCGAAATTATACAGACTATGGCGAGGAAGCGCCCTGCCAACTCGTAACGTGCCGACACTTGACGGGTGCGTACACGCGCAGTTGGTTCGCGGCGGAAGTGTTGGGCAGGCTGGTAACTCTCCTGGCTTCGACTGTGCAAAGCCACGCGCACAATTTAACGCACGCACGTGAAATCTGAGTTAGCTTGTGTAAGAATGCAAATCTGCATTATCAGATCAACGATGTTTGAACAGCGTCGTAGTGCGAGATTAGGTTTAAATAACGTTAGTCTAAAAACCTTGACAGTTTGTCACCTTGTTTAGCTCGTACTATCACGATCAATATGACATAAAACGCCACATTCGACTTTTTTGTTTGTGTTTTTCTGCGGTTCCCACAAGCTCTATTATGTCTCGGTTTGGCAGAGTCCGAATTATGAAACCTCAATTTAGCATTGAATTCCTAGGTTGAATAACAGCTGTTTTAGGAACTGGCATGTACGGCAAAGTGGCAAGGACCGTTTCGGCTCATATTGAACGCAAAAGTACGTCCCTTGAGCATGTTTCTTATAAGCGTATGAAAACTCAATTTCATATCCATCAATATCATTATGTCTTAAAGAAAATATTCAACTCCAAACTGCAACACCAAGGTAATGCTGTTCATATTTTATGATTATGAATTGTACGCGTGCACTGTTTATCGTTCTCATCTATCATAGTAATGCGTTAATCCTGACGTTTGAGTCTTAATTATTTTTCATTGATACAATATGTTGACTTTCCCGGTGTGATCTGGGACGTTTATACATGCACTTCTGATGTACTTTGAAGTGTAACAAAGAGCCACTCCAAATCACAGCCCAAGAGAAGCACACCATACCATAACTCGAATAAGGTAAAATTTTATCCTGAGCTGTCGGGTAAAATAAACAAGTGCAAGTTAGCATCATGCCTGCAGTTAGCCCCTCAAGTGTTCCATTGGGTAAACTCAACCCATAACCGACATCGGCTATATAGATAATATTTTCATCATCAATGTCAAGCATGTTTTGTGTCACTACCTGTCAGGGTCAAACTTCATGGGATCTGGGAAGAACCGCTCGTCCCTTTGAATCTGAAGAGTCGGAGACATGATGCACGTCCCGGCCTTGTACTTGATGCCGTTGTACTCAAAGTTTTCTTTTGCCTGTCTCGTGGTAAATCTGTGGATAAGGTTTGTGTTTATTGCACATATTCGAACACATGAGATTACATCTGGTAGTGAAAGCATGGAGTCGTTTTTTGACCCAAGTACCCGTGGTGCTGCTGTAAACAAGTAGCAAAATAATTTGAGTGCATTTACCCTATAGCGTAAAGGCCCGTT